>QJPP01001220.1:0-655535 GCA_003996215.1 Jaltomata sinuosa | reverse complement strand
GGTCTCTATCTTGATACATGTTTTGATACTGAGTTTTAGTATGGGGTCAGGGACCTCCATGGACCTGCCATCCGGGCCTGGGGCTTCGGGCTGCGTGTGCCGGAGGAAGGGTATACGGCGGAGTAGAGGTATACGGGCAGTGTCCTTCCATGGAACCTACCTGCTGGGCCGGATCGGCGCCGGAGGAGGTACATACAGAGATACCATTTCACTTGAGATCTTCATGCATCATATCATTCATTGTTGAGGCTCCACCCTTGTTTGTTGTTTGTTGATTGTACGCTGCGGTAGTATGGGATGCCGGAGGGTTTGTTTTCACTTGTTTGTGTTCCTCGGTTGTATGGGCGGCCGGGGACTGTAGGTAGCCTTTTGCTTTTTACTTACAGAATTGTTCTCTATTATGGATAAGTATGAGATTGGTATGATTAGTTGAGTTTGATTCATGTCTCTGAGCATGCCTATCATTACTCTTTCTCTCTTTTCTTACACTTGAGGTTACCGGCTATACCGCTCCATTTCGTAAACTTATTTTGTGATACCACTGTTTGTTGCAAGGGACCCCAGGTGCGTTATTTCTTACTTTCCCCTGTGCCTATGGTGTGTATATTCTGCTTACTAGCCTCATATGTGGTTCTATTGATTTTCCTCTGGGCTAGTTCCTGTGTATCTTTCGTTGATTTCTGTGACTACTTGCTTCTATTCTGTCTATTACTACGCTTTTATCTTATATGTGCCCAGTCGGCCTATGATACCTACTGGGTACCTTATGCTTCGCATTTGGTTCTCACCCCTACCCCCTGCATCTTTGGGTGCAGATCCTAGCGTGGGCCATCGTCGTTAGACCGTTGTGAATCGTGCTTGGAGATCTGTTGAAGACTACTTCAGGCTGAGGGTGAGCTCTTGGCGATCGGAGCTTAGCTTTAGTTTATCTTTTGCTTCATGTACTCTATTACCATTCAGAGACATCTGTATATATAGTTTTGGTTTATTTGCACTCCATGTATGTAGTTTGGCTCTGTACTATGATACCAGGTCTTGGGGTTTGGTTTAGTTTCCGCATATGTATATATTTATATCCCTGTTATCTATTTTATTCGTCTTGTTCCCTTTTTGCTAGATAGTAGCCCATTACTAACTGTTCTGGGCTACGGGAATTGGTTCGCCTACTGAGGGGTTGTAGGCGCCATCATGACCGAGAAATCGGGTCGTGACAAGATTCCACTCAGATTTGAGGCTAGAGATAGCTCTTATCGATGGAATCACCCATTTAAGGGTCTAAGCTAGAGATAGTGTGACCTCCCTAAGCTTAGATTCGTTATTTATTAATCAAACCGATGATGCTCTAACCAAGATCATCGAATATAAGATTGTTGATCGAGAGATAAGCAATTCTTACCCATGACTAATGCTACTTACGTCATTAAGCAAGAATAAGTATGAATTGATAATCACCCTATCCCATAACTAAAGCCCCATCGGATATGCATACCTAGTCATCTAATCAACTTTGTACACCCGTTTTAGTCTTATTGCTTTTTAATTGAATTGCGATTGTAGTGACAACATCCCAATTCCCCCCATTCTTTTACTTGTTATTTTGAGCATTTACTCTCACTTTGAACTCAATTTGATACAATCTCTATTTAGCTACTCCAAGTCCCTTGGGTACGACCCCGACACTCATTGGGATTATAAATTTTATTTTGTTGCACGATCGTCGTGACCTCCTACTTTGGAGAGAACAATTTGAGTGTTCATCAATATACACGAACAAAATTCAGCTTGAGCCAAATTCCATCCCAAGTATTGAGCATCAGTGTAGATTGAATCAGCCTATGCAAAAAGTGGTTAAGAAAGAGATTATTAAGTGATTGGATGCAGGCATGGTTTATCTGATTGCAGACAACAAGTGGGTAAGCCAGGTTCAGTGTGTGCCTAAGAAGGGAGGAATCATTATGGTTCCTAATGCTAAAAACAAGATGATTCATATGAGGCCAGTCACATGCTGACGTGTTTGCTTGGAATACAAAAAAGCTGAATGCATGGACTGAGAAGGATCATTTTCCAATGTCATTTATGGATAAGATGTTAGACCGTCTTGCTGGTAGAGGATGGTATTATTTTCTTGATGGTTATTAAGGATACAATTAGATTTCAATTACTCCTGAAGACCAAGAGAAGACCACTTTCACTTGCCCATATGGGACCTTTGCATTCAAGAGAATGCCATTCGGATTGTGCAATGCACCAACATATTTCCAGTGATGTATGATGTCAATTTTCTCTGACATGGTTGAAGACACTATTGAGGTATTCATGGATGACTTCTCTGTTGTGGGTGATTCATTTGATGATTGTTTGGCCCATCTAAGTTATGTACTGCAAACATGTGAAGAATGTAACTTAGTGTTGAACACGGGGAAGTGTCATTTTATGGTTAAAGAAGGCATCATGCTCGGTCATCAGATTTCAAAGAAGGGCATTGAGGTTGACAAGTCAATCATTGAGGTGATTGAAAAATTGCCTCCCCCAGTCTCAGTTAACGGTATTCGAAGCTTATTAGGGCATGCTAGTTTCTATCACAGGTTCATTAAGAACGTCTCAAAAATTGCACATCCTTTGTGCAAACTATTGGAGAAGGATGTGAAGTTTGTGTTTGATGACGCGTGTTTGAAGGCATTCGAGTTCTTAAAGTTACAGTTAATCTCAACACCATCATTGTTGCACGTGATTAGTCCCAGCCATTCGAGGTTATGTGTGATTCTAGTATAGTAGCGCTAGGAGCAGTCTTAGGTCAGAGAAGAGAAAATATCCTTTATCCGATTTACTATGCTAGTAAAGCACTGAACGCCACGTAGAAAAACTACACTGTGATAGAACAGGAGCTGATAGCAGTGGTGTTTGCCTTTGAAAAGTTCAGATCCTATTTGTTTGGCATCAAGGTGATTGTGCACACAAACCATGCAACTCTCAGGTACCTTATGGCGAAGAAGGATGCAAATCCTAGGTTGATTCATTGGGTGCTCCTGTTGCAAGAATTTGATTTTGAAGTCAAGGACCGGAAGGGTACTGAAAATTAGGTGGCTAATCATTTGTCTAGACTGGAAGATGAGGCGATAGATGAGCTAGAGATTGATAATGCTTTCCCAGATGAGAAGGTACTAGTTGCTTCCCAAGATTTGATCCGATGATATGCAGACTTTGCTAATTACTTAGCAAGTGATGTAGTTCCTCCTGACCTGACCATCCATCAGCAAAGGAAGTTCATGTCTGATGTGAAAAAGTTTTTCAAGGAGGAGCCATATGTTTTCCGCGTATGTGGTGATACCATGATTCATAGATGTGTAGCTGAAGCAGAGATGGAAGATATACTTGAGGAATGCTATTCATCACCTGTGGGAGGACATCATGGTGGCGCCCGGACAGCCCATAAAATTTTGCAATATGGTACTATTGGCCTACCCTCTATAAAGATGCTTATGAGTATGCGAAGGCCTGCAATCATTTTCAAAGGGAAGGAGGCATATCAAGGAAGCATGAGCTTCCTCTCACTCCTATCCTTGTTATCAAACTGTTTGATATGTGGGGAATTAATTTTGGGCCCTTTTGTGATGTTAATGGGATGAGGTATATATTGGTTGTTGTTGACTATGTGTCAAAATAGGTGGAGGCAGTTGCGCTTCCAACAATTAAGGCAAGAGTGTCACAATTTTCTTGAAGAAAAATATCTTCTCCAGATTTAGTACACCGCGAGCGATTATCAGTGATAGAGAATCTCATTTTTGTAATAAGTTGTTCTGGGCTCTATTTGAGAAATATGGGGTGAGACATAATGTGGTGATACCTTATCATTGGCAGACGAGTGGGAAGGTAGAGGTTTCTAATCGTGAGAAAAAGTCAATCCTTGCAAAGACAGTGAATATGCACAAAACTGATTGGTCTAGGAAGCTTGATGATACCCTGTGTGCATATCGGACAGCTTATAAGACTCCTATAGGAATGTCGCCATATAATCTTGTGTTTTGAAAGGCATTTCATCTTCCAATGGAGCTTGATCACAAAGCCATGTGGGTGCTCAAGAAGCTAAATTTGGACTGGTGTGTTGCATCCAATCAGCGAATAAGATAGTTGAATGAATTGGATGAGTTCCACCTCAAAGCTTATGAAAGTTCAGCACTATACAAGGAAAAGATGAAGATATACCATGACCAAAAAATTTAGAAGAGAGACTTTCAGCTGGGTGATTTGGTTCTACTCTATAACTCTAAACTTTGCTTATTTCCTGGCAATCTGAAGTCTAAGTGGATGGGGCCATTTTGAGTGGTTCAAGTATCCCAACATGGTGCGATAGATCTTGAGAACCATGAAGGCAAGCGATTCAAGGCCAATGGTTAACATGTCAAAGCCTACTTGGGAAATGCTGAACAAATCAAGGTGGTTGAAGTGTGGGATCTTGGTGAAGTCTGAGTAACCAAAGAACTTGTGTTGTGTCACGATATTAAATCAGGCCCTACATGGGAGGCAACCCATGAAGGTAGCTTGATGAAGTCTGAGTAGTCAAGTAACCTGCGTCGTGTCACAATGTTAAATCAGGTGTTGCATGGGAGAAAACCCATGGACTAACATTTGTTCAAATATGCAAGAGTTGATACAACTAAAGAAGGGTGAATTTTTAGAAAAAGGGTCCCACAGGAATTTCTTATGGGACGTCATAGGTCCCATGTCCCATGGGAATTGAGTGTCAAACACAAAACTCAAAGAAAAGCCCACGTATTTATTCCCACGTCCCGACATGATGGGCCATCGCAACTCCGGCGGGCATGGGAATGAAGTGCAACACCCAGGTAAGTACAATCGGGGATGGGCCGTTGCGTGACCCATAGTCCATCGTGATTTCCCATCTCCTGGGTTGGTAAATAGGGCAAATTTTTAAGTTTAAAATAAGTTGACCTGACCTGACCTGGTTCCCTTTTCCCCTTTACTCGCGATTTAAGTGTCTTTGACCTTATTCAATTGAGGTCAAATTCTCAAACTCCCTCCACTCATCACGTTTATCCCTCACTATCCCACCTGCCTATGATTTTCTCTCTTCCACCATCCCTATTAAATCTCTTCCCCTTAAAAGATTCCATACGAAGATCAATTTCATAAAGCGCACACACACGACACTTCCCACAAGTCACTTAAAGATTTCAAGTTCGAAGCACAAAGTAAGTGAACTTCTCGTGCTAATGTTTTCACTCAACTTGATAAGTGACTAATTCTATGGGTTCATATGTGTGTCAAAAGTGCATATGACGAACCCTAGTTATGAAAAAGTGCATATGTGTGTGTGTTGATTGTTATTGTGATTCTAGGAACTAGGGTTATTGATGTTGCTTATGGTAGAGAGTATAAATCATTCAAATTTGATGTTTTTAAAGTGTTTGGAAGGAGATGGTTTTTATAGCACCAACAAAAAGGGCACTGGTGTGATCCCACGACTTAATCTAATGGGCCAAGGCAGTCACGACGAGCGTCGGAGTTGGAGGTGAAAAAAAAGAAGCTATGCCTGAAAGGCTTGCTGCTTCATTTCGATGCCTTATTTCAATGGGACATCGGACCTTCCACTCTCATTAGATTCCATCATGGGAGGACTATATTGTCTTTAAAATTCCTCTACCTTGTTCTGACACCCACTCTGACAGGCTGTCAGACCTCCCACTCCCGTGTGAGGCTAAAATTTAAGAAAATTTTCTATCTTTTCTACTTTTGTTTATTGTACGATTTTACTAACATTGTTCACCCACAGGTACCATATGGCTCCAGTTACACCAGTAAGGCAAGGGGGGCCTTTCAAAGCCAAAGAGAAACCCATCTTAACCTTCCTTTTAGATAAACCCACAGAGTCTAAAGGCAAAAAGAGTGAGTCAGACATTCTCCCCCTCGCCTGATTAACCAAGAGGAAGATCGTGCTACCACCTTCTTCCAGTTTGAAGAAGAGGAAGGTGCTGCACCCGAAAAGGAGTAGGAATCAGAACATACCTCCCCCCAGTCTGAAGAGGGGGAAGAATCCTCATCCGAATCCACAGGTTCAGACGATGAGAGCGACACCGCTCCCATACCGGTAAAAGGAGGTCAGGACTCAGCCATACAGGTTTCTAGTGGCGAAGATACTGAGTACGATTCTAGTGATGGCATACAATCTGGTTCCAATAAAGATGCAGCTGCTGGTTCAGATTCAAACACTAAAACCACAACTCCTGAAAAGGATCAAACCCCACCTACTGCCAAAGCTCTCGGGATTACCTTTGTTATTACATCCAAAAATCTAAAACTCAAGAAGCAGACTAGGAAGAGTGTGAAGGGGGAAAGGGAAATATTTGATTATAGGCTAGAGTTTATGGCTAAGGGTAATATAAAATGTCCCATTGCAGAAGAATGGCGGATCGACTCCTCTGAATTAAAGGAATTCCCCAATCTTGAGGAATTTTTCAGACACTACAATTTGGCTTGGACTAGTAAAACACTTCATGAGTATCTGCCTATTGTGAGGGAGTTTTATGCAAACTAGCAAGCCATGCAAGAGAGCCAGTGTCAGAAAGTCTAGAAAGCCAAAAATATGCCCGCTCTTGAGAGCATCCCTGTGCGAGAAGCTAGGGTTGATATTTTGGCCCAAACAATTAATAGGTTCCTCTATGGGCCCACTATGTCAAGCCTTCAAATACATAAAAATACAATAATAGGGCTAAGAACGAGGATGGTCGCACCTAGTGGTTAGCAAAAGTACTTACACGGAGTGGCACCCCAAAGTGGCTTTATCAGGATAATCCACAAATCACTAAAGCATCATTGAGTTTCGAAGCAAAATTCTAGTAGGCACTTGTTCGTTTTTGGCTTATGCCGACTGGAGGAGACAACCAATTGACCACTGAGGGAGCAGTTTTGTTAGCCAGCTTAATGTCCAAGTATAAGCTTAATTTCGGACAAATCATCACTGAGGAGATACGGGATAGGGTCACCAAAATCAGCTCTTTATGTTTCCCTGTCTACTCAATGAGTTGTACCATGATGCTGGAGTTCTGAGGTATTAAAGGGTTGAGCATGGTTCATGAGCTATACAGACTCATCACCCTGAGAGGTCCACCAATGATAGCAAGACAATAGGCCTGGGCAACACTTTAGGCTCGGCTGAGCCTACCACTCTACATGATGCATTTGTGTTGCCGCCGAATATGGCACCCCATCTTGGTGCTTTGCCTTCTCCACAGGTTAGCCTAAACGAAGATAACCCATCAATAAGGAAAGAAGTTGTTATCACTTTTAGGTTTCCTCACAGTGGTGTGGTGTTAACTCCTCGTGGGACTGATGATGAACGCTCAAATCATGCTCCCCAAAGTTGGAGGTCACGGTGATAGTGCAGCAAAACATAATTTATAATTTCCAATGAGTGTCGGGGTCATACCCAAGGGAGTTGGAGCTAGCTAAATGAAGATTGTATAAAGTGAGTTCAAAATGAGAGTAAGTGCTTAAACATGAAAAGTAAAAGGTTGGGGGAATTGGGATGTTGTCACTACAATCACAATTCAAATTAAAGCAAATAAACGAAAGTGGGTGTACCAATTTGAGTAGGAGACTAGGGATGTGTATATGATGGGGCTTTAATCATGGGATAGGGTGATTATTAATTCACACTTATTCTCGCTTATTAACATGAGTAGCATTGGTCATTGGTATGAATTGCTTTCTTTCGATCAACAACCAAATATCCAATAATCTCGGTTAGAGCATCATCTGTTTGATCGACAAACAACCAATCTAAGCTTGGAGAGGTCACACTATCTCTAATTTAGACCCTTAAGTGGGTGATTCCTTCGATAAGAGCTATTTATATCTTCTAATCTGGATGGAGTGTCAAGTTCCCACTAGTAATTTCACATTCAAAACCATGAAATCCTCTTCCAAGCAATGACATAGTCAAGTAATGAAAATAAATGTTTGCAACTACCGATTTTAGGATTAAAACTTGGTAAAACTACTAGACCCATATCAAATAAGCTATTATAAAGATGAATTAACGACACCCATACCAATTTTTCAAGCACCCATCATCAACACACCCCTAGACAAGAGAAATTATCCACTCATAGCAAAGGAGAGAGATATACCAAATGGGTAAGTCAAAATCCTCTTCATTAGAGCTGAATCTCAAGTTCTAAGCTCAATTTGAGTACACAAATGGTTAACCAAGAGAATGGATTCAAAACCTCTTCTCTTTGGAGAGGAAACCTTATTCTCAAAGCAAAAAGCTATCTAAAATATTCAAGACTGAAGTATATCTTTACAATTGTGCCTAAATTGGCCTTTTGTAGTTTCCCAAAACATCACTAAAATTTAGGAAAAAATTACCCCTTCGGGTGGTGTGAGGAGCGATGTGCGGTTCGCACGTCGTGATGTGCGCGTCGCACACCATCTTCACTTAGATCAGTGACTTCAGCTGACTTTTGAAGCTTCATGCGAAGGGGGTGCGGTTTGCACCTTGGGATATGCGCGTCGCACATCGACTGCACCTTTTAACAGATTCTTCAGTGGCTTTTGCAGCTTCATGCGGAGGAGGTGAGGTTCGCACCTTGGCTTGTGCATATCGCATGGCCACCGAATTCAGATCAAAATCTCCAGCTTTTCCGAACACTTCACACTTCACTCCTTTTGAGCTCTTTTTGGGTCCATTTCCTTATTTCTCATCATTTATCAAAAGTACCTGCATAGACATCAATAAAAGTCATAAGAACCTCTAAATCTATTCAAAACATAGCCATAATTCATGGATATAGGCTCAATAAGTTGGTAGATTACCGACTTATCAAACCCCCAAACTTGAACTACTGCCTGTCCTCAAGCAAGATACTCACAAGGCAAGGAATGAATTATGCTCTAGACTCAATTAAGGTATCAAAGACTAATCTATACTAAAAAAATTTAGAAAAAGAATAAACAAAAGACTCAACTACGATGCTCTTCTCAATTTGAACCACCACAAACTCGAGGCATTTGGCCATTTCAAAACTTTTTCCAAAAAAGACTTTATTCTCATTTAAAATCAAGGGAATTTTGTCATTCAAAATAAGACATTTAAGCTTCTCAAGTCATTGGAATGGACCGTCACGGTTTGCCTCGAGATTCGCCACACAACTTGTCTCATTCATTCCCCTCAATTGAAATGGAGACCTCATGTTTTAATTTGAGTGCATGATTCCACTCACCACAAGAGAGAATCCCACTCACAATCATTCAATTCACAAACAATCGAGATTATAGGAGAACCAAAAAGACTCTCACTCTCTCAAGGAAGTTCAAGTGCATATGCATCAATTCATAGGCTTGCCCTTCAGTATATCGCCACTAATGTAGGATAGCCAAGCTTGGAATCACCAAGGACTTATGGGTTACGATGTTGGCTAGGGCTAAGGTGAGGATTTCATTTGTTTCAAGTGGTTACACCTCCCTAATGCTCTTTGTTCTCATTTCGAACACCACTCATATTTTCAAATTTCAACTTCACCTATGTCTCCCTCACACAACCCAAGGTTTCTCCTTTTTACTCATGATCATTCAAACTCTTTGTATCGCCTTTGTTTGGTAGCACCTATTTTTGCTTTTCATTTTTCTCATTGGATTAAACTTTTGGAGCAAATTTTCAATTCAAACCAAAGGTTCTACCTTGCACTTTGAGTACACTTCCTTTCTTCTCCTTATTTGATCGCATACACCCCCAAACTTAAGCATTTGCCTATGTTATCCTTCATCCCCCCCAAACTTAGGCTTTTAGCCTACATTTCATTTTCAAGCAATTAGGGAGGACGGGTGCCAAGATAGATGTTTCAAAAATGTCAAGGTATTAACAAAGAGCCAAAGAACGGTCACAAGCTTAAAGGGGGTTACTAGGATTGATGTCATGGGAAGTCATTTGGATGAAGTGGTTGTCAAAAAGGGCCTAAGGTCATTTTCTAAGCTCGGCCACACCTTGAATTTTGCCTTTAACCATATTCGGGGCAAGTTCTAGATGACACTTATGCACAAGAATCAAGGTAAAGCCTCACCACACAAGACATCATGCCACAAGACTTCTTTTATTAGTCTCGAAATCAATTGGGACAAGTGATTTTCGACAGGTTATTTCGAGTTCATTACACACTCGTTTGTGTGTCAGTCAAGCCAAAGTGAGAGTGTGCAATTCATGACAAGAGAATACTTTTCCTCAAAAGTTGATTTCCCTTCTTTCTTTTATTTTCAAAATATTTTGCCAAGAGAAATTTTTGGTAGGCCCATTTTGAGATAAGAAACTACAGACTCAATTCTAAAACTAAAACTTGGCATTTTCCCTTAAGAAAGTCGCCTCTCAATTTATCATAGGGAAACACCAACCCGGTTTGACACAAAAACAAAACAAAAGAAAAAGAAAATAATCAAAACTTTTGCTCCTTGGAAAAGAACCGTGGTATTAAGAAAACTCTCGAAGTTTATTTCTAAACTACTATTAACAAGGCGATATCTAAGCACACCCCAACAGAAATGGAGCATTGTCCCCAATGATATTATCTAGAGAAAGTAGAACACTCCCTGGTGTACTTGTGTGAAATGGACTACAGGTGGTGCGGCCACATGTCAATTGCATAATCAAAGCAGACAATTTAGACTTCATTCAGTGTCTGACCTATATGAAGGCTATGCGACACACACTTTGAGGTATGCGAAACTCCCCAGTGATCGCATGGAGGTATGGATTTCTGGGAGGAACTTCCAGTAATCTGCTAAGAGATACGAAACTGATGTGCGATGCGTACAACTGCTCATACGATCGCACACCAATAGCACGTTGTGTAGTCTGACTTGTCAGCTTTCTGTTAAACTTATGCGACCTACTGTGCGATGTGTACCTTTTGTGGTGCAACCGCACAAAGTGACGTACCATCTAATCATTGCTCAAACATCTTTATCTCTACTTCCAACTACAAGGCTACAAAAAGAACATACAAAGTAAAACTAAAAATCAAGAAAAATACTGAAGGAAAAAGTGCTTGGGTTGCCTCCCAAGAAGCGCTTGGTTTAACATCACAGCTCGACGAAGGTACCTCCCACTCAAGTCTCATCTAAGTGAATGGCTTCTACAATTGCAACTTCCTCTGGAATGCCTAAGTTCTTATTCAATCATTGCCCATTGACTTTGAAAGCCAAGCCATCCTCGTTCTTATAACACCTCGGAAATCGATTCAGCCTTTTAACTTAGAACTTACCAAATTTTAAACATCCAGGGACCACGGGTCAAGTCCACGAGTCATGAAAAGTTTCACGCGTTGTGGAAAGGACTCCTGATTCTAGTCCTGCAGACCACCCTTAGGTCTAAGGACCACATGTAAGTTTTACGATTTGTGGATGTTTTCACAGATCGTGGTACCAACCCGTGGAAATCAGACAGAGAGTGGCCATTTCCCTTGGAACCACGAATTGGTTCCACGACTCATAGAAGTTTTTACAGGTCATCCTATTAGTCTGTGGAAAGTTATCTGTAGCCTAAAATTTTGGCTCGGGAACCACGACTCAAGTCCACAAGCCGTGATGAGTTCTACAGTTCGTGGAAGGGACCCTTAGAACCTGAAGCCAAGTTTTAAAATATCTTTTTCTTAATTAAATCCTAGAGGTATTCTTATAATTACCCACCCTTTTAACTCCTAAATAAGGTCATTTTGACTACTTCTAGAAGGGTCTTCACCCTCATTAGCCTACGTCCCTTCTCAAATCTTCATTCATCTCCCAAAAAGGAAAAGAACTCCTTCAAGCTCCAAGTCTCAAGCTCCAAGATCAACTCTCCTTTCTTTTTAATTTCAAGTGGGCTAGCTTCAATCAAGGTATGTGAGTATTCAACAATGAGTTCCTTTCACCCTTGTAACCAAAACCCCTAACTTTTATTTTGATTTCATGAACTTTTAAATTAGGGTTGTTACCCAATTCTTATGGGTTTTTCTATAAATTGCCTTCTCATAATTTTATTATGAAATTACTACTAAATTGCATGATTTTGCATGAGTTTTTTACATATGAATTCCTTTTTCAAATTGAAGGCTAATTATGGCAAATTCTACAAGCATAAATTGATTCAAGTAAATTGGGGATTTGATAGTATGTTTTCATAAATTTTAAGCAAGTGCATGCATAGTTCCTATGTTTTATGAAAGTATATGTTATTATGAAATTGAACTAGTTCCATGCAAATTTTTAAGTTATGAACTATTATACAATGCAAGACACCCGATGTGCCATCAATGCTCATGAATCATTTTCTAAACCAAGATTCGTGAGTAGTAAGAAGATTCGGGTTATAAACATGTTACGAACAGGTTTCAACATCTAGATATGTCACATGTATGTGAGCCTCATGTTATATGTTTTGGGAGTAGTATTTAGCACCAAGCAATGAGGGTTCTAGATGACCCAATTCCAAAACTACGTTGCCACCGTAGGTTGCCCTCTGTGGCTTATGAAAGGATCCTTATGACATGGTTCTAACATTGGCCGGTAAGGACAACCTTTTTCAGTGTGGGTGCATGAAACTGGACTCCATGTAGCTCAGCATGGTTTATGTCAGTTAAGAAAAACTCCCGCATGTTTATTTTTAAGCTAATAAGTTACATGATACTCTACTTTGAATCTTGACTTTATTTCACGTTTTATGCCTTATATCTTGATATTTATTTGTACTATTTATTTATATGTACGAACTCATTTCAAGCATGTTTTAAGTATGTTTTCATCATGATTGTGCATATCTCACATATTTAGTACATCCTATAGTACTGACACATATTTAGCGCTGCATCCTCTTGATGATGCAGATTCAAGTTTCCTCCCTCAGACACGTGGCTAGAGATTTCAGGACACTTCCAGTCCGTTGTTGGTGAGTCCTCATAGTTTGAAGGCTAGTTATGATCTTAGTTAGTTTGAGGTTATTTACTTCCTTACTTTGATATATCTAGGGTCTTGTCCTAGCAACTCCTTATGTTATATGTATAGGCTTTTCAGACATAGACAGTATTCGAGTCTTCTTCGAATCATGTTCATATTCACTTTATCTTATGGATTGAGTTATCTAGTTTATTATGCTTCCGCTATAGTTATTTGATATGCCTGAGTTATGCTATGATCAAGGGTTAACTCAGGACCCTCGTGGTCTCGGGTCCCGTGTTACGTCCAAGGGGTAGTCTCAGGGAATGACAGTTCTCCAATTCTATGGCTCCATTGGTGAAGGCTTGAAGCACTTTAAAAGGACCCGATGACCTTTGCTTTCCTGGTAAAAGCTAAAGTCTAGAGTTAAATAGGAGCACCCGATCCCCCGGTGAAACTCTCGCCTTAAAATTTATTGATCGTGATAGCGCTTCATTCGGGCTTTGTAGATAGAGGAACTTTGATACGCTCGCATCCGGAATTCATCTATTTTATTGAGGTCTTCCACTCTAGCACGAGCGGCTCTCTCCCAATCTAAGTTCAGTTTCTTCAAGGCCCACATAGCTTTGTGTTCCAATTCAACCAAGAGATGACAAGCCTTGCCAAATACCAATTGGTAGGGGGACATTCCAATCGGGGTCTTGTAAGTTGTCCTATATGCCCATAGTGCATCGTCCAACTTGCGCGACTCTGTTTGGTGAACATTCACCAATTTTGAAAGGATGGACTTAATCTCCTGGTTGGACACCTCAAATTGACCACTCGTTTGTGGATGGTAGGGGGTGGCCACTTTGTGTTTGACTCCGTATTTCTCAAGTAGAGCGCTAAACAACTTTTTGCAAAAATGCAATTCTCCATCACTAATGATGGCACGACGGGTGACAAACCTCACAAAAATGTGCTTTTTGAGAAAAAAAGTCACACTTCTCCCTTCATTATTTGGTAAAGCCACCGCTTCCACCCATTTGGTCACGTAGTCCACAGCCACTAGAATATAGGTGTTCCCATGGGATCTTGTAAAGGGCCCTATGAAATTGATACCCCATACATCAAACAATTCGACCTCAAGGATATATGTTAGTTAAAGTTCATGACATCGAGATATGCCCCATCTATGTTAACATTTGTCACACTCCTTTACCAAATCATGGGCATCTTGGAACAAGTTAGGCCAATAGAATCCGCTTTGCAACACTTTAGAGGCTGTGCGCATACCCCCATGATGTCCACCAACAGGTGACGAATGGCATGCTCGAAGAATGGGTAACATTTCAATTTTTGGTATACACCTCTGTATCATCCCATCAGTGCTAATTCGAAATAAGTAGGGCTCATCCCAATAATATTCCAAACATCGTGGATAACATTTTTTTGATTCGAGTTCAATCCCTCTAGAAGTAGATTGCTTGCCAAATAATTAGCAAAATCCGCAAACCAAGGTCAAGTCATGAGAAGCAGCCAAAATTCTCTCATCCAGGAATGAGTCATAGATTTCAAGCTCCCCCACAGGCTTTCCCTCTTCTTCTAAAAGCAATAATTGGTCGGCCACTTGATTCTCACACCCCCTCCGGTCCTTCACCTCAAAATCAAACTTCTGAAGAAGTAATACCCACTGGATTAATCAGGGTTTGGCATCCTTTTTAGTCATCAAAATACCTGATAGTTGTGTGGTCAGTGTGCACCACCACCTTAGTCCCCAAGAGATATGCCCAAAATTTCTCAAAAGCAAACACCACAGCTAACAATTCCTGCTCCGTAACCGTGTAATTTGTCTGTGTTGTGTTCAAAGTTTTGCTTGCATAATATATCGAGTTAAAAAGCTTTTCTCTTCATTGACCAAGCACTTCCCCTAAATCTATGCCACTGGCATCACACATAAGCTCAAAAGGCTTTGACCAGTTTGGTGCAATGATAATTAGGGTAGAGGTGAGCTTTTCTTTCAAGGTGAGGAAAGTTGTCATGCATCTATCATCAAAGTCAAATTTTGCCTCATTTTCTAATAGCTTACATAAAGGGTAAGCCAGTTTTGAGAAGTCTTTGATGAACTGCTGATAGAATCTGGCGTGCCCGAGAAAACTCCGGATGCCTTTCATAGTTCTCGGAGGGGGTATCTTTAATATAACCTCAATTTTTGCCTGATCAACTTCCAGCTCTTTCTCGGAGATCTTATGCCCCAAAACTATCCCTTCCTTCACCATGAAGTGACATTTTTCCCAATTGAACACCAAATTCGTGTCCTCACACCTTTTAAGTACCTCCTCTAGGTGCTCCAAACAATCATGAAACTCATTCCCAACCACCAAAAAATCATCCATGAAGATCTCCATTGTATCCTCTACCATGTCCGAGAATATCGACATCATACACCTTTATAAGGTGGCCAGAGCATTGCAAAGTCCAAAGGGAATTCTTTTGAATGCAAAGCCACCATACAGACATGTGAAAGTGGTTTTTTCTTGGTCCTCCGGAGTGATTGAAATTTAATTGCACCAGGAATAACCCTCTAGAAAATAATAGAAGCCACGGCCTGCCAACCAGTCTAGCATCTAATCCATGAACGGAAGAGGGAAATGATCTTTTTCCATCCAAGAATTCAATTTTTGGTAGTCCATGCATACTCTCCAACTAGTCACAGGACTGAGAGCGATTAACTCATCTTTCTCATTAGGAACCATAGTGATTCCTCCTTTCTTAGGAACATATTGCACTGGGATAACCCAAGTGCTAGCGGATATGGGAAAGACCACTCCTGCGTCCAACTATTTAATAATTTCTTTCTTTACCACCTCTTACATTAGTAGGTTAAGCCTTCGTTGGTGCTCAATGGAAGGAATACTTTCCTCTTGGAGGTTTATTTTATGTGTGAATATTACCGGAGGTATACCTATGATATCCTCTATGGTCCATTCTAGAGCTCGGATATGCTTCCACAACACTTTAAGCAAAGCATCCACTTGCTTGTCGCTTAACTTGTTGGAAATAATGACCGGCAAGGTCTCGTTAGCACCCAAGTAGGCATACTTCAAATAGGAAGGCAATGGTTTGAGTTCCAAGATAAGAGGTTCAATGATTGAAGGTTTAGATTGTGGAGTTTGCATGTTCTTTAGGTCAAGATCAAGTTTCTTTGGGGGTAAGAGTAGGATCCCATTCCCACCAATGCACAACAAACCTCGTAAAATTCCTCTATCCCCTCACCATCATGATTTAATAGTACCGCTTCTAAGACTTTATTGACGAATCCCTCTCTCATGTGTAAATTTACACTTTCGTTGATTTTTTCAATTGTGAAAGCCATTTGGAGATCACTAGATTGCCTCATAGATCTATTCACATTGAAAGTGGCTTCCTTATCATTCAATTAAAACTTCAACTCTCCCGAGTCTATTTTGCTCAAGGTGCTCCCTATTTTTAGACTAGGTTGCCCCAAGATAATAGGTATCTCAAAGCTCCCTTTGCAATCAATTACCATAAAGTCCACAGGGTACACAATTCACCCTACCTTGATCAAAATGTCATAACTGATCCCCACGGGGTGGCTTATTGACCGGTCTGTCATGAAGAACTCCATGTTTGTGCTAGTGGGTTGCTCCAACTCCATTCATTTGAAAGTGGCCAACGACATCAAGTTGACACTCAAGTTTTCATCGTACACTAACCTAGTGGACTTGTGAAATCCCTTCGAATCACAAATAGTGTGTACACCCGGCACCACCACGTCATTGGTGAAATTCCCCGCAAGAATTGCACTACTAAAAGGAGATAGTTGAACTACCCCAACATCCTCTAAGTTTTAAGTGGTGCAAAATTCTTTCACAAACTTGGCATACTCAGGCATTTTGTTAAAAGCGGTACTTGCAAGCATATTAATGGTGATTCTTTTCAACATAGACTCAAAATCATTCAGATTCTCATCCATTCTTTCTTGCAAAAGTAGCTGAGGGAATGGAGGTGGACATGTAGGGAAAGGTTTGAGAAACTTAGTCTCTTTACTTTTGTTTGTTGTTTGTGTGTGATTGATCAGGCTAACCTGTGAGTGAAGCCAATGACAACAAGAGCGTTGGCGGCTTCGATAATGCCAAAGCTGCTGAGCCTGTGATGCAAGGGGGTGTGGGTGCAATCTGCCTAGCCCCCACGGTGGAAAATTTTCTCTTTCACATGACTAGCACCATGCTCCACTTAATCCAAATGAAGGGCCTATTTTGTGGAGCAGAACATGAAGATGCCAACCATCATATCCGGAATTTTGTGGAGATTTTCCAACAGTACATTATTCAAAATATCTCCCAAGAGTCCATCCGAT
Organism: Jaltomata sinuosa; assembly: GCA_003996215.1. Taxonomy (NCBI): domain Eukaryota; kingdom Viridiplantae; phylum Streptophyta; class Magnoliopsida; order Solanales; family Solanaceae; genus Jaltomata; species Jaltomata sinuosa. The sequence continues at coordinate 638,257 of QJPP01001220.1, read as the reverse complement.
TGCGCCTATTTCCCTTTTCCTTGACGGGAAAAGCCACGACATGGTTGGAAGAATTGCCGGATGATTCCATCACCTCTTGGTCCGAGTTGGTTAAGGTATTTACATTGAGATTCTTTCCTCCATCTCGAATGATGTAGCTAAGAGATAAGATCACTAACTTTAGGCAACTCCCAGATGAGCCTCTACATGAGGTTTGGTTAAGGTTCAATAAGAAGCTTCTCTTGTGTCCAAATCATGAGTTGTCAAACAACGTGTTGCTATAAAGCTTTTATCGATTATTGAACTCTATGAACAAGTCGGTGGTTGACAACCTTGGAGGTGGTACCTTCATGGACTTATAGTTTCCCATTTCCTCGATTTTCTTGGAGCGAATGACAAAAACCAACCAAGCTTGGTATACAAGAGAAGCGGATGTGCCAATCTCGGGAGCTGCCTCGTCCATCTTGGCAAGTGAAATTAGAAAAAAGAGGGGAACTCAAGATGAGACCATGGCTAAAATGATGACCCAAATTGATCTCTTGGCAAAGCATGTGATGGGTTCTAGGAGCGTAAATGTTATGAATACACCAGAAATAAAAGCTAGCGATGATAAGTTGATGACAGCTGTAGATGGCAAAATGTACTTTGTGTTAGCGGGTTCTCATCCCGGGTACTATTGCCCAAGGAAGAGAATCAATATTGGATAAAAGATGATCGGGACAGGTATGGTGATCGATATAATCAACGAAGCCCTTATATGCCCCCAAGCAAAGTAGACTCCCTCTACCAACTGACCACAAGCAACCCCGGGCATTCTAAGGTAGAAGACATGTTGTCATTAGTGCTAAAAAAGTTGGATACAACTAATGCCAGAGTAAATGAGCTTAAAAGTGAAGTCTCAACACTTCATCAATTTGTAAGCTCTCATTCGACCTCAATCAAGAAGCTTAAGTCCCAAATGGATCATCTCTCCATTCAAATGAACCCGGTAAGGAAGGTTCCACTTCTTAGTGATGCAACGACCATTCATAAAAGTGACAGGCACATTATGGCTATTGTTACTAGGAGTGGACGAACAACCGGTGAAATAAGAGAACCTATTTTGAAGCTGGTTGTGGAACCCAATGAACCTATTGTTAAATCTGTCATGGAACCAAATAGCAAATGCAAAGACTTGGGTATCGTTGAAGACTCAAGGGTAGGGGTGACGCTTGGTGCACTTGACACCCCGATAAGTGTTGAGATTGATAATGAGAAGGATGAGGTGGAATCCCCTCCCCGAGTAACCATTGATGTCGAGGAGAGTCCCCCTCCTTTGCAAAGTATGCTGACCATACTTCCTAAAGGACATCTCCCGTATCCACAAAGTCTTAACAAGAAGAAAGAGGAGCACAAGTTTAGCAAGTTTGTTGAGATGTTTGGCAAACTCTCAATAAATATTCCTTTAGTAGAAGCATTGATGCAAATACCGGGGTACATAAAATTTATGAAGTAATTGCTTAAAAAGAAGAAGGTTATTGACGTGGGCACTATTGAGTTCTCACAAAGCTGTAGCGTCGTAATGACTAGCAACGTGGATACAAAAAGAGAAGTTTCGAGTGCGTTTACCATACCCTGTACTATCGGGACGTTTGTATTCTGAAAAGCCTTATGCGACTTAGGGGCAAGCATCAACCTGATGACCCTAGTAATCTTCAAGAAGCTGGGATTGGGGGCACCAAATTCTACATCTATGAGATTGATCATGGCTGATCAGTCTATCAAGCGTCCGGTAGGGATCCTATTTAAAGTTTTAGTCAAGGTAGATAAGCTTGTTCTCCCAGTGAATTTTATCATTCTTGATTGTGAGGTGGATATTGAGGTACCCATCATTTTAGGGCGACCACTATTGGCCACATGGAGGGCCCTTGTTGATGTCGAACTAAGAGAACTCAAATTCCGAGTAGGAAGGAAGTAGTGACTTTCAATGTATGCCAACCCACAAGGCTTTCTGATGATTTGAGAGTGATATCAGTGATAGACACATAGGACAAGCTTGATGAGGCTTAGGAGGAGTGTGAAGTGGACAAAACATCCATATTCAAGCAATATGATGATGTTTCGAAGTGGTTGATAGAGCAAGTTCCCTCCTTAGGATGGGGCCACGCAAACCGGATTAGCATGTTATCCGACAATGACTGAGGTGGAGGTACCATCATTGATCCGCGACGTAAAATCAAGTGCTTCTTGGGAGTCAACCCAAGCATTTTTTCCTTTAATTTTCTTCATCTTTTGTTTTTTTCGGTGTTTGTAGGGAATGCATGGAGTAGAAACATGGACAAGTGAAAATAAGGAAGTGCGGAGGACTGTACGTACCGCACAAGCAATTGTGTATGTCGCACAGCTCACCGCACACCTAAACAGAAGGCCTGGGAGAAAATTTGAAAATTGGAGGTGTCATGTGATAGGTCATGCAGACCGCACGAGCCCAAGTTCATGCCGCACCTCCGTCGCAAGGCAAACCAGAAGCCTCGGCAAGCCCAGGGGAGAAAAGGGTGATATCCAAAATGTCATGTGATCCGCACCAAGGCTAGTGTGAATCGCATGTCACAGTGCACAATAGGTAAAATTGAATTTTAAGTGACCTAACTCATTGACAGACCTGACCTGGTGACAATCCGGTCGACTATTCTTCTTCTTTTACTTCTTAAAAAACCACTTCCTTCACCACCTTCACCAAATTTTCTCTCAAAATTCTCTCTAAATCCCTCAAACTTCCCCAAAATCTTCTCCTCCTCTCACCCAACCATCTCCACCGCTCCGCCACTGTCTCCTCCGCTAGTCTTTCTGGGCAAGTCGATTGGGTCACCATTGTTTCACTACTAAAAGCTTTAATTTTCACTTCTCTCCTTCTAATCTTCACTTGTGATAAGTTCCCCGACATTAAATACTAGTTTTTATGAAGGTTGGGAACTTATATTGTGAAGCATGCTTAGTAGAATTGCCATGTTGATTTTGGGTGAGATTTGAAAATTTTGGGTCTCCAATTTTGGGTTTGATAATTTTGCTTATTGTCAACTTGGTAGAACTTGAATTTTGTTAATGCATGTTGATTGGTAGTTAATTTTATCCTTGAAATCTATGTTTAGGGTGAAGTCTGAATAACCCACTTGTGATTGACTAATCATTTGGCCCGATGATAGATTGGGTGATGTCGTTCTTAAGGGAAAACCTTCGTTAGTCATGAGAACTGGTTGAAAATTTGTTATTGAGGCTGAATTTTGCTGATTGTATACCCATGATTCTTGTTGAAAATTATATTTGCGGTGTATGATCTCGTGCGGGGAGGGGTTAATTATTGCTAAAATTTGTTGGTGCTCATCAATGCAAGTAAGGTCTTGATGTTCCCGACGATAGACGGGGTAACATCCATCTTAAAGGAAGTCGTTAAGTTCTTTGCTTGCTTGTTGTTCTTATTAATGTAAGTCCGGAGAAGTCTGAGTATCCGGATATTTATGGTCATTATATCCCTTATCCCCCTTGTTTAATGTTGATTGGTTTATTGCGTGGTGCCAAGTGCCTAAGCACATCTTTCTCTACAGATCACATGCAAAATTTACAAGAACAGAAGGAACCAAAAATTCTAATTGTACCTTTGTGTGTTTCGCATGTGATGCATAGATCTTGATGTGGGGGTCGCACAAGGCATCACAACATGTTGAAAAGAAAGAGCCAGTCACTACTTCGAAGGGCAAAGCATGGTGTGACACGCACTTTAGCTGTTGTGGACCATACCAGCTTCGCACTTCAATTTGGAAAAATCCATGTAGGATTCTGATAGCTTGTGCGATAGCACATGCGACACGTACTCCTTCTGGTGCATTTTGCATGTGGTCCGCACAAGCCATCAATCACCTACTTTTTTTTTGTAGTCTGTTGCACTCCATCCTTTGTAGTTGCTAACTTCTTTTTAGATTTTGTTTTTGTTTTTGGCTCACAATCTCTATATGCAGAACATGTCTTCTAACAGGGGTAATGCCGAGAGGCGTTCACGACGGCCAATGGATCCCTCCTCCTCCAACCCTATCTCAAAAGGGAAAAAGAAATTCTGATCTTCTCGTAACCAAGTCTCAGAGAAGGAGTCACTCGGTGATGAGGGATCAACTAACAATAATGATGATGAGGCATAATCCCCCAGGGAGTTCACCCTTCTTTCCCTTGAGCTATTAGCATTGAGGGCAATGCCTTTAATTGCTTTCTTTTGGTGGTCGTGATTGGGCTTGAGATATTGTTTTTATTGCCCTTGTCGAACCTTTTTGACTTTCCTTCTATATTTGATTTGGCCCTTGTCGGGCATATTTGGATGATTGTGATGTTTATTGCCCTTGCCGGGCCTTTAGATTTTGTTAGTTTATTTCTGAGCTTATTTGCGCCCTCGCCGGGCTTGATTTTTATGGTGATGATTGTCTTGCCGGGTTGGTCTTACATGCCCCATTGTCTTACTACCTGTGCTTTACAAATGCACTAAAGCCCTACGCCGAGGCTTGTTTTAAATGAATCATGAGCGCAAAATTTGAATATTGCATTGTTAATAATAGTTTAGAAATAAACTCTAAGAGTTTTCTTAATACCACGGTTCTTTCCCAAGGAGCAAAAGTTTTGATTATTTTCTTTCTTTTTTCACTTGTATTAGTGTCGAACTTGGTTGGTGTTTCCCTATGATAGATTGAGAGGCAACTTTCTTAAAGGAAAATGTCAAGTTTTATTTTAAAAATTGAGTCCGTAGTTTCTTGTCTCAAAATGGGCCCACCAAAAAAAAAATTGGCAAATGGGTTTTGAAAATAAAAGGAAGAAGGGATGACATGCATACTCTCGCTTTGGCTTGATTGACTCACAAACGAGTATGTAATGAACTCGGAATAGCTTGTCAAAAATTATTTGGCCCAATTAATTTTGAGACTAATGAAAGAAGTCTTGTGGCATGATGCCTTAAGTGGTGAGGTTGTACCTTGATTCTCGTGCATGTGTGTCATCTAGAACTTGCCCTGAATGTGATTCAAGGCAAAATGCTAGGTGTGACCGTGCTTGAAAGATGACCTTAGGCCCTTTTTGATAGCCACTTCACCCAAATGACTTCCCATGACATCAATCCTAGTGAACCCCTTTGAGCTTGTAACCGTTCTTTGGCACCTTGTTAACACCTTGACCTTTTTGAATCTCTATCTTGGCACCCATCCTCCCTAATTTCTTGAAACTGAAAAGTATGCTAAAATCTTAAGTTTGGGAGGGATGAAAATACAACATAGGAATATGCCTAAGTTTGGGGGTGTATGTGATCAAATTAGGAGAAGAAAAGGAATGCACTTCAAGTGCAAGGTAGCACCTTAGGTTTGAATGAAAAATTGCTCCAAAAGTCAATCCAATGTGCAGAAAATGAAAAGCAAAAGAAAATAGGTGCTACCAAGTGAAGGTGATACAAGGAGATTGAATGGTCATGATTGGAAAAGAGAAGCTTGGGTTGTGTGAGGGAGAAATAAGGTGAAGTTGAAATTTGAAAATGAGAGCGGTTTTCGAAGTGAGAACAAAGAGTATTTGGGAGGTGCAGTCACTTGAACCAAATGAAATCTTCACCTTAGCCCTAGCCAACATCATAACCCGCAAGTCCTTGGTGATTTTGAGATTGGCCACCCTACATTAGTGACGATTTACATAAAGGGAAGGTGTATGGTTCGACATATATGCACTTGAACTTCTTTGAGAGAGTGAGAGTCTTCTTGGTTCTCCTATAATCCTGTTGTTTTGTGAATAGATTGATTGTGAAGTGGGATTCTCTCTTGTGGTGAGTGGCATCATGCACTCGAATGGAAACATGAAGTCTCTATTTCAATTAAGGGAAATAAATGAGACAAGTTGTGTGGCAAATCTCGAGGCAAACCTTGACAGTCCATGCCAATGACTTGAGAAGCTTAAATGTCTTATTTTGGATGACAATATTCCCTTGGTTTTGAATGAGAAATGAAGTCCTGTTGGAAAAGATTTTTTGAAATGATCCATTGCCTTGAGTTTGTGGTAGTTCAAATTGAGATGAGCATCGTAGTTGAGTCTTTTGTTTATTCTTTTTCTTAACTTTTGGTATAGAATAATCTTTTATGCCTTGATTGAGTCTGGAGCATAATGCATTCATTGTCTTATGAGTATTTTGCTTGAGGACAAGCAATAGTTCAAGTTTGGGGATTTGATAAGTCGGTAAACTACCAACTTATTAATCCTAAATCCATGAATTATATGCTATGTTTTGAATAGATTTAGAGGTTCTTATGGCCTTTATTGATGTCTATGCAGGTACTTTTGATTAGTGATGAAAAACAAGGAAATGGACCCAAAAAGAGCTCAAAAGGAGTGCAGTGTGGAAGGATCGAAAATGATGGAGATTCTAGCCTGAGATGTGGTGCCCATTCAACATGCACAAGCCGTGGTGCAGAACGCACCTCTGCCGCATGGATATGCAAAATTCACTGAAAAATTTATCAAGGGGTGTGGTCGTTGTGCGACGCGCACAACCCAAGATGTGAACCGCACCTCTTTCGCACGAAGCCTCTAAAATGAGCTAAGGTCACTGGTCCAACTGAAGACAGTGTGCGACGCGCACATCATGACGTGTGAATCGCACGTCGCATCGCATATCACCCAAAGGGCAATTTTGTCCTGAATTTTTTAGTGACAATTTGGGAAACTATAAAAGGCCAATTTAGGCACATTTGTAAATAACAATTCTTCAGTCCTGAATATTTTGAAGAGCTTTTGACTTTGAGAACAAGTTTTCCTCTCCAAAGAGAAGAGGATTTGAATCCACTCTCTTGGTTAACCATTTGTGTACTCAAATTGAACTTAGAACTTGAAATTCATCTTGAATGAAGAGGATTTTGACTTACCCACTTGGTATATATATCTCCTTTGCTATGACTGGCTAATTTCAATTGTCTAGGGGTGTGTTGATAATGAGTGATTTACAAATGGGTGTGGGTGTTATTAATTCTCATTTATAATCGCTTATTTGACATGGTCTAGTAGTTTTACCAAGTTTTAATCCTAAAATTGGTGGTTGCAAACATTAATTTTCATTATTTGACTATGTGATTGCTTGAAAGAGGATTTCATGGTTTCAGAAATGAGATTACTAGTGGGAACTTGGGACTCTATTCAGATTTGAGGCTAGAAATAGCTCATATCGACGAAATCACCCACTTAAGGGTCTAAGCTAAAGATAGTGTGACATTTCCAAGATAGATATTGGTTGTTTGTTAATTTCACCGATAATGCTCTAACTGGGATTATCGGATATATGGTTATTGATCGAGAGATAAACAACCATACCCATGACCAATGCTACTTATGTCAATAAGCAAGAATGAATATGAATTGATGATCACCATATCCCACAATTAAAGCCCCATTGGATACATATCCCTAGTCGCCTACTCAATTTGGTACACCCGCTTTGTTTATTTGCTATATTTATGAATTGTGATTGTAGTGACAGAATCCCAATTCCCCCAACCTTGAGACTGAATTTTGTTGATTGTATACCCATGATTATTGTTGAGAATTATATGTGGGGTGTATGATCTTATGCGGGGAGGGGGTTAATTATTGCTAAAATTATTAGTACCCATTGTTGAGAGTAAAGGCCTGATGTTCCCAATGATAGATGGGGTAACGTCTATCTTAAGGGAAGTCGTTGAGTTCCCTTCTTGCTTGTTGTTGTGTTAATGGACACCCGGGGAAGTCTGAGTACCCAAAAGTTATGGTCATGATATCCCTTGTCCCCCTTTGTTCATAGTTGATTGGTTTGTTGAGTGATGCCAACTGCCTAAGCACATATTGTTCTACGGATCACATGCGGAATTCACAAGAACACAAGGAACCAAAATTCCAATTTTGCCTTTGTGCGGTTTGCATGCGATGCATAAATCTCGATGTGCAGGCCACATAAGACATCGCATAGGGTTGAAAATAGAAGGCCAATCACTGTTTTGAGGGGCAATTCACGGTGCGATGCGCACTTTGGATGGTGCGAATTGCACCAGCTTCGCATCTAAATGAGAAAATCCCTGTAGGTTTAGCACATGCGCCACTCACTCTCTCTGGTGCGTCTCTCATGTGGTCCGCACAAGACGATAATCACCTACTTTGTTTTTCTAGTCCGTTGCTTTCCATCCTTTTAATTTTGCTAACTTCTTCTTAGGTTTTGTCTGTGTTTTTGGCTCACAATCTCTGGATGTAAGACATGTCTTCCTAGCAGGAGAAACATGGTAGGCCAACCTAGGCAAATAACTGCAGCAGAAGAATCAAGGCTCCGATTCAGTGTGGAAGGAATGAATGCCATCTACCCTCGGGACAAGGGTAGAACATTTAACGAAGAGCAGAGCTTCAACTTAGGGGAAGTTGGGGCTGAGGTTCCAAACATGCACCAATAATTTGCTGAACGAGATTGGTACCCTTTTCAAGATGTCCCCGGGGGATACTATGAGAAAGTCGTGCAGGAGTTCTTTGCGGCCTATAAAGCCACGCAGGATTCAAAAGGGTATAGAGGACCGACAGAAAAATTCCCCAACCTGAACTCAGTTGTAGTCAGGGGCAAGAAAGTATGAATCACCCCCGCTTCCATCAACTCCATCTATTGGGAAAACCCAATCAAACCTGCACTGATTCTCATGGCTAAGTTGCAAGCAGAAGTGAAACCATATCGTAAAACTGCTGCTATGATTGCCCTTTCCACTCCTATGTGGGCCACTGTGGAGGTGACATCCTGAGAAGAAATCTGCACTTTGAAGCCCGTCTGTAGTATGATCTTGTCAGAATCTGATTCCTACCCTCTCAAAATGATCAAAAGATAACTCAGGAGGGGGCCATCCTAGTTGCTGCCATTATGATAGGGGAGCATATGAATTTTGGGGAAATAGCAGCCATGGTAATTCGGAGGAAAGCACGCAGGGGAAATAACGCATTTCTTTTTCTGGTACTGATTATAAAGTTGTGTGCAAAGGCCAACATCCCATACTTCAGCTACGACAAAGTCTCCCATGTAGTAGGGGTGATTGATCTTGATAAGAAAATAGACAGGGACGCCCCCAGGTTCAAGAGGCAAAGGACTGACAGTGATGAGCTTGATATTGGAGTAGATGCTACATCAGGGACACAGACACACACCCCCACATCATCTACACCAAGAGAGCCTTTAACCAAAAGTGGCTTACAAGACATGGTTGACAAAACATACAATCATGAAAGGCAGTTGAATTACTTAGCTACCAAGCTGCGTGGTATGATACAAAGAGCGATCAAGAATGCGATGAAAGGGTGGTGGACAGTGTCTCCAAACTTTGCACAAGAATGGATGTTGTTGTGGGAGCGGTGTCAGAACTTAAGAAGGATGTAGCCAAAGCCAAAGGAAAGCAGCCTGTTGTGGAGGCAGATTTAACCACTTTACCTCAGCCTGCCAAACTCGAGGACCCGTGGATGACTTGTTTGCAGCCTATGCGGATGATGATGATGATGCATAGCCTGGAAATAAGGATCAAGAGTTGGGTGATGATCAGGATTTGGATTTCCAGAGGGTTATCCATGACTCCACACTTTCTGTGCACTTCTGAAAGGGTGTTGCTGACCTAAGTGGGAGAGTCTCGGATAAGGAGACAGCTGCAGATAATGATGATGATGAGGCTTAGTCCCCCAGGGAGTTCCACCCTTTTCCCATTGCACTATCAGCATTGAGGGCAATGTTATTTTTATGGGGAGGGGGTGGTTTTACTTGCCTTTGTTGGTGCCCATGAGCGGGTTTGAGATACTAGTTTTTATTACCCTTATCGGGCCTTGATGACATTCTGCTAGATTTTATTTGGCCCTTGTCGGGCCTTTTTATTATGTTTTATTTTTTTTGAGCTTATTTGTGCCCTTGCCGAGCTTAATTTTTGATGATTGAGATTGTGTTGCAGGGTTGGTTTCACATGCCCCATTGTCTCACTATCTGTGCTTGCAAATGCACTAAAGGCCTACGCTGAGGCTTGTTTAAAAATGAATCATGAGCGCGTAATTTGGATATCCCCTTGTTAATAGTAATTTAGAAATGAACTACGAGGGTTTTCTTAATACCATGGTTCTTTTCCAAGGAGCAAAAGTTTTTGATTATTTTCTTTTTCTTTTCTTTTTGTTTTAGTGTCAAATCGGGTTGGTATTTCCCTATGAGATTGAAAGGCAACTTTCTTAAGGGAAAATGCCAAGTCTTAGTTTTAGAATCGAGTCCGTACTTGCTTATCTTGAAATGGGCCCATCGAAAAATTTCTCTTGGCAAATTGTGTTGAAAATAAAAGGAAGAAAGGAAATGATTTTTTTAAGGAAAAGCATTCTCTTGTCATGACTTGCACACTCTCGCTTTAGCTTGATTGACTCACAAATGAGTGTGTAATGAACTCGAAATAGCTTGTCCAAAATCATTTATCCCAATTGATTTTGATACTAATGAATAAAGTCTTGTGGCATGATGCCTTGTGTGGTAAGGCTTTACCTTGATTCTGGTGCATAGTGTCGTCTAGAACTTGCCCCGAATGTAATATAGGCAAAATTCTAGGTGTGACCGAGTTTGAAAGATGACCTTAGGCCTTTTTTGATAACCACTTTGCCCAAATGACTACCCATGACATCAACCCTAGTGAAACCCTTTGAGCTTGCGACCGTTCTTTTGCACCTTGTTAACACCTTGACCGTTTTGGAACCTCTATCTTGGCACCCATCCTCCCTAATTGCTTGAAAATGAAATGTAGGCTAAAATCCTAGGTTTGGGGGGAAAATGAAGGATAACATAGTCAAATGCCTAAATTTGGGGGTGCATGTAATCAAATGAGGAGAAGAAAAGAAGTGCACTCAAAGTTCAAGGTAGCACCTTCGGTTTGAATTGAAAATTTTCTCCAAAAATTCAATCCAATGAGCAAAACGAAAAGCAAAAATAGGTGCTACCAAAAAAAGGCGATACAAGGAGTTTGAATAATCATGAGTAAAAAGGAGAAATCTTGGGATTGTGTGAGGGAGAAATAAGGTGAAGTTAAAATTTGAAAATGTCAGCGGTGATTCAAAATGAGAACAAAGAGCATTAGGGAGGTGTAACCACTTGAACTAAATGAAATCCTCACCTTGACCCTAGCCAACATCGTAACTGATAAGTGGTGGATTTACCACTTATTTATATCTCTTTTCTTATGCTTTTGTGTCTTCTAATGATGATATGAGATCACTTATGGCATGTTTGGTTATATTTCAGGTGATTTGTGTTTCTGTGGATAGTTGGAACAAGTGGAGCAAAAAGGGACAAAAGTTGGAGCAAAAGGGAGCTTACTCCACTGAAGTACAAGGTCAACCACCCATGTGGCCAAGGAGGCGCACCTGCGCTCCCGCAGGAGCGGATCCAAGGGCGCACCTGCGACCCTTGTTCCAACATGCCATAGGTGCATTTGCACCACATAGGCCACCACAGCGAACTCGCCCCTGCGCTATAGTTGCCGCCCCTACGGCCACGCACCTGCGACTCAAATTTCGCAGGTGCGGCTGCCAAATTCCAGTCAAGGTCCAAGTGGTCATTTCATATCTGGAGAAACCCCAATTCACATAAAACACTCCCAAGTCGTCTTGAAACACATCTTTGGCTGGATCCTTGATTTTTCTCACAACTTTTGGCAAGCTTGGAGAGCAAGTTCATCAACCAACACAATAGGAGTGAAGATTTGGATGCTCTTTATTGTAAAATCCTCAGTTTCCATTCTTCAACTCACTACAACATTTTAGTCTTTTGTCCACCCTTGTAAAGTGTGGCCTAAAATAGCAAAAAGTATGGCCTTTGATCAAAGGCTACGTTTTTGGCCTTTAGGCCACACTTTTTTGGGGGTGGACTAAAAGGGAGTAACCATTGACTTTAGACCACGCTTTTTAAGTGTGGTCATAAAATCTACGGTTAAAAAGCGTGGCCTATGACTTACAAAGGCCACGCTTTGTAGCATTTCATTGGCAACAATTTTATTTGATTAGTCTACGGTTAAAAAGTGTGGCCTTAGCTTTGTTATTGGCCACGCTTTTTAAATGTGGCCATAGAAGATACAGTTATAAAGCGTGGCCTATAGTTATATGCACACAATTGACAGTTCTATAGCCACACTTTTAAAGTGTGGCAACATTGTATAAATAGAAAATAATAATTTTGGTTTGCATATATATAGCTAGAAATTATATATATATATATATATAAATGATCTCAAACACAAATTATCTAATAAATTTCAAATGTATAGTTCATTTGCAACAAACTTCAAAAATAATAATGTATTCAAAATGCACCAACACATTCCTAAATTAGTACTAAATATAAATTTTATTACACAAAATAAGATGTATTTAAACATATATCACAATAGTTCCAAAACTCTTTATCATTCACTTCAATAGATCGAGTTGACTTGTGGCCACAATTCAAATTCGATCACCGATATTTTTCTACACATTCAAAATAAAATTTAAACGTCAGAAAAAATCATGTTCAATGCGACAAGACCAATTAGCTAGTGATAACATGAAAATTATACTTCTATATTCTAGTTTCTACTTCCTAACCGACCAAGTAGATACAAATGCATTTCACATGAAAATATTCAGCATAAGGATAGAAGAATAAATATCAAACTCTTAAAATCACCTTAATTTGCAACTAACACTCTTCAATATTAAAATTAGGTGCATTCATTGGACAAATTAAGGTAAGACTTCTGCTTCTTCTTTCATTGTAGTCCATTCCTTTTAAATTATTATTAGAGGTGTTGGTTGAGTAAAAAAATTGAGCTGGACCAAATTAAACCAAGCATACATATATCTTATTCTGTACATATATAAAAGCAAAATAAAATTCGGCAAATGATAGATACAGCTTGCAGATTCAACAAAATATATAGATGGCATATTTTTTTTTAAAAAGGAAAACAGCCCGATACACAAAAGCTTTTGATATGTGCGAGGTCAAAATCAAAGCTTGTGCACTTCCTCCAGTCCCCATTTATAAATCAAAACCAAAACCAACTTGATGTTGTAGTAACTAACAAACTTACTGGAAAAACAGAGAATTGCTTGTGAAACCATTCAAGCATAATAAATATTCCACATAATGCAGAACCCATTTCAGCTCAAGCATTTATTAAAACACAAGAGAAATAGATTAAGAACTCACTGCCATTTCAAAGGGTCTGTAAGTTAACAACAACTTAGAGAAAATCCACAAAATGCACAAGCTTTACAAATTCAAGCTTTACCCACCACCCCATTTACAAAATTATGTTCATTTCAACACCAGGAATCAAATCAAGTTCAGTTTCAGCATGATTAAGCTCAATCAATCAACTGTGCCTTCAACTATTTAAATCAAGATGATGCTTCAACAAAATTTACAAGGAACCCATTCAAGCTACTAAATCAAGATTATGCTTCAACTTTCTTGAACACCCACAAATTTTTATAAAAACTTTTATCAATCCTAGGAAGTGGTTTAATACTTAGAAAACTACATTTTCTGTGAGAAAATGTAAAAGGAATCATCAAAACAAACACTTCTACTGATTCTGATGTAGTTGAAGCTAAGTAAGGATAAACGACAATCTTCACTACATTATGCGAAGGAGAAAGCCTTCCTCCACTAACACTTCTATTTAGAAATCATGTAACAAATTCATTGATTTATTACTGGTTATCATTTTTCTGAGTTACTCCTATATAACATATTACACCTACAACCATAATTTACACCACAAACTAGACTCTACATTATCACATTCCATTTCAACATTTTACACACAAAACCAGATGCCAACATAGCCTAAATAAATGAGATTTGTTTTTTAATGCAGAAATACATGATCTTGATTTAGTAGCTAAGCCTCCTCCAGATTCCATCTACAAGCTCAAATCAGAGTTTCAGTTTAAGATTCACTCAACAAATAGCTAAAAGATACAAAAACCCCTAACCAATACCTATATTCTTATGCATTGACAATTAAATCAGCCTCGACACAAATAGTTGGTTAGAATTTTAGGTACCAGTTGTTTCTTGTAAGAGTAACATTGCTCAAATTTTTAACATGACAGAGTTCACGCAAGTATGTTTTAAACTATATATATCTTTCAGTTTGGTTCAAGAATTGTGAGAGAATCAAATTGGAAGCATCTGCCGGAAGTGTAACAATATATACATATATATACCACACTAGCTGAACGTATATGTAGCTTTACTGGTGGTATATTTTACCATAACACGCAGCATAAACAAGTTAACATTGCATGACAAAATCAATTAATGGCAACACCAGTAAATGATCAAATTTAAATCATGACTTTCCTTTTCAAAACACACAAGTTAAATCCTCAAAAAGAGAAGTTAGAAGAAATGGGGACGAAGTCTTTAGTAACAACACTTAATCCTGCATGAATTTCCTCAACATGCATGGTAGAGAACTGACTGCAGTTTTGGAGTAACAATTGAAAAAATAAGAACGGAGGACGGTAGCACTTAAAGGAGATCTAGTTTAAACTTTTCACTTGCGTAAAATAGATTCCCATTGTTTAATCCATGTGAGAATAATTTGATTACCTTTGTTAAGTCCTATAGATTAGCACAACAGAAGTTTAGAGGATTCCCCTAGCCCTCGGTCTTGGAGTTCAAAGTACTTAATAAATGTCAGCTTTCAGAAATACTAAATTAACTGATAATCAGACATGTCAATAGAAACCTTTCACTTGAACTAGGAAAACAGATGAAAATTAGATGATTGAGCTCATTGATTTTCACATATCAACTATTCTAGCTTTGAAACTTTGCTTTATGTGCTTATTTTCAACATTAGGCCGATCTGAGAACAAGTGTAATCTCAGGATGAAACCTCAATAAAAGCATACCTTATGGGAAGAAAGAGAAATTGGCTTCTAATGTCTAAAGGCCCTTGCATATTCACCAAGCCGCCATGCACAACTAATGTCACAAAATGATGATCTCAGATTATGCATGTAGCAGACATAAGGTGATGTGCTAATCATCAACTGCTGCCTGACTCATTTTCTTTACAACTGCTGCATGACTCCATCTTCTTACTTTCTTCTAATTTCTCTATTTTCTTCTCTTTCAGTGACTTCAACTCTGCAACAAAAATAGAAAACACATCAAATTATAACAGAAATCTAACAAGAATTGATGAATTGAAGCAATTGAACCTATTTTTAAATCATCAATAAATTTCACAGCAAAAACATCCTCTGCTAATTTCCCTGTTGCAGCCACTTTTGTGAAGGGATTTTCAGGTTGCACACCACAAATCTTGTTAGTGCAACCATTAGGCTTGGCCATAGAGTATTTGAGTGAATTACAAGGAATAAGTTTCTAACTTGTTAAGCCACAATCAGCCCAGAGAAATGAACCACCAAGCCACAATCCCCTCCCAGCAAAAATATAAAGATCTATATGTAACATGTATGTATAATTTCTAAGTGATCATTCAACATTGAATAACACCTAATACAATCTGGATCACTACCCGAAAATATGTCACATGATTCTCAAGAATTTGACATTTTTATTTCATTATTAGTACACAAATTGAGTGTTCAACTTGAGCAGCTTGGCCACTTAACAGAGCAACTCGAGCAGCTTGGCCACTTACAAGAGAAACTTGAGCAGCTTAGCCACTTACAAGAGAAACCTGAGCAGCTTAACCACTTACAAGAGCAACTTGAGCACTTCAATGAGCAGCTTGGACAACTTGAGCAGCAAGACCAACTACTACAAGAACAACATAAGCACCAAGAAGATTCTTTTTTTTTTGCATAGAGAGTTTGTATTCTATATCAGCTAAATCACAATATCGGGAAAGTAGGAACTTTCATTTGCATGCCCATGTACTCAAATATGAAACGCTAAAATACTAACCCATGAGACATCAAAGCATAGGTGAGCAAAGAAACCTACAATCGCCAATTTCTTTAGACCCAAACCCATAGCATCAAAACCTGACTGGCCATGATATCTTCTTTTGAAAAAAAAACTACTATTTGTTTGAGGTTTCTTATATAAAAGAAAAGAAAAGAAAATAACAGCCCATGACACATGTTGTAGATAACTTTTAAAAGTACGTTTGTGCATATATATATAAGGAGAGATTATTTGTAGTACAGAAGAATATGGATATTTTGCTTGTTAAGCAAAGGGATCTCTAATTGAAAATTGCATAATACCTTTCAAGCTAAGTTAATTGGCCATATTTAATAATGCACTTTAAGCTTCTTCTTACGCCAAGTTAGTCACCAATTTTTTCTTATAATCAGTAATCTTTAGCAATCTTTAACTTGGATAGCTAGTTACAAATATGGTCCGATGAATTCTTACTGTCAAATCTTTCCTGACAATCTTAAATAACCCAAAACTTTTTTTGTCTTTAACCTTGTTCTGTCATCTGCTACAAACACATATTAGCGATAGTTGCCTCTGTGTATTAGTTATAGTACTAAAAAGTACCCATAAACTGCACTTTGAACACTCAACTTGAAGTGCATTGATTGTGCATTGGTATAGGGTCTGATTTTACTTGGTAGCAAGTTTGTTCACAATTTATATTATACTGGATGTCCTTCCTTGTGGCCTAATCTGTTTACTATCTCTAAATGTTTCATTTTACCTCATATTTCCCATTTTATTTCGTGAAGCTAGAGGTGTTAACATAAGGCTAAACTTATATAATCTGCTCGCTTCCTCTAAAGTTAGAATACACACCTTGAAACAAACAAGTTAACCAAATACTTCACATGTTCAAGTTCTGGATTACTGAACCATGAACATACTCAAGCTTATTAGACCAAACATGAATAAACCTTGTCACTTAAACATATAAAATGTAACCATTTCCCAAATAAAAAGAGGATAGAGAATGTATGTACTACAAAAAACATTAAGACTGCTACATTTTTAGAGTTCCTTTGGAGGTGAGAGTACTCTTTTTCTCGTCCCGACTCAAAACAGTACCCCTAACAGAGATAAGTCATTACAAAGCAGAATTTCTAAATCACATTACGGACTGTTCTTTTCCAGATTTGACAATAGGTCACTCTTTAACATTCTTTCTTCAAAGATTTGTAATTCTAAGACATTTGTAACTTTACGCTATTTCAAGGAGGAGAAGAACAAGGGAAAGACAAGACTATTTTTTTGACCACTTATGTAAGCAAATTCAAAATAGTTCTGTCTTTTACCAGCTTCTTTTATCTGGTAGAAATTTTTTGTCAGCTTGGAGAAAGCTCGAATAGTGAGCTAATTCCATAGTTCCCTTCTTCTGGATCCAAATTAACCTACTTTTGGATACAAGGTGTTGGTTGCAGAGAAAATAAGGCATCAGAAGAACATCTTTGTGACTGGGAAAAGCTTAACCAACTAGCAAACAAGTACAAAATTGGTAACAATTCAAATTTAAACTACAACCAGTTTATACATCATTCAACACATTTACTTAAAAATTATTGTCACAAAATGCAATAAAAATAGTAGAGAATTAAAAAAAATCAAATAATTACAGAAAGAAAAATACCCACAGATGCTTTTGCAAAAATCACAATGCAAAGTAGACATGCAATAAACCCACAAGCAATAAACCTAGATGCAAAATAGACATGCAACAAACCCAGATGCTTTTTAATGGAAGCTTAAAACATACCTTCTTTAGCTCACACGAACTGAAATCTCCACTAAAATTAGGAAAACTAGAGGAAATTTGAGTTGAGCTGAGCTGAAATCTCCACTGAAATAAGGTGAAATTAGAAGAAATTTGAGCTTAAATAAGTTGAAATTAGTTGAAACGGAAGCTTAAAACATAAAAATCTCCACTGAAATTTCCACTGAAATTAGTAGAAATTTAAGGGTTTGACCTTCGATGACGATAGCAGATTTGAGAGCTTAGAGCTTCGACAACGGTGGCAGCTCAGAGCTTAGAGCTTCACGACGACGATGACAAACCCAGATGCTTTTTGCTGTTCATTTTTTGCTTAGAGTGTGAGAATGTTTAGAAAGTGAGCTGAGAGTGAAAAATATTTAATTTTGATTTACTTTTTGGACAATTAGAAATTGGAGGGAGAGTTAAAAATTTTAATGAAAATTTTAGGCCGCACTTCTAAAGTGTTGTATTTAGAATTATATAAATACCATTCTTAAAAGTGTAGCTGTATGTGTAAATAAGTGTTGCCAATTATATCATGATTTGGCAACGCTTATAAAGTGTGGCCTATACCATCAAAGGATACGCTTTAAAAGCGTTGCCAATATTAGTGTGGCTAGAAGCTAAAAACTATAGCTACGCTTTAGAAGTGTAACCAAATATGTTTTAGGCAACACTTTACAAACGTGGTCCAGATTTAGCGTGGCCAAAAGACTAAAATGTTGTAGTGACTCTTGTTCTTAATTGCTATTTCATTGGTGTATTGTTGACTTGAGATTTTGGATTTGTATTAGAGATAATACTTGTTGGGTTATTGAATTCATATATAGATTTTGTTCTTGCTTCATTATTTGGGTCTCTTGAATCTTCCATGCTTGAATTTATAGTCAATGGTTGCAAACATTGATTTAGCTTTCTAATTTGGGTTTTTGCTTGAGAAAGGATTACCCTAAATTCGGGAAGGTTTGATAGTGGGGATTTGGGATTTCCACTCTAGACCAAGGCTAGAGATAGTTTGGTTGCAGGAAACTCCCATCTAAGAATTGGGGTTAGAGAGAACCCAATTCACCCAAGTGAGAATTTGGTTATTGTTTACTCGTGGTGATTTGAGAGATTGATTGGTCAAAAGACGATTAATTACACATTTAACCAAGACTACCCAAGTGTTAATCGGGTGCAAGTCTTATGAATTGAATTCCCATTCCTGGTTCTCCGTTGTTGTCCTTGCTTGGCGAAAGCAAGGTGAAAGCCATTGGTCAATCTATCTTTTATTTGATTTTACTTTTATCTTTTAGTTTGTAGTCTAAAACCCCCTTTTAGATATCTTTTCCCCATTTCCGCTAATTGAACTCCAATAAGTTGCTCTTATTCTTTGTTAGCTCGATCGCGACTACATTATTTCCTTGGGTACAACCTCGACACTCGTTGAGATTATAATTTTATTTTGCTACACGATCACCATGACCTCCAACTTGAGGAGCACGATTTGAGCATTTATCAAAAATGGTGCCGTTGCCAGGGACTTGATTTGTTAGCTATTTTTGATTGTTGATTTGAAATCACTATGAGAGTGCTTACTTCTTTTCCTTTTGTGTGTTATTTTTGATTGATTGCAGGCACACGTCGCTCAAACATCAATGCCTGTACTTCTCACTCAGCCTAGTTGCGCTTGATTTTACTACCTTGTCAAACCATAAGTTTGATTTTTGGGAGCCGAGGGAGCAATGGGTGCAACCTCCGCTAATGAGATTGAGGAGTGGTTAAAGAATGATGCACAGAGCAATAGAGAGTTATGAATCACTTCCACATTCCTTGAATTTATGGTAAGGAGTATCTCAAATGACCGAGTTTAAACCATTAGAACCATTGGTGTTTTTGGTGGTATGAGGTCGGTAGAAGATGGTGAGAGTTCAAATGATGGTAGTGATGAGGTACTTACAGCTGTCCATGAGGCAGTTTTCCATGTCAACCATCATGGTCTGGGTAGATGTGAGCATGGGAATCAAGGTCGGAATGAATAATATGAAGACTCTAGAATGGAAAGTATGCTTGTGCAGGTGTTAGAAAAAGTAGGGGAAAACTACGGAGTCATTGAGGAGTTGAGCCATAACCTTGGAAGTCTTGCCCAAACCGTTAACCTTAGGGGAGGTACTTGGCCAATGAAGTGAAAAGCTTTTCCACCCGATCTATTATGCGAGTAAGACCTTGAACACAACCCAAACTAACTACACCATTACGAAATAAGAATTATTGGTTGTGGTGTTTGCTTTTGAGAAATTTTAGGCATATATCTTGGGGACTAAGGTAGTGGTGCACACAGACCATGCAACTCTCAGATATTTGATGACAAAAAATGATGCTAAACCCCGATTAATCCGATAGGTGTTACTTCTTTAGGAGTTTGATTTTGAGGTGAAGGACTGGAGGGGGTGTGAAAATCAAGTGTCTGACCACTTATCGCATTTGGAAGAAGAAGGAAGGCCTGTGGGGGAGATTGAAATCAATGACTCATTCCCGAATGAGACAATTTTGGTTGTTTCTCATGATTTGACACCTTGATTTGTAGATTTTGCTAATTACTTGGCAAGCGATCTACTTCCGGAGGGATTGAACTCGAATCAAAAAAAGAAATTCCTCCACAACATTTGGAAATATTATTGGGATGAGCCCTACTTGTTTCAGATTTACGCAGATGGGATGATATAGAGATGTGTACCAGAAATTGAAATGTTACCCATTGTTAGAGCATGCCATTCGTCAACCATTGGTGGACACCATAGGGGCATGCGCACGGCCTCTAAAGTGTTGCAAAGTGGGTTCTATTGGCCTACCTTATTCTAAGATGCCCATGATTTGGTAAAGGAGTGTGACAAGTGTCAATGTGGAGGGGGAATATCTCGGCGTCATGAGCTTCCACTAACACCTATCCTCGAGGTAGAAATGTTTGATGTATGGGGTATCAATTTCATGGGACCCTTTATAAGCTCACATAGGAATACCTATATTCTAATGGCTGTGGACTACATGTCCAAATGGGTCAAAGCGGTGGCTTTACCAAATAATGAAGGGAGAAGTTTGACTGCTTTTCTAAAAAAGCACATCTTTGCGAGTTTTGGCACCCCTCGTGCCTTCATTAGTGATGGAGGATAGCACTTTTGCAACAAGTTGTTTAGCACACTACTTGAGAAATAAGGTGTCAAACACAAAGTGGCCACTCCCTACCATCCACAAATGAGCGGGCAAGTTGAGGTGTCCAACTGGGAGATTAAGTCCATCCATTCAAAGTCGGTGTTTGAATGTTCACCAAATGTATTGGTCACACAAGTTAGACGATGCACTATGGGCATATAAGACAGCCTACAAGACCCCGATTGGAATGTCCCCCTATCAATTGGTCTTTGGCAAGGCTTGTCATCTCCCGATCGAATTGGAACACAAAGCTTTGTGGGCCTTAAAGAAGCTAAACTTAGATTGGGAGATAGCCGCTCGTGCTAGAGTGGAAGACCTCAATGAAATGGATAAATTCTGGATGTAAGCTTATGAAAGTGCCTCTATCTACAAGGCCTAGATGAAGCGATATCATGATCAACAAATCTTAAGGTGCGAGTTCCACTCGGGAGATTGTGTGCCCCTCTTCAATTCTAGACTTTCGCTTTTTCCAGGAAAGTTAACGTCCAAATGGTCGGGTCCTTTCAAAGTGCATCAAGTTTTCCCCAATGGAGCCATAGATTTGGAGAATGAGGATGGCTCGGTATTCAAAGTCATTGGGCAATGAGTGAAGAAGTACTTAGGCATTCTGGAGGAAGTTGCAATGGTAGAAGCCATTTACATAGATGATCATATGAATCCATCACTCTTACTGACTCTACAGCCTGAAATATAGCATAGGCAAATGCCTAAGTTTGGGGGTGGATGTGATCAAATAAGGAGAAGAAAATAAGTGCATTTCAAGTGCAAGGTAGCACCTTAATTTCGAATTGACAATTGCTCCAAAAGATTAATCCAATGAGAAAATTGAAAAGCAAAAATAGGTGCTACCAAGTGAAGGTTGTATAAGGAGTTTGAATGATCAAGAGTAAAAAGGATAAATCTTGGGTTGTGAGAGGGAGAAATTAGGTGAAGTTGAAATAGAAAAATATGAGCGGTGTTTGAAATGAGAACAAAGAGCATTAGGTAGGTGTAGTCACTTGAACCAAATGATATCCTTACCTTAGCCCTAGCCAACATCGTAACCCACAAGTCCTTGGTGATTCTGAACTTGGCTACCCATTAGTGGCGATATACATGAAGGGCAAGCCTATGGTTCGACGCGTATGCACCTGAACTTCCTTAAGAGAGTGAGAGTCTTCTTGGTTCTCCTATAATCCCATATTTTGTGAATTGAATAATTGTGAGTGGGATTCTCTCTTATGGTGAGTGGTATCATGCACTCAAATTGAAACATAGAGTCTCTATTTCAATTGAGGGGAATGAATGAGACAGGTTGTATGGAGAATCTCGAGGCAAACCTTGACGGTCCATGCCAATGACTTGAGAATCATAAATGTCTTGTTTTGAATGGCAAAATTCCCTTGATTTTGAATGAGAAATGATGTCCTACTGGAAAAGGTTTTGAAATGATCAATTGCCTTGAATTTGTGGTGGTTCAAATTGAGATGAGCATAGTAGTTGAGTCGTTTGTTTGAGTCTTTCGTTTATTCTTTTTCTTAATTTTTAGTGTAGACTAGTCTTTTGTGCGTTGATTGAGCCTAAAGCATAATTCATTCCTTACCTTGTGAGTATCTTGCTTGACGACAAGTAATAGTTCAAGTTTGGGGTTTGATAAGTCGGTAATCTACTAAATTATTTAGCCTATATCCATGAATTATTGCTATGTTTTGAATAGATTTAAAGGTTCTTATGGCCTTTATTGATGTTTATGCAGGTACTTTTGATAGATGATGATAAACAAGGAAATGGACCCAAAAAGAGCTCAAATAAAGTGAAGTATGAAGTGTTTAGAAAAGCTGAAGATTTTGACTGAAGATGCGGTGGCCGTGCGACACGCACAAGCCAAGGTGCGAACCACAGCTCCTTCGCATGACGCTACAAAAGCCACTGAAGAATCTGTTAAGCGGTGCGATTGCTGTGCGATGCGCATATCTCAAGGTGCGAACTGTACCCCCTCCGCATGGAGCTTTCCAAGATAGCTGAAGTCAATGGTTTAACTGAAGGCAGTGTGCTACGCATACATCACAACGTGCAAATCGCATGTCGCGCCGCACACCTCCCGAAGGGAATATTTTTTCTAATTTTTAGTGACGTTTTGGGAAACTATAAAAGGCCTATTTAGGCACAATTGTAAATAACTTTCTTCAGTCCAAAAATATCCTGAAGAGCTTTTTTCTTGGAGACTAAGTTTTTCACCTCCATTGAGAAGAGGGTTTCAATCTAATTCTCTTGGTTAACACTTGTGTGCTAAAATTGAATCTAGAACTTGAGATTCAGCTCTAATGGAAGAGATTTTGAATTACCCAGCTGGTATCTCTTTCTCTCTTGCTATGAGTGGCTAAATTCTCTTGTCTAGAGGTGCATTGATGATGGGTGCTTAACAAATGGGTGTGGGTGTTATTTATTCTTGCTTATAATTGCTTAATTGACACGGGTCTAGTAATTTCACCAAGTTTTAATCCTAAAATTAGTGGTTGCAAATATTAATTTTCATTGTTTGACTATGTGATTGCTTGAGAAAGGATTTCATGGTTTTGGATGTGAAATTACTAGTGGGAATTTTGCATTCCACTCAGATTTGAGGCTAGGGATAGATCTTATCGACGGAATCACCCATTTTAGGGTCTAAGCTAGAGATAGCGTGACCTCTCCAAGCTTAGATTGGTTGTTTATTGATCAAATCGATGATGCTCTAACCGAGTTCATCAAATATAAGATTGTTGATCGAGAGATAAGTAATTCTTACCCATGACCAATGCTACTTATGTCATTAAGCGAGAATAAGTATGAATTGATAATCACTCTATCCCATGACTAAAGCCCTATCGGATATGCATCCCTAGTCGTCTAGTTAACTTGATACACCCACTTTTGTTTTATTGGTTTTTAATTGAATTGTGATTGTAGTGACAACATCCCAATTCCCCCATCCTTTTACTTTTTATTTTGAGTATTTACTCTCGCTTTGAACTCAATTCAATACAATCTCTATTTAGCTACTCCAAGTCCCTTGGGTACGACCCTGACTCTTGTTGGGATTATAAATTTTGTTTTGCTACACGATCACCGTGACCTCCAACTTGGGGAGCACGATTTGAGCGTTCATCACCAGCTAGACCCAAAAAGCTCCTAATGTCTGTCAGAGAAGTGGGTCTAGGCCAATTCATTACTGTATCTATCTTCTGAAAATCCACTCGAACACCCTCTTTAGATACTACATGACATAGAAAAGCGACTGACTGTAACCAAAACTCACTCTTACTAAATTTGGCAAATAACTGATGATCCTTGAGAGTTTGCAGCACTACTCTCAAATGATCTGTGTGCTCCTCCTTACTATGTGAGTAGACTAGAATATTATCAATAAAGACAATGATGAATATATCCAAATTATGCTTAAACACTCAGTTTATCAAGTCCATAAAAGCTACAAGAGCATTCGTTAGTCCAAAAGACATAACCACAAATTCATAGTGACCATACCGAGTTCTAAAGGTTGTCTTTTGAATGTCACATTCTCTAACTCTGAGCTGATGATAACCAGATCTAACATCAATCTTGGACAAGTAGCTGGCACTCTAAAGCTGGTCGAACAGGTCATTAATCCTAGGGATGGGATACTTATTCTTGATTGTGACCTTTTTTAACTGACGGTAGTCTATACACATCCTGAGAGAACCATCTTTCTTACGCACGAAGAGAACTGGAGCACCCCATGGAGAGATGCTAGTTATGATAAAACCTTTATCTAGGAGGTCCTTGAGCTGTTCTTTCAACCCCTTAAGCTCAGCTGAATCCATTCTATAAGGAGGAATATATATGGGCTGCGTATCTGGAAGGAGGTCTATCCCAAAGTCGATCTTTCGCTCAGGAGGGACTCCGGGCAGATCTTCAGAAAACACCTCTGGAAACTTACTAACTACTGGAACTGACTTAAAAGGTGGGGTTTCAGACTCAGAATACTTGACCCGAACTATATGGTAGATGTAACCCTTTAAGATCATATTCCTAACTTTGAGGTAAGATATGAAATGACCTTTTGATATTGGAGGACTACCGTGCCATTCTAAGACAGGCTCATTTATAAATTGGAATTTCACGACTCTGCATCTGCAACCGACTGAGGCATAACAGGAATGTAGCCAATCCATACCAAGAATGACATCGAAGTCGGTCATATCTAACTCTACTAAATCTTCTGAGGTGGTTCTATGAAGGACCGAGACTGGGCAATTTCTATACACCCTCTTAGCTAGGACTGACTCACCAACTGGAGTAGAGACTAAGATGGGCTCTAGGAGTTTTTCAGGACTGACTCCGAATTTACATGCAACATAAGGGGTTAAGAAAGATAGGGAAGCCCCTAGATCTATCAAGTCATAAACATCAGGAGAGAAAACTGATAACATATCGGTGACTACATCTGGTGAACTCTCTTGATCCTAACGTGAAGACATGGTATAGAGACGGTTCTGACACTTACTACCACCTATGCCAGAAGTAGTACCCTGCTAAGTTGTGTGACCTGCTGGAGCTGCTGAAGTGGTAGACTGAGCTCTGTTACCTCCTGTCCCTGCCTAGCGGAAGGGCACTCCTTCAGCCTATGTACAAGCTGACCACACCCAAAACACCCCTCTCTACAAGCAAAACACTCACCTAGATGATTTTTACCACACTTGGGGTAGGCTGGAAAAGTGCAGTTACCTAAAATACTTCCTTGAGACTTAGAGCCTGGTGCTCACTTTTTCTGATCATGTCGAGTCCTGGAAGATGGAGCACTAGCTGATAAAGGTGTTGGGGATGCAGACTTTTGGTGAAAATGTGAGTGGTTCCCACCTCCCGACCTCTGATGAGAATATTCATAGTTGCATGTACTAGCCTTCTTATTACCCTTAGCTATCTCCTTAAGCTTATCTTCCTCAACCTGCTGAGCATGGGTCATCAGTATAGAGATATCTATATCCCCCAATAACATGGCATTCTTGCATTCTGTATTCACCAAATCAGATACCCCATACAAGAATTTACCTATCTGTACCCTCGGATTGGCCACCATAGATGGGGCATACCTGGAAAGCTGAGTGAACTTCAACCCATATTCTTGGACCAACATTGATCCCTGTCTCAAATTCATTAACTCTTGGGTCTTAGCCTCCCTCAACTCCCTCAGAAAGAACCTGTCCAGAAAAGCTCTAGTAAAATAATCCCATGTCATATGAGTTGCATTGACACCCCTGTTGTGTTTCCACTGAGTGAACTAAATATGAGCCACATCCTTGAGTTGATAGGATGCTAACTCAATACTATCCACACCAGTCACATGCATTATCTCCTTGAGTTGCACTGAAGCATTCTGTAGCTGTGACAAAACTCCCCTTAGGCTCAAAGTCCTTTCTAATGACTCGAAAGAAGCCCTCTTTGACATTGTCCAGCACATCAATGATGATGAATCCAGAAAGCGCTACTTAATAAAGCTTAAAAACATCATCCTTCACACTGACAAACCTAGAGCTAAGCCATTAGTTGAACCTTTCAGTATGAAGCAAATCATGAATCGGTTTGATGGTCCTTAGAATGAGCGGCTAAGTCCCTATACTATCTGGGGCATTGCAAAATGATTTTAAGAAGTATGTTATAATTTTACATTAAATATGTTTGTATATTCAGAAACTTTATTCTATATATCTTGTTCCTTCTATATTGTTTCTATACTAGGTTTGAGGTTTTCATTCTTTCCTATGAGTGTGAGGTAACCGAGTAATCCCCGGTTCATACATTGGCTAGCCCTATTGTAAGGTCGTCAAGCCAGGAGGGCGTTTAGACCTGTTAATGGTGATCCCGTAGCCAAGATAACTCTAGGAAAGATCAGATGTCAATCCAATAGAACCTTCCTTAGAAACTTTAGTAGGATCTTTGACATATATTATAAGAAATCTGTAAAAACAAGCATGCTTCTTGTATTATTGTCTCTACTCTTTACATTATTTTGTATTGTAAGCCCCTAAGACAGTTATTTAAATCAATGGATAATAACCAACATATTTTAAACAGTATTAATATATATTCTCAAGCTACTAAAATAGCTAAGCTTGAAAATGATGTTCAAAACTGGAATATACCAGAAGAACCTTTTAAAAAGATTTACCACTTAGGTAATTTCAGTTTTGTTACTAGATCTAATATTAAGACTTGTGAGTCTACTATTGCTATTAATAATTCTCTTGAAATTATTTGTTTATTAAAATCTAACGACATTAATCGTTATAGGAATAATTTTAATTATTTGCATATTGGTTTAGTCCAAGTTGCTGTCAAGCCTCTCTTTCGAAAAGGATTAAATATACCTGTTTGTGTCCTCCTTAAAAATGACCGTTTTCTTAATTTTGATGATTCTCTGTTAGGGGTCCTCCAGAGTAACCTGGCCGATGGCCCGGTATACTTCAATTGTTACCCTAACTTCTTTATAGACATTAATGACCCTAATGTCATGGACTCCTTGACACTTAATGTCAAAACTAAGAACCTAAACAGTACAACCAATACTCAAGAAATAGCGATTATCTATCGAGTTTACTATAGGCTTATGAAAACCACTCTTGCACCAAAGGCTCGAATTGAGAGCTAGAAAGGTGCAACTATGCTCTCAATTCTCGGGTTATGGTTGGCTTCCATAAGCATAGTTACACCTTTTTGGCTCTCAATTCTAGCCTTTGGTGCAAGAGTGGTTTTCATAAGCCTATAGTAAACTCGATAGATAATCGTTATTTCTCGAGTAGTGGCTTTACTGTTCAGGTTCTTAGTTTTGACATTAAGTGTCAAGGAGTCCATGACATTAGGGTCATTAATGTCTATAGAGAAGTTAGGGTAACAATTAAAGTATACCGGGCTGTCGTCCAGGTTACTCTGGAGGACCCCTAACAGAGAATCATCAAAATTAAGAAAACGGTCATCTCTAAGGAGGACACAAACAAGTATATTTAAGCCTTTTCAAAAGAGAGGCTTGACAACAACTTGGACCAAACCAATATGCAAATAATTAAAATTATTTCTATAATGATTAATGTCGTTAGATTTTAATAAACGAATAATTTCAAGAGAATTATTAATAGCAATAGTAGACTCACAAGTCTTAATACTATATCTAGTAACAAAACTAAAATTACCTAAGTGGTAAATCTTTTTAAAAGGTTCTTCTGGTATATTCCAGTTTTGAAGATCATTTTCAAGCTTAGCTATTTTAGTAGCTTGAGAAGATATATTAATACTGTTTAAAATATGTTGGTTATTATCCATTGATTTAAATAACTGTCTTAGGGGCTTACAGTACAAAATAATGTAAAGAGTAGAGACAATAATACAAGAAGCATGCTTGTTTATACAGATTTCTTATAATATATGTCAAAGATCCTACTAAAGTTTCTAAGGAAGGTTCTATTGGATTGACATCTGTTCTTTCCTAGAGTTATCTTGTCTACGGGATCACCACTAACAGGTCTAAATGCCCTCCTGGCTTGATGACCTTACAATAGCGCTGGCCAGCGTATGAACCGGGGATCTCGGTTACCTCACACTCATAGGAAAGAATGAAAACCTCAAACCTAGTATAGAAACAATATAAAAGGAACAAGATATATAGAACAAAGTTTCTGAATACACAAACATATTTAATGTAAAATTATAACATACTTCTTAAAATCATTTTTGCAATGCCCCAGACAGTATAGGGACTTAGCCGCTCATGCTAAGGACGTATACTGCCAACATGAATCTGATGCCACGGAAAACGGATCGTGGATATACTAATCTAAGTAGTAATATATTGAAGAAAAATTATAAAATTTACAAATTTTATTAATGCATACGAGATATAGCGGAAAGGTTTTTACAAAGGGGAGAGAGAGAGAGGCTTTTCAGAATATGGTAATGTTCTGATGCCTTGCTATTTCTAAATGTTTGTCCTTTTATAGAGTAAGGATACATAGGAGAGTGTATCTTAAATGTACACTTGGAGGGTTGTGATCTTGCCGACACTACAGTGGTTGATAATGATATTCTTCTTTTTAAAAGAAGGGTGATGGCTTGTCATCTTCCTTTTGATAGGAGACTTACTTTTCTAGATTCCTTTTAGGAACAGTAAGTTGCCTTTTGGAAAAAGTAATTCTGATTCTTTGAACCTCTACTTTTCCCAAAGGTCATTCTCCTGTTCTTAATAGGAGTAAAGGTAGGCTGTTGCTATTCCCGTGGGGTCTAGCATGTCTCCATTATCAGTTTCTGCTGTAGCTTCCTCTAAGAGAAGCATAATGTCTTCGTCATTTGGCTGATCATTGTCCATCTCTAGGAGGGCTTTCTTTAATCTTTCTTTGAGCACATTCTTTGATGGCGAAGTTGAAACTGCTTTAGGTGATACCATAGCTGGGTTCTTAGGTACCACTTTGCGGATCCATCCTCGAATTTTGATCTCTTTAGAGAGATATTTGATTCTATCTAACTCTGTCTTGGCAAAGTTTCATGATATAATATAAGAAATTCTTTTCTTAATAAAATATTTACACATTTTAATGTGTTCTGGGAGTGTGAAGATTTCTTTTTTGACTTGAAATTCATCAAATCTATTGAGAAATTACTGTGGGAGAATATCTCTGTTTCCTCCAAAATAGTTCCACCATTCGTAAAACCATCTGGGGATGACTGATTTGACCATTTCTGGACAATATTTGATGAACCAGGTATGTCCTGGCCTGATATATAAGAAATTGAACCATGCATTCTTATAGTCATGCCAATTATATGTCTGTGGCTTATGAGGCATGGATAACGTGATGGGGGTAAGGAGGTAGTTTGTATACCATTCTGATGGAGATAAGACCCTCTTGATAGTGAATCTGGAAAAACTGATAATTTCTGGATTCTTTTCACTCATGGTGTGTTTAATGATAATAGACTTTGTGTCTACTAATATGGCTTTGAAGTACCTTTGGGACTTAAGTGGATTATCTGTATCCACATAGTTGCCATTCAAATATACTTGTCTGATAAGACTAGGAATCGGGGTTCCTTCATATTGTTTGTCTATTGCCAATATTGGCAAAACTTGTTTTGTCAAGAAATCAAACTCTTCTTTTGGAGGAGTTGTATCAGTTTTTTTTCCTGACGTTGGTTTAACTGCTTGTACAAAGGTCTCTGGGGCCTTCATTGTGTAGCTTTCTTTGGTTTGTACCAAAGAATATGATGCTCCATGCTCAATTTTTTGGTTGATTAGCTTGGTAGGTGTAGGACCTTGTAATTTTGGTTACTCTGCTAGGGAAGTATACCTTTTTTGGAATTCCATCCTGGGATTTTCACCTACTGGAATTGGTGGCCTCTGGGGTAGCCTTGAAAGAGGGAGGTCGAATGGTCTAGCCATTTGTTGTGGTCTCTGTGGTGAATCTGGCTTCTGCGGCCTCATACTGGGCCTCATTGTTTCCCTGTAGAAATTCTCTTGTTAAGAAATCTGGGAGGGAATTTTCTTCTCCTTTTATAAAGTCAATTTGAAAATCAAAGCTAGATAGTAGAGCTTGCCATCTAGCAAATATTTGTTTTGAAACAAGGTTTTTCACATCTTTTTGTAAAATTTCTTTAGCAGATTTGCAATCTACTCTAAGTAAAAATTCTTTGTTAACCAAGTCATCTTGAAACTTAGTGACACATAGCACTATAGATAAGATTTCCTCTTTTAACAGTTGCATAATTTTTTTGGGCAGAATTTCGGATTCCAGAAGTAAATCGAACAAGCTGTTCAGGAGACTCAGGGCCTAATCTTTGTTTCAAAATCCCTCCATAACCGATGTCAGAAGCATCAGTCTCTACAATCATGAAAGCATCATGATTAGCTATCCCTAGACATGGGAGGTTTTGAACTAAGGTTTTGACAAGGATAACAACCTTAGTTTGTTCAGGACTCCAAGGGACTGGGTTTTTTCTAAGGCGTCTATAAAGAGGTTCACAGACCTGTCTAACTTTGGGGATGAAATCAGCAACATAATTAAGACTTTCAAGGAATCTTTGGATTTGGATTTTATCAGTAATTTCATTGGGAAATTTGGAGGAGAACTCTATGGCTCTGCAGATAGGTTTATAAGCTCCTTGGTAAAGATCATGACCTAAAAACCTAATTGTAGTTTGAAAGAGCTTAATCTTTTTTGTGCTAACAACTAAACCATTATTCTTAACAATCTTAAAGAAAGTACTGAGATGTTTAAAATGAGAATCAATGTTCAGAGAGAATATTAACACATCATCTATATAAACAATAAGCATATAACTCTAATCATTGAATATAGAATTCATGATATTTTGAAATTCAGAAGGAGCATTTTCTAGCCCAAATGGCATGACGTTCCATTCATACTGTCCAAACGGAACATTAAAAGCAGTTTTATATTTATCTTTTTCAGAGATTTGGATTTGCCAAAAACCTGATTTCATATCAAACTTGCTATATAATTTAGCTTTGAAAGTTCTTTTTAAAAGATCCCTTTTGTTAGGAATCAGATACCTGATCCATTTTAGGACAGTGTTAAGAGGTTTATAGTTTATAACTAATCTTGGTGCTCCTCTTTCTTTTTCTGCATTCTTATTTACATAGAAGGTAGAGCAACTCCAAGGAGATTTAGAAACCCTGATAATCTTGTTTTGTAAAAGAATATCAATTTCCTTTTTACAAAAATCCATCATTTCATGATTCATCTGAATGGGCTTAACTTTAGTAGTTATGGCCTGTTCATTGAATCCTTCAATGTATGGGAGTTCGACAATGTGCTTCTTTCTTTCCCAAAAAGCATTAGGAAAATCTGAGCATATTTCTTTTTCAAATTGTTTTTGAAGATTAGCTATTTTAGTAACTATCTCTGGAGTTTTTAAAATCTGCTCGATTTTCTTAGCTTGAATTTCATACTTTAAAAAGGTGATATGTTGAGAAAGATTATTGATACGAAAAATAGTTTTTTCTCGTACAAAATTACTTTCATCTTGTGAAAGAGTTTCAACAAAAGGAAAATGTAATTCTTTTCCGAGAATAGACGTAGTAATACCGTTTAAACTGGTACAATAAGGCTTTATCTGAGTGATAAAAGGGATTCCTAAAATGATATCTTCATTGATATCCTCAGTAATAATAAAATCATTTGTCAAGCAAATATCATTGTTGCAAATATGAGCTTTTGAAAGTTTGTAATTAATTCTTAGAAGTTCTCCTATAGCGGAGTATAATTTGGAAGTACTTTTTTGCAAATACTGAGTAGGAATAATACCTTTTACTATACAGTTACGATCTGCATCACTGTCAAGTAAAGCAATCTTGTTAATAACAAAATGTTTATTAACTACAATGCGGATAGGTATGTAATGACTTTGAGGTCTAATAGAGGATATGACAGTCAGTCCAGGGGATGTAGAGGTAGACGTGAAGTCACTAGTCTTAGTGAAGAGTGGTTCAGCAAGATGGTCATTGTTAATAGGAATTTGAACGGTATCACTTTCCTGGATGGTTTCATGATCAGATTCGAGATCCTAAAAAGCGACCTTCTTAAGGACCTGGTCAGTAAGGATATCTGTTTCAATTTTTCCAAGTTTGCATTTAATATTCCTGATTTCTTCTTTGAGGTTAGAGACCTCATTTTGAAGGTCAGAAATGGAAGGTTCGGTATGACCATCAAATCGATTCATGATTTGCTTCTTACTGAAAGGTTCAACTAATGGCTTGGCTCTAGGTTTGTCAGTGTGAAGGATGATGTTTTTAAGCTCTTTTAAGTAGCACTTTCTGGATTCATCATCATTGATGTGCTGGACAATGTCAAAGAGGGCTTCTTTTGAGTCATTAGAAAGGACTCTGAGCCTAAGGGGAGTTTTGTCACAGCTACAGAATGCTTCAGTGCAACTGCATTCTTTACCTGATTGGCTAGAATATGAATCATATTCTATATTGATAGCTTCGTCATCACTATAATCTTCAAAAGAATGTGGTGAAGAATCAGAGAAAGGTTCTTCAAGAATAGAGAAGAGCTTTTCTTTAGTCTCTTTGTCGATACCGAGAAGATTGATCTTTTTCTTCTTGGTTTTGGATTTACATTCATTGGATTTATGGCCTGTTTTTCCACATGTCCAACATACGTCTTGTTTGGAATCTCTTGGTCTTTTGGACCTAGAATTCTTTCTCTTGGGTCTTGGATTTTCTCGGCGGGATTTGGATTTATGGACTTTCTTAGATCTTTTTTCCCTCTTGATTTTATCAAGAGGAGTAATGAAACCAAAGTCTTGGCAGAAACTTCCTAATTCTCTTCTAGAGGAAGATTTTTCCTTCTTAAGTTGGTGCCTGAGTTTCATATTAGTGCATAGTTCTAGACCAACGTTGTTGATGATACTGACCAGGTCTTCGTAGGTTAGTTGGCTGTAAGGAATACGACCATCATTGCGATCTTGGATTTTGGTCCTGACTTTATCAGCAAAGAGGGGTGGAAGACCACTTATGAAACGTTCTTTCCAAAAATCCAAATGGCAGTCAGGGCGAATCATGACTTTGCTAAGGAAGGCATGTTTATACCTAATGAAGTCCTCTAAGGTAGGACAATTGAGGTTGTTGAGAATTTGGAGGCTTCTATCTTGGAAGAGTTTGGGCTCGCCAATCAAATGCTTAGCTATATGATAGAGAAGTGTAGCACAAGCATCTTCTCTAGTGATTGGGTAGGGGTTTCAAAAGTTCCTTCAGTCTTAACTATAGTTTCCATTGCAGAAGCATTGTAAATGAGCTATTTGGTCTCATCATTGTAGTAGTTATCCCACCAGTGTTTTAACATTCTGGTGAATCCCGCTACAATCATAATGGCAGCTTCTTTATCAGTAGAGCTCCTTATTTTGTAGGCTGTAATGGCAACTCCCATCTCATGGAGTTTGTTATAGCTTTGATGTTCTGCCAAGCCATCAATATTCCATTCAGTGATGCTTCTTCCTTCATGAGAGGAGGTAGAAAGGAAAGTATTTTCTTCGTATTGAAGATCAGGAAAGGAAGGTTTACTATGAAAGTTTTTCATGTTATGAAAACGATCATTGGAAAGTCTTTAAAGAGTTCTTTGGTTTTTATCATCTTCAGAGGAGATGTTGAAATTGGAAAGTTGTTCATTAATTTTGTCAAGAACATTTTCGGAGATTTCAAAGGTGTGTTTGAATTTTGGAAATTTTTCTCTAGAAAATTCATTGAGTTGGAAACCAGGATTAGATTCTATGGTCTGGTTATAAGAGGAGGATGGAATCGGTCTTCTACTGATGGAAGGTTTAGAATCTTCAATCTGTCAAGAGATAGTATGAAGAATTTGGTTAGAGTAATTATTTTGTTCTACTACGCGATCTATGTCGGCTGAGGTAACAAAAGAGGCGGACTTGTCACTCTTTTCTTTGAAAGGGGAAGCTTTGATAATGGTACCAGCTACAGGGATGTTGATTCCCTCAAGAGGGGGTGTGATGGATTCAACAACTTTGTTAGAAGTTGTATACCATTTGTTGATAATGACCTGAAGTGATTCGATTTGGTTTTCAATTTTGCCGGTCATTTTAAACCATTTAAAGAATTAGATTTCACAACCAATTCTTTTTATGTCTACCATCCAGGAATCTCTGAAGGCTTCTCTTTGTCGAAGAGTATAGGTAGTAAAGTAGCAGTTTCTCTTAGGCTGGTTATCAGGATGAGTCCAGAGTCTTAGGAGGATTTCCGGGTCTGGAGTGAAAGATACCCTGGTTTGGAGCATTTTTAGCCAGCCAGGTTTTTTAGCAAGAGGTGGTGCCATCTCGCTGGCGGTGGGACTAACAGGGAATTCTTGGAACTCTTGGTAGAAGACTTTAGGGATGTCTCCCGTGAAGTCTACTCCAGTAGCTTTTCCCTTGTCATTGTTGACAGGAATAGTGTTGGTGTCAACTTCTTCAGCTGTCTCAGTAGCTTCTTATGGAGTTTTTAAAGAAGGTGTTCTGGGATAAGGTGTAGAAGTACCTGCAGTTGAAGGACCAGACTAGGAAGACCTTCGATAAGAGGAAGATCTGGTAATAGGATTGTCAAGAAATTTGAGTTCAATCGATCTGTCGGGGAATTGAATGACTCTTTCTATTTGAGATCTTTCTGAGTGAGACGAGAAAGGTTGGGTTATGGCATCGAAGTGCCAATTATTGCTGGAAAGTACATCGTTCCATTTGAGAAGTCTAGGAACAAAGATAGTACTATGTTCATGGTTGGCTTCCATAAGCATAGTTACACCTTTCTGGCTCTCAATTCGAGCCTTTTGTGCAAGAGTAGTTTTCATAAGCCTATAGTAAACTCGATAGATAATTGCTATTTCTCGAGTATTGGATTTACTGTTCAGGTTCTTAGTTTTGACATTAAGTGTCAAGGAGTCCATGACATTAGGCTCATTAATGTCTATAGAGAAGTTAGGGTAACAATTGAAGTATACCGGGCCATCGGCCAGGTTACTCTAGAGGACCCCTAACAGAGAATCATCAAAATTAAGAAAACAGTCATCTCTAAGGAGGACACAAACAGGTATATTTAAGACTTTTTGAAAGAGAGGCTTGAGAGCAACTTGGACCAAACCAATATGCAAATAATTAAAATTATTTCTATAACGATTAATGTCGTTAGCTTTTAATAAACGAATAATTTCAAGAGAATTATTAATAGCAATAGTAGACTCACAAGTCTTAATATTAGATCTAGTAACAAAACTAAAATTACCTAAGTGGAAATCTTTTTAAAAGGTTCTTCTGGTATATTCCAGTTTTGAACATCATTTTCAAGCTTAGCTATTTTAGTAGCTTGAGAAGATATATTAATACTTTTTAAAATATGTTGGTTGTTATCCATTGATTTAAATAACTGTCTTAGGGGCTTACAATACAAAATAATGTAAAGAGTAGAGACAATAATACAAGAAGCATGCTTGTTTATACAGATTTCTTATAATATATGTCAAAGATCCTACTAAAGTTTCTAAGGAAGGTTCTATTGGATTGACATCTGTTCTTTCCTAGAGTTATCTTGGCTACAGGATCACCATTAACAGGTCTAAACGCCTTCCTGGCTTGACGACCTTACAATAGGGCTAGCCAACGTATGAACCGGGGATTACTCGGTTACCTCACACTCATAGGAAAGAATGAAAACCTCAAACCTAGTATAGAAACAATATAGAAGGAACAAGATATATAGAATAAAGTTTCTGAATATACAAACATATTTAATGTAAAATTATAACATACTTCTTAAAATTATTTTGCAATGCCCCAGACAGTATAGGGACTTAGCCGTTCATGCTAAGGACGTATACTGCCAACATGGCTCTGATACCAAGTAAAACGGTATTACTACATCTATTCTCGGAAAAGAATTACATTTTCCTTTTTTTAAAACTCTTTCATAAGATGAAAGTAATTTTGTACGAGAAAAACATCATCCAAAACTAAGATTAACTTGAGTACCAAGACCCTTCTGAAATGATATCCAAAACTGAGATATGAACTGAGTACCCCTATCTGAGATGATGGATAAGGGAACTCCATGCAACTTGACTATCTCCCGGATGTAGAGTTTGGCATAGTCCTCCGCTAGATCGATAGTTTTGACAGCCAAGAAGTAGGTCGACTTAGTCACCCTGTCTACAATTACCCAAATCGAATCATGCATCCTGCGAGTATGAGGTAAGCCTGTAATGAAGTCCATATTGATGACCTCCCATTTCCAAGTAGGAATATCCATCTCCTAAGTCATACCACCTGGTCGCTGATGTTCTACCTTCACTTGCTAACAGTTGGGACACTAAGCCACAAAATCAGCAATGTCCCTCTTCATACCATTCCACCAATAGACTTTTCGTAAGTCATGGTACATCTTGGTGGCACTAGGATGGATGGAATACCTAGAGCTATGAGCCTCTGTCAAATCTGCCACCTCAAGTCACCTATATTAGGAATGCATAACCGACCCTGATAAGGAAGCACACCATCTCCCCTTGGGAGAAAACCTCTACTCTCTACTGCTGGACAACACCCTTCAGCTGAAGTAAGATAGGATCACTATCTTTCTTTTCCTTCACCTCGAATACCAATGAGGACTCTCACCCATTTTGAACAATGAAACCACCCTTTGATGAATCTGTAAGGCAAACTCCTAACCGAGCAAGCCTTGGACATCCTTGGCTAATTCCTTCTTTCCTTCCTCAATCTGTGACACATTACCCATAGAAAACCTGCTAAGTGCATCAGCTACTACACTGGCCTTACCCGGATGATAAATCACACTCATGTCATAGTCCTTAAGGAGTTCTAACCACCTTCTCTGACAAAGATTCAACTCCTTCTGTGTGAACACGTACTAAAGGATCTTATGGTCAGTAAACACATCTATGTGAACACCATACATGTAGTGTCTCCAAATTTTAAAGGCAAAGACCACTGCTGCTAACTCAAGATCATGAGTTGGGTAATTCTTCTCATGAACTTTAGTTTTCTGGAGGCATAAGCAATGAACTTACCATGCTGCATCAGAACACAACCTAATCCAACTCTGGACGCATCACAATACACTATGAAGTCATCTGAACCCTCTGGTAGAGTCAAAATTAGGGCTGTAGTCAACTTAGTTTTCAACTCTTAGAAGTTCCTTTTGCATTCATCTGACTGCTAGAACTTAACTTTTTTCTGAGTCAACCTATTCAATAGAGAAGCTATGGACGAAAACCCCTCAACAAACCTCCTGTAGTAAGCAGCCAGACCCAAAAAGCTCCTAATGTCTGTCGAAGAAGTGGATCTAGGCCAATTCTTTACTGCCTCTATCTTCTGAGAATCCACTCGAATACCCTTCTTTGACACTACATGACCCAGAAATACGACTGACTGCAACCAAAACTCACACTTACTGAATTTGGTAAATAACTGGTGATCCTTGAGAGTTTGCAGCAGCACTCTCAAATGATCTGCGTGCTCCTCCTCGCTCTGTGAGTAGACTAGAATATCATCTATAAAAATGATAACGAACATATCCAAATACTGCTTGAACACTCAGTTCATCAAGTCCATAAAAGTTGTAGGAGCATTTGTTAGTCCAAAAGACATAACCATAAATTCATAGCAACCATACCGAGTCCTGAAGGCTATCTTCGAAATGTCACATTCTCTAACTCTGAACTGATGATAACCAAATCTGAGGTCGACGTTGGAGAAGTAGCTAGCACCCTGAAGCTGGTCGAACAGGTCATTCATCCTAGGGATAGGATACTTATTCTCTATAGTGACCTTGTTCAACTGATGGTAGTCTATACACATCCTGAGAGAACCGTCTTTCTTATGTACAAAGAGAATTGGAGCTTCCCATAGAGAGATGCTAGGTATGATGAAATCTTTATCTAGGAGGTCCTTGAGCTGTTCTTTCAACTCTTTAAGCTCAGCTAGAGCCATTCTGTAAGGAGGAATAGATATGTGATGCGTATCTGAAATGAGGTCTATCACATAGTCGATCTCCCGGTCAAGAGGGACTCAGGGCAGATCTTCAGGAAATACCTCTGGAAACTCACTAACTACCAAAACTGACTGAAAAGGTGGGGTTTCGGACTCAGAATCCTTAACCTTGACTATATGGTAGATGTAACCCTTTGAGATCATCTTCCTATCTTTGAGGTAAGATACGAAATGACCTTTTGATGTTGGAGGACTACCATGCCATTCTAAGATAGGCTTATTTAGAAATTGGAATTTCACGACTCTAGTTCTGCAGTCGACTGAGGCATAACAAGCATGTAGCCAATCCATGCCAAGAATGACATCAAAGTCGATCATATCTAACTATACTAAATCTGCTGAGGTGGTTCTATGGAGGACCGAGATTGGGCAATTTCTATACACCCTCTTAGCTAGGACTGACTCACCAACTGGAGTAGAGACTGGGATGGGCTCTAGGAGTTTTTCAGGACTGATTCTGAATTTACATGCAACATAAGGGGTTACAAAAGATAGGGAAGCCCTTGGATCTAACAAGGCATAAATATCAAGAGAGAAGACTGATAACATACCAATGACTACATCTGGTGAACTCTCTTGATCCTGATGTAAAGACATGGCACAGAGACAGTTTTGACGCTGACTGCCACCTGTGCTAGAAGTAGTACCCTACTGAGTTGTGTGACCTGCTTGAGCTGCTAAAGTGGTACGCTCAACTCTGTTACCCCCTGTCCCTGCCTTGTGGAAAGGCACTCCTTCAGCCTATGTCCAACCTGAACACACCCAAAACACCCCTCTCTGCCAGCAAAACACTCACATGGATGATTTTTACCACACTTAGGGTAGGCTGAAAAAGTGTGGTTACCTGAAATACTGCCCTGAGATTTAGAGCCCGATGCTTTTTTTTTTTGATCCTGTCGAGGCCTGGGAGATGGAGCACTAGTTGATGAAGGTGCTAGGGCTCCAAACCTTTCCTAAAACTGTGAGCGATTCCCACCTCCTGACCTCTGCTGATAATATTCATAGTTGCCTGTCCTAGCCTTCTTATTATCCTTAACTATCTCCTTAAGATTATCTTTCTCAACCTTCTGAGCATGGGTTATCAGTCTAGAGATATCTGTATCCCCCAATAACATAGCATTCCTATACTCTGTTTTCACCAAATCGGATACCCCATACAAGAATTTGCCCATTTGTGCCCTCAGATCAGCCACCAAAGATGGGGCATACCTGGAAAGCTAAGTGAACTTTAACCCATATTCTTGGACCGACATCGATCCCTATCTCAGATTCATAAACTCTTGGGCCTTAGCCTCCCTTAACTCCCTTGGAAAGAACTTGTCCAGAAAAGCTCTAGTAAAACAATCCCATGTCATAGGAGCTGCATTGACACCCCTGTTGTCTTTCCACTGAGTGAACCAAATGTGAGCCACATCCTTGAGTTGATAGGATGCTAACTCAACACTATCAACACCAATCACTTGCATTACCTCAAGAATCTTCTTGATCTCATCAATGAAATGTTATGGGTCATCACCAACCCTTGACCCTAGAAACTCTGGTTGTTTCATGCAAACAAAATCTCGAACTCAGGCTGCGGCTGACCTACCATTTGGATTTGCAGGGACTGGGGCCTGCTGATTAGCCTAATTAGTTTCTGTCTGAGCCAACAACTGGATTGCATTATGGAATTTTGCATTCGTAACCTTATGGTTTAGGGCTGAAGGATTAGCGTTAGCATTAAGGGCGTTAGCTCTGCGAGGAGGCATGATCTGAAACATATAACAAATAGATTAGAGAGGAGAAACTGACTTAAACCTTATATCACTATAAATATAGTAAAAGTAGTGGAGTTTTTCTTAAAACACCTAGTAGCCTCTCCCTCATAAATGTGGTGCGCTTCACACCCATGAAAGAGACTCTACTTAGTGTGGCTTTTAGACACCCTAGGACTCTTGAACTCTGTGCTCTGATACTAAGTTTTTCATGCCCCGAGGCTAGCCCCTAGATGTTACATGGGACCTAAGGTCACAAGTGACCCCAAGCTAACCATAAATCTGGCATATCACAAGCATACTTAATATAATTCTGAAAGGAATAATGATTCTAAAAATATTTGAAATGATAGTCTGTCTGAGAATCAACTGAACTACATAAGCGAAAGTCTGACTCTATGTCTGAAAGGCTCTAATACTGATGAGTTGCTGGGATAAACCCCCAACTAACTTTAAATAGTGAAAACAGGAACAACTGACTAACTCAAAAAGCATGAAAATATGTCCTTGGATGATGAGGACTCACCACTGTCTATTGCTACGTTGGCACCGGTATGGACTACTCGCGGGGCAGAATTTGAAAACCTGGACCTGCATCATGATAGGATGCAACACATAGAGCATGCGTCAGCACTTTGAATGTACTGAGCATGAGGGATATGCAAAGCTGACTGAAAAGGTAAATATGCTAAATTACTGGAAAAATGTAAACTGAACTAAACTGTAGTACATAGGCCCAAATGTATAATCATGCATAAAAGAGCTGAAATGCAGTAGTAATCTAAAACATACTAGAAGCTGGAAATAAATGTAACTGAGGGCCTAATGCACTTTACTGAAACTAACACTGTGGGAGAGTCTATTAACCGACATAAACCACGTGAGCTAAACATGGAGTCCGATGTATACGCCCATCGAGAGGACCCAATATACCTTTCCAGGGTATAAAGGTATGGTTGATGTGATCACTATTTCTGAGACCTGACTAAGTGGCTAAATTACCTACGGTGGCACGTAGTTCTGGGACTTTAAGGGTACGCTAAACCCTGGTCTAACTCGGTGCTAAACACTACTCCCAAACTGAATATTAATAACTCATTTTAAAACTGGAATCCTGAGTTTCTGAGTTAGGACTAGACTAGTCTAAAATCTCTACTTTTTTGAAATGCTGTAGTAGACTAAAAACTGGCTAAATTCTATTTTTAAAACTCATACTGATAATCTAGGTTAAATTTTGAAGGAAATATAATACTTTAGAAAAATCCTACAATTTAGGGCTAATTTCTTGATTTCTCAAGTCATGGTGAAAACTCATGCAAATCATTAAAACATATTGCAATTCAAATAAAATAGGATATAAATCATGTGAGAATATAAGAACAAAATTCTAGAAGGATTTGCTAATTGGGTAGGAACCCTAGTTCTTAAACCATGAATATTTGAAGAAAGACTAGAATATTGGGCATAAGGGTGAAATAAACCCTTACTAAATACTCACATACCTGGTAGAAGATGATTCTTTAATTAGTGAAGGAGTTCTGAAGTTTTGGAGAAGGAAGCCCTAGGTTGAACTTGGAGAAGAACTCCTTTTATTCTTCCTGAAATTGACTTGAGAGGAAACTAACTTGTTTAAAGAAAATTACTTAAAAAAATAGAGTGAAAATACTCCAGGAGTCCTATTTATTGGCAATACCAAATTAAATCTGGATTGGTCTAGGAAAGGAAAATGCGTCAGAAAATGGATGCCAAAACGGTCCGTTTTGGCCACAAATGGACCATTTTCTTAAGCATTGTAACTCCTTGAATATCTTGAGTTAGGAAAATGGATCGTTTTCCCAGAAAATAGACTGATTTCTCTTCCATTTTAACTCCCAAAATTCGATGGACTTCTGGTCAGACAAACGTCTTCTTGGTAAACTAATCATAACATTTTACTTCGGACTCGAATTAACGCTTAGTTGGTGGCGTTGGAAAGAAGACTCGAAGACCTTTAATTTGGTGGGTCATAAGCCACTTAACTCTTTATATTCTAGGAGAAATGATCGTTTTAAGATGACCTAAGTTAGAAAGTTATACGAAAACTTAGCCGGTAGAGAAGCTTTCAACTTAACTTGTGCTAAGGGTTCCTTAATACCTTGATTCACATCCAACGCTCTTCCCAGACATAGTGCTTGACCATAATACCTAGTTACAATAAAATCTTCCAAGTTCAGGTCTGATTACACGCGTAAAACGATTGGAATCTTAGCCCCAAAGTTTGGGGTGTTACAAATATCTGGAGCACACAACCTACCTTGGTACCTTAGGACACATCTCCCCCTTGTTCAGAAATCATTACCTTCTATTTGTGGATCTCTTATTTTAGTTGGAGCAAGATAGGGTCGCTAATCCTCTTCTTCTTGACTTCAGCCACTAAGCCCCATTTCGAACAACTATGCCACTATCCTTGGAATCTAAGAGATGAACTCCTAAATGTGCAAGTCGATGAACATTCTTTGCAAGTTCTCTCTCTCTTTCTTTCTTCAAAATGAACAGTTCTTCCCGTAGACAACCTACTAAGTGCATAAGTGACTACATTCGCCTTACATGGGTGATAAACAATGCTTATATCATAGTCCTTGAGTAATTCAAGCCATATCCTATGCCTGAGGTTCAATTCTTTCTGGCTAAAGACGTACTGAATACTTTTATAATCTGTGAAGACATCAACATGAATACGGTAAAGATAATGGCGCCATATTCTTAGGGCAAACACAATCGCTGCCAACTCAAGATCTTTAGTTAGGTAATTATTCTCATGGTTCTTAAGTTATTTGAAAGCGTAAGCTATGACCTTTCTATTCTGCATCAAAACACAACCAATACCAACTCTTGAGGAATCACAATAAATAACAAAACCATCAGTTTCCTCTGGCAGGGTCAACACTAGAGCAGAAGTCAAATGAGTTTTTAACTCACAAAAGCTTTTTTCACATGCTTCAGACCACTGAAACCTAGCTTTCTTCTGTGTTAACTTGGTCAATGGAGAAGTAATAGATGTCCTTGTATAAAACTCATGTAGTAACTAGCCAAACCCAAGAAACTCTTAATATCTTTTCGGGCCATGGGTCTGGGTCAATTACTCACCGCTTCAATCTTTTGGGAATCAACCTGAACAACTTTAATGGAAATAATATGACCAAGGACGCCACACATCTCAATCAAAATTCACACTTAGAGAATTTGGCATACAATTCATGATCCTTTAGTGTCTGTAGCACAATTCTATGGTGATTAGCATGCTCCTCACTACAAGAGTAGATCAGAA
Source organism: Jaltomata sinuosa (assembly GCA_003996215.1). Lineage (NCBI taxonomy): Eukaryota > Viridiplantae > Streptophyta > Magnoliopsida > Solanales > Solanaceae > Jaltomata > Jaltomata sinuosa. The sequence goes on along the minus strand of QJPP01001220.1, from coordinate 594,725 downwards.
TGTCATTGATGAAGACAATCACAAACATGTCAAGATACTGCATAAACACTCTTTTCATGAGGTCTATAAAAGCTGCAGAAGTGTTAGTCAAACCAAAGGACATGACACGGAACTCAAAGTGACCCTATTAGGTACTGAAGGCTATCTTCAGGATATCACTTTCTCTATCTTTCAACTGATGAAAGCCAAATCTGAGGTCTATCTTAGAAAAATAGGTGGCACCCTAAAGTATGTCAAACAAGTCATCAATTTCGGGGAGGGGATACCTATTCTTTATCATGACATTGTTCAACTGAGGTTAATTGATACACATCCTAAGAGAATCATCTTTCTTACGCACGAAAAGGATAGGAGCACCCCATGGAGATACACTTGGTCTAATGAATCCCTTATCAAAGAGATCCTTCAACTATTCTTTCAGTTTTTTTAACTCTACTGGAGTCATTTTATTTTGAGGAATAGATATGGGTTGAGTATCGGGAAATAAATTTATTCTAAAGTCTATCTCCATTTCAGAAGGGACTTTGGGAAGATCATCAGGGAAGACTTCTAGAACTCATTGGCAACTGGAATTGACTGAAGGGGTGGAGCTTTAGCACTAGAATCCCTAACTCGGACTTAGTGATAAATACACCCCTCGGAAAACATCTTTCTAGACTTAAGGTATTAAATAAATCAACCCTTAGACACAACTAGACTACTTTCCATATTAATACTGGTTCATTTGGAAACTGAAATTTCTCAACTCTGGTCCTACAATCAATTGATGCATAACATGAATACAACCAATCGATGCCTAAAATAATATTAAAGTCCACCATGTCTAACTCTACTAGGTTGGTCATGGTGTCATTATGATGGACTGACACTGAGAAGATTCTATTAACTCACCTAGCTACAACAGACTCACCAACTAGAGTTAAAACAACAAAAGGTTCTAAGAGTTGTTCGGGACTGATTCCAAACTTTACAGTAATATAAAGGGTTATAAAAGATAATGTGGCTCCATGGTCAAGTATGGCATAAACATCAATAGAGAAAACTTTCAACATGCTAGTAATAATATCTAGAGATTTTTCCTGATCCTAGCGGCTGGACATGGCATACAAGCAGCTCTGAACCCCGCTTGCCCCTGAAGTAGTACCCTTTTGAGAAACTCAGTCTATTGGAGAAGATAATGTAGTAGTTTGGGATCTCTTTCCCCCATTGCTCTATTTTGTATATGGACAATCCTTTAAGAAGTGGCCCACTTGGCAGCACCTGATGCATCCATCCATACCATTTTGACACTTCCCTAGATAAGGTCTGATAAGTGGTGATTTTACAAATTATTATGGCCTCTTTTCTTATGTTTTTATGTCTTCCATTTATGATATGAGGCTACTTATGGTGTAAATTGTTAATATTTCAGGTATATTGATTTATGATGTGAATGTGGATCAAATGAGACTAAAGAAACTGAAAGTTGAGAAAAAGAAGAGAAATGCTACTGTAAAGCTACCATGGATGTCACACCTGTAGAAAAAGAAGCACTTCTGTTGACCTACACTAGCGTAGAAAGGGCTGCACCAGCGAATAGGCTATTATTCAATGAGGTCACACTAGTGAACTAAGTGCCGCACCTGCGACTACACACCAGCGAATAAATTTCACACTAGTAAGGGCACAAATATGCTAAATCTTACTCCAGTGGAGCTTCTAAAAAAATTCAATGCTCGCTTCTGTGTTGAAAAGTTCACCGATGCGAGATCGCACCTGCGATGAAAGTTTCACAGGTGCGGTTGACAGGTGTCAGTTTTTCCTAAATAAGTTATTTCACATTGGGAAAACTCCAATCCACATAAAACACCTCCCAAACATTTGGAAACATATCTTTTGACCTATCTCCAATCTTTGGCGACATCTTTGGAGGGTTCTCAAGATGGGAGAGCAAAGCTCAAGCACCCTACACCATTAGAGTGAAGATTGAAAGCTTTAAATAAGAAATTCTTCAACCTTTCTTCAACTCTTTGTTTTGTATTGATTTTTTTATCGTAGTTGCTAATTTTAGATTTGGGTATTGTGTTAAAGATAAACAATATTTGGGTTTTGTTTTTCTATCTTGTGCTTTTGTAATTAATTGAATCCTTTCTAGTTTATGAAATGGGTCTTTGATTATCTAGTTAATCTTGTGATTTAATTGCTTTCTAAAGGGAATGATCAACCGTTGGACTTGCCCTTTTCATAGCTCGGAAGTGGAAATTGAAGTTGGGGAAGGTTAATTAGCACAAATTTGGGGCTTTAAACCTCATCTAATGAATTTGAGCTAGAGATAGGAAAATTCAAGTATTGCCTAATTGGAAGATCTTTGTTGTCACTTAGCTAGGCTTAAGAAAACTAGTTGGGAAATATTCGCTTATGATCGAGAGATATTAACAGATAGTTGAGATTCCAAGGCTTACTTTGATTGACCCATGATTAATTAGGAAGTAGACAATTACTTTGCAGTGGATCGTATGGATATAATTGATTCTTAATTCCTAAATTCCTTGTTATCTTTGTTTGTGAAGGTCATTGATCAAATCTATCCTTTATCTACTTAATTGTATCTTTATTCATTTCTAATTCCAAAAACCCCAAAACATTTATCTTTTACGTCTGGATTAGAGTAAGTGGTTGTAATTCTTTGCTTTCTCAATTGTATTTACATTGTTCCTTATGGGATTCGACCCAGACTCCAAGTTTGGTATTATTTTGCATATGACTTTTTCTACTTTCTCTTGATTGAGGAGTGGATTTGGACACTATCAAGGTCTACCACACATGTCGCAAGCTAGGTATGGAGTAGCCCTTGGTGCCACGCTACCTTGAGACTATGAACCATGTGCTCTAAAACTCTGGTTATTCTGAAATTACTGGTCATTTCTTGGCCTAGGTGCAGGTGCACTAGCTGATGATGGAGCAGGTCCAGACGACCTCCTATTAACTAAAGAATGGATGACCTTTCCTATTACTAGTCCTCTAGTGACTAGTATCATTGTCGGCTGAAATGACCCTCTTACTCTAGTGTTCTTCCCTGTCCTTCTGCTTTTCTTCCTTAACCTGTCGAGCATAAACCATTAATTTGGACATGTCAATGTCATTGATCAGCAATGCCCTTTTGCACTCTTTCTTCACATGCTTAGAACCCCAGACATAAAATTCATCATCCTTGCCCTCATAAAAGACACGATCTCTAGAGCTTAATGGGACAACTACGTAAACTTAAGGCCATACTCTCTCACACTCATAGAACCTTTCTTGAGGTTCATAAACTCATCAGCATTCGCCTCTCTCAATTCTCGGGGAATGAAGTGGTCGATGAACGTGTCCATAATGTCATCCCACATTGCAGGAGTTGCATTCGTACCATGAGTTAACTCCCACTGCTCATACCAAATGTTAGCAACATTCTTCAACTAATAAAAGGAAAGATCAACCCCATATTTCCCAGTACCATGCATCACCCTAAGAATTTTCTAGACTTTATCAATGAAATTTTGAGGGTCCTCTTCAGCCTTGGACCCTATGAAGACTGGTGGGTTCATTCTGAGAAACTCACAAATCTTTGAAGTGTCTAAAAAGTCATAAGAGTTGGAACTAACAGAGACTTTGCTCTGACGGCTGAACTGGGTTGTTACAAGCTGTGTGATCATCTAGATAGCTTCCCTAAATTCAACATTAGTAGTAGTAGTGCGGGAGGCTAAACAGTAGATGTCCCTCTCACCATACCTGATGGCATATGTGGAGCCCCAACACTGGTGGTCTGATCAAAAGACCTAGCCTCTATATCTTTCATTCTGGAAGGTTGAGGCATGTTATTGTCATTGGCCTCAATAGGAACCTCAACACTGGTAGTAGCTATCTGGATGGCAGTCCTTTTTGAAGACATGATTTGAAATACATGTAATGCCTGAATTAGGAAAATTTCATAGAGTTAGAATCCATAGCACGATATATTGTACAGAAAAAGGGTGGTACTTTCTAACATCCTTTAGCTTCCCTATTATATGTGTGGCGCACTTCACACCCACAAGAGGGACTCTATTAGATGCGGCTTCACATACATTCTAGGAGTCTTGAACTTAATACTCTAATACCAATTTTTATGTCTCGAGTCTACACCTTGAACATGGATGGCACCCGAAATTACTATTGGCTCAAGCGAACCCTTGGCCTGGCTCACTACTAAAACTGGATACTAAAGATTACGCAAAAGTTTTGAAATATAAATAATTGGCAAAACTTTAAAATAAGATAAAATAAACTTTTATAAATCTAAAATTCTTAAACAACTGAAGCCACTTCGAGTCATATCTAAACTACTAAAGCCTCTAAAATATCTAAACTGAATAAGGCAACCGAGATAAGTCCTAAGGCTACCTTTATTTAATAAACTATACTAATAAGCTAATCAAGACCCAATTGAGAAATCTGAATGCAAAGAGCACTCATCAAATACCGAGGAGTAAAGTCTAGGGATACGCCTACTAATGAGCCTGTGTACCTGAATCTACATCATAAAATAATGCATCATCATACATAGAATGTACGATATGTAATACAACTAAACAGAAATAATGTTGGCAAAGCTAAATAACTTAAGCATATAGCTGAACTAAAAGAACAACAAGGATATATGACTGAAAGACTAAACAATAGGGATATATGATTGGAAGACTGAAAAACTAGTATATGCAAGTAAACTGTATGCAACTAAATCATAAACAATATTAAAAAGCTGGTGGCTACGCTCTAAATGTAAATGCTAAAAATAACTTATTTTCTTGGTGGGGAGTTTCTTATAACCATCAAACACCATGTGAGCTCATAATGTCCAATTTCTAACCCAAGTTGGGAGAGCTGTCCTATACATTTAAGGGGTATAGAATGAAACTAAAACTATGGATCCTTACTATTCCTCTTAGGCTAAAGAGGAGTCATCTGAACTTTCAGAATAATCCTATTCTATGTTGGCATACGTAGTTTTTGGGGCATGTATTCTTGAACTCATACCCTATCGGTATTGAATAATTCTCCCAAAACATATATATATATATATATATATATATATATATATATGCTCATATTATACTCCATTTAAGGGAAAACTAAAATGTACTTTGAGTCTTTACTCAATACTTGATCTTTAAAACTATACTGCCTGTGAGCCTTAGCCCTAAGCCTTTATGAATATGTTAAACTAACTTTCAAAGTAAAAGGACATTCTTCCTTTTCAAAATTATATTAATAATAATAAGAGAAATATTGTAATTTTTTATGAATATGAACTTTCTACCTTTAAACCAATTTTTATGGAATTATGGAGCAATTCAGTTAAAACATAGAATAAGTCTTCAAATCATAAGCTTAGTTCATGAGGTTCATAAAGTAGTCTAAAACATAAATCACAGGTTATGGTTAAGGAATGAAGACAATTTCATGGAATTCAATGTTTTACCATAATTAAATTGCAATAAGATCAACTCAAGAATTAAAGGAATTGAGTTAAGGACTTGGGGTAAAACCTTAACTTGCTTTGAACCATAGGGTGTGGGAATGAACATGGTTCCCGCACTAAGAGTAGCCTTACATTTTTTAGAAGGAGAAGAGGACTTGAAGAAACCTTGCTTAGAGCTCTAAACTTTGATTCTGAAGGACTTCTGTGCTTCGGAGTTTGAGCGAAAGGACGAGGGAAAGTAATCGATATATTTTGAGTTTTTAGTCGCCTTAGGATGTTTAAAAGTCAGATTAGGGGGCTTTCATGAAAGTTTTAGGACAAAAATACCCTTAATTAGACAAAGTGGGGAATATTTCCTATCTAATATAGTTAAGATGAGCCACACAACTCAAACCACTCCCTGGGTTATGCATCACTAGGTCCATCACAGTGACTGGGAGGTGCAATGAAGCCTCCAACACAGACCAGGCAGGATTGCAAATCCTCTTAAGTTTTATGATAGGTGCGATGTCGATCCTAAGTAGAGATCCTTTGGTGCATCGCTCTGGCCATTTTATGTTCCCCAAAACTTCTGTTCAAGTCCCAAAACATATCTTAGATGATTTCTAATTGATCTAATGGTCATATGACTTGTTTTCATAGGGACAATATGAAGATTAAATAAATTTCATTGTGTTACATATATCAATATTTATATAGGCTTCATTGCCATGTTGCTCTCATTTTTTTCATTAAGAGTGAGTTCAATATATTCTTTGTAAAACACTTCATGTATACATGCATATAAGTTGAAGAAATTTAGGGGGTGATATTTTTGATGTTATATTTGATTACCAAAAGGAAAATTGAATATCCAAATCAAATTATTTAAGCTCGAATTCAAGGTATATGAAGGCTATTCCTTTATTTTTGCATGATTCTTTGAGTTTTAAAGTCTCTGAGTTAAACATATTATTTGAGAGTAGGTTGTAGATGTATCAATTGATGTTGGTGTTATTTGTTGTCAAAAACTCGTATTTGGTGGTATCAGTTTCATGTCAAGTTGGGAAGTAGAAGATTTATATATGTGTTGTTGTGTTTACTGTCAGATGCGATAGTGAAGCTCAGGATGTTACTTGTGGTGTCACTATTTTTAATGCATACATATCCTTGTATATATATATATATATTGCATCTCTTGTTGTGATATATATCATGGTGGTCTTGTCAACCCACCCGCATAACAATTGACAAACTACTGTTATGAATTTTTGGGTTAGCTGAGATCGTTGTTGATGTAGGCTTATCTTGTTGTTTGCATACATACATAGACATTGTGCATATTCGTTGATTTTACCTTTGTGGCTATGCGAGATGCATAGGTGCTATGGGTATGCCTTTGGGGTTATGAATTGAGTGTTGCGTATTTACTGTTTTCACCTTCGTGGTTACGTAATGGATGTTGTATATTTACTGCTTTCGCCTTCATGACTACGTGATAAATCTTACAGATTTAATACTTTCCCTTTGGGGATATGCGTAGATGTTGCATATTTACTTTTTACCTCAAGGCTATGCGATGAATGTTGTATATTTATTATTACAGACAACATGATGATTTTATCGACCTGCATAGCGATTATTATGTTCTGTTGTAGAATGCTGGGTTAGCTGAAGTTATAATGGCCTTCAAGGCTGTGCATTGCATTGTATTCATATCATTGCATAGTGTGGCATCGAACTATTATTTCCAGGGGAGTTCGGGGCCTTAGGGCTATATGTATTTATAGTTAATATGGTGATGGGATTTGAGCCAAGAACATGCCAATTTCGTTGCGAGTGATATTGTTGGGTGGTTGGAGGCATGGATAGTAAGGTTATTTTAGACCGTTATTGATTTTGTGTAAGTAGTGTCAGGTATATTGTGGTTACAATTTAAGTTGCTCTAATTTGGTTATTCTATTTCACTATATGCTCAATACATTATTTTGTAATGACTCTCCATTGCCTGGGGGAACTTCATTCATATTTGCAGGTTAGCAGATTAACAAGGGTCCTTGTTGTGCGTGGTCGAGTTTAGTGGATGATTGGTATGCTTCGTTCTTCCGGAGGTTGCTGAGTCAGGAGTATTTTTTGATTTGTGTAGCTAATGAGTATGTCGAGGCTCTGTCCCAGCTAAGAGTTGGCAGTCTTAATCTTAAAGGCTTATACACGTCTATTTTGGGTCTTGTAAGTCAATTGTGGCCATTTTGGCCTTGTTGTTAACTGTTATTTTTATAAAGTGGCATGTATGGCCTTGGATTACATTTTGTTATATTTCAAGTTTTTCATTGCGTTTCTTTTGGTTTGGCTTGTCCTTGGTGGCCCATATATATTATTTGGTTTGGTTTCTGTCAGTTTGCTTGGTCAAGTAAGGCATCGGGTAGCAGTCGTGCCTCCTTAGGTTTAGGACATGTCCGATTGTCCTCAAACAAGTAACATAAGACACTTTACTATACCTAAGTCTAAGCACAACAAAGCAAGCTATCTATAATGGTTTTAGTAAGTCGCTACAAGCATTCAGTCATTAAAACATGATCAACCCTTCATTTTTTTACATTTTTCAAACACAAATGACTCACTCCTAATTGACCAAACTAAGAGTACAACCTGAATATGTGACATTATATTGTATAAGCCCAAATATGTATACAACAGACTTAGTTTGGATAATTAAGTTATTCCTCCATTTTAATCCAAAGGTCCTCACATTGTCCAAAGAGGTGTCCCAAAACAATGCGTGAGCGCACACACACAAACACACACACATATATATTTATACACACACACACACACACATATATATATATATAGTAAACAAATAGGACAAAAAGACTAAGGAAAAGAGAAAACACTCAAGACTCGCAAAGAATTTCATATGCTATAATGCAGATACCATAGACTTGCCTTTATTTTTTATCACCACTATATTTGGAATGCTCAGTTGAGATCACATAAGAACTTTTCTAAACTTGTAATATAGGATTTGGCACGGGTAGTATACATATTTTGGAAAATAGTGACTACACCCTCCTTGAACACTACACTTTATTCACCCTTTTGGCCTTTTATTCTTCTTTCCCTTTCCTTCCCTTTTATTTGCTTCTACTGACTTAGGTGTGGTTCATTTTTCTCCATTCATTCTCTTTTTTAAGCTTTTCTTTATTTTCCTCTATGTTTTTTTCATTTTCTGCCACACCATGTCATGGTCTATACACATAACTACTTGCGCACCTCCATTAGGCTTGAAGCCTCAATTATCACATTGTTTTACCATTCACCCCCAACTTAGGATGTTTAGGCCTCATTTGTAATTATTAGTTTGAAGGAAAGATAGGTTGAAAATAGGATTACATTTACATAAGGGATTTGGGTTTTAGTTATGATTAGCCAACAAAATGGTCAAAAGCTTAAAATGGGAGACTAGGTGTCACGACCCGATTTTTCAGGTCATGATGGCACCTACAACCCCAGTAGGCGAACCAATCCCCGTAGCCTAGAACGGTTAGTAATTGGCTACTACCTAAACCAACACGCACAATAAGAAGAAATAGGCAGAAGCAGATATAAAATAGAATAACGTGGAAGCAAACAACCTGAATATATACATAAAGAAACTAAACCAACCAAAAGACCTAGTATCGATAGTATAAAGGAGCCTCTAATAGAATACAACTACTAGAGATAACAAAAAATGGAATATACAACTGTCTCTGAATAAACAAAGAGTAGCAATGCCAAAAGATGAGATGTGGTCAAGCCCCGGTCGTCAGGAGCTTACCCTAGTCTCGAATATCCAAAATCTGCATGAGAATCCACGCGATCAACAACAAAAGCTCACACTAGAATCTGTACAAGAAAGATGCAGAAGTGTAGTATGAGCACCAATTGCAAAGCAATGGGTACCCAGTAGGCATCATAGGCCGACTGAGCGCATAAAAGAATAAAAGCAATAAATAACAGGTAATCAATGATATACCAGTAACTTCACCTAAAAAGGAAAGGAAGGAAAGCAGGTAAACATACTCATGCTAGAAGATATATAACTAACAAAAACATGCTAAACATACTCTCAAGATAAGAATAGACAGAAAACAACTTCACAAATACCACCCTACGATAGAATAATCTACACGACAAGGAATCAAAAAGCCACTAACCAGCACCATGATATAATAGAATCCGCTAACTCGCAAGTGCTAATAAGGCCACAAAACCAGTGCCTCAACAAGATAAAATCCACTAATTCACCATGCGGGTGCAGGCACGCTGGCACTGAGGAAGGCTGGCACAGCGCAGGGGCATTGGCATGCCAAGGCAGGCGGGCACGCAGGCGTGCCATGTAGGTATAAGCGTGTGCACACAGGTGCGACCCAGGCAATGCCCTAGCACTACACCAGCAACCAGCTGCAGGCAGTAGCCTAGCTTAGGCAACTTACACACGATAGACTCTCGGGAACGCATTTGGGGTTCCGCGAACACAAACGAGCTGAGCTATTTAACTAGAAACAGTATTCCATACTCAACAGAATTATTGAAAATTCCAATGGAGGTTGATTTAATAAAAAGTGAGGCCCACGACCAAATCCAACCTTTAGGCCAACTAAACCAAAATAGAACCTAAGGGCCAAAATTAATTTAGGTAGCCTCGAGACCCGAACCAATGGTCTCTTCAGCACAAAAATGACATTTCGGAGCTAACAGCACTGACGGATGTTCCATCCAAGACCATCTTCTCCAAATGTTGACCAAAGTCAACCTTACAAGCCCAACTAGCCTAAAAACACAGAAAGAGAGAGAATTTCAAATCAAAAGCTCCCGGATCCTGACTAATGGTCTAACTAGACCAAAGTCTATGCTTCAGAGCTAACAGAACTGTCAGAATTCAATTCCGAGCATGACTGCTAAGAATGTTGACTGAAGTCAATGATTTCCTAAGTTAAGGCTCTAAAATAGGGAAATAGCTACAAAGACAAAACAAATGGCCTATGCACTGAACTAATGGTCCCAACAAGCCTTAAATGACTTGGGACCGCTACAGGCAAGCTTTAATAGTACGAAGAAGGCAAAAATGTGTGAATGACCAGAAGGGTCAATACATCATCCACTACTAAAAAGGACTTTCATCCGTGAAAGTTATGAAAAGGAAACACTAGAGACTCAACAACTGTGGATACTAAGCCCGCACCACTCGCTCGGAAACTTGGGTGGCCTCCTCGACCAGATAGTACCCAATGGAGTTAAGCTAAAGCCAAAAAGCCAAAACTCCTTACTAGCCAAGCTAGACTCCAACATTTAACTCCGAAACTCCAAAGGTCCAACAATAGAATAGAACGTTAAGAACCCAATCAAAAATCATCGATACTACACCAAAACAAAGAGAACCAAGGTGATCAACACACGAAACTCAAAACCTTGATACCACAAATAGGTCAACCTAGTAAACCACCAATTAAAACTCTACCTCATGAATCTATAGATCTACAACACCCTTCTATCTAACCTGAATCCCTTGCATCGTAACCATGAAGCTTCACACAAGTCAAACATTCGAGCCACCATCGAAACATTAACTAACCCGTCGGAGATCCATAGTTCCCACTATACTCAACCTCGAATAAGGTTACCTTTATACTTATGCTCTATCCAAGCCAAGATCTAGTCTACTGATCTGCCGGGATTTGACGGCATTTTCGATGCTTAAAATAGAGGATTTTTGGGAGTCCTTGTGTATATTTGGTTGGATTTAATGTTGTTTGTTAAGTGTGCAGGGACAAAGTATGAATTAGAAAAGAAAGCCAAAAATTTGCTCTTTCTGGGAAAAAGAGAAGCCACCACGAGCGTCACACCCACGATGGCCCGTGGGGTAGGTCGTTGATATAAAACATCAGGGCTTACCAAGGTTGTGGAGCCCCGATGGGCTGGAATGAAGAACATGGAAGACACGATTGGGTGTGGCCATGCCCGTCATTATGCTCCAGGGAGATGTGCAAAAGAGCCAAGGATGGGCGATGGGAGCCATGACGCCCGTGACAATCCCGATGGCCCATCGCCGTTGCTCGTGGAAACCAGGCAGGAGAGCTGGAAGAGGATCCAAGTCAGGCAACGTGAGACAACAACGGGCATCGCAGCTGAGATGTCCCGTCGCACCCGCTCGTGAGATCGTGGCAGTGGATTTTCTTGAAGAAGCAAAGAAGGCCAACAGGCACCCACGACGCCCGTTGCCTCAACGATGGCCTGTGAGTCGACCCGTCAGATCTTCCGCATCCAACTTTTCCCAATTTTAGTAGGAGTTGGTTTCTTTTTCTATAAATACTTTCCCTTAGGTTTTATTTTAACGGGGTTATTCGGTGGTTATGAATTGTTCACGAATTATTACTCAATACTTTAGGATATTTGCTACATTATTTTGGTATTGATTTTAAAAAGACAAGTTCTTGATATTGAAGCGTTCTTGTGATTTTTCTTCAAGATTTTGGTTTCTTCGATTTTCAATTGTAAGTATCTATTGATGATTGCTCAACCAAACATTAGTTGTGTACTTATGAACATGAGTAGCTAATCCACAACTAGCGTTGTGGGAACCATGATGTAATGACCCTTCTGGTCATTTACACATTTTTGCCTTTCTTGTACCATTAGAGCTTACTTGTAGAGGCCCAAGTCATTTATGGCTTGTCGGGACCGGTAGTTCGGTGCTCGGGCCATTTGTTTGGTCTTTATGGCCGTTCATTATTTTAGAGCTTCAACTTTGGAAATCGTTGACTTCCGACAACATTCTTGGTAATACCAAAGAATTAAACCAAGGTTCTAGGTCAAAGGAATCCCTTTCTAGAAAGTTCGAGTTAAAGAAATGCCTCGTGTAACACCTCGCCCGTTTGGAAGGTTTAAAGTAACCTGTGCATTTGGGGTAAGACTAATAGTGTATAATATACTAATAAGGATGTGTTATGAGGTATTATAATCGCAAAATGGTCGTATGACAAGTTTTGAAGTCAAGCAAGTTGCAAAACAAAAGTCGGAAAAAGTTATTGTAAATTCCTTTAAGGAATTCTCTTCAAATTTGGGTTAAATGTCTTGGGGTGTTTCTCCCTATCTGTAAAGAGTTAGTGGGCCCTCAGTATACCAAATCAAAGGTTTACAAGTCTAGTTTCCAAAGCACTAAACCGTTTGTCCATACGACTTCAGAATAGAGAGATATTCACATTTTTGTAAGACTGCGCAAGTAGACACGTCAAGGTAGGGCCCACATCCTAAGTCGGTTCAGCTTATAAAAGCTGATTCTCCTTTGTTTTAACTCATTATTTTCACCCAAAATGCACTGTAAATCAGAGGGAATGTCCCTAAATAATCCATGGACTTTGATCCTTTCAATTAGGAAGTTTAACGGAAGTTGCTCTACGTCGTGAGCTCGTCATTTTGGTATCGTTTTCCCCGTCGATTTCATGACGTATCTTCATGGGTGTTGATGCATCGAGCCAGCAGGTGTTTTTTGAGTATTTTGCAGTATCTACGGAGTTATATTTGCGAGGTATGGATCCCGTACACTTATCTATTTGTTGAATCACGATTCTAAGCTTCTAGTCACGAAAAGTTGTATTTTTCGATAACTTGTAGTAGTTTCTTGTTCGATTTGGATATGTTTGTTGTTACTGCAAGGAGGTAGGTTGTTAATCTTGGGATATTGAATATTTTTGTCAAGGAAATCTCTCCCCTACGATCCTCCTTCGTTATTATATGTTCTAGTATTGTTTGATGGATTTCTGAGCCACGAAGTGGTATTTTGGATCTGTGGCTCTGGGCAGCCCCTTTGTCATATTAAATTGGGTTGTTATTGTTGTATGTTGATGGTGTTAAGGTGTTGGAGGTACTGGGAATTGGTGTGATTCTTATTGGAGTCACGTACGATAGTTATTGGATTGAATGACATAAAGTACGCCTTTAAATAGTGCCTCGGGAGCTCGTCGCTCCTTTGAGATGTGAGTTGAATATTGTTGTTGGATTTAGCTGCCATTTCTTATTGTTATTGGCCTCATTTTATGCTTTGGAGTTGGCTGGTCGCGAGTGTGACATTAACACCTTATCAAATGGCTATGGCTCGTTCTTGCAGCCTCGTCGATTCTAGCAATTGTTCCATTACCATGGTTGGTCAGGCTTTATTGAAAGTGTTTTTGTGATTTGGAGCTTCCCGGAGCAGTTTGAGCCTGGACGATGTTGTTCCCGCAGCTAGTCATTGGATGACAGGTAGGTTATGGTTTTCCTACCTAGACTCTGCGTATATAGGCTATAACTGCATTAATTAACATCCTTGGGTGGGTTATTATAGGTTGGTACCCCAGACCTTGTCCACCTTGTTCGTCCGTTATTTCATGCGTTATTTGTAGTATTCGCATAGTATTGTATATTACCCTTGTGGTCCTGTGTGGCCTTGTATTGACTTTTGAACATAGATGGTGGGTTATTGGGGAATGTCCGCGAATCCCGAACATAGAGATTATCCTTTTAGGGTGGTTATGTCTGCTGAGTAGCTACTGGGCCTGTACAGGGCTGATAGGAGTTGTTGTGAGCCATTTGTCTACTTTTATATTTGTGTGCGAGCATATAATTCATGAAAAAGGTTTTCCCCTGCATGTTTTACTACAGTTTTGGCTGCGATCCACTACCGACAGTTTTCCTAAATTTGCATAGCCCTGGGGGGCCCATATTTGGTACTGTTGATGATCGAAAAAGGGATTTTTGGATGTTTTCGCACTGATTTTATTACCGGTATTAGTCTTTGCGGGGCAGAGCACCAGACTTGATTTTATTACTAATACTAGTCTCTGCGGGGCAGAGCACCAAACTTGATTTTATTACTGATACTAGTCTTTACGGGGCAAAGCACCAGACTTGATTTTATTACTGATACTAGTCTCTATGGGGCAGAGCACCAGACTTGATTTTATTACTGATACTAGTCTCTGCGGGGCAGAGCACCAGACTTGATTTTATTACTGATACTAGTCTCTGCGGGGTGGAGCACTAGACTTGATTTACTACAGTTTTAGACCCGGTTATGCCGGGGCACCCTTGGAGGGGTTTTTGAGGCATTTTCTACTACTTTAGTCCTGGATAGGGTTTGGGCATGCATATTTAAGACTGGGTCTCTATCTTGATCCCGGACTTGCTTTCGGATGACATGTCTTGATACTGAGTTTTAGTATGGGGTCGGGGACCTCCATGGACCTTGCTGCTTCGGGCCTGGGGCTTCGGGCTACGTGCCCCGGAGGGAGGGGTATACGGTAGAGTAGAGGTATACGGGCTGATACCTTCCATGGAACCTGCCTGCTGGGCCCGATTGGCACCGAAGGAGGTACATACAGAGGTTCTATTTCACACATCATATCATGCATTGGATTCCACCCTTGTTTGCTGTGTGTTCAGTGTACGTTCCGGTAGTATGTGATGCCGGAGGGTTTGCTTTCACTTAATTGTGTTCCTTGGTTGTATGGGCGGCCGTTGGGACTGTAGGTAGACTATATTTACTCCTGTCTTTATTTAAAGCTTGTCTTGGCACTCGGTTAGTGAAGGATTAGTGATGGTTAACCTGTTGAGGTTTCGGTTGTGGGATATCTGATTATTGTGAGGGCTAGGGAGTCCTATCTTATTGAGGCACTTTTCTGTGTCCTTTTGAGCAGAGTGTGAGACTCTGGTTCTATTCTTGTGGGAAGTTAAGTGGTATCTCTCGGTTATCATGGTTTAGTATTTCATCCTAGGGTGGTACTTGTGAGGTGATTCCCTGGTTATGCTATCATGTGATTGGATCGGTGTTATGATTTCCTTATACTTGTTGATTCCACTTTGAGTATGTTAGACTGCTCTCCGTCTTTTCCTTTTACTTGAGGTTACCGATATACCACCATTTTCTCAACTCTCTCTCTACTTATATTATTGTGCAAGGACTCCAGGTGCGTTTTCCTTTCCTTCACCTATGATTCTATGTAATTGTATCTCTGTGCTAGCATGTGTTACTTAAAGCTCTTGGTTATGGATGATCTGTGCTAGCTCCTTGTGCCTTGCTTATTGCTTCAGTGACTGCTTTCTTGCTATCTGTTACTTACTGCTTTTATATCTTATATGCGCTCAGTCGGCCGATTATACCTACTGAGTACCCGTGGTTTTGGTGCTTATACCATACTTCTACACTTTTTGGTGCAGATATTAGCTGAGCTTTCGCTGTTGAACGCATTGGAGACTCGTGCAGCTTTTGGATCTTCGAGACTAGGGTGAGCGCCTGATGGTCGGGGCTTGTCTATATCTCATCTTTTGTACTGTTACTCTTTGTATATTCGGAGAAAGTTGTACTTATCATTTTGTTACTTCTAACACTTGTATTCTATTAGAAGCTTCTGTACTATCGATACCAAGTCTTGGGGTTGGTGTAGTTTCATGATGTATATATTCGGGTAAATTGCTTCCGCGTTGTCTTATCTTTACATTCTGCTTCTACTTATCTCAGCTTGTTGAGCGTATTGGTTAGGTAGTAGCCCATTACTAGCTGTTCCGGGCTACGGGAATTGGTTCGCCTACTGGGGGGTTGTAGGTGCCATCATGACTTGAGAAATCGGGTCGTGACACATGAAGGATTAACGAAGTAGGCAAAGTACTTGGTAATTCTAGGACGATATTTATACATGTATTGTTCTTACCTTTGTATTGATTGCTTTCTAGTGGTGTACAACGTTAGAACTTGCCTTATCCTTACTTGCCATACCAAAGAGGTAACAGATTGGAAAAGGATCATTCAACAATGGAGATTTGAGGCTACCAACCCTCATCTAATGGCTTGACCTTGTCCGGGAATAGCCAATCTGGGATCCAAGGTAAGGGTTAGTAAAGCAACACCCGCGGCCGGACCAAGGTGTGTGGTGAAATTCACCTAGTTGCCGGACCAAGGAATTAAGGGAACTTAGCTTACCGATTCTGCATGCTAAGTATCAAACTAGGTTACCAAGTACAAACGCCTTACTAAGTTATGATCTCATGGGGAACACTACCCTAGTCATCTCATTAATTAGTTACAACTCTAGAAATTAGCAACTGTTACTTGTTTACTTTTGATTTACAAGCATTACTCATTACATTAAACCCCCCCCCCTGCGGGAAATAAATGACTACTAGCACGAGTAAACACTAATCGAACCTAGTCCTACCATATTCTCTGTGGGATCGACCCCAACCTTTAGTTGGATTCTATATTTGAACAACGACCACTTGCGCTTCTTTTGGAGGTGTAATTTGGGCGCATCAAATTTTGGCGCCATTGCCGGGGAATTCAGTTTAGGATTAAGAGAGATTGTGTTTATTTCACTATTAGTCCTTATTTCCTGATTTTACTTTTTCTGTTGTTTTTGTTTTGATACAGGTTGCACACTTATGCATGTCAAGTACAAGGAGTCAAGGCAATCCCTTGATCCCTTAAGATCCAGAGCTCTCCAAAACTCTATGAAACATGTCTAAAGAGGGAGAGCACGAGACTCAAGAGCAGATCATAGATCGGTTATTAGTTGAGGCCGAGTAGAAGAAAAAGGATGAAGCAGCACGCCAAAATGAAGGCGAAGATGCTAAAATTGCAAGATATCTTGCAGCTCAAAAAGCTACAATTGAGCAAGCAAGGCAAGGAAGACAACATGTTGTCTGGGATGAGGCAGCAACTAGACGTGTGCCACCCAATAGGGGCCAACAAATGCAGCAGCCAAGGCATGCCCCTCAGTATTTTGATATTGAAGATGATTATGACGAGGAGGAATATGGCACCACTGGACCTGTAGTACTACCACCACTGGCTGAGGGGATGAAGTTTGATATTACCAGCGCCATGATCCAGCTGCTGAACCTGAAAGGACTTTATTCAGGAAAGCCCATGGAAGATGCAATTCAACATGTGAATAACTTTGTGAGCATTAGCAAATTGTACAACATGCTAGTAGTGGGGCAAGAGGCTATCAAGATGAGGCTATTCCCATTTTCATTGACTGATGAGGCAACTGCATGGCTCTCAGAACTGCCTGATAATTCCATATACACTTGGTATGAGCTGAAGAGTCAGTTCTTAGAGCGGTTCTTTTCTCCATCAAGGATGTTGCAGCTGAAACAAGAGATATACAACTTCAGGCAGCTACCTGCGGAAGCATATGAGGCATGGCTAAGGTTTAAGAAGAAGATGAAGCAAGTGCCGAGACACGGAATTCCTTCCAGGCATCTGATGGAAATATTCTACAAGGCCTTGAATGCAAATACTAAAGTTGTAGCTGATACTGTGACTGGAGGTGCATTCATGGAAAATACATATCTTGAGGCTGCAAAAATGCTGGATAGGGTTGCAAACATGAATCGAGCATGGAATCCTAGAGAAGCTAAGACCTCAGCAGGTACTTATGCAGTTGGAAAGACCGTGAACCCGAATGAAATACAGAATATTAAGCAAGAAGTTGCTAAGATGAACACGACACTTGGGCTGCTGGCAAAAAAGTTTTTGGCTGAGGGAGTAGAGAAGGTAAAAGTCATCGGTTCGCAAGGCAAAGAACCCAGACCAGACGGTTACTCATCCGAAGAAGAATTAAGTTATCTGAATAATCAAGGGATGAGTTTTCGAGACCCCGGCCAAGGAAATCGAGGTCGAAACAGAGATAGGGATGATTACTATAATTGGTCTGATTACAGAGATAAAGACAGAGATGGTGATTGGCAAAAGAAGGATGGGTACAAGAACGATAGAAATGGTTTATATGTTCTGCATGCAACTCGCAAAGAGTGGGATAGACAACCCACTATGAGGGAATTGATCAACAAGGTGTTCCAAAAGGTTGACTCCACAGATGCAAGTATAAAGGAGATAAAAGCTGAACTTTCAGGGATTAGCCAAAAGGTGGAGTCTCACTCCATCTCCATAAAGCAGCTTGAGACACAGATGCATCAGTTGCCAACTAGCATGAATCCGCGCCAAAAGGGTACTCTCCTAAGTTACACCATTTATAATTAGAAGAATGATCGACAGGTTATGGCGGTGAATACTCGGAGTGGTAAGCAGACTGTTGAGCCTCCCATGCCTATTTTTGTTGATAAGCCAGCCACAGCTGAGAAGGATGATGTTGAGATTGTAGCCGATTCTGCTGAGAAAGATAGTGGTGAAGGGTCTTCCATGAGAACATCATCTGAGTTAAAGGTAAAGAGCAAAGAGGTTGCACCTGCTCTGAAACCCATGCCATTGCCTCCTCCACCTTATCCCCATAGATTGAAAAGGAAGGTTGAGGATGGTAAATTTCACAAGTTCATCTCCATGCTGAAGCAACTGTCAGTAAATATCCCTTTGGTTGAAGCTTTGGAGCAGATGCCTAGCTATGCAAAATTTATAAAGGATCTAGTGACTAGAAAGGGAACGATCAGTTTTGAGCCAGCAAATAATTTGCACCATTGTAGTGTAATAGCATCCCGTTTTATGGTACAGAAGAAGGAAGATACTAGAGCCTTCACCATTCTGTGCACTATTGGAGCATTCTATTTCGCCAAAGCTTTGTACGATATGGTTGCTAGTATAAATATGATGCTGCTAGCCATTTATAATCAACTGGGCTTGGGATCCCCCCCTCCGACTATAATGCGGATACTTATGGCTGATCGCACGGTGAAGAGGCCTGTAGAAATTATGTATGATGTATTGGTAAAGGTTGACACATTTATCTTTCCTGCAGATTTTGTTATTCTGGATTGCGAGGTTGACGTTAAGGTGCCCATCATCTTGGGGTAACCATTCTTGGCTACTGGGCGCGCTTAGGTTAACTTGGAAACTGGTCAAATGAAATTCAGGGTGAATGATGAGGAGGTGACTTTCAATGTGTGAAAGTCTATGAAGCACCATGATGATATGCGAGTGGTGTCAGTAATCAATATTGTTGATGAGGACCAGCTGGTTGTACCTATTGAGGAGAGACTTGGTATGGAAGCCTTAACAACAGTCATTATGAATTTTGAAGGTGATGACATTGATGAGTACGACGAAATAGTTGCAGCACTTACAGGTTTGGGATCTTACACTTATGCACCAAATAAGCTGGACTTGGACCTGAAGAACATGAAGACGCCACCTGCTCGCCCATCTATTGAGGATCCTCCAATCTTGGAGATCAAAGCACTTCCAGCTCATCTTCGGTACGTATTTTTAGGAGCTAATGAGACTTTGCCGGTAATCATTGCTGCAGATTTGGGTGAAGCATAGGTTGAAGATCTGCTATCAGTATTGAGGAAGTTTAAGAGATCAATTGGGTAAAATGAGCTGTTGGAGAAAGAGGTAAAATTCATTGTGCAAGCTGTTGGAGAAAGAGGTAAAATTCATGTTTGATGATGCATGTCTGAAGGCATTCGAGTGCCTTAAAGAGAATTTGATCTCAGCTCCTATCATTATTGTTCCTGAATGGTCCCAACCTTTTGAGGTTATGTGCGATGCTAGTGGAGTGGATCTAGGAGCAGTCCTAGGCCAAAGGCGTGAAAAGCTCTTCCATCCTATAAACTACGCTAGCAAGGCACTTAACCCTGCTCAGAAAAATTACACTATGACTAAACATGAGCTGCTTGCTGTGGTCTTTGCATTTGAAAAGTTCAGATATTATTTGCTTGGCACCAAGGTGGTGGTGCACACTAACCACACAGCTCTTCGTTATCTCATGGCGAAGAAGGATGCGAAACCAAGGCTGAACAGATGGGTGTTGCTACTACAAGAGTTTGATTTTGAAGTTAAAGACCGAAAGGGTATAGAAAATCAAGTGGCAGACCATTTTTCTAGGCTGGAAGAGGAGGCTATGCTGAAGCTGAATGATGAGCAAGAGATTGATGACTTATTTCCTGACGAACAAGTATTGGCTTCTTCTCAAGATTTGATTCCATGGTTTGCGTACATTGCCAACTATTTGGCAAGTGATTTAGTGCCTGATGACTTGTCCGTCCACCAAAGAAGAAAATTCATGTCTGATGTGAAGAAGTACTTTTCGAAGAGCCTTTCTTATTCCGTGTGTGCGCTGATTCTATAATCCGGAGATGTGTGCCTAAAGCTGAGATGATGGAGATACTGGAAGAATGCCATTCATCCCCTGTTGGAGGTCATCATAGTGGTATCCAAACAGCCCATAAGATCTTGCAATACGGCTATTATTGGCTTACTATCCATAAAGACCCCCATGAGTATGCTAAGGCTTGCAGCAGATGTCAGAGGGAAGGAGGCATATCAAGGAGGCATGAGCTTCCTATGAATCCCATTCTTGTGAATGAGCTGTTTGATGTTTGGGGGATAGACTTCATGGGTCTGTTTGTGTTGTCGGATGGGAACCGGTATATATTGGTGGCTATTGAATATGTGTCTAAGTGGGTGGAAGCGGTTGCACTTCCAAGCAATGAAGGTAAATGTGTCACATCATTCTTGAAAAAGAACATCTTTTCCAGGTTTGGTACACCAAGGGCTATTATTAGTGATGGAGGCTCGCACTTTTGCAACAAGCTGTTTTGCACTTTGCTTGAAAAATATGGAGTGAAACACAGAGTTGCAACCCCTTATCATCCTCAGAAGAGTGGGAAAGTAGAGGTCTCTAACAGAGAAATCAAGTTAATCCTATCCAAGATGGTTAATCCAAATAGAAAGAATTGGTCGCGGAAATTAGATGATGCTTTGTGGGCGTACCGGACTGTGCTTAAGACTCCAATAGGCATGTCTCCATATCAGCTTGTGTTTGGGAAAGCATGCCATCCTCCGGTTGAGTTAGAACACAAGACCATGTGGGCTTTGAAGAAGCTGAACTTGGATTGGGGTGCAACATCATTGCAGAGGCTAGGGCAGCTGAATGTGTTGGATGAGTTCCGCCTGAATGCATATGAAAGTTCAGCTTCGTACAAGGAGAGGATGAAGCTGTATCATGACCAGAAGATAGAGAAGAGAGATTTTCAGTCGGGTGACTTGGTCCTGCTTTTCAACTCCAGACTTCATTTATTTCCTGGCAAGTTGAAGTCCAAGTGGATTGGACCCTTCAAGGTGGTGCAAATTTTTCCTCATGGGGCTATTGAACTTGAAAACCTTGAGGGAAAAAGGTTCAAGGCAAACGGACAGCGGATAAAAGCTTATTTCAGCACAATAGATGAGATCAAGACTATCGAAGCTTGTAGCATAGAAGAGTTCGTCCCACCCAAGGAGCTTGATGAAGTCTGAGTAATAAAGCATCCTGCGTCGTGCCGTGATGTAAAAATCAGGCGCTGCATGGGAGGCAACCCATGAAATTGTACTGAACTTCATGATTAATTGTAATTCTAGTGACTGTAGAGTGTTTTGGCGAAGTCTGAGTAGCCAAAACACTTGCGTCATGCCGCGACGTTAAATCAAGCGCTGCATGGGAGGCAACCCATAGATTAATGTGTGTTTCGTTTTTGCAGGAGAAAGAGGGATGAAAACAAGTGCTGAAATTACAGGCAAAAAGGGGATCCCACCATTTTTTTTCTATGTATGGCAAATGAGGGCCCTGCCACATTCCCACATCCCACGTGACGGGCTGTCGCAGCCCCGACGGGCGTGGGGATGAGCGTGGGATAGCGTCCCAGGTAAGTACCCTAAATTTTTCTAAGTGTGGAAAAGAGGAGTGACTGCATCACTTCCACGGCCTACATGACGGGGCGTCGCCCTCCCGACGGGCATCGGATGTGGAGTCGCTCCCTCCATGCCAATCAAGGCCGATGTCCAGGTAAAGGCAACCATCAATGGCACATCTCTAGTTCGATGGGCGTAGCTTAGCCCATTGTCTGGGTCGGTCGATAGGGGGTCAACATTAATTTTAAATATTTATTTTTGGTTGACCCGACCCGACCTGAAATTTTCTTTCCCCTTCCCCGCTTCTATTAATGTTTGACCTCATTCCTTTTGAGGTCAAATACACTCATCCAAATCCCTTCTCTCACAATCTCCCACTCACTCTCACTAGATCAAGCAACACCCTCCTTTTCACCACAACCCCAACACCTCAATCCACTACACACGACTCTCATGAGCCAAGCACAACTCGACACTAGGGTATTTGGTCTCACAAGTTTCTAGCAATTAAAGAAGTAAATGTCTCTTCCTTCTATTTTGCTAACCCTATTTTAAAAATTTGAAATCAATTTTCATAGGTTTTCGAGAAATGTGAGTGCATTCATGGTAGTTGATACTAAACCCTAGCTGTAAAAAGTGGTTCATGAGTTACATTATGTCTTGAGTTGTTGAGCTTTGGAAATTAGGGTTGTGTAGTATGTTGCTCAAATAAATTATATGCGTTGGGTGTGTTGTTTGGTTTGTAAGTGATGAGAACTTGTATTGTATGATAGAAATAAGAAGAGAGAGAGAGAATGGTGCACTGACTGAATCCTACGGGATGGCACACGGGACGTCAGGAGAACGACGGGCGTCAGCCAGGGAGTGGGGCCGGCCTATAACTTGAAAAGGTTCCTGGCTGGATCCTACGCCCAACCCGACGGGACATCGGACCTACACGACTTGTGGCACGACCTCGTGGGAGGACATAAGTCCTTAAAAACCCACTGCCCCTTTTTGACGCCCTGTCCCATGGGATGTCGGACCCCCCACTCCCGTGGCACAGGGTCGTGAGAGGGAAATATTTCCCTGAAAACTTCACTGGTCCATGCCGGCGCCCGTGGCCACAGGACGTTAGCCCTCCCACGCCCGTGGGAGGGTGATTTTTTGCCACATTTTGCTAAGTGTTAGAATTTTTCTGAGTTTGCATATTCAGTTTTGATTTCTAATGTTGGTTTCCTGCAGGTACTAAATGGCTCCAAAACCACCACTAAGGCGAGGGGTCCCCGCAAAGCAAAAGATGCCTCTGTCCCATCCCAGCTAAAGGATCAGCCAACTGATTCCGAAGATGAGAAAAGTGACTCTGACAATAGTCATGCCACAGATCACAAAGGAGCCCACGCTGAATCTATGGGATTTTGTAGATCCCAAGCTCCATAGGGCACATTTGGACTCGGCGGTGGAAAAGGAGCTTGAGAAAGTCGATGAACCAATTCCTGAGCCTGTGACACATAAGAGAAAAAGAAAGAGCAAGGACAAGCATGTTCAAGAAGGTGATGCTCCTCTTAGCCCGAAGTCTCAAAAGAAGAAAGAGGAGAGAGTTGAGAAAAGGGCCCGAAAAGAGCTGGATAGAGCATCAAAAGAGTCTTTGGCTATGCAGCAGATTGAGGTTGATGGTGTTGGTCGAGGTGGTTCAGCGAGTGGTATGGATGAACAGGTTGATATACCTTCTTAGACCCCATTGTGGGAGAGGTTACTGATAGAGCAACTCAGGCAACTGTTACTATTGATGAGAGGTCTGCGGAGGAATTTCTTTTTGGTGGGGTGGGGGCAGAATTGGATGGGTTGGTTTTTGATGGGTTCTTGGCAATGTATGAGTAGCCAAGAGACCCGGGTGGTACCACAACGGTAAATCAGGCGCTGCATGGGAGGCAACCTATGAGGGTACTCATGAGGTACCCGACTCCTTAGGGTTTTCTTGCCTGTGTTCTTTCCCTAAGTATTTTTATTTCTGTTGAACCGACACGTTTAGTATAGGTTGTATATAGTAAAAAAAGAAAAGGAACTTAGTGCAGTCTATGATGTGATTTTTGAACTGAATTTGAAATGAAAAAGGGAGACCCCTCCAAAACTTTTGTGTCATATTAGTATCTGGTTTTGATATCCTTGCATGACATTGTGTTTATCGATCTGATGATTGACTTAAGCTAGAGTATGAAACTAGTAGGTAGTATGTGACTGTCGACTCTGTGCCATGTGTTTGTGAGCTTAATTTTTTTTGTTCTTGCTTTGTGTGCCAATCTAGAACTTGCCCGGTTAGTCTTGCTTAGGTTGTAGGATAGTTGGTTAGGAAAGGATCATAGGCCATTTTTGAATTAGTCCACTTTATCCCAAAAGACCGACCAAATGATGTGAATACCCTTTGATCCCTGATTTTGAGCTTACATTGACCCCTTTTTGTTGTTTAGCCTAATAACCTTCCCTGTTTCTTGTTATGAACCTTTAGTTTGGCCCTGGTCCCTCCTTGGACATTGTGTACCTCAACTCAGGCAAATCGCTTAAGTTGAGGGTGGCTACTGTAGAGGTGAGTAAGAAGTGTGGGTATGAATAGAAGAGGTTAGAAATAAAAAGGAGAGAGAACGGGTGCGGCGGCTATGTCAAAGAAAAGAAAAACAAAAAAAAAGATAGAAGAGAAAAGCAAAGAAAAAGAAAAGAAAAAGAATAAATGAGTTTGAAACAAAAGCCGCACCTGTCACTTGTTGAAAAAGAAACAATAAAAAGGGAGAAAAAAAGGGAGTAAAAGAGTAAAAGTGGTCTGATGAGTGAAAGCACGATACATAGTGTCAAGGAGGGCGTAGTCACTATTTCCTATATCTACCATACCCGTCCCCGACACTACGTTACAAGTCGAGAAAGTCCTATAGTGATCCTAACCCAATTTTTTGAATACTGAGGCATAGAAAATAAGGGCAAGCCTATGGTATTGTGCACGCATTGCTGAACATCTCTTTGAGTGTGAATGTTTAGTTCAGTCCCTGAAATATAACGGTGTTAATATGCGAATGGGACTTCTTTGTGGTGAGGGCACTAGAGCTACTTTAACTGCTAACTGTTAGTGTAAATCTCATAAGTGTATGCCAGGTCGTCTATTGATAATGTAATGTCATCCTTGGATCCCCTTGTGTCGTCTTGATGAAGAGAACATATGCCCTGGTTTTGTATTGGAAAAAAAGAGGGGTACTTGTTGTGTATTGAACTGCTAAACCATATGACTGCCGTAGTTCCTGGTTTTCTTTTTCTTAAGCGTCGTTTAGTTTGTGTTTTTAGTCTGTTGCTTGAGGACAAGCAAAGATTCTAAGTTGAGGGTGTTGATGTGCCGGGATTTGATGACACTTTCGACGCTTAAAACAGAGGATTTTTGGGAGTCCTTGAGTATATTTGGTTGGATTTAATGTCTTTTGTTAAGTGTGCAGGGACAAAGTATGAATTAGAAAATAAAGCCAAAAAGTTGCTCTTTCTGGGCAAAAGAGAAGCCACCACGGGAGTCACACCTACGGTGGCTCGTGGGGAAGGCCGGTGATATGAAACCGTAGGGCTTATCAAGGCTGTGGAGCCCCGATGGGCTAGCATGGCAAGCGTGGAAGACACGATGGGGCGTGGCCTTGCCTGTCATTATGCTCCAGGGAGATGTGCAAGAGAGCCAAGAATGGGCGACGGGCTCCATGACGCCCGTGACAATCCCGACGGCCCATCGCCATTGCCCGTGGAAACCAGGCAGGAGAGCTGGAAGAGTAGCTAAGTCAGGCGACGTGAGACAGTGATGGGCATTGCAGATGCGATGTCCCATCGCCCCTACTCGTGAGATCGTGGCAGTGGATTTTCTTGAAGAAGCAAAGAAGGCCAACAGGCACCCACGACGCCCGTCGCCTCAGCGACGGCCCGTGAGGCGACCCGTCGGATCTGCCACGTCCAGCTTTTCCCAATTTTATAGGATTTGGTTTCTTTTTCTATAAATACTTTTGCTTAGGTTTTATTTTAATGGGGTTACTCGGTGGTTACGAATTGTTCACGAATTATTACTCAATACTTTCGGATATTCGCTACATTATTTTGGTATTGATTTTAAAAAGACAAGTTCTTGATATTGAAGTGTTCTTGTGATTTTTCTTCAAGATTCCGATTTCTTCGATTCTCAATTGTAAGTATCTATTGATGATTGCTCAACCAAACATTAATTGTGTACTTATGAACATGAGTAGCTAAATCCATAACTAGGGTTGTGGGAATAGTGATGGATTAACAAAGTAGACAAAGTACTAGGTAATTCTAGGGTGATATTTATGCATGTATTGTTCTTCCCTTTGTATTGATTGCTTTTTAGCGGTGTACAATGTTATAACTCACCTTATCCTTACTTGCTGGACCAAGGAAGTAACGGATGGGAAAAGGGTCGTTCAACAACGAAGATTTTAGGCTACCAACCCATATCTAATGGCTTGACCTTGTCCGGGAATAGCCAATCTGGGATCCAAGGTAAGGGTTAGTAAGGTGACACCTGCGGCCGGACCAAGGTGTGTGGTGAAATTCACCTAGCTGCCGGACCAAGGAATTAGGGGAACTTAACTTACCGATTCTGCATGCTAAGTATCAAACTAGGTTACCAAGTACAAATGCCTTACTATGTTATGACCTCATGGGGAACACTACCATAGTCGTCTCATTAATTGGTTACAACTCCTGAAATTAGCAACTGTTACTTGTTTACTTTTGATTTACAAGCATTACTCATTACTTTAAACCCCCCCCTGCGGGAAATAAATGACTACAAGCACGAGTAAACACTAATCGAACCTAGTCCTACCATATTCTCTGTGGGAACGACCCCAACCTTTAGTTGGGTTCTATATTTGAACAGCGAACACTTACACTTCTTTTGGAGGTGTAATTTGGGCGCATCATCTACTGTCCTCTGACATTTGAGATACCAACACGTAGCATATCCTCAAAAATTGTAGCAATTTGCCCTGACTGACCATCAACCAATGGATGGATAATATCGCTAAGATCAATCTCGATACTTGAACCTAACTGAACTAATCATCAGAGATCAACTAGAACTTGCACACCAGGGTTAGGAATGACAAGGCTGAACACCCTTTGTCGAAGGAAAATCTCTTAACTTTAGAACGAAACCAACCTTTCTGAACCATGCCAAGTCTGAATTGGCTGAAAGTGAATGAACCAGGGCAACCTTCCCAAGAAGACCAAAACAAAAAACCCAATTTTTGCAAGGAGTGTGGTAAGCCTACCATAAAGCCCGCAGCCATCAACTAAGCTCCAAACTCAAGAAATATCATTGTTGCTCCTAATACTCGAACACTATTCAGATTTAAGATAACCTTTCTAGCCTAACCTCAGAAAGAGGTCCACCATGCCACAAATATCAAGTCAAACCACCCTGTAGGAAAAGGAAAGGATGTCTGAAGTCCAAGATCGCCACCTAACTATCGAGAACTCCATAATCTTTCAACTCACCCTCTGGATCAAAACACCCATTTTGTTGTGCCAGTATTCAAACCACCAGCTCCGAAAGCAATCAACATCTCATAACTCCTGGCCCACACTGGCTGAGCCTAACCAATGTTGGAATCCCATGCTACAGACAACCCTCAGAGAATAAACTAACCAAACCAAAGTAGCCCTGTTGGCCTCAATCCGCATAACCTGATCATATATAACATACAATCGTTGATCCTCAAACTAACATTGTTGAATCTATCCAACCAAGGTAGAATGGACCTCGCACTGACAAGAACACAGCTGAGATCTGGCGAGTCCAGCCTAATTATATGGTTAGTGAAGGACTTGATGTCCAAGGCCAATGACCACTCCAAAACTGAAATAAAGCAGCTAAGTCATCCGCACTCACTGCCTTCTGGCTTAAAGATGCTGCACCCAAAAAGAAACTTCCACGAACCATCTGAAGTAAACTGCTAGATGATAACGCTCAAGTAACACTCTCCATACGGAGGTGATAGCGATCATCAGAGCAAAATAAACTTTATATTCCTGATGGGAGTCGGGGTCGATCCCACAGAGAATGGTAGAGTTGCCTATAAGATTATCGTGTATCAATCACAAATAGAGTAGTCGTTCAAATAACAAGAAAAGTAAATGGGGGAAAATCAGGGAATTAGGAATCTGTCACAAATTTAATTCCTAACAAAATAATAAAGTAAAATAACGGGTTTTGTATCAAGAGAGAGGACGACTAGGGATGTGATCTGATGGGATTCAAACATGGGACAAGGTTCTTGTTCAATTATGCAAATTCTTAATAATTGATATGGGCAGCATTAGTTTTAGTTATATCTGTCAATCTCTCGATCCAACAAACATATTTCTGATGGTCTTTGTTCAATCACCATGGTTTCAACAATAACCAACCAATTTTAGCTTGGGGAAGTCACACTATTTTTAGCTTAGACTCTTAAATTGGTGTTTTCCGGCGAATTAAGCTATTTCTAACCTCAATCTAAATGGAAATCCCAAGTACCCACTAGTGAATTCTCATCCAAAATAATGAACCTTTTTCTCTAGCAAGAACACAATCAAGTAATTTTAATCAATGTTTGCAACCATTAATTTTAGAGTTAAAACATAGAGAATTCACTAGACCCATATCAATTTAGCAATTATAAGCACAATCAAACAAGACCCATACCCAAATTCAAACACCCATCATCAACACATCCCTAGACAAGGACACTAACCACTCATGCTAAAGTAAATAGGGAAGATACCAATTGGGTAGTTCAATTTACCTTTCATTAAAGAAGCTAATAACCAATAACCAAGCTCAATAATACGAAAATAGTGAATCCAAGGTTGAAAATAGAGAGAATGGAGTGAAACCCTCTATCTTTCCTTGGGAGAGAAAACTTATTCAATACTCAAAAATATCAAAAAACTATCAAAAACTATTGAGTACAATGCCCAAATTGGGTTTTAGAATGTTCCCAAATCGTCTATAAAAAATGGACAAAAATGCCCTTTGGGAGATGTGTGATGCGATGTGTGACATGACGTGCGGACGCACGAGCCACTGTGCGCATCGCATGGCTCCACTCCAGTGGACCAGTGACTTCAGTTGATGTTTGGGCTTCGTGCAAAGGGAGGTGCGACTGCACTAGCCATTGTGCGTGTTGCACGACAACCGCACTCTCGGCGTCTCTTCTCTGAACACCTTCACGCTTCAACTCCTTTTTAGCTCTTTTGGTTCCATATCCTTATTTTGTACTTTTGATCAAGAGTATATGCATTCATATTAATAAAGGCCATAAGAACCTTTAAATCTCATCAAAATATGGCAATAATTCATGATTAAAGGCTCAAATAGTTGGTAGATTACTAACTTATCAAACCCCCAAACTTGAACTATTGCTTGTCCTCAAGGAAGATACTCACAAAGTAAGGAATGAATTATGCTCTAAGACTCAATCAGGATGCACTCAAGATTAATCTATCCTAAAAACTAAGGAAAATAACAAACAAAAAAACTCAACAAAAGACTCAACTACAATGCTTATCTCAATTTGGACCACCACATTCTCAAGGCAATTGATCATTTCAAAACTTTCATCAAAAGGAATTTATTTTTCATTCAAAAATAGGGGAATTTGCTATTCAAAACAAGATTAAGCTTCTCAAGTCATTGTCATGGACCATCCAGGTTTGCCTCAAGATTCGCCACACAACTTGTCTCATTTCATTCCTCTCAATTAAAATAGAGACTTCATGTTTACATTCGAGCGCATGATGCCACTTACAACAAGAGAGAATCCCACTCACAATAATGCGATTCATAATACACGAGATTATAAGAGAACCGAAAAGACTCTCACTCTCTCAAGGAGGTTCAAGTGCACACATGTCGAACCATAGGCTTGCCCTTCATGTAATTCGTCATTAATGTAGAGTTACCAAGCTCAGAATCACTAAGGACTTGCGGGTTACGATGTTGGCTAGAGCTAAGGTGTGGATTACATTTGGCTTAAGTGACTAAACCTCCCTAACACTCTTTGTTATCATTTCGAATATCGCTCATATTTTTGAACTTTTGCTTCACCTTATTTCTTCCTCACACAACCCAAGCTTTTTCCTTCAATTTGATCATTCAACTTCCTTGTATCACCTTCATTTGGTAGCACCAATTCTTTTGCAAATTATTTTGCTCATTGCATTTCTTTTGGAGGAATTTTCAATTCAACATAATGTGCTACCTTGCACTTGAAGTACATTCCTTTTCTTCTCTACATTGAGTACATACACCCCAAACTTAGGCTTTTGCCTATGTTACCATTTCAATTTCCCCCCAAACATAGGATTTTAGCACATGTTTCACTTTCGAGCCACTAGGGAGGATGGTGCAAGAATAGAGGTTCCAAAAAGGGTCAAGGTGTTAACAAAGGTGCCAAGGAAAGGTCAAAAGCTCAAAGGGGTTCACTAGGGTCAATGTCAAGGGAAGTCATTTAGGTGAAGTGGTTGTTCAAAAAAGGGCTTAAGATCATCATCCAAGCTTGGTCACATCTAGGATTTCACCTTGAATCAGATTCGGGGCAAGTTCTAGATGACACACATGCACAAGAATCAAAGTATAGCTTCACCACACAAGGCATCACATCACAAGAATTTTACACATTAGTCTCAAAATCAATTGGGACAACTGACTTTTGACAAGCTTTTTAGAGTTCATTACACACTCATTTGTGAATCGATCAAGCCAAACTGACAGTGTGCAAGTTATGATAAGAGAATGCTTTCCTCAAAATTTATTTTCCCTCTTTCCTTTAATTTTTAAAAACTTCTTGCCAAGAAATATTTTCAATGGGTCCATTTTAGGACAAGCAAAGCACAGACTCAATTTAAAAATAATACTTGGAAATTTTCTCTTAAGAAAGTCATCTCTCAATCTATCATAGGGAAACACCAACCCAGTTTGACACAAAAATAAAAGAAAATAAAAATAAAGAAAACATTTACTCCTTGGGAAAGAACCGTGGTATTAAGAAAACCCTTTGAGTTTATTGCTACTCTACTATTAACAAGGTGATGAGAAATTCAAGTGCTCATGAATCATTTGAAAATAAGCCTCGGTGTAGGCCCTTAGCACATTTGCAAGGCACGAGTAGTGAAACAATGGAATTGTGTTGGACCACCCCGGGTGATATCGCAAAAATCATCAATTAAAGCATCAAGCCTAGCGAGGGCAGAATTAAGCACTAATCAACAGAACTAAATAAAGAAAAGGACTGGTGAGGGAAAATATCACAATCATCAAAACATGCCCGACAAGAGCCAAATAAACTGTCTAACAGGCAAAATAAAGGCCGACAAAGGCAATAAAAACTATCATCTCAAAGCCCAACCCGGGAAACTAATCAAGCAATTAAGCACCACCCCACTAACAAAACTAAGCATTGCCCTTAATGCTTTAAGATCAAAGAAGTAAGGAAAGGGGTGAAAAAACTCCCTGGGAGGATTACTCCTCATCTCCATCTGCCGCCTCTACACTAGTGCCTGCACCATCCTTTAGGGAGTACGAAGTGAGTGTCAATTCTCGGAGAGCTTCTTGGGATTCAGGGTTCTTATCATCATGAAACTTTGCATCATCATCATTATTGGTTGCAAATAAGTCATCCAAGAGACCGGGGGTGCGCTGGGGAAGAGGCATGTCACTCAAATCTGCATCATCAATCGGATCCTTACCTTTAGCCTTATCACTATCCTGCTAGTTCTCCTTCACAGCCCCCTCAATGACATCCACCCTCTAGCAGATCTTGCTCACGCTATCCACAACTCCCTTAATGTCCATATTGACAGCCTTGTCAATTAAACTGAGCAGCCTATTAGCTAAGTCAGTCAACTGCCTATCATAATTATAGGTCTTGTCAACCATATCTTGGAGGCTACTCTTGGTCACTGGACCTCTAGGTGCAGTAGCTGCTGGATTACTTGACTCCACGGTGTTTGGTGCTTCTGAAGCTACCCTAGAAGGAGAGGAAGCATTTGCTTCAGTGTCGGACAATATCAACTTGAACCTCCTCCAAGGTCTCAGTCCTGTGCCTCTTGAACCTTGAAGCATCTCTGTCTATTTTCCTATCAAGGTCCAGCACACCAGTAGTAAGGGTAAGCCTGTCACAACTGAAGTAGGGGATTGCGGCCTTATCACAAAGCTTGCTGATGAGCATCGGGTAAGGGAATGAGTCACCACCCCTGCATTCTTTCATTCTTATTACCATAGCCGTAATTTTTCCAAAGTTGACATGTTCTCCCGTCATAATAGTATCCACCAAAATGGCTCTATCCTTTGTTACTTTTTGATCATTCTGCGAGGGAAGGAATCGGTTGCGAAAAAAGTCATACCAGAGATGAGCCTCGAAGTATAGAGTCCGCCTCAATATATCACCCCCATGGTGGCCCAGATAGGAGTGTCAGGAGCAATAATTGGGGTGGCCTCCTTATATGGATTTGGTTCAGCAGTCAACTTAGTCAGGAGTGCAACAACAGTATCAATTGGTTTATCCCAATAAATGACATTTATATCAGCTAGAGTGATGCAGAATTTCTTACCTCAAACGATGACTGAATCTAAGTTAGGGAATTTCTCCACATTCCCCTTATATCCCTTAGAATCCTGCGTGGCTTGATAGGCAACAAAGAATTCCTGAACCACCTCCTCATAGTACCCTCTGGGTACATCTTGGAATGGATACCATTGGCGGTCGGTGAACTATTTAGGGATGTTGGGTAGATCACCCCTGACTGCCGCTAAGTTGAAGCTCATCTCCGTGTTAAAGGTTATTTTCTTATCACGAGCATAGATAACTTTCATACCCTTAATCCAAAAACAAAGTCTTGCCTCTTTCGCGGATGATAGGTTCTTTGGGTTGCACCCTGTGTTTCCTCTGCTAGAAGACATAGTATACATATGGAGATTGTGAGTACTCAAAGGAAAAGAAAAATCTTTTTGTATTTTTGATATATGTAGAAGACAAAATCTAAAAGAAGTTAACTAATTAAAAATAATGGAATGCAAAGAAGAAGAAAAACAAAACAGGTGACTGATGGCTTATGCAAACCACGTGCAAACTGCACCAAGGGTTGTGCGCATCACACGTGACGTCTCATAAGCTAACAAAAACTTATGTATTTTTTGCTTTGAGGTGTGAAGACTGGTGCGAATTGCACCAGCCATTATTCAAGTCGCACAACACTTCGCCCCTCAATCAAGTGCACTGGTAACCTTTATCAATGAGGTGCTGTGCCTTGTGCATTTCGCACTTAAAGATCTGCGCTTCGTATGCGAAATAGACAAGGAAACAGTTGGAACTTTTTGGTTCCTTGTGTTCTTATTGGTTACACATGTGATTTGCAGAGCAATATATGAGATATGCACTTGGTACCAAACACAAACACAAACACTAACAATGGGGCAAAGCATGCTATGACCAAACCAAATCATTCGGGTACTCAGACTTCCTAGAAATCCATCACACATTCAAAACCAAGAGAAGAACTTAATGATTTTCCTCAAGAAGGACGTTACCCTATCTATCATTGGGAATGTCAAGCCTTCAATCAACAAATCAGGAGGCACATTCAATAACAACAATTTTATATCCCCCACCAAGAACATATACCCAACAAGCATATTCAACCAAAATAGCACATGGGCACAATGGTAGTAACAATTTTAGCCCCAAACATCAAGTTCTAACATAAACCTCATGAAGATGATGATTTGATCTTAAGAATGATGCCACCCGATTTATCATAGGGCCAAATCATGCACCAACACAAGTGGGTTACTCAGACTTCACCCAAAACACAGATTTTAAAGGCTAACAATTACCACAATCAACATGCATCATCATAATTACAAGTTCTACCAAGTTAATACTAATCAAAATCAACAATATAACCCAAAATTGGGAACCCAAATTTTTTGGATCTCACCCAAAATCAACATGGTAGATTTAATGAGCATGCTTCACAATATGAGTTCCCAATCAACATAAAAATACGTATTTTACATCGGGGAACTTACCACAAGTGAAGATTAGAGAGAGGCGTTGGAGGCCAGGCACTGGTCGAGGATTACCATCTCGGCCTACTTGCAGACAGTGTGGCTGATATCATTTTGGAAAGTTCTTATATGGCTCTACCATTAATTATGGGTGTGGAGTCGAGGGTCATAAGATGCATGTTTGTCCTAGACTTAGAGCTAAGGGAAGGGGTGATAGATCACCATCCACAGGCTCTCTATGGGCATCCTCTTCCTCAG
Source organism: Jaltomata sinuosa (assembly GCA_003996215.1). NCBI lineage: Eukaryota > Viridiplantae > Streptophyta > Magnoliopsida > Solanales > Solanaceae > Jaltomata > Jaltomata sinuosa. Next base: position 560,303 of record QJPP01001220.1, on the reverse strand, counting down.
CACCACCTACATCTCGTGATCCTCAGGCACATACAGGCAAAGGTACAGGTAGAGGTAGAGGTAGAGGTTCTGGTTTGGGAGCTGGCCCAAATTGAATGTATGCATTAGCAGGCCAGTAGGATTCAGAGGCTTCCCCATATATGGTTACAGGTACCTTATCCATCTTTTCTTATGATGTTTATGCATTGATAGATCCAGGGGCGACCCTGTCATATGTTACTCCATTTGTTGTTAAGAAGTTTGGAATAGAGCCAGAGTTATTGCGTGAGCCATTTGCAGTATCGACTCTAGTAGGAGAGTCTATTATAGCTAAAAGGATCTACTATGGGTTCCTAGTAACAATATGTGGCCATGATACATTGGTTAATGTCACGACCCAACTACCGGGTTGTGCGAGCACCTACTCTAATCCACCTAGATAGGAGAACCCTTACCACCCGAACAAACAGGCAAAGCGGAAAAGAACATAAATAACGAAATAAAACCCTTTTGAATACATGGAACTTCCTTTACAATAATTTCAGAAAATTAAACGACTTATAGAACTTGCAAAAAATCATTTACAATATGAGACAACCCTTCCTAGAACATAGTCTAAGCCGGTACAAGAGCTACTACAAGATGATACATAACTGAAGAGGACACAAATCCCACTATAAAAAAGCTACTGGAAGATCACCGCCATCCTGAACCTGTGAAACATCACCAACCCTGCAACCAGACTATACACAAAGAGGTATAGCAAGAGTAGAATCAGTACAAACACAAGTACTGGTAGGCATCATCAGTTGACCCAAATTTACTCCTACCATCATATAGAAATCAAGATAAAATACATTAGTTAAGTACTTCAATCCCTTTCACAATCGCCTTTATCAATCCCCCTCCCCCTTTGGAACCAACCTTCCTAACCTTTCGCTGCCAACTCCACCACCCTAGTCTTATCCCTGACTTCTAGGACTTCTCAAGTCTCACTAACCTTAACCAATATCCATGTCCATGCCTGGACTACCCTTCCCTTACCCCAACTGCCTTGACTACACATTCAGGCTTAACCTGGCTAATTGCCCAACCAAACAACTTATACCCATAGTATTACTTACCAGTGTCCGGACTCCTTATAGACCTCTAGGATAACCTTCCAACCTATTTATAACGACCAGCAACTAGAACCCCAGACTCTCAGTCTTCCTCCCAATTTATCAACCATACCAAATCCACCTAGCCACCATTAACACATTTCATGACAACCATAGAGTTACATCTAAACCCATTTTTAATCACATAACCCGAATACTCCAATGATCCCCTAACCACACCTAAGTGTTCAATAGGCTACCCCAGTCTATACCAAGACCGACCCTTAGCTTATTAACCACAAGTAATCCTTGACCTCCATTGACACACTAAATGATGACAATATATGTATTATTAACCTCTCTTTTTACATAGTCCAGACCCACCCCGGGATCCCCCTAACAACATCTAAGTGTTAGCATGACAAACTTGATCTCCACCAAGGCCAAATATAAATCAGTATAATATCCCAACCTCTCATGGACCATATGTAATTTTCACAGTTCAAAAATACAACCCGGCCCGCTCATGGAACCTTCGCAAGAATACAACAATGTAATAAAATAATCCCGTACAAGGCGTGGTACTTGAGTCAACCATTATGAATTTCCCATACCAGGCATGGTACCCGAGCCAACCATTAGTATACCAGTACCTGACATGGTACCCGAGCCAACCATTAGTAAACCTGTACCAGACGTGGTACTCGAGCCAATCGAATGTCATACAGAATCAGCAGTCACATATAATGAACAATCAAACTTGTAAACCAACTAGAAATAACACCTAGTTCATTTCACAAGACTGATAACATGACCTTTAGACCATCACCTACCCTATTCCGAGTACACAATGAACTGTTAAATCCCACCCGAAGACTAACCCTGAATCACCCCTTTAAACATGCCATTAGATACCATTATTCCTGACCCTCCTCCAAGGACCAAGATAAAACATGGGAAAACCTCCCCTAACCTTGGAAACACAACCATTACGATATACTAATTCTACCAATTCATTTCCCGGAACATCCGTTCGTTGCACATTAATTAATTATTAACCCTTCCCGGTTTCCCGAACCTTCCCGACATTCTAGTGCTTGCATTTCATTAGCAAACTATACCAAAATAAGTATACACTCAGAATGTCACAACACATGATCACAAATCTTTCCAGTTCAATTAAACAACCCAACAATCTTCCTCCAGACTCCGTGCCCGAAGGCCTAAGCATGGTTTTTCCCTTTCAATCTACACAATAAATAGGAAATGAAAGCGGTCAAATATACTATGTGAAGAAAACCTAGCCTACCTAGATGCCGAGCAGCTGTTCCATGCCCTTTCTGGCTTCATGAAGGTGTTCCCTGGTGATTCTGTAGGCCCGAATTCATAGTTTCGCATCCTTTTAGCTTGAATCCCTGCTCCTCATGGCTCCCAATCCTTGGAGCAGCCTAGGAAGGTTTTTGGAGAAACCCTCGTATGGTTTCCAACTGAGGAGGAGAACTCTTTTATTAAAACCCATCTTAAGGTTATTGCCTTCCATCCCTCCGCTATAGTAGTTGACCTTCTGCTATGGCGGTACCGCTATAGCAGAATAAATACCACTATAGTAGAGTGACATCAACCTAAACAATTTTCAAAAATCTGAAATTTTTTGTCACGTCACCCCACTTAATACAGCCTTAATTTTAATTTATTTTCAAAATTTTCAACTTCGTGATTCCTAAAATAATGATGAATTCGGTCATTACAATAGATATCAATTACCCTTCGTTTATCCCCGAATGATCCCGAATATCAGAAGATGAAACAAATTAGCCCGGGACCCTCACTATCCCATGTGATAGCGTAATTACAAACCTACGCAAGTTACGAAACTTCCCCCTAATTAGTCGCACCGACAAAAAGGAAATAATAATATTATCCCGCTCTGACAAAGAATTTCCGAACTACCCAAGGAATATTTCACGGGTCCCTCATTCCGAGTACCCAAGAAATCTAGGGCCTCGTATCACGTCAGAGTGGAGGAATTTGAAAAGACCCGGGAGAACCTTTCTTTTCCAAAAACTAACTATTGTCCGCTATAGCGGATATTATACTTCTATGGCAGTTCCGCTATAGCAGAGTACCGACCGCTATAGCGGTTGGTAACAGATTGAAGTAGGGGAGAAATGGGTGTTTCTCCCTATTCTCTCCTATTTTTAACCCAAACTCTTCCTTTTTCCTCCCGATCACTACGGTTATGACGTCGAAATTTCCAGGTAACAATTGTCCTCACTTGCTACTTTACTTCCCCGCACGATTATAGTAAAAATTGTGGTAGAAAATAGGGATTTGGGGTATACATTGTAGTTAGTTTTTGAACTTGAACTTGAATTGGTTTATTTGTAATTTCTCGAAGCATGAGTGCTTCCCTTATGTTTACAATGCCTCCAAGGCTTTTTGGGTGTAAGGATTATACAACTTTTGACCAAAAATGTCCCAAAATGGTGCGGGAGGTGAAGGGTTGTTCTTGAGTAAAAATCATGATTTTGACAGAAATTAGGAGTTATAATGCCCAATTTTTTGTAGAAAATTATAATAGGATAACTTAGAAGCACTGATCTGAACTTGGATTGTTGAAAATGAAATTTTGGGTCAAGGGGAGTCATTGTTGCACCACTTGAAGTTTCTAGGATAATGAATACTTCTATAGTGGTTGGGCTCCACTGTTGCGGTCCCGCTATGGCAGATATTTTTCTGCTATGGCGGTTCTGCTATGGAGGATGATCATCCTCTATAGCAGAAGGCCGCGAACCAGTAGCTCCTTAAGCTGACACTTAGAAAAAAATTCCCCTTTTTCTTAATCTCTTATGCCTTATCGAGTTCTAATCCCTCCTTCTTGTTACATTGCAGGTTATCACACCCAACGGTTGAAGGATAATTGCCCGTGTATCCTTAGTTGGTAGAGGTTCATGAATTACCAGAGACTGGGCTTTTACTATAAGAGGGAGTGCAAGCTGACAGGTGTGGACGAAAAGGCAGCGTCCTTCCATCGTGGAGTTTGAGAGCTCAACTGGGATTCATTGCTAGTGGCTCCCCCTCCCGCATGAATAGGTTGGGTGCGGGAGTTCTATGCTATCCTTTCAACTATCCTTTGGAATGAACCCAACCCAACTATCTAGATACGAGGGGTAGATATTCCAGTGGACGCTTGTACTCTCAATGAGGTGCTAGGAGTGCCTCATGTTTCGATTGTTGCCTAGGAGGCCAAGGCTAGAGTTTGGGATATGACATGGTTTAGAGATACCCTGGTAGATGCAGAGTTCAGAGATCAGGTCTACTGGCCCAGTTCTGAGGGCATCACTCGTGCTTACTTCTCTGTTGATGCTAGGAGGTGGTTAAACTTGGTATCTCGAAGAATTTGCCCATCGAGTAACAAGACTGATGTGACTTATGCTCGGGCCCTGGTGATTGCTTGTGCTATGCAGGGAATCATCATGAATGTGGGGGAACAAATCATCTCCGAGTTGAAGGACTTTTACCTAGGTCATAGGAAGGGCCCATATCTTTCGGGTTTGGTGTCCGAGCTAATGCCAGTGAGTTGGGGTTCCTGAGGATCACACCGACTTGGAGGTATATATGGATGACCCCTTCGACCCTCTCTGGGTGAAAGTGGTCTCTTCCAAGAAGAGGAGAAAGGTGGATGAAGCAGGAAGAAGTTAGTCGGTCAAGGATGTTGATGATGATGATGATGATGAAACTTCTTCCCCTTCCCAGCCTCAGCCCCCATCACTAGCACCCAGCTAGAGGAGACTTTGTCCATTGTACGAACGTTCATGGAGGGCACCGCTGCTGGAGGTACAGCCTCGCCCCCTTCTTCTCAGGAATTTGCAGCACTTCGCAGGGAGATAGAGGAGGGAAAAAGAAAAGGCACTCTCGGGACTGCATGTTTGCCCGGATATGAAAGACCGTCAAGGTCATGTTCTCTTGTGTTGCCCCGGGCCAAGAGCTTCCCACTCTGGAGCCCGAGGACAGTCAAGAGTTCCCCTTCCCGAGAGATGATAAGGCTTAGGACCTCTCCTCCCTTTTTACTTTCAGACATTTATAGCTTTTGGGTTTTTCCCCCGTTTGGGGCTAATTAAGACAATGTTCCCTTTCCCCTTTTTCACTTCATTTTGAAGCACGTGGATGCTAGTTTTAGACACTATTTTCCTTTTTATGCAATACTAGATTAGTTCTAAAGCTAGTTTCCTTGTTTTTCCTTGCAATTCATAGCTTAACTATTGCATTTTTTAGCCCCGGGAATGAATGAAAAATAGCGGAAAATAGGGCAGGCGTTCTGCCCCACGTCCCTCTGCTATGGAGGTTGTCACTCCGCTATAGTGGAACTGTTATAGTGGAGAAAATACCACTATAGTGGGATTTACATAACGGTGTTGTCCGCTATGGCGGTCCCGACAGTAACAATCCCTAAAATTGGACTTTTCAGCAAACTGTGCTCGTTCCCCTTCCCGCTTATCATTTTTTAACTCCGTTTATTCCACCATGGTCTTGAACAACCCTCAAGACTATTCCTGGCAATGCACAGACTGAAACTTTGCATCAAATTCTCACAAATCATGAATGAATTACACAAGCAAATTGTTCTCAACAATACATCCCCGCTATCAAACATGAATAACCTCCTTGTTCCCATGGTTCCCAACCAAGTCCCGACTGTCCTGAAACCGGAGTTTCCCCACAGTCGTAATTCATTTCCCCTCACCATCTTGACAAATGATGAGTCCTTTTTCCTAAAACTTATATGAAATTCTAACTCCACACATACACAGCAATTCACACTCAATCATACCAAGAATCAATTATAAATACCTTCAGATTCGCAATTTCATAACAAGGAAACCAATCATATACAAATCAAATAAGTCATTCCAGCATTGTAATACACAAACAATTCAGTTTCAAGTTACCAAAAAAATCAAACCACATCAATTACTCTATATCCGTCCCATGGATGACCCCTAGCCGATCACCCATGCCCTAACACAGACTCTCAGGACAGATACCAATTGGAACCTTCCTGGTTCCAATCCTTCTTGCTTGTCCATCGTATCCGGAGACCAACGACATCGTTCATCTTGTTGAGATACCAATTGGACTCGACTCATACAAGCAAGTAACCAAAACGCATGAAGAGGAATGAAAGAAGAGAGACATTTCCTAGAATGCTTCATAACTTCACTAGGATTAGATGTGAACGTCAACACACAAATCCTCAGGACTCTATTCGACATGTTGCTCTTGTACGGTGAGACCGGTAACCTGGGCTCTGATACCATTTGTCATGACCTAACTATTGGGTCATGCGGGCACCTACTCTAGTCCACCTAGATTGAGAACTCTTACCACCCAAACCAACAGGCAAAGAAAAAAAGAACATAAATCATGAAATAAAAACCTTTTGAATACATGGAACTATCTTTACAATAATTTCAGAAAATTAAACGACTTATAGAACTTGTGGAAAATCATTTACAATATGAGACAGCCCTCCCTAGAACCTAGTTTAAGCCAGTAAAAGAGCTACTACAAGATGATACATAACTGAAGAGGACACAACTCCCACCATAGAAAAGAAGTAGGAGCTGTTGGAAGATCACCGCCATCCTGAACCTGTGAAACATCACCTACCCTGCAACCAGACTATACCCAAAGAGGTATAGCAAGAGTAGAATCAGTACAAACATATGTACTGGTAGGCATCATCGGTTGACCTAAATTCACTCCTACCATCATATAGAAATCAAGATAAAATACATCTGTTAAGTACATCAACCCCTTTAACAATCACCTTTATTAATCCCGCCCCTTTTGGAACCAACCTTCCTAACCTTTTGCTGCCAACTCCACCACCCTAGTCTTATCCCTGATGTCTAGGACTTCTCAAGTCTAACTTACCACTATACTTACCAAGTCTCACTAACCTTTACCAATATCCGTGTCCATGCCTGGACTACCCTTCCCTTACCCAAGTCAACTACCTTGACTAGACATTAAGGCTTAACCCAGCTAACTGCCCAACCAAACCACTTATACCCGTAGTATTACTTATTAGTGTCTGAACTCCTTACGGACCTCTAGGACAACCTTCTAACCTGTTTATAACCACCAACAACTACAACCCCAGACTCTCAGTCTTGCTCCCAATTTATCAACCATAACAAATCAAACTAGCCAACATTGACACATTTCATGACAACCATAGAGTGACACCTAAACCCTTTTTTAATCACATAACTCGGATCCTCCAAGGATCCCCTAACCACACCTAAATGTTCAGCAGGCTACCCCAGTCTACACCAAGACCGACCCTTAGCTTATTAACCACAAGTAATCCCTGACTGCCATTGACACACTAAATGATGACAATATATGTATAATTAACCTCTCTTTTTACATAGTCTGGACCCACCCCGGGATCCCCCTAACAACATCTAAATGTTAGCATGACAAACCCGATCTACAACAAGGCCAGATATAAATCAGTATAATATCTTGGCCTCTCATGGGCCATATGCAATTTTCACAATTCAAGAATACAGCTTGGCCCACTCATGGAACCTTCGCAAGAATACAACAATGCAATAAAATAAACCCATACCAGATGTGGTACCCGAGCCAACCATTATGAATTCTCCATACCAGGTATGGTACCCGAGCCAACCGTTAGTATACCTGTACCAGGCATTGTACCCAAGCCAACTATTAGTAAACCTGTACCAGGCATGGTACCAGAGCCAACTAAATGTCATACAGAATCCACAGTCACAAACAATGAACAATCAAACTTGTAAACCAACAAGCAATAACACCTAGTACATTTCACAAGACTGATAACAGGACCCTTAGACATTCCTAACTCATTCCCTAAGCATGCAACTCATACAGCACTTAGACAAAAGTACACAATATACATTGCATACATGAATCAATAACCATCACCTACCCTATTCGGGGTACACAATAAACCGTTAAATCCCATCCAAAGACTAACACTGAATCACCCCTTTAAACATGCCATTAGATACCGTTATTCCTAACCCTCCTCCTAGGATTGAGATACAACATGGGAAAACCTCCCCTAGCCTTGGAAACACAACCATTATGATATTATATTTCTACCAATTCATTACCCGAAACTTTCGTTCCATGCACATTAGTTAATTATTAACCCTTCATGGTTTCCCAAACCTTCCCGATGTTCTAGTCCATGCATTTCATTAGCAAAACTATAACAAAAGAAGTATACACCCAGAATGTCACAATACATGATCACAAATCTACTATTTCTAGTTCAACAAAACAACCCAAAAATCTTTCTCCAGACTCCGTGCCCGAAGGCCTAAGCATGGTTTCTCTATTTCACTCTACACAATAAATAGGAAATGAAAGTGGTCAAATCTACTTTATGAAGAAAACCTAAACTACCTGGATGCCGAGCAGTTGTTCCATGCCATTTCTGGCCCCGTGAAGGTGTTCCCTGTCGATTTTGCAGGCCCAAATCCATATTTTTGCATCCTTTTAGCTAGAATCCCTCCTCCTCATGGCTCCCATGCCTTGGAGCAGCCTAGGAATGTTTTTGGAGAAACCCTCGTAGAGTTTCCAAGTGAGGAGGAGAATTCTTTTATTAAAACTCGTCTTGAGGATACTGCCTCCCGTCCCTCCGCTATAGCGGTTGACCTTTTGCTATGGCGGTACCGCTATAGCAGAATAAATACTGCTATAGTAGAGTGACATCAGCTCGAACAATTTCCGAAAATCTAAAATTTTCTGTCACGACACCCCACTTAATACAATCGTAATTTTAATTAATTTTCAAAACTTTCAACTTTGTGATTCCTAAAATAATGACGAATCCAGTTGTTACAGCTATCTTGATAGAGCTGGACATGGTTGACTTTGATATCATTATGGGCATGGATTGGTTGCCCTCTTGTTATGCTACAGTTAATTGCCGAGCTAAGATTGCTCAATTATATTTCCCGGGGAACCAGTCTTGGAGTGGAAAGGGAATGATGTGATGCCTAGAGGAAGGTTTATTTCCTATCTTAAGGCACAAAAGCTTATAGCAAAAGGGTGTTTATATCACCTAGTCCATGTCAGAGACCTTGAAGCTGAGAAATAGGTGTCAACTCTTTAGTCTGTACCCGTTGTGAATGAATATCCAGATGTGTTTCCTGATGGACTTCCTGGATTACCTCCGGTTATATATATTGGCTTTGGTATAGACCTAGATCTCGGTACCCAGCCTATATCCATTCCACCTTATAAAATGGCACCAACAGAGTTGAAAAAGCTAAAGGAGCAGTTGAAAGATCTACTTGACAAGGGTTTTCTTCGACCCAACATATCGCCTTGGGGAGCTCCAGTACTATTTGTACGTAAAAAGGATGGCACAATGCAAATGTATATAGATTACATATGGCTGAATAAAGTGACAGTAAAGAATAAGTACCCCCTACCCAAAATAGATGATTTATTTGATCAGTTGCAGGGAGCTAAATATTTTTCAAATATTGACTTAAGATCTGGTTATCACCAATTGAGGATACGTGAAGTGGATATTTCGAAGACAACCTTCATAACTATATATGGGCACTTTGAGTTCCTTGTCATGTCATTTGGACTAACGAATGCCCCAGCAGCCTTCATGGATATGATGAATAGGGTTTTCAAACCATTTCTTAATATGTACGTGATTGTATTTATATATGATATCTTTATATATTCACGTGATAAAGCAAAGCATGCAGATCATATCAGATCAGTTTTACAGACTTTTAAAGAGTACCAGTTTTATGACAAGTTTTCTAAATGTGAGTTTGGGATAAACTCAGTGGCTTTTCTTGGCCATGTGGTCTCTGGTGAAGGTATTAAAGTGGACTTTCAGAAGGTAGAGGCTGTGAAGATATGCCCTTGACCTATCACTCTGACAGAGGTACGTAGTTTCTAGGGGAATGTCGGTTATTGCAGGAGATTTGTGGAGGGATTTTCCTTTATTTCTTCCTTATTGACTAAACTAACGCAGAAAGCAGCCAAATTTCATTGATCAGATGCTTGTGAAAGAAGCTTTCAAGAGCCGAAAGATAGATTGACTACAACTCTAATATTTGCCTTACCAGATGGCACATAAGGGTATGCCATTTATTGTGATGCCTCGGGTGTCGGCCTAGGATGCGTCTTGATGCAACATGGGAAGGTTATAGCATACACTTCTTGACAATTGAAAAAGCATGAACAGAACTACCCCACTCATAATTTAGTGCTTGCAATAGTTATATTCGCACTTAAGATTTGGTGCCACTATTTGTATGGTGTACATGTTGACATATTTATAGACCATAAGAGTCTCCAATATATCTTCAAGTAAAAGGAGTTGAATTTGAGGTAAATAAGGTGGCTAGAGTTGCTGAAAGACTACGGTGTCAATATTCTCTACCACCCCGGTAAATCTAACATTGTAGCGGATGCTCTCAATCTCGTGTCTATGGGAAGCCTAGTACATTTGCCACCCACTCAATATGAAGTAGCATGAGATGTTCACAGATTAGCCAGTCTAGGAGTTCAATATCTAAATTCTGAAGATGGAGGTGTGGTTGTGCAAAACACTGCAGAGTCATCATTAGTGGTGTTAGTGAAAAAAAACAATATGATGATCCCTTATTGCTCGAGTACAGAGAAGGGATTCAACAACATAAAATTTCAGGATTTGAGATGGTAGGGGATGGTACTTTAAGGTGCCAAAGAAGATTATGTGTTCCTAATATGTATGGTCTAAGACAACAGATAATGTCTGAAGAACATTATTCCTGGTATTCCATTCATCCAGACTCTACAAAGATGTACCATGACCTTAAAGAAGTCTACTGGTGGAACGACATGAAAAAGGATATAGCAAAGATTGTAGCATAGTGCTCCAACTGCCAGCAAGTGAAAGCAAAACATCAAAGGCTTGGTGGCCTAGCTCAGATTATGAGCATTCCAGTGTGGAAATGGGAGGCCATTAACAGGGATTTTGTTACAGGTTTGCCTTCCTCATTTCATAAGCATGACTCGATTTGGGTGATTGTTGATCGATTAACAAAATCAGCCCACTTCTTACTAGTTAAGTCTACCAGTACCACAGAAGATTATGCCAAGCTATTTATATGAGAGATTGTTCGGTTGTATGGAATTCCAATATCCATTATTTCAGATAGGGGTGCCCAGTTCACCTCATATTTTTGGAGGTCATTCCAAGAGAGTTTGGGCAGACAGGTGAACCTTAGCACCGCATTCCATCCACAGACAAATGGCCAAACTGAGTGCACTATTCAGACGTTCAAAGATATGTTGAGAGCATGCATTCAGGACATTAAAGGCAATTGGGATGATCATTTTCCCCTGATAGAATTTGCCTATAATTATAGCTATCACTCTAGTATTGGAATGGCTCCATTTGAAGCTCTTTACGGGTGATGATGTAGATCACCTATTGGTTGGTTTGATGTAGGTGAGCCTCAAATATTGGGACCAAATCTTGTCCATCAAGCAGTTGAAAAGGTAAAGCTAATACAGGAGTAGCTGAAGACCGCTAAGAGCCGACAGAAATCTTATACAGATGTGCAACATAGAGATTTAGAGTTCCAAGTTGATAACTGGGTATTCTTGAAGGTATCGCCTATGAAGGGGGTTATGCGATTTGGAAAGAAAGGTAAATTGAGCCCTAGATATATTGTTCCTTATAGAATCCTAAAGAGATTTGGCCAGGTAGCCAATGAGGTAGATTTACCTCCAGAGTTAGCAGCAGTGCATCCAGTCTTTCACGTGTCTATGTTACGTAAATACTTAGCGGATCCTTCCCAAGTTATCCCTACAGAGGGTATAGAACTCTCAGAAGAGTTATCATATGAAGAAGTCCCGGTGGCCATACTAGATAGACAAATCAGAATGTAGAAGAAGCCACGTGGAAAGCAGAGGCTGACATGAGGGGAAAATATCCTCACTTATTCAAGGAACAACAAGAGTGTTCTTAAATTCATTACTCCTTTCATTCCAGTATCATTTTTAGTCATATTTGTTAATACTGCTTTATCGATATGCTATATGTTCAGGCACTTGATACGTGCCTATGATTCAAGAGTTTTATATGTTCCTCAGAGTTGATATGTAAATTCAAAGGAATATAAGGTAAGATATATCAACTGCTATAGTTTTCATTCATGTAAGGCAAAGTGGAGCCTCATTGATATCGACTGAATATTATTCACTTGTTATGACACTCTGTGAAGCGTATAGTATGTGCTTTGGTTAGCTGACAGGTTTTGGATAGGCCAGTTTACAAGGGAATCTCTGCCAATTTATTTTGAAAAAGGTAGAGTTAGAATACTTTTGAGCCGTACCCTTCATTCGAGGACTAATAATGTAATGCCCCGAACTTAAGATAAGCGTGCAACTCATAAACCCGAAGGAATCATTATGAACCAAGAGGATAAGGTTGTAAATAAATAATTATATAGAGGGACACTTATATTAAGACACTAAGGTTAGAGGCCAAAAGGATACTTGAAACAAAAGCTCAAACTGAAGGGTTCACTATGGTAGACTATTTCAAACAAGCTCATATGAGGTCTAACTTGTAACGGGTATATCTCCCAATATAAAATGATTTAGAGGTCTGAAGTACCAAATTAAAGGTATTTGAGTCTAGTTTCCAACTCAATAAACCGCTTGTCTATACAAGTTGGGAGTAAAAAGTTATACATATTTTACTACAGATACGTGCACTGCCCAATCACTGCGGGACATATGGCAGCCTTGGGTAAGTCGGCCAAAAGTTGTACTTTTGTATTGAAAAATTGGGATTTCATTTCCCATATCTGTCAGGACATAAAGGACTTGTTTACTACTAGTTTTCTTCAGTTCTTCTTTATCTCAATCTCTCCCTAGCCTAAGGTAAGTTAATTCCTTCAAGAATCAAGTGTACTTTTCATCATAGGTCATGGAAACATGCTTAGTCAAATGTTTTCTTGAAGGAAAAGGTGTTGTTCTTGACGAAATAAAAAGGTGCAGGGAGTGATTCTTATTGATAAAGGTATGGCTGATCTTCTATCCCCATAAAGATGATTCTAAGAGTTGTTTTAAGTATAGTTTATGAGTAGGATTCACGGGACGGTGATAGGAAGCCGTGAGTCCATATTTTGCCCATTGTAATTGATATAATTGGCGAGGAGGGAGTATGTAGAGCACTGTAAAATGGTTGTATTGTTGACTAAATGAGGTGTGTATTATTGTGTATTGAGGCAGCAAGCTTGCTGCGATAAGGAGGAGGCTAGGTGTAGAAAACACGATTTTTATGGCTCTTGCAAGCTTGTCGCTCGTCAAGTGTTTGATAAAATGCCTAAATGGATTGAGAATGTTGTTTATATGTTATTAGGCTTCCTATCACTGTATGAAATATTATAATTCTCTCCCAACTTAACCTATGAGCTTAAAGGAGCACTTAAACGCCACTAGATAAAGAACTCTCGAGACAGTGTTTGGAAGTCGAGGGGTCAAGTTTATGACCTTGTTTTGGATATGGAATGGGTTGTATATTGTATCGCAAGGATGGAGAGATTAATATTGACTTCATAGGAGGTCAAGTTCAGTTGATAAGGGGAAAAGAGAGAGGTGTGGCGATACACCATTCATTTATCTTATTTACTAAGCTTATCGCTCGTAAGCTATTATCGTCTTTCTGACCTCGCCATACTTCTTGGTTAGTTCCCTATACTATTGCATATGTTGTTATGTCATAAATAAGAAGTGTTTTGAAGGGAACCAATGACACTACATAAGGGCGAGAGAGTCTCAAAGTAAGGTATGTAAAGCTAAAACCTCTTTTGCTATCAAGGCACGACCTAGAGTCACATGTTCCTCCTATAAAGGTCATCATAGATTATATGCTACTTGAAAGCAAAGCTTATTACTATTATAGGTCTCTTTCTGTGGATTTCTAAGCCTATAGAGTTGTAGTACTCATTTCTAGTCAAAGAAGTCATATGTTTCACAGGACCGTTCGTGTCTTCAGTTGAAACTCCTAGAAGTTACCGAACATATATGTCATGAAACTTAGAGGAAGTTATTGGCCACGGAATAGCCATGAGCATAGAGATCACATAGATATACGATTCTTGGCTATTATATATGTACACTTTTTTCTTCTTTTCTTTTTGTTGTTGATGTTGATCATTAGCTCTATTTTTGTTTATCAAGTTTTTCATTATTAGTATAAAGAAATATTGTTGATATTTTGTCAAATATTAACTATGATTTTTTTTCATGAATTTCAGGTTTTAAATATCAAATTTTTGCTGAGTAAGAGACAAACACATGTTAATGAATGTTATTACTAATTCAAAACGAGAGTTCAGTAGCAGAATATGAGTTATGAGGAGGTTGAACAATGTATTCATAATGTAACATAGGTTTGAAATAATGAAATCATTTGTCGACAATTATTTGAATTTTTCATAGTGTGTTTCTTTTTTGAGAAAATAAAGTTTGTCAATTTGATGATTTATTTATACAAATACAGATTTATACTGTGAATTATATAGTTTCTTGAATATATATTATTTTGTGGTCTTGCATAATTATGATATAATGTGATTGACTTTCTTGATTTTTTTAATCCTTTTAATATCAAATTTCGGCATAGTATGAGATCAAACATGTTGATAGAATGTCATCACTAATTTAAAATAAAAGTTCAGCAAAAAAACGTATGAGAAGGTTGACCATTGTATTCACAACATAGGTTTGATATAGAAAAATTATTTGTCAAAACTAATTTCAATAATTCGCAGTATTTTTTCTTTTTTGAGAAAAAAATAATTTGGTTAGCTTAGTAATTTTTTTATTCAAATATAAAAATAATTTATATTGATAGATATTAATTATGTGTGCAATACATTTTAAATAAAATCAAGGTATTCTTAAGTAATAAATTTTTCCATCATTAAATTATAATTTTTTTTGTAAAATACTATCACTAGATAATGAGGTCTATAAGCATACATAATAAAGAAAAAGAAGTGTAAGAAATATTAACAAAATTAAGAATATGATTATTTTAAAGCTAATGAAAATTACAAAATTGATCTTGCTTGAGGTTATCGTGATTTATTTTTAAAAAATTTTAAATTTTTCAGAGATATTTTTTTATCTCTTTTCTGTATTTGGTATCTTTTGGGTGCTACTTTGGCTTGGATGCGAAAGTTACAAATGGTGTAATTAGAAAAGTAATATTTTTCATTTGTACGTAGTCTCCTTTTAGTATTCATAATTAAATATTTTCAGATTTAAGTTGATTTATCTCTCATGTCTTTTCACTTTGAAATGATTTATCATGAACTAGCTTTTGTGAATTATTCAAGGAACTGTAAGTCACATGAGATGTGGACAATGTATTTTATTACTCTATGTTGGTTTATCTGTTCATGAATTAAAAAAAAATTATGCTTCTATTCATTTGGTAAAATTTGTAAATCTAGATTATTTTCTATCCATCTTTTTGTTGTTGTTGTTTTATATATATATATTATCCGCGCATTGCGCGGGTACTAATATTAGAATATTATTAAAAGGAGGGTAATATACATTATGGTTACGCCAAGTGGCATTTTGAGAACTAGCAACTTGACTTTTTTTACAACAAAAATTATTTTAACTCAAAAAATGAAATCTATGTTATTAAATGACAACTACTTTACTATTTTCAACTCTAATTCAAAATTTAAATTTAAACAATAATCTTTTATTAATATGATATCTTAAATTAAGAAAGTTGATTATGAAAAATCTATACTACCACAACTAAATAATCTCAATTATTTTTTATATTTCAACCAAAAAATGAAATTGGGATGAAAATCAATTAAAAGTACAATATTATAATCTCAATTCTGTTATTAGGCTCCTATCACTGTATGAAATATTATAATTCTCTCCCAACTTAACCTATGTTCTTAAAGGAGCACTTAAACGCCACTAGATAAAGAACTTCTGAGACGGTGTTTTGAAGCCGAGGGGTCAATTTTATGACCTTGTTTGGGATATGGAATGGGTTGTATATTGTAAGAAAAGGATGGAGAGATTAATATTGACTTCATAGGTGGTCATAGTTCAGTTGATAAGGGAAAAACAGAGAGATGTGGCGATACACCATTTATTTATCTTATTTACTAAGCTTGTCGCTCGTAAGCTATTATCGTCTTTCTGACCTCGCCAAACTTCTTGGTTAGTTGCTTATACTATTGCATATGTTGTTATGTCATAGGTAAGAAGTGTTTTGAAGGGAACCAATGACATGATATATGGGTGAGAGAGTCTCAAAGTAAGGTATGTAAAGCTAAAACCTCTTGTGCCATCAAGGCACGACCTAAAGTCACATGTTCCACCTATAAAGGTCGTCATAGATTATATGCTACTTGAAAGAAAAGATTATTACTATTATAGATATCTTTATATGGAGTTCTAAACCTATAGAGCTGTAGTACTCATTTCTAGTCAAAGAAGACATATGTTTCACAGGACCGTGCGTGTCTTCAGTTTAAACTCCTACAAGTTACCGAGCATATATATGTCACAAAACTTAGAGGAAGTAATTGGCCACAGAATAGCCATGAGTATAGAGATCACGTAGGTATACGATTCTTCAGCTAAAAGAAAGTAATCAATATTTAAGTAACGAGTTAAATGATTCATAAGTTCCTTACTATGGGCCTTTACAAGCAAGATGAGATTATAGCCTACTCTACAACGTGGGGGTATCTTTAGGGCCACTATGTGCACCGCTATTCTATGCACAGAATTCAGATAGAGTCAGCTGGAACTTCCTGTCGTGGATTCCCATGACTACACAGGCCTGCGGGCAGACCTTACAGGAGCCCTGGAGGGCGTACCTTGATAGACCACGCTATCCAGACTATGAGATTTTACACATGGTTGTGATAGTTGGCTACAGATTCTAAAAAGTTGTCACTGATCGCTGACAGTAGGCCATCTTGTGACTTCCTGATAGTTAGTATTACACAAAGAAGAGAGAAGCAATATAAAAGGGTAGCGATGTCACCTAGGCAAATTTTAGGAATTTTAAATATATGTAATTAAGTAATGCATAGGACGTTATGTCACGACCTGATTTCTCGGTTATGATGGCACCTACAAGCCTCCAGTAAGCGAACCAATCCCCATAGCCCAGAACAGTTAGTAATGGGCCACATTCTATCAACTCAAGCGGAAGAACAGTTTAATAAGCAGAAACAAGGAACAAGATGAAAGAAAATAGATAACAAGAGCAATATAAACACACTGTGGAAGCTAAACCAACCCAAAACCTGGTATCATAGCGTATAAGAGCCGGATCTACATAAGGAGTACAAAGGGTCCAAAATCCATAAACATCATGTCTCTGAACTACGAGAGTACAAAATATACAAAAGACAAACTAAACTCAAGCTCTTATTGCCAAGATCTCACCCTCAGTCTGGGACAGTCCAAAATTTACAAGCACGAGTCTCCCACGAGCTAGCGGTGATGGCTCACACTAGGATCTACACCAGTAGATACAGAGTGTAGTATAACCACCAAATGCTAAGCATAAGGTACCCAGTAGGTATCGTAAGCCGACTGGGCACATATAAGATAAGAGCGTAGTAACAGACAGAATAGAAGCAAGTAGTCACAGAAATCAACGAAAGTACACAGGAACTAGCCCAGAGGGAAGACAACAGAAACAACATACAAGGCTAGCAAGTAGAATATATACACAACAGGCACAGGTGAAAGTAAGAAATGGTTCACCTGGGATCCTTGCAATAACAGTATATACGTAACAAGTTTTAGAAGTGGACGGTATACCGATAACCTCAAGTACTAGGGAAGGGAGAGAAAAGTAAATCTAGACATGCTCGGAAACAGGAATCAATAACCCAACTAATCATACCAATCCCAAATCCAACAAGTAACAAATTAGCTGCATATAATCTTATAAGTATAACCGTAACAGGGGATAACAATGCGATAAAGTAACAAGAGTCTACCTACTGTCCCTCGGCCGCCCATACAATTGAGGAACAGAAATAAGTGAAAACAAACCCTCCGGCCGCCCATACAATCGGAGCATACACTCAACAAACAGCAAATAAGGGTGGAATCTCAAACCATGAATGATATGATGCATGAAGATCTCAGGGTGAAATGGTAACTCTGTATGAATCCCTTCCGGTGCTGATCAAGCCCAGCAGGTAGGTTTCATGGAAGGACACTGCCCGTATACCTCTACTCCGCCGTATACCCTCCATCCGACACACACAGCCCTAGGCCCCAAGTCCAGAATGAAAAGGTCCATAGAGGTCTCGGACCCCATACTAAAACTCAGTGTTGAAACATATCATTCGGAAGCAAGTCCGGGTTCAAGATAGAGACCCAGTCTCGAATATGCATGCCCAGACCCTGTCCAGGACTAAAGTAGCGGGAAAAATATCTCAAAAACCCCTCTAAGTGTGCCCGGGGATAACCGGGTGTAAACAGTAGAAATTTATCTCAGGTGCTCTGTCCGACCGAGGCTAAAATCATCCCAATTCAATGAGAAAACTCAACTAGCACCCCGTCCCTGCCGAGTCTAGCGTTAATAGTAAAACTAGTGACAGAAATCATAATTTAACTTTCGTTTACGCCTAGAAGATCCACATGATAAGTCAAACCATTTCCAATCCATTTTCGTCAAAAAGGGCCCCCCAAGGCCATACAAAGTTTAGAAAATCAGTTCCAGTAGTCCTGAAGCCAAAACCGTACTAAAGCGTGGATAAAATCTCGTTATATGCATGGAATTTATATGCTTAAACACAAAAAGCTGCCTAGCAGCTCATAATAAACCTATCGGCCCTGCACAGGCTCCAATCGCTCTACAACAAAGATAACCAGCACAGTATCACGATAATGATGCCCGAGATTCACGGGCACCCCCGAATAACCCACCATCTATGGTCCAGAGTCAAACAAGGCCACACAGGACTATAAGGGTGATAATATCAACTACGGAGAATACTACACACAACGGAGGAAAGAACTAAGGCAAAACATGGAAAAGCGGTCAAGGTCTGTGGTACCAACCTAATAATCAAAATTCAAGGATGCCAGCTAGTACAATTTTATCTGATATATGCTAAGTCTAGGGAGTTTAGACCATAACCTACCTGTCGTTCGATGACAAGTTGCTAAGACAAAAAAATCCAAGCCCGAACCGCTTCGAGTAATCCCGAATGATAGTTAAACTATAAAAAAGATGAGTAAAATATTAAAATGAGTCTAACGATATCCATATCGCTAAAATTGTAGCCGGGTCGAAATTTGGGTCAAAATTTGCCTCGCGGGTCCCACAACCCAAAACCAAAAATGAAAAGGAGCACGATGACCACCATGATGCCGAGATGACATGCTCCGAAATTGAGCATAATTGGCCAAGAGAAGAGCGCCAAAACAGCCCGCTCAAGGTGAAAATAAAAGCTAGAATTTAAGAATGAGAAATGTGAATTAGGCAAGGATTACTTACCAAAATGATGGAATTTAAGCCAAGACGGAGAATCCTTCACACCCACAATCTTGCAAGAGCTAGGAGGCAGTCACTACAACAATTTTCAAAGCTTTTGGAATGAGAAAAAATGGTGGATTTTGGAGGAAAACAAAAGAAAGCAAGTTGGGGAAGAAGCTTACCAAGAATCGAAGAACCACGAATAATTGAAGAGCAAAAGATTTCCCTAAGTCTAGGATTGAAATTAGAGCAATTTAGGAGAGAGTATATGAGTTTAGAGTGAGAAAGTTGGGAGAAAATGGCTGGAAAAAATGAAGAAAGGACTTAAATAGCTGTTGATCGCTGGTCAGTGCCATCACACGCAAGGGAGTCCCGCGCCAAGGAGAGATCCCGCGCAAGGGAGGCCCGCGCCAAGGTGCGATCGCGGGCAAGAGGCGCCATCGCGGGCAAGGGGCTTCATCGGCACTGGCAGGCAGGCGCTGGCCTAGGTGCCATCGGCGCTGGCAGAAAGGCGCTAGCCTGGGCACCATCGATACTGGCCTGGAGCCATCGCGCAAAATTCCCGCCCACAGACTAGCGCGATCGCCTTGCCTGGGCGCCGTTGGCGCTGAAGGCCTGCAACTGCACTAAAACCAGCTGCACTAGGAATTTCCTCGGGGTGTTCCGGGCATAATCAAAAATTGATATTCAAAAACCAATAATTGTAATAGAGTGAAAACGATGTTCCAGACTCAACGGAATCGATGAAAGTTCCATACGAGGTCGTTTCAGAGAAATGTTGACCCAAGTCAACACTAACGAATAAGAACCCAAAGGCTCGAAATGAGCCCAGCTCACCCGAAACCCAAACCAACCACCTTCCTAACCCAAACTCATCATTCTGGAGCTGATGGAATCATAGGATCTTGAATCCGACACTCCGATCATCGAATGCCACCCAAAGTTACACTTTCAACTCCAAATGGCCTAAAAACATAGAAAACTGCACAAAACCCACACAAAAAGTTCTCAGGCCTCAACTGAAGGTCCAACTAGACCAAACTCAATGCTCCAGAGCTAACAGAACTGTCAGAATTCAATTCTAGCATGCTAGCTAAGAATGTTGACTAAAGTTAATGATATTCTAAGTTAAATCTCTAAAACATGCAAACGTCCAAAATGACCAAACAAATGACCAGGGCACCGAACTACCAGTCCCAGCAAGCTATAAATGACTTGGGGCCGCTATAGGAAATTTCTAACAGTCTAATGAATGCGTAAATGCAAATATGACCTGAAGGGTCATCACACGTTATATAAGGACCGATGATATTGGTAATAGTATCAGTTTCATATTACATTCCATGTATGTGTATGCTCAGATTTTCCTACCTTTGATATTCAATTCAGTGAGCATTCTTGCATGTCTACTTGTTATTCAGTCTGCTTTACATACCAGTATATGTTTTATATGTATTGACATCCCTTTATTTTTGGGCGCAACATTTTTATGAATGCAGGATCAGGTACTCAGGCTAGCAGACAGCCACAGTAGACCAGTGCCTTCCAGTTGATCAGTTGGTAAGATCCACCTCTCTCTGGAGCTATCAAATATCTAGGTCATATATTTTTGATTCATGTACATATCGTATAGTGGGTATATCGGGGCCCTGTCCTGACTAGTTATCAGATATTCAGTTTCAGACTCTTTAGAGACTTCTTAGACATAGTTTGTTTCGGTTGTATAGCTAGTCCAGTGGGCCCTTCAGTTATCTATGTTTCAGTATATGTAAACATATGTTGACGTCCATGTTGTTGCTTATATGTTTACAACTTTAGCACAAGTTTAGTATATATGTTCAGTAGGTGCTCGTATAACTCCTTAATGTCCTCCCCTCCTAGATAGGGGTGTGAAAATTACTACTTGATTATACATATTATAGTAAATGAATATTGAATAAAAGTAAAAGAACTATAATTTATGACGATGAATATTTATGATTTCGTCACAGTTGAATACGTAAATCAAGGAAGCATTACAAAGATATTCAATTAAAGAAACAATCAATTAGTAATTAAAGTAATATTTATGGTAAAATAATATTGTAATCAAAGAGTCATTTCAAAATTAAAAAAGATACTCTTATGAAGAATATAGTATATAGTATATATGAAATATGAATCTTAGAATCTTATTCAAATATAAATTAATTTTTTCAACAAGTTGGTATGATTTTCGAATTTAAATTAAAATGAAAATTGACCTCTTGGCTATTATATATGTGCACGTTTTTCTTCTTTTCTTTTTGTTGTTGATGTTGATCATTAACTCTATTTTTGTTTATCAAGTTTTTCATTATTAATATGTAGAATATTGTTGATATTCTGTCAAATATTAACTATGATTTTTTTCATGAATTTCAGGTTTTAAATATCAGTTTTTTGCAGAGTAAGAGACCAACACATGTTGATGAATGTTATCACTAATTCAAAATGAGAGTTCAGCAGGCGAATATGAGTTATGAGGAGATTGAACAATGTATTCACAATGTAACATAGGTTTGAAACAATGAAATCATTTGTCGACAATTATTTGAATATTTCATAGTGTTTTTCTTTTTTGAGAAAATAAAGTTTGTCAATTTGATGATTTATTTATACAAATACAGATTTGTACTGTGAATAATATAGTTCCTTGAATATATATTATTTTGGGGTCTTGCATTATTATGATATAATGTGATTGACTTTCTTGATTTTTTTAATCCTTTTAATATCAGATTTTGGCATAGTATGAGATCAAACATGTTGATGAAATGTCATCACTAATTCAAAATAAAAGTCCAGTAAAAAAAGAAACATATGAGAAGGTTGACCATTGTATTCACAACATAGGTTTGATATGAAAAATTATTTGTCGAAAATAATTTCAATTATCCACAATATTTTTTCTTTTTTGAGAAAAAAATAATTTGGTTAGTTTAGTAATTTTTTAATTCAAATATAAAAATAATTTATATTGATAGAGATTAATGATGTGTGCAATACATTTTAAATAAAATTAAGATATTCTTAAGTAATAAATTTTACCATCGTTAAATTATAAATTTTTTGTAAAATAAGATCACTAGATAACGAGGTCTATAAGCATACATAATAAAGAAAAAGAAGTGTAAGAAATATTAACAAAATTAAGAATATGATTATTTTAAAGCTAATGAAAATTACAAAATTGATCTTGCTTGAGGTTATCGTGATTTATTTATTTAATTTTTTAAATTTTTCATAGATATTTTTTATCTCTTTTCTATATTTGGTATCTTTTGGGTCCTACTTTGGCTTGAATGCGAAAGTTACAAATGGTGTAATTAGAAAAGTAATATTTTTTATTTATACATAGTCTCCTTTTAGTATTCATAACTAAATATTTGCAGATTTAAATTGATTTATCTCTCATGTCTTTTCACTTTGAAATGATTTATCATGAACTAGATTTTATGAATTATTCAAGGAACTGTAAGTCACATGAGATGTGGACAATATATTTTATTAGTGTATGTTGGTTTATCTGTTCATGAATAAGAAGAATTTTATTTTATGCTTCTATTCATTTGGTAAAATTTATAAATCTAGATTATTTTCTATCCATCTTTTTGTTGTTTATTTAATATACATATTATCCACGCATTGCGAGGGTACTAATACTAGAATATTATTAGAAAGAGGGTAATATGCATTGTGGTTAAGCCAAGTGGCATTTTGAGAACTAGCAACTTGACTTTTTTTACAACAAAAATTATTTTAACTCAAAAAAAATTATATTAACTCTAAAAATGAAATCCATGTTATTAAATGACAACTATTATACAATTTTCAACACTAATTCAAAATTTGAATTTAAACAATATTTTTTTATTAATATGATTTCTTAAATTAAGAAATTGATTATGAAAAATCTATACTACCTCAATTAAATAATCTCAATTATTTTTTATATTTCAACCAAAAAAATGAAATTGGGATGAAAATCAATTAAAAGTGAAAATTTATATTTCAACCAAAAAGTAAAATTTGTACATTATTAAAAGGAGGGTGGTATGCATTGTGGTTAAGCAAAGTTGAATTTTAAGAACTAATCACTTGGCTTTTTTTACAATAACAATTATTTTAACTCAAGAAAAAATATTTTAAATCAAAAAAATAAAATTATTGTTTTATTGGTAGTTTATTCTTTAGTAGTGGATGGGGTGAGATGTCCTTGAGAGGTTTTTCCCCGAGGTTGTAGCTTGTGGGTAGGTTTTGTAGAGCTCACTTTCTGTTCGTTCTGGTTCTAGGCTTGCTTAGGTCTTCCTTTCTAGCATTCCTAGATGGTGTTTTCTAGGTCGTTATCTAGCGTGTCTAGAGATCCGTGTATTGGTTCGGTGTAATACCGGTAATTGTGCTAAAGTTTGAGCTTTGTCTTAAGTTGAGAGGTATTGGTTATGCTAGTGTCCATAGATTGGTTTTGTTTTTTTCGGGTGATTAGAATGGACTCTCTTTATTTGGTTGGTTTAGGAGGTTGGCAAGTATGTGGGTTGTTCCCATAGTCTCCCTCAGTTTCTTATCCGATTGTGTTGTCTTATCATTTTCCCAGGTTCCAGTTGGAATGAATTTTGATCGTAGTTCTCTGGTTGAGCCTTTGATTGTGGCATTGTGATTGAGTTTTGGCTTTAGAATTTTTGACTAAGTGTTGACCGTAGCCTCGTGGTTGAGATGTATTTGTAGCATTCTGGGTGAGTCGGGCATTCGACCCATTATTCTCCTGCCTTGTGAAGTTTTGACAATGTAAGTATGGAAGCTAAGGAAATGGCTCCAAATTTGATTTGAGGAGGAGTTTGTAGGGTTCAGTATATGCTAACGATGGGTTTTGTTTAGTTGAAGGAGGAGGAAGATGACTCTTTGTTCGTTCTTGGGTATTTTAGTAGTTGACAGAGGTTTGCTTTAGGTTGTGTGTTGGTGATTTGATTCGGCCGTTTACTGATTGCAGTGGTTTTTCCTTCGATTGGGTTGAGAATTCAGTAGCAGCTGCAGTTATCAACTTGCATATTCAAGCCTAGTTGGCTTTGGTTCCTAAGGGTGCATTGGCAGCATATGGGTTCGACAGAGGCGGTGGTTAATAAATTAGGATTGGGTTTCAAAAAGCATGGGCTAGCAAACTACTTCGGATGGTTCGTGGTTGTTTCTTTTCAGTTGCAGCTTCTTGGGTTGGAAGGCATGGAGTCCGGACAACTTAACTTACCCATTTTCCATTTTGGGGTGACAGTTGGCCTTTGACACCTAGTCCTTGGCTAACCTTTGAGTTAGGCTAGACATTCCTAATATCAGCAGTGTTCTAGATAGTACGAGGTTCCTTCTACCATGGTTGGGTAGACTCAGTGGTGTAAGTTCGAGAATCACCAGTGGTGTATGCTATATGTGATCAGGTTGTGCGGGTTGAGGCTAGCGAGGTTATTTTGGAGTTCTAATGATACTTAGAGACTAGTGGTCACCATTCATTGCCAAGAGTTTAAAAATATCGATTAGTTTATTCTTCAAGGGTTGTATTTTATGCGAGGTTCCAGTGTTGGTTAGACTTGGCTAGTGTGGACTAGAAGTTTTGTATGTGGTATGCTTCAGGATGGATGGTTTGTGTGCTGATACGGTAGAGTGGTTGGTTCGGGCCAAAGGGATGGGTTAAAGGTATATGCAAAAATTCTATATCTAGATGGCAACTTTGAACCCCAGGCACCTCTTTCTTTTGCCTTTGGGGTGTTTTGACTTGATATTTGTGGGATGGTAGACTCCTTCCGAGGTGAGATTGGTAAGGAAATTTAAAATACGAATGGTGTTCGAGCATTCAAAGTAGCAACAGTGTTTCTTAGTGTTGAGAGCTTAGCTAATGACTATGAGCTTCGTGGTAGGCTTACCACACTCCTTGCAGAGGCTTGGTTTTGGTTTGGGTCTGTTGGGCAGGTTGCCCTGGTTGATTCACTTCCAATTGATTCAGACTTGGCACGGTTCAGCGGGGTTGGCTACATTCTATAGTTTTGAAGTTCTCCGTCAGCATAAAGTTTTCATGTATGCCTTTCCTAACCCTGGTGTGCAACTTCAGTCGGGTTCAGTTAGCAAGTTTGATGTTAGCAAAAGTGTTCGCTAATTGGTTGATGCTCAGTCGGGGCAGGTAACTCTAGCTTTTGAGGATACGCTATGGGTGGTGATCTTGGATGGCAATGCTAGCAAGTTATAGCTTAGCTTAGGTTGCATTTGAGTATAAAGGGTGACTTCGTTCGTGGTAGAGTATAAGCGAACACTGTGGATCTCCGTTGTGTCAGTTGATGCTTCGAGGATGGTTGAGTGTTTGACTTGTATGAAACTTCCTGTTATGGTGCGAAAGGATTCTATTCAGAAGAAAAGAGCTTTGCGGATCAACGGGCTTGTGAGTTAGTGTTTTTGGGTTAATGGCTTTCTGGTAAGTTTGGTTGTGGGATTTGATGATTCGAGTTTTGTGTGTTGGTCGCCTTATTTCTCTGGTTTCAGTGTTGTGTCGGTGTTTTCTGGTTGAGATTCTCGAGGTTCAGTTTAGGTTGGCAGACCCTTGGTATTTTAAAGTTTGCTTTTGGAATCTCCCTTAGCTAGTAATGAGTTTTAGGCTTGGTTGTGTTTGTTGGTTCTGTTGGGTGCCGTCCGAACGAGAAGGCTACCCGGGTTATCCGAGAGAGTAGTGCGAGATTTGTATCCGCTGTTCTTTTAATCTTTAGTCTTTTCTTCTTTCCTGACTGTAACTCGGAAACCTATTCAGCTTTTAAATTCAGAATCTCAGTAAAATTTCATGCTTCCAGGAATGACAGGTCCAAACCACGGACCGTGGTCTGAACCACGGGTCGTGGAATGGAGTTGTAGTTTAATTTTGTCAGGTTCAGACTCTGGTCTGAGAACCACGAGTTGGTTCTACGGACCGTAGTTCGGTCTATGACCCATCCTATCTACTCGTGGAACTTGATTCAGAGGATTGCATATTTCCCAGAAACTACGGCTTAGGTCTACAGGCCGTCATTCAGTTGAGGAGTCATCCTGTTGACTCGTGGTTTACCTTCTGCAACTTGTTCCTTTGGCCAGGAATGATGGATGGAAACCACGATCCGTGGTTTGGTCTACGACACGTGGAATCCATCTGTGGTCCCTAAAAGTCTACTTTTTCCAGCTTTTTCCTAATTATGTCCCAGGGGTATTTTAGTCATTACCCACCCTTTTAACTCCTAAATGAGGTCATTTTGAATATTTCTAGAAGGGTTTTCACCCTCATTGGCCTAAGTCACTTCTCAAATCTTCATTCATCTCCCAAAAAGGAAAAGAACTCTCTCAAGCTCTAGGTCTCAAGCTCTAAGTTCAAGTCTCCTAGTCTTTTCAATTTCAAGTGGGTTAGCTTCAATCAAGGTATGTGGGTATTCAACAATGGGTTCCTTTCACCCTTGTGCCCGAAACCCCCAATTTTTATTTTGGGTTATGAACTTGTGAAATTAGGGTTATAAATCTAAATTGGGGAAACCTTATGAAATCAGTTTCTATGTATCAATTCATTGTTCCTTATGGTTTATTTATGATTGGAATAAGATTCCTTAATTGGTTTTAAAATCCCATGCATTAAGGTTGATTTCTAGTATGATTTTATTGAATTGTATGCCTTCGAGTAAAATTGGTATGTTTAAATAACATAACCTCTATTTTCATGAAATTGCATGCCTAGTTCTTCAAGTTATGATATTAAGGAAAGTATATTTTGAATTATGGTTTTGAAAAGCATTAAGACTCATGACTTGTGAATTGCATGATATCAGATATTTTCCTTTGCTTTTCCATCAGTTTTGGACATTAGATATGTCCCTATGTTTTATGAAAGGTTTGGTATCCAGATATGTCTACCTAAGTTATGAACAGATTTGACATCAAATATGTCACCAGTATTATGAGTTATACATATATATTTTAGGAGTAGTATTAGCACCGAGTTGGACAGAGTGAGAGTACCCATGGTCCCAGAACTACGTGCCCCCGTAGGTTCTAAGTCCCCTCATTTAGGTATCAGATTTAGTGATCACGCCACAGTCATGCCTTTATACCCTGGAAAGGTATATTGGGTCCTTTCGATGGGGCGTATACATCGGATTCCATGTAGCTCACATGGTCTATGTCGGTTAGAGAACCTCCCACAGAAATAGTATCAGGTTTTAAAATGCATTGACTCCTTGATTTCAGACTTCAGAACTATTATGATTACTTCTGATATTTAGTATATCCTACTTTGGCATAGCATTGAGCCTCTTGCATTTCAGTTTTATACTTATAGGATGATCTCAGGTTTACAAGTGTTATTAGCATTCTCATCTCATATTCATGCATGTCTCACATATCCTATAGTACTGACGCATTTTGCGCTACATCCTTTTACAATGCAGATTCAGGTTCATGCCCTCAGACACGTGGCTAGATTACGCCAGATACGCAGCTAATTATTGGTAAGTCCTCATTATTTGAGGACCGAAGTTCTGTTAGTATTTTTATGTCTCTTTCCTTTGGATTATCCGAGTTAGTTGGGGTCTTGTCCCATCAACTCTTATTTTAGATTTAGAGGCTTCAGACATAGCTAGTTTATATTCTGGATGGGTTTTTTATAGACTTTTACTATTTTAGTTATGGATTTCTATCTCTTCTCTATGTATGCTTTCGCTTAATTTCCTTAAGTTTATCTGAGTATGTGATGACCTTAATCTAGGGCATTCGTGTCCCGGACCCCGTGTTACGTCTAGAGGTGGTTCAGACATGTGAGGAGGAGAGGCACGTATGCCCCAGTGCGAAGGTGTGAGAGGTTGGTTATGGATGGTTTCAGGAGAGGAAGAGGTAGATCGAAGAAATATTGGGGCGAGGTGATTCGATAGGACATGGCGCAGTTGCAACTTACCGAGGACATGACCCTAGATAGGAAGGTGTGGAGGACGCAGATTAGGGTAGAAGATAGTAGGTAGGAGTGCGTCTATGCTAGTAGGTAGGAGTGGTTTCCTTTGTTGTCCTGACTAGTAGTCGTAGTGCTACGCTTGTAATTTCTTGTTCTTGGATTTGTCATAGTATTATTTTGTGGTAGTGCTACGTTTCTATCTGTTGTTTGTTACTACATATTACTACCTATTGTCTCTTGTATTTTTATCTTATCTTGTATTTTTATTACGTCATTTTTAGACTATTATTGGTATTGAGTTGGGGGTCTATCGAAAACAGTCTCTCTACCTCACCTTTGAGGTAGAGGTACGGTCTACGTATACTCTATCCTCCCCAGATCCTACGTTGTGGGAATACATTGGGTATGTTGTTGTTGTTGTTGGTAGTATGCTTTGTGGTTAAGCCAAATGACATTTTGAGAACTAGTCACTTGACTTTTTTTTACAAAAAAAATTATTTTAACTCAAAGAAATTATTTTAAATCAAAAAAATAAAATTTAGATTATTAAATGATAACTTTTTTACCATTTTCAATTCTAATTTAAAATTTAAAATTTGAATTAAAACAATAATCACTAATTAATATGATTTCTTAAATTTAAAAAGTTGATTAGGCAAAATCTATACTACCTCAATTAATTAATCTCAATTATTTTTTTATATTTCAACCAAATAAATAAATATATATATTGTTATAAGCAGGATAGTATGCATTGTAGTTAAGCCAAGTGACATTTTGAGAACTAGCCAAATGACTTTTTTTAAAACAAAAATTGTTTTAACTCAAAAATAAATTATTTTTAATCAAAAAATAAAATTTATATTATTACATAACAACTATTTTACCATTTTCAATTCTAATTCAAACTTCAAAATTTAGATTGAAATAATAATCACTAATTAATATTAATTCTTAAATTAAGAATGTTGATTATGAAAAATCTATACTACCTTAATTAATAATCTCAATTATTTTTTATATTTCAACCAAAAAAAATAACATTGGGGTGAAAATCAATTAAAAGTAAAAATTTATATTTTAACTAAAAAATAATTTTTTTATATTACTAAAAGGAGGGTGGTATGCATTGTGGTTAAGTCAAGTGATATTTTGAGAACTAGCCACTTGGCTTTTTTACAACAAAATTGTTTTAATTCAAAAAAATTTATTTTAACTCAAAAAATGAAATCAATGTTATTAAATGATGACTATTACCATTTTTAACTCTAACTCAAAATTTGAATTTAAACAATCATATTTATTAATATGATTTCTTAAATTAAGAAAGTTTTTTAACTCAGCAGTGATTATCTCACAAATGTTATTGATGTATCCAATATAAATTTTATACACTGAATTCAAAACTGTATCTAGTATCAAGTTGACCCATCAGAACTTTTGATACATGTATTTGTGCATATATACATACTTAAAAGAAAAAGAAGATAATTCAGAATAAGAACAAACACAGATCTGGCCAAAAAACTCTTGCTGCTCCAATTATTTTCCTTCTTCCACGGCCATACAATGAAACTTGAATTGCCAAAAAATTTTGACTTTGTTTGTTCTGCCAAACAAACAAGAAAATATGAAGGAAATGAAACAACAAAATGAGCAAAGAAAGTAGGGCTTAATATGGAGGTGGCAGATTGTCGATCAATTTGGGTGGAGGCGGTGGCTGTGGTGGTGGAGGCGGCAGATTGTCGATCAGTTTGGGTGGAGGCAGTGGCTGTAGTGTTGGAGGTGGCAGATTGTCGATTATTTTGAGTGGAGGCAGTGGCTGTGGCGGAGAAGGCAGCGGTGATTTTACTTTTAGCAGAGGGAGAAGAGAAGGAAGATAGATTAACCGTGATTTGGGTGTTTTGAATTTGGCAGGAGCGTAATTTAGGTCGTTGAAGAAGGGATCTGCTTTGGTGATATATTTGTATCTGATATAAAGAAGGGGGTTTCTACCCTCTTTCCTCACAATACAAATACTCCAAGAAGGTGTTAGTTTCTTCCCTCTTTTTTTCCTTTTTCCTATTTATATATCTTGTCTAATAAACGACATTGAAAATATTACATAAGTTCTTCAATAGTTCTATATATTTTGCTATGAGTAGCTTAACGTAAT
Organism: Jaltomata sinuosa; assembly: GCA_003996215.1. NCBI lineage: Eukaryota > Viridiplantae > Streptophyta > Magnoliopsida > Solanales > Solanaceae > Jaltomata > Jaltomata sinuosa. Next base: position 529,527 of record QJPP01001220.1, on the reverse strand, counting down.
ACTACTAAAATATTATTATTTTTCATTAAAAAATATTCAGTGTCTATACCCAAAGATATTTTGATTGAATCTGTGCGAAAAGAAAAAATAATAGTGTTTTCACCTGAAAAAATTAGGAAGCTTCCCAGTGTTTCAATGAAAATCTGTTTCCTACCATGCATTTTTCTAGTGAGCTAGTTTAATGAAAAATGGATGAAAAATTATTTTTTATAATACAAATTTCTCAATGATTCACGGTGAAAAAAGCCTCTATTTTTAATAGTGTAATTTAATCAGGAAAACCCCTCTTAATTAATGGTGTTAAATGATTTTCATAAATAGTATGCCAAAACCTTGAATATTATTGTGAACCCGGAGTAGTATTATTTAAGCGATTTGTTGGCTAACTTCAATAGGAAAAGCAAATCATATTCAATATTAGAAACTAAAATTACTCATGTGGATAAAAATAGGAGTAAAAAAATAAACAACTAAATTTCCATCAAAATTTTGTCTAGGTTTTCAAAACATCTTACTTCTATATGTTGTGTGTCCCTACGAGGACATTCGATAAAATTGGAACGATAAAAAAAAATGACTCCTATTGTGTGGTTGTCATTTACAGAGTAATTAACAATATTATCATTATGTTTGTTTATGTTCTCATGTTTCAAACTGTCCGAATTATGAGCCAAGTCATTCCTTGATCTTTGACATTATTTGGCCTCTCATGTAATTATTGGTTTATGCAATGCCCCTTTGATTCCGTAGGTTCTCTTTGTTCCCATATAAATTAACCTCCATTATATTTGTTAGCATTGGCAGGTGTCTGAGCATTCAAGTCTTCCTTACCCGGTATCCCCCTTCCCTCCTGCCATCAGGAAAAACAAAAACAAAAAGACCACATAACAAAACCAAAAAAATAATAATATGGGAAAGCTTTTGGTGAATGTTTTCCTAGTAACATTCTTGGTGTTTTTGGGGCACAATGTGGAAGGACTTGGGGTTAACTGGGGTGACATCTCCTCCCACAAGTTGCCTCCGAAAGATGTGGTCAAAATGTTGCAAGAAAATGGCATTAAAAAGGTGAAGCTTTTCAATAATGATGAGACAATCTTGAATGCCTTGGCTGGAAGTGGCATTGAGGTCATGATTGGCATCTCCAATCAACTCCTTAAGGAATTGGTCAATCCTGATGTAGCCAAGAAATGGGTAAAAGAAAATGTCACTCGCTATGAGCCAAAATCTCCTAAAGGTGTTAATATCACGTAAGTGTGTGTCCTTTTTATCAAGTTACATACAATTAACTTATGGTTCATAAATAATGTACAAGTTATATAATGTTCTATTATTTAATTTGTGCAGACTTGTAGGTGTTGGTAATGAGCCATTCTTGAGAGATTACAAGGACACACTAACAAATGTGACAGGCCCAGCATTAGAGAATATCCAAAATGCATTGAATGACGCTGGACTAGGTGACACCACCAAGGCAACTGTACCTCTAAATGCTGATGTTTACTTGTCACCAAGCTGGAATCCTGTCCCTTCTGCTGGGTTTTTTCGCTCTGACATCGTCGATCCACTCAACTACATTCTTAAGGTCTTGAACAAGAATAACGCTCCTTTCATGGTCAATATTTATCCTTTTCTTAGTCTTTTCTACGGAAATGGTGCCTTCCCTTTTGACTATGCCTTCTTTGACGGTGTGAGCAATCCTCTTAAAGACAAAGACGGTGTTGAATACACCAATTGCTTTGATGCCAATCTTGACACTTGCGCATCTGCTCTAGCTGGAGCAGGGTATAGCAACATGACCATTATGGTAGGAGAAATGGGATGGCCTACAGATGGAAATCCTTATGGCAATGTGACATTGGCTGAAAAGTTTTACAAAGGATTTGTATCATATCTCGCCAAAGGAAAAGGCAGCCCACGTCGCCCGGGCAACATTGAGGCTTACCTTTTTGCCTTGTTTGATGAGGATAGGAAGAGCACACTCCCTGGAAACTTTGAGACACATTGGGGTCTCTACTACGATGATGGCACACCAAAGTTCCCTCTTGATCTATATGGAAATAAAAAGAATCTCATCTCCGTGCCAAATGTGGAAAAGCTCTCCAAAAAATGGTGTGTGATAAAGCCAGATGTTAAGAATTTTACAGACCTGATGTCATATGCTTGTGACCGTGCAGATTGTACACCTCTTACCAATGGATCATCTTGCGAAAACCTTAGTGACGTTGCCAAGGGTTCATATGCAGTGAATGCCTATTTCCAAAACCAACAACAAAAAGATGACAGTTGTAATTTTGAAGGCAAGACAACAGTAACAACAAAGGATCCATCTCAAGGGACTTGCAACTTCACCATTGGCTTCAAGGCACTTACTTCTCTTTCTCCTTCTCCTCTGCCTTCTTCGGATCACTCAGATGCTAAGGCTCCTTCCTCATCATCTTCTTCTCCTTCAGCTCCAAAATCTTTGGCCTTTGCTTCTATGGGAATCTTTTTTCTTGTTTCACTATTTTTCATGTAGATGAATCATATTTAGTCATTTAATAATTTGTGATTCTACCCTTTAGGATTCTTATTTTTGTGGAGAGTCGATATTTACATATAATCTTGTTTGAAATAAAATGTATGGATCATAAGATGCTGCTTGATCTCTCTTATATTGGCAAGCATAACGATCATTTTTTGATCGCATGTACTATATATGTATGTCAAGCTTATATAGAGTACATACTATGATACTTGATCAATAAATATTTGTAAACCCCTATCACGTGTGGTGGATCCTATGATGCTTTCTGTCATGTGATACTTCTTTTGGCATGGACTATGGAGGGAAAGGAAGAAAAAACTAAACAAAAAAAATAGGACAAGGTAAAAAAGTTTGATTTCTCTACTTCGTCTGCTCACAAAAGGAAAGAGAGAACAAACGGTAATATTGTCACCTTCTCTATATGTTTATCTACTTAGCATGCAAATGCAAGCCCAGGTCAGTGGCGAAATATTTTTAACTTTCTCTTCCCTTTTTATCCTTTATTTTCCCCGTAACATGCATGTAGTTATCCTCAGTCATGTATTCAGTTAAGTAATAAAAAGATTGTCCAGGGAGGGTAGAATGCATATTGTATACCATAAAATTTTATTAAATATAAATTCATAAGAAATTTGAATTATATTAAATTCAAAATATAGTAATCTAGATAAATATTATGGATTAATATAATTAAATTAACTAATTGAGTCCAACAAATATGGATTTAATTAATATCCAATTTTTATTGGGCAAGTCCATTAATTTGGGCTACAAATGATGAACCCAATTTGTCAAGCTCAAGTTGTCATCTTATTCTGGAGGGCCAATTTGGTGTCACGTGTCGAATACCGTGGCATGATAAGTCAAGTGAAGGAGCCAATAGGATCATGTCATGTGTTAAAACGACATAGCATACCAAGCCAAATTAAAGATCAATGGAAACACGCCACGTGTAAGGATGACATATTTTGACCAATAAAATATGGCCACATCACTTCAATCTGATTGGCTTGAAGAAGATTGTACTTACCATAATTCTTTCCTCCTACAACTATAAATAGGGGCAGGACACCTAAATTCTAATAAGAAGCGAGAGAGAGTTCGTGGATCAAACACAACAGATTTCTCTACAAGGTACAAGTTCAAGCATTCATCATTCAAGTTCAACTACAACTCAAGATCAAGACCACCTGACTATAGATCAAGCTCAAAAGCCCTTGAATTCAAGATCAAACTCATCAAATTCACAAGTCAAGATAAATTCTACCAAATTCAAGATCAAGCTCAACGACCCTTGAATTTACATACTTAAAAAGACGAATCAGAGGATTAATAGAGAATGTAACACTCATATATTCAAATCAAATACTATAATTATTGGGATATTTCTAGACCTAATTATTATTTTCTGCGACTCAAATTTTATTGTCTATAAATTCTGGCATACCCTGTGGGACCATCTCTACCTCTCATCTCAACTTTTCAATCATCAAAGTTCAAAAACATCGAAATGGCTTCCAAGAAGACCGACTCCAAATCAACTTCCTCCAAGGCTGCTGACTCCAAGTTCTCTGCTGAAGTGAAAAGCATCCTCGGTGTTACCTTTGGAAGCATTGGACCTATTACAAGGAGCAAGGTAAGCATGTTAGGACAACAAACACTCCAAGTGTCATCTGCATCAACTCCTATTTTTTTATCTTCATCCACAAAAGGAGCAAGATCCTCCATCGATGCATCAAGAGGGGGAAGCAATCTTGCTGAGAGGATTAAGAAGACTTTGGCTCAACTTGATCACTCTGGATCCAAGAACTTTGCCACAAATAAAGATGATGACTCAACTGATGGATCATCTCCCCTCACACCACATGATATGAGTGCATCAAAGATCAACTTAGGTGATGGTCCATGCTACTCTCCAACATCTCCAATAATTATACAAGCGATGGTGACTGATGCTTTATCGATGGAGGAGCAACTTGCAAGCTTGGCAAAGTGTAATGACCCTTCCGGTTATTCCTGTGTATACATCTTTTTTGTACTGTTAGAGCATTTTTATAGTGGCCCCAAGTCACTTATGACTTACTGAGACTGATGGTTTGGTGCCCTGGTCATTCATTTGGTCTTTATGACCGTTTTCCTATTTTAGATCTTAAACTTAGGAAATTATTGACTTTAGTCAACAATCTTAGCTAACGTGCTCGAAATCAAATTTTGACAGTTCCATTAGCTATAGAATATGGATTTTGGTCTAGTTGAACCTTTAGTGGGGGCCTGGGAACTTTTGGTATGATTTTATCTCACTTTTTGAGATTTTAGGCCAGTAGGAGTTAGAAGTTTGACTTTGGTCAACTTTCAGTGATCGGAGCATCAAATTCGTAATCCGACGATTACATTAGCTCCGGAGTGTTGAGTTTGGGTTAGGTAGGTGGTTGGTTTGGGTCCCGGGTGAGCCGGGGTTACTTTGGGTGTTTGGTTGGTCTTAGCTAATGTTGACTTTGGTCAACATTTCTCCAAAATAATCTCGTATGGAAGTTTCATTGATTTCTTTGAGTGTAGAATGTCATTTTCACTCTAGTATTATGTTTGGTTTGTGAGTATCGAATTTCGATTGTGCCCGAATCACCCCGTAAAAGATTTAATTTTTGTTGGTTTATGCAGCAGGCATGTGTTCAGTGCCAACAGCACCAGAGTAGCTAGATCGCGCTACCCTCCTGCTCTCCTTCAGCGCCAACAACACCCCTATGGCGTGATCGCGCCTGAGCACTTCTGCCCCCTTCAGCGCGATTGAGCTGGTCTGCAACCTGCACTATATAAGTGAAATTCCTTGAATTTCCAGCCATTTCCTTCATGGTTCTCTCACGCTAAAAAGACTTTCCTCTCCTAAAACTTGTTCCAAATAAGTATCTAGCTCTAAAAATTCATATTTAACGATATTACTCGCTTCCTCCCTCGTTTTGGTAAGTCTTCTTCCCCAAAATCCTTCTTTTCCATGGCCTAAACCTCCATTGTTGTATTCATTGTAGCTTGGGGTGTCTTCTTGGTTATAGTTTCTTGAATTGGGACTACTTGTTCGTGGTTGCGTGGATTTCATCCCGTAGTCTTGCTCCCTCTTCTCGTGGTAGGTAAATTCTCCCTTTTATTCCAGAAATTTGTTCTTTGATTCCCTCTTTAATTCTCATATATGGTGGGTTGTTTTCAGCCTTTCTTGCTGGACTTTTTCCTCTTATTTTTCGGATCATGCACTCTTAGGAAGGTTGGCATCATTATGCGCTTTTTTGTTTCTGACTTTGGGTTGCGAGGCCCACGGGCCCGCTTGTGACCCAAATTTTGACCCTGCTAAACTTTTAATAATATAGGTATTGTTGGTCTTATTTTAACGTGTAGATTATCTTCTTGATAGTGTGATTACTTTTTGGGACTTCTCGAAGCAGTTCGGTCTAGGACAACGTCGTTCCAGTAGCTTGTTGTTGGATGACAGGTAGGTTATGGTTTTATCTACTTAGACTTTGCATATATAGGCTATAATTTCTCTATTTAGCATCCTTGGGTTGGTTTATTAGTTTGGCACCCCAGACCTTGTCCGCTTTCTTCCTGTCTGACTTTTTTATATCATTTCATTGTAATATTCTGTTTAGTTAATAGAATTACCCCTTGTGGCCCCGTGAGGCCTTGTATTTGACTCTAGACCATAGAAGGTGGGTTATTTGGGAATGTCTGTAAGTTCCAGACATTGGAGTATGATTATAGAACTGGTTATCTGTGTTGTAGAGCGATTGGAGCCTGTGTAGGGCAGATAGGTTGATTATGAGCCGTCGGGATACTGATTGTGATTGAGCATATCATTATCATTCATATAACGAGTTTTTCTACATTATTTACTACTACTTTGGCTGTGGGCCTACTGTAACCGATTTTCTAAATCTTGCATGGTCATAAGGGTTTGTTTTTGGTATAAATAGTTATAAAAGGATTGGGAATTGATTTTTAATGGATCTTCTTGAGGTAAAAGAGACTAAATGATGATTTTACCATTGTTTTCACACTTATAGTAGACTCGGGTAAGCTGTAGTGCTAGACATGTTTTATTACTAATTTGAGATGATTCTAGACTCGATCGAGATGAGTGTCAGACTTGTTTTACTACTATTTTAGAATCGGTTATGCTCTGGGCACCCTTGATGGGGTTTTTGTGACATGGTTTACTGATTTAGACCCGAATAAACTTTGGGCACTTATTTTGAGATCACGGTTATTGGTTTAGACTCGAATACACTCCGGGCGGTATACTTGAGATTCTGAGATTTAGTATGTGGTCGAGGACCTCTATGAACCTTGCCAATCCAGACCAGTGGCTACGTGTTGTGAGTGCTGGAGAAGGGGTATACAGTGTAGTTGAGGTATAAAGGTGCGTCTTTCCATAAATCATACCAACTGGGCCTATTGGCGCCGGAGGAGATAAACATATTACTACTATCACACCTAGTTTTACCTACATCATCATATCATGCATTTGTGTTTGATTCCACCCTTGTTTGATATTTGTTGAGTGTACGCTTCGGTAGTATGGGATGCCGAAGGTTTGTTTTCACTTATATGTGTTACTCGGGTGTATGGGCGTCCGTTGGGACTCTAGGTAGATTTATTCTTATTATTATCCTATTGTAGTACTGATAAACACTCAAATTGTACTCCCCAAATATGGAGGTAGGACGATCGTCTAGCAAAACACATTTATAAGTATCCAACAGGTGTCGGGGTTGTACCCACAGAGAGTTGATGCTAGTTATATAAATATTGTATAAAAATGAGTTCACAAGGAGAGTAAATGTTCAAAACACAAAAGTAAAAGAGTCAATTTCCAATCAAAACCTCATGACAAACAACGATTTGCCCTTAAGAATGACGTCACCCAATCTATCATCGGGACAACTCATTCGTCAATCACAAGTGGGTTACTTAGACTTCAACCCAAATACAGATTTCAAGGCTAAAAGTTACTACCAATCAACATGCATTAACAAGATTCAAGTTCTACCAAGTTGGAAGTAAGCAAAATCATCAATACAACTCAAAATTGGGAACCCAAAATTTTCGGATCTCACCCAAAACCAACATGGCAATTCTACTAAGCATGCTTCACAATATGAGTTCCCAACCTCCATCAAAACAAGTATTTAACATTGGGGAACTTACCACAAGTGAAGATTATGAAGGGAGGAGTGAAAATTGAAGCTTTTTAGACTTCAACAATAGTGGCCCAAGCAAACCTCAACGGAAAACGACGACGACAACAGTGGTGTAGTGGTGGAGATGGTTCGGAGAGATGAGAGGAAGATTTTGGGAAAAGTAGAGACGTTTATGAAAGTTTTTGGGAGAGAATTTGGAGAGTTTGAGAGAAAAGATGGTGGAAGAAGGAGAAGAGAGGCGGTTTTAAAAAGAAAAAAAGAAGAAAAAAATTTTGGGTTATCTCCGGGTTGGATCAGTCAACGGGTTAGGTCAATCAAAATTCAAATTTACCTTTTGTGTACCGCGACATGCGATTCGCACCAACCTTGGTGCAGACTGCATGGTATTTTGCACATCGCCCCCCTCTTTTTTTTCCCTGGTTTACCCAAGCGTCTGTTTTGCCATACGATGGAGGTGCGATGCGCACTTGGTCTCATGCAGTCCGCATGGCCCAGCGCACATCGCCTCCAAATTTTCAAATTCCTTCAGGCAGTCTATTTTGGCATGCGGTGCACTGTGCGACACACACAATTGCTTGTGCGGTTCGCACAGTCCACCGCACAACCCATTTTTTCCCTACTTACTCTTGTCCATTTTTCCATCCATGCATTCCCTACAAACACACCAAAAATAACGAAAGATAACCAAAAAATAAATAAAAAAAACTTGGGTTGCCTCCCAAGCAGCGCTTGATTTAACATCGCGGCACAACGATACTACCTCAATCAATCATTCTTTGGGTTGGTGATGGTGTCACTAGGCAATGTCCCTTTTATCCTTGGGTTCATTTGGCTTGAGAGGTGGTTCATTTGGACCTCAAGATGATTGATCAAGGCTGAGTGGGAGCTCACAGTTTGGTGAAGTGTTGAGACTTCACTCTTTAGCTCGCTCACTCCCGTATTTGTGGTGTCCACCTTTTTAAGAACCAAGGACAACATGTCCTTTAACTTGGAATAGTCGGGGTTGCTTGTGCCTGGTTGGTAGAGAGAGTCCGCCTTGTTCAGAGGAATATAGGGATTCAAACTCCGGTGGTTGAAATGATCATTATCCTTGTCTCTATCCCGCCAAATTCGTCTCTTTCTTTGTCTCGAATCCAACCTTGGTTCTCCTCCTTCGAGGGATAATACCCGGGATGAGAACCCGCCGACATAAAGCACATTTTGCCATCAACCAATGTCATTAATTCATAATCACTCACTTTGATTTTTGGTGTACTCACTGCATTCACTGTCTTAGCACCACTCACTCGCATCACATGCTTGGCTATTAAATCAATTTGTGTCATCATTTTGGCCATTGTCTCATCACGCTCCTCATCCTTCTTCCTCATTTCATTAACCAAGATGGATGAGGGTCCTCCCGAAGTTTGTATATCAGTTTTTCTCGTATGTCAAGCTTGATTGGTTTTTGTCATTCGCTCTACCAAAGTCGAGGCAATGGGAAATTCTAAGTCCATGAAGGTGCCACCTCCAAGGTTGTCAGCAACTGACTTATTTAGAGAGTTCAACGACCGATAGAAGCTTTGTGGCAATACGTTGTTCGACAACTCATGGCTCGGGTACAAGAGAAGCTTCTTTTTGAACCTTAACCAAACTTCATGTAGAGGATCATCCGGGAGCTGCCTAAAGTTGTTAATCTCATCTCTTAGCTTCATTATTCGAGATGGAGGAAAGAATATCGATGTAAATGCCTCAACCAATTCGGCCCAAGATGTGATAGAGTCATTCGGCAACTCTTCCAACCACGCCGTGACTTCCCCCGTTAAGGAAAAAGGGAATAGGCATAGTCGGATGGACTCTTGGGAGATATGTTGAAAAATGAACGGTTGGAAAATCTCCACACAAGTCCGAATATGCTAGTTGGCATTTTTGTGTGCTGCTCCACTAAATAGGCCCTTCATTTAGATTAAGTGGAGCATGGTGCTAGTCACATGAAGGACAACATTTCCCACCGTGGGGGTAGGCGGATTGCACCTACACCCCCTTGCATCATAGGCTCAACCTCGTCGGACTCCATGAAGTCGTCAATGCTCTCGTTGTCGTCGGCCTCGTTCATAGGCTAGCCATTTTAATCACAACTAAAACAACACACAGAAGTAAAAGAAGCGAGTACTCTTAAGGTGACTTCAAATAAACAATCAAAAATAGCTAACAACTCAAGTCCCCGGCAACGGCGCCATTTTTTATGAACACTCAATTTGTGCTCCCCAAAGTTGGATGTCACGGCAATCATGCAGCAAAATAAAATTTATAATTCCCAACAAGTGTCGGGGTCGTACCCAAGGGACTTGGAGCTAGCTAAATTAAGATTGTGTAGAAATGAGTTCAAAATGAGAGTAAGTGCTTAAACAAGAAAAGTAAAAGGTTGGGGGAATTGAGATGTTGTCACTACAATCACAATTCAAATAAAAGCAAATAAAAAAAAGCGGGTGAACCAAATAAAGTAGGCAACTAGGGATGTGTATTCGATGGGGCTTTAATCATGGGTTAGAGTGATTATCAATTCACATTTATTCTCGCTTATTGACATAAGTCGGTCATGGGTATGGATTGTTTTCTCTCGATCAACAACCATATATTCGATGATCTTGGTTAGAGCATCATCGGTTTGATCGACAAACAACCAACCTAACCTTGGGGAGGTCACACTATCTCTAGCTTAGACCCTTAAGTGGGTGATTCCTTCGATAAGAGCTATTTCTAGCCTCAAATCTAGATGGAGTCCCAATTTTGCACTAGCAATTTCACATCTGAAACCATGAAATCCTCTTTCAAGCAATCACATAGTCAGGTAATGAAAATTAATGTTTGCAACCACGAATTTTTTGGATTAAAACCTGGTGAAACTAATAGACCCATGTCAAATAAGCAATTATAAAGATGAATTAACAACACCCACACCCATTTATCAAGCACCCATCATCAACACACCCCTAGACAAGAGAAATTAGCCACTCATAGCAAAGGAGAAAGATATACCAAATGGGTAAGTCAAAATCCTCTTCATTAGAGCTAAATCCCAAGTTCCAAGCTCAGTTTGAGTACACAAATGTTTAACCAAGAGAATGGATTCAAACCCTCTTCTCTTTGGAGAGGAAAAACTTGTTCTCAAGACAAAAATCTCTCTAAAATATTCAGGACTGAAGAAGAATGTTTACAATTATGCCTAAATTGGCCTTTTATAGTTTCCCAAAATGTCACTGAAATTTAGGACAAAATTGCCCCTTCGGGTGGTGTGTGGCACGATGTGCGGTTCACATGTCGTGATGTGCGTGTTGCACACCCTCTTCGATTGGAGCAGTGACTTCAGCTGACTTTGGGAGCTTCGTGTGAAGGGGGTGCGGTTCGCACCTTGGGATGTGTGCTTCGCACAGCGACCACACCTCTTAACAGATGCTTCAGTGGCTTTTGCAAATTCATGCGGAGGACGTGCGATTCGCACCTCGGCTTGTGCGTGTCGCACGGCCGCCGCATCTCAGGTCAGAATCTCCAGCTTTTCGAAACACTTCACACTTCACTCCTTTTGAGCTCTTTTTGGGTCCATTTCCTTGTTTCTCATTATTTGTCAAACGTACCTGCATAGACATTAATAAAGGCCATGAGAACCTCTAAATCTATTCAAAATATAGCAATAATTCATGGATTTAGGCTCAATAAGTTGGTAGATTACCGACTTATCATCGGGGATTAGCTTTTATCTCCTCTTTTGTATTATGTACTCTTTTGTTATTCAAAGACAGTTGTTATATTCTTTGGGACCCTTGTACTCTGTTTATGTAGTAGAGGCTCATATAATGTGATATCAGGTCGTGGTATGGTTTAGTTTCCTTTATATATATATATATATATATATATATATTCCTATTGCTTTACTCCTTAACTTTATCTCTTGCTTTGGCTTATATCTTGTTCTTCCGCTACATAGTTATCTAGTAGACCATTACTGACTGTTCCGGACTACGAGGATTGGTTATCCTATAAGGGGGTTGTAGGTGCCATTGTGACCTGAGTTATCGGGTCGTGACATCTTAGCGGAAGCAACAAACTGAAGTGATAAGCAAACTAAATCATATTATAGATCATGGTCTAGGAATATCAAAATCTGAAACTACAATACTGAATATCTGGCTATGTTTGGAAAGCCTCTAAACTGACATAATGAGTTGCTGGGACAAGGCCCCTCTGGGATGGAAATCTTGCTAGTCTCTAGCCACAACTCTAAGATGGAGAGCCTGAATCTGCATAGTGATAAGATGTAGCACAAGAAGTATGCACCAATACTATAGGATGTACTGAGTATACGAGATATGCAAAATTCATAGTAAAACATGCTTAAAGCATACTTGAAGCTGTAATCATATAATGATAGTAAAATCTGTAATGAAATGATTCAATACAATATCATAAGCTAAAAATATACTTATAATCGTAAGTAATAATAGAAAGTCTGAAATCTGAAAGCAAAGAGTCAAATACATTTAAAAGCTTGAAACCCTTTCTGTGAGAGATTCTCATAACCGACATAAACCATGTGAGCTACATGGAATCCGATGTATCTGCCCCATCGAGAAGACCCAATATACCTTGCCAGGGTATAGAGGCATTACTGGCGTGATCATAAATTCTGATGCTCAACTGAGGGGCTAAATATACCTACGACAGCATGTAGTTCTGGGACTTAGGGTATTCTCAGCCCGTCACACTCGATGTTAATTACTACTCCCAAAAACATATTGTAGCTCATATATATATATACTGCGCATATCTGATGCCAAAACTGATCATAACTCATGGACATATCTGACGTCAAATTTGTTCAAAAAGCATATAAACATATCTGATGTCATGCCATTCATAAATCATAAGTCTTAAAAGCTTAGCATAGCCATAATTCAAAATATACTATTTTTTAAAATTTATAGCTTGAAGATTTAGGCATGTAATTTCATAAATACTTGGGGTCATGTTATCTAAACATGCCAATTTTACTTGAAAACATGCAATAGGGTGAAATCATGCTAGAAATTATTCTCAATACAGCTTTTGAAACACTTGAAGGTTCTCATATAAAATCATGGGTAAAGGATTAGAAACCATTAAGTGATGCTATTAAATTGAATTCATAAGAATTCACAAATTGGGTAAGAACCCTAATTTTATAGTTTTATAAATCCAAAGTAAAATCAAGGATTTTGGGCATAAGGGTGAAAGGAATCCCTTATTGAATACCCACATACCTGAATTTGAAGTTTTCTTAGTCTAGAGCTTGGAGATGGAGACTTGAAGATGGAACCCTAACTTGAAGCTTGAGAGAATTGAGCTTTTTTATCCTCTTTTGGAACTTGATTTAGAGAATGAAAGAGGACTTAGGCTAATTGGGAATAAAACCCTTCTAAAATTTTCCAAAATCACTTAACTTAGAAGTTAAAATAATAGAGAAAGGACCGGAATATCCCTAACTTAAAATAGAAAAGCTGCCAAAAAAATTTCGCCAGACGGACTACCCGACGGGCGTCGGACCTGCGATGGCCTGTCCGACGTGGTTGTCGAAGAGGGATATGGTTGACTGGGCTGCTGGTCCAATCCCACGGCGGGTTCCCGCGGCCCGTCGGACAAGCGACGCTTGTGGTGACCGCTCGTCGGGATAGAGAGGAGCAGAGGTCGGGCCACTAGGCTATTCCCACGATGGGTCCCATGGCCCATCGAACTTTTGACGCTCGTAATGACCGCCCGCAGGGCTGAGGTTGATGGGGCTGCTCTCGCAGCCGGTCTGACGGGCTGTCGTGCCTGGCACGACCCGTGACACATGCCCATGGAGCTTGAAATTTGCAGAAATGCAATTTTTTTGGAGTTTAAAAGTGAGTTCAGATTCTGGGGTGTTACAAAACTACTATAAATCACAATAATTAATAATTTAAAATATTTAAAAGATATATAAAAATTTATTTGACTCTCCAAATTTTATCAACGGCACATAAATTGGAGTAGAGAGAGTAACAAATATTATTTGAAAATTACGTAGAAAGTACTATAAATCACAATAATTAACAACTTAAAATATTTTAAAAACTTATTCACCAGCTGAAGCAGGCACGAGGTCAACGTGCCTGCTTTAGCAGCTAGGGATATTTTGGTCATTTTTATTAATTTCTCAATTTTTATTTATTTGTCTTATCTTTTTAATTTATTATATATTTAAAAATTGCGTAAAAAAGATAAATCACAATAATTAACAAATTAAAATATTTTAAAAACATAAAAAAAAATTGATCAACTCTGGAAATTCTATTAGTGCCACATAAATTGGGACAGAGGAAGTAACATATATTATTTGAAAATGATGTAAAAAATACTATAAATCACAATAATTAATAATATAAAATATTTAAAAGACATATAAAAGATTTAATTGACTCTCCAAATTCTATCAACGGCACATAAATTGGAGTAGAGAGAGTAACATATTATTTAAAAATTACATAGAAAGTACTATAAATCACAGTAATTAATAACTAAAATATTTTAAAAACTTATAAAAATTTGATTGACTCTTCAAATTTCATTAATGCCACATAAATCAGGAAAGAGAAATAACATATATTGGGCCCGTGCTGGCACGGGTGCTCTTGTATCTAGTATATATATATATATTTGGGAGAATTATTTAGCACCGATAGGGTATCAATTCGAGAACACATGCCCCAAAAACTATGTATGCCAACATATGATAGGATCATTCCTCAAGTTTGGACGACTCCTCTTTAGCCTAATAGGTCTAGTATGGATCCATAGTTTTAGTTTCGTTCTATACCCGATAAGGTATAAGATAACTTTCCCAACTTGGGTTAGAAGTTGAACATCATGAGCTCACATGATGTTTATCGGTTATAAGAAACTCCCCACTAGAAAATAAGTTATTTTCAATACTTACATTTGACACATAGCCACCAGCTTTATAATATGATTTATGATTCAGTTGCATACAGTTTACTTGCATATACTAGTTGTTCAATCTTTCAATCATATATGCTTGTTGTTCTTTTGGTTCAGCTATATGCTTCAGTTGTCTAGCTTTGCCAGCATTGTTTCTATTCAACTGTATTATATACCGAACATTCTATGTATTGATGCCTTTTGGAGTTGCATCATTTCATGATGCAGATTCAGGTACACAGGTTCGTCAGTGGGCGCATCTCTAGACTTCACCTCCTTAATGTTTGGTGAGTCATGTTTGCATTCAGAGGGCTCAGTTGGGTCTTGATTAGCTTGTTAGTCAAGTTTATTAAATAAAGGTAGCTTGAGGCCTTGTCCCGGTAAACTTATTCAGTTCATATGTTTTAGAGGCTTCATCAGACAATTAGTAGTTTATCTATGAGTTGAAATAGTTTCAGTTGTTTAAGAATTTTAGATTTAAAAAATTTACTTATCTTAATCAAAAGTTTAGCCCATTCTTTATATTTAACAGCTTTCGCATAATTTTTTATAACCAGTCTTAGTAGTGAGTCAGGCTAAGGGTCCACTCAGGCCAATAGTGATTTCAGGTATCGGCCACGTCCAGGGTGTAGACTTGGAGCGTGACAATATATAAGGGATTACTTTTGCTGACCTATATTAACTACACATACTACATATATTAACAAAGTACTGTGCTAAGTGGACAAAGTGGCAACCACCTTTCATTTAAATTAATATGTTGTAGCCTTCCTCCACTTCCACGTGAAAGTAGAGGTGGCAAAACCATATTTCTTCTCACTTGTTCTTTTGGATGGGGTCCATATTACGTATGCACTCGGGTATTGCATAGGTTCGTGATAAAATACAAATAACTTTTTGCCTATATTACAATTGATGAAAAATTATTTTGAATAAATGCAACCTCATAAAATAATAATTTCTTTACTTAGATAAGCTTAATATCTATAATAAAATATTAGTAAATTATAAAATACATACAATAAATGTCGTAACTAATTTTTTTTTTCATAAATATTTAAGGCATTTTAGGAAGAAAATAAAATATATTTTTATCAAATTCTAATTTAAATCAGATGTTCCCAAATGTGCAGGGTGTTACAGTAAAACTCTTAAATTTAGGATTGTAAGCATTTAACACAAGACAAAAGATATTGTCAAACATACGAGGTGTTGCATCCTCTCCCTTAGGAACATTCGTCCTCGAATTTGAACAACACGCACGACCAAGGTTTAAAAAATTCAATTTTTTGACAGAATCTCCTCTATACACCAGACTGTTCCACACCTACCAAATAACCCACGAAACAAACACACTCATGCCTCATAGAGCCACTAATAGCTAACAACACATCCCATCAGGCCTCACACGACCATCAATGATACATAATCACATCAAAATTGAAACTTACCTCAAATGCAAGCTACTACATTATTTGGAAATGCTATGACATCTCGAATCAGAATTGACCTCTCCACAAGGTCTGCTGAGGTCTGACGATTGTGAATCTCATCGCATGATTTCGATAACTCAATTGTTAGGACTCAACTCTATAGCATGATCTGAAAGATGAAAGAATAGTAACCAATCTTAAATGCCATGTAGCCTCCTGATTATAAGTGTGGTGCAAAACACACCCATAAGAAAGACTCTACTAGATATGACTTGTATACTCCCTAGGACACGATCATGCTTTGATATCAAGTTTATCACGTCTCAAATCTAAGGAGGTGCAATCGGCACCTGGTGCCTTACTTGACCAAGTGAACTGACTAAAATCATACCAAATAATACATATAGGCCACCAAGGCCAAGCCAAACCAAAAGAAACACAACAAAAAAACTCAAAATATAGCAAGAGGTATGAATCGTGGATTAGTTTCTCAACTTTCCTTCTTTGGGCCATTTTTATTCTAATACCTACTAAAAACCATTCTAATAATAACATACAAAAATATGCAAAAAAAATAGAACACTTAAGCAAAAGACATCAAATGTACCCTAATTTCAAGGCACATCACCTAACCCCGACCAACCCATCCCCCTTTGTACTTTGACATGCCAAAATCCAGTAGCTCAACTTTTTAGGACTTCAACATTCGGACTGTATGTCCAATATGTGATTCATATGTTCCTTCGTACATATACTTGTAGCCTTATGTTATGAAAAGTAAGGGGCCAATAGGCTATGTATATTATGAAATGATTTTGGAAGAGCCACTTAGATTACCGAGAGAGAATTGTGTATACGAATTTCTCAAAACTACATATGTCGATGTAGGTTAAATCGACTAATATTGAAGTCCCATCACACTAGGTTAAGCCAACATAGGTTGAAGTCCCATCACACCAAGTTAAGCAGACTTGAGTTTGAAGTCCCGTTGCATCCAAATAAGCTGCTAGGTTGAAGTCCTACCGTTCCATGATCAAATGTCCCCTATTATGGGTGCTATTTCTACGAGCACATAATATGAGTTATGATATGTCCTCTCATATGATATTGTGATGAGACGACCTATTCTGATTGGGTTAAAGATCGGACACCATGCCATACATATAGAGTAATGTTATGGTCGTCATTAGGTGACTCCCCTACAAAAATATTATGTTTATGGAAAGTTTTATTTCTATTTATAAATTCCCTATTCCTAATTAGATGGACTTATGTTTATTGAAAGGTTTTACGCACTAAAATGGTACTTGATTTTCTGAGGTAAAAAGTATATATAGTCTCAAGTTTTGGGATTTATTTGAAGTAATGACTTCCACTTCATACCTTATTCCTCAAGTTTTACAATATGTTATGTAGCCCATTTTCTCTATATGTTCTGATATTCCTGTATTAAGTTGATTATGTCTTATCATACAATCACCATTCCACGGTACTCGCATCCCTTTTGCGGGGAGTACTGCACTCACAATGCTGGTTCATGTGTTCAGGACGACAAATTTTTTTGATTGACATTCCTCTCTCCATGCAATTGCTATTGGTGAGCCTTACTTACCATCATGGCCCAGTTCATGTCTTGATGTATATAGATCTTTTAAGTACGTCGAGACATTGTCCTCGATATTTCTAGTTGATATTATGTTTTAGAGGCTTCATCGACAAATGTACTCACGTCATGCATATGTTTTGAAAATCATCTCACATGGCCTTTATGACAGAATTTTAGTTATGTATTTGTTGAAAAGCTCTGTATGTTTTTTTTTATGAAAAAAAGGCTCAAATATATGCTTGTTATAATGTTTTAAATTTATGGGAGAGGTTGTTCTTATGAGATTCACACCTATCATTCCGCTTAAACGTATATTTTCATGGAAAAAAAGTTATGCCATTGTATGAATGTAGAAGAGATTGCTCGGTCAAGTCAAGGCACCGGTTGCCCGTCCGTCCCACCAAAATTTAGGGCATGACATGTTTTACATTACAATTATATCTGAAAGTTATTAATATACCAAAAATATAAATAGATACTTGATTTATACATTATACTATACCATCAAATGTCCCATGAACTATACTGAGCAAGGGCCGGGGAAATGAGATTTTAAGTATTATTTTTCTTGGAAAAGGTAAGGTGGTAAAAAATGAGGGGTTAAAAAGGAATTGGATGATAAAATAAAAAGGGTGAATAACTTTGTGAATGGTCTAAATTTTCTCATGGGGTGCTGCCTCTAGCCTATAAGGGCTACATCGAGCTACTTTGATAACCATAGGGGTGCTAGGAAGTATATACTTTTTTGACGGAGGGGAAAATGTTTTAATAGTTAGCAAATTGCTAAAAGTAAGAGTTTAGGGTGCAAATTGCTAAAAGTAAGAGTTTAGGGTGCAAACTGCCTTCTCTCGGAAAACTTTTTTCCAGAGGCCTGGCTGCAATCCAAATGTCTGCTCTTGTAAATTCTATCCGGGTAGTATTGTTTCTTCCAAAAAGCAGACATTTATATTTGAATGATACAGGGTTTCCTTCAGAACTTGTAACTTGATATATATTAAATTTTCAGAGTGTTTTGTTGTTCATATACCTCGAATTTCACAGTGTTTTGTTGGTTCATATATCTCGAATTACATGGCATGTCATCATCAACTACTGTCACATTATCAAATTCCATCTATGTGGAGGACTCTATTTAACTTAGGGTGTAAGCTACGGGTCGGTACTCATGGGAGCAGTTTGACCTGTTCCCGTTTCCGAAAGTTACATCCCATCTGTCCCTTATCCACCACATCTCTTAATAGGGTAAATGGAAAAAAAGCTTCATCTTCATTCAACAAGTCCCTTTTACTTTTCGATATTACAACTCTAATGCTTTATTTTGTAATATTGGTTAGGGTTACTGCAGGGTCTCACAACCCAATAATATTGATACAGACCAAATGTTACGTAGAGATGTGTTTTTTGATTCTCCCCATAGTGAAATTAGGTCACCCAATATTGATCCTTCCAATGGCAGACTCATGCTCATTGACGGAACCTCAATAATATACCGAGCTTATTACAGACTACTTGGTATGTTTTTGTCTATTTTTTAGCTGTATAGTTAATGTTTACTTTAAGTTCCTGACTTTTTCTACTCTAATACCTGATGTACTATATCATCCTTTGTTGGATATTCTTGTGGATATTTGTGGTGTATTAAATCTACTAAGCATCAATTACATATTCAATAATGACCTTAATCTTCCAACAGCTAAGAAATTGTTATACATCTGAATAGCTTTGGAAGTTGGTGTTAGGTCTCATAGAAGCCACCCCAAAAGGCATTTTGCGATGCTTAAATGGTATTTAGTTTAATGACACATTCTGTTTGATTGCTTCTGCAATATGAGAATATAGAAAACTAAGGAAGTGAAGGGTGGACTGAAGTGAAGAACAAAATCGATTAGTGGACAAATCAATAAATTGAAAGAGAAGAAGATTCTGGAAGAAAGGATCATTGAAGTTGCTTAATGAGTTTTATGATCTCTCGGAGAATCACATTTTTATGTAGGCCTTGTGATAAGAATCGGGTTACTTGAATAAACAAGAAAATAATGCGGAAGCGAAAATACTAAGATTAAAGACAAGAAATTAAAAGATATGTGAAATTTGAGAATGAAATCCCCAAATTTCAAGATTAGTGCTAAGAACCCTAATTGATCTTAGTATTCATAAATTAGCGGATTAAAACTAATTATGATACTAATAGAGTCAATTCAAAAACTTAGATGGAAAGTGATCTAGACCCCTATTTCGAAGAAATTAGAGACACAATTAGTATAAGACTAATCACCTTCTTTAATTTACTTTAATAGAAACCAAAAATATCAAGTTAAGAATTAATCTTACCTCTTAAAGAATCGTTCTTATAAGGTTGCAATAAATCCATAGTCACCACACACAAAAGTGTAAAGAAGAGAAAAACCTCTCAAATAATATTAATCATAATGTTCTTAATGAAAATAATTGTTACAGAATGTACATAGACACATTATGATATAATATAAATAGCACAATCATAATAGATATATTTAGGGATCTTCACAATCATAGATAAAGATATTTAGGGATTTTCTGATTTTGTTTCCTTGGATAGATTTGCTTGTACACATAAATAACTCTCATTCTTGGAATAATATGTGAAATAAGATTGTTCCACTGTCTCTATATTTTACATGGTATCAGAGCCACTGGGGCTCAAAATCGTTATCTAGAAATTCCATACCTTTCCTGGCAGAACTGATTTTGGCTTACTGTCCGGTACTGTCTCAGCATTCACGACATATTCTGGTAATCTTCTGGCACTAAAACTCTGCTTGGAAGGTGTGTTCTTCACTTCCTGTTTTTTGTCTCTAGTTCTTTGAAATATCTTTTCTGATCTCTTCTTCCAACCACCATTAATTTTGAGTGTTGGGTTTTGGTATTTGTTGGGTTTTGGTATCTGTGGATCTCAAATTCAAATTCTATTTGAACCTTTCCAGCTGTACTGTCTAGATTCAAGATTCTGTTTGGAGACTATTTGTCTCTAGGACTTGGATGAAGTTTCAGTTGTTCTTTTTTTTGAGGTCTGTTCAAGACTATTTTCAAACTTGGGTTCAGGTCTAACTAATATGTCTGTTGGCAGATTACTTTTTCATAGGTCTTGTTAATGTGGTTGCTGCCCTTGTTACCAGTGGAATCTATTTTTTTCAACTTTTTTTGGACTACATATTAGTTCAAAATGTCTAGTTCTAGTCCATCATATGAGAAGACAATTCTGGTTTCAGCCGATGAGTTTGTTAAATTCTGTCAATATCAGAAATTAGAGAAGGAATCCACTTCAACTAATGTCTTTGCTGGGTCAAATAAAACATGTCTTATCACCTCTTCAAATAAGTGGGTGATTGATTCAGGTGCCACAAATCACATGACAGGTAATCCTAATATTTTTTCTAGCTTTCGATCACTCAAAGCACCCTCTCCAGTTACTGTCATTGATGGATCAACTTGTAATAGTCTTGGATCAGGAACTGTTAAACCAGCCTCATCTATTACCCTGTCATCTGTATTAAGTCTACCAAAGCTGGCCTTTAATTTGATTTCTGTTAGTAAAATTACCAGAGACCTTAAGTGTTATATCTCTTTCTTTCCCGATCATTGTCTGTTTCGTGATCTTACAACGCATCAGGTTATTGGTAAAGGACATTTATCTGATGATCTTTACATACTTGATGAATAGGAGTCTCGGTCTGTTGCCTGCTCTAGTGTTGTGTCTCTATTTGAAGCACATTGTCGATTAGGACATCCTTCTCTACCTGTGTTGAATAAACTGTCCTCGGTTTCAACATATTTCTTCTTTGGATTGCGGTCATGTCAATTTGCAAAACACCATCGCATCTCGTTAGGTCCTAGGGTTAATAAACGAGTTGAGTCAGCTTTTGAGTTAGTTCATTCTGATGTTTGGGGACCATGTCCTGTTGTTTCCAAAACTGGGCACAAGTATTTTGTCACTTTTGTGGATGATTTCTCTCGGATGACTTGGATTTATTTCATGAAGAGTCGCTCCGAAGTGTTTACTCACTTTTGCACCTTTTATGCTGAAGTCAAAACCCAATTCAATTCTTCGGTATGTATTCTAAGGAGTGATAATGCTAAGGAATACATGTCAGAAATGTTCCAGTCGTACATGCGACAACATGGTATTCTCATCAGTCTTCATGTGTTGATACACCCTCTCAAAATAGAGTTGCTGAAAGGAAGAATAGACATCTGCTTGAGACAGCTCGGGCACTTTTGTTCCAAATGAAGGTTCCTAAACAGTTTTGGGCAGATGCGGTCTCTACAACTTGTTTTCTAATTAATCGCATGCCATCAATTGTGCTGGTTGGTAATGTTCCTTACAGTGTTCTTTTCCCAAACAAGTCACTATTTCCGGTGGAACCTAAGGTGTTTGGTAGCACATGTTATGTTCGAGATGTTTGACCATCTGTTACCAAGTTGGACCCGAGGGCATTGAAGTGTGTTTTCTTGGGCTATTCGCGCCTTCAGAAGGGGTATCGATGTTATTCTACTGAACTTGGCAAATATTTGGTGTCAACGGATGTGGTATTTTCAGAGACTACGCCATTCTTTTATGCACCTCCCGTTTCTACCAGTCAGGGGAGGAGGATGAATGGTTAGTCTATCGGGTTACACGTGTTGTTACAAAACAATCTGATGATGTTGTTCTTCCATCTCCTAGTTCTTCTGTTGAGCATCAATCTACTATTTTGCCTTTAGCGCCTGCCCCATCTATACCAACAAGACTACCAATTGTCCAAGTTTACACGAGGAGGCGAGAAACTGATGACACATGTCCTACATTAATTCCTTCATCATCAGATCCTCCTTCACTTAATGCTCCAGAAAATCTTGACATTCCTATTGCTCTTCGAAAAGGTACACGTCAGTGCAAATCCACATATTCCATTGCCAATTTTGTTTCTTATGATCACTTATCTCCTGCATCTAGTTGTTTGATTGCCTCTCTAGACTCTATCTCTATCCCCAAAACAATGAAGGAAGCCTTGAATGATCCTGGATGGCATGATGCAATGCTTGAGGAGATACATGCTTTAGATGAAAATCATACTTGGGATTTGGTGGATTTACCCAAAGAAAAGAAAGCAGTAGGGTGCAAGTGGGTGTTTGCAGTCAAAGCTAATCCTGATGGCTCTATTGCAAAACTTAAGGCTAGACTTGTGGCTAAAGGCTATGCTCAGACTTATGGGGTTGATTATTTTGACACCTTCTCTCCGGTAGCCAAGCTCACCTCTATCCACTTGTTTATTTCCTTGGCTGCTTCTCAACATTGGCATTTACATCAGTTGGATATCAAGAATGCATTCCTTCATGGTGATCTCCATGAAGAGGTGTATATGGAGCAACCGCCTGGGTTTGTTGCTTAGGGGGATATGGTAAAGTTTGTCATCTGAGAAAGTCTCTATATGGTCTAAAGCAGAGTCCTCGCGCCTGGTTTGGAAAATTCAGCGATGTAGTTCATGAGTTTGGATTGAAAAAAGAGCAAGTGTGATCACTCAGTCTTCTATAGACGGTCAACGTTCGGTATTATTCTTCTAGCTGTCTATGTTGATGATATTGTTATTACAGGAGATGATTGTGCAGGTATTTCTTCTCTCAAGAAGTTTTTACATGCCAAGTTTCATACCAAAGACTTGGGGCAGCTGAAATACTTCTTGGGCGTAGAAGTAACAAGAAGCAAGAAAGGGATTTTCTTATCCCAAAGAAAGTATGTACTTGACCTACTTGTAGAAACTGGAAAGTTAGGAGCCAAGCCATGTGGCACACCAATGGTTCCTAGTGTACATCTTACTAAGGATGATGGTGACCCTTTTAATGAACCGGAAAGATACAGAAGGTTAGTTGGGAAACTAAACTATCTCACGGTTACCCGTCCAGATATTGCATATGCTGTCAGTATTGTTAGTCAATTCATGTCTGCACCGACAGTCAAACATTGGGCAGCCTTGGAACAGATCTTGTGCTATTTGAAAGGAGCTCCTGGTCTTGGCATATTGTATAGTGATCACAAACATACTCGTATTGAGTGTTTTGCAGATGCTGATTGGGTTGGATCAAGAATTGATAGGAGATCTACAACTAGCTATTGCGTCTTTGTCGGTGGAAATTTGGTATCTTGGAGGAGTAAGAAACAAAATGTTGTATTTCGATCTAGTGCAGAATCCGAGTATAGAGCAATGGCTCATTCCGCATGTGAAATACTGTGGATACATCACGTTTTAACCGAGGTTGGGTTGAAGCCTTTGTCTCTAGCAAAACTTTGGTGTGATAATCAGGCTGCTCTACACATTGCCTCAAATCCAGTGTATCATGAAAGAACGAAGCATATTGAGGTTGACTGCCACTTTATTCGTGAAAAGATTCAAGAGAACATGATTTCTACGGGTTATGTGAAGACCGGAGAGCAATTGGGTGATATATTCACGAAGGCTTCAAATGGAACTCGAGTGGAATATCCTTGTAACAAGTTGGGCATGATTAATATCTATGCTCCAGCTTGAGGGGGAGTGTTACAGAATGTACATAGACACATTATGATATAGTATACATAGCACAATCATAATAGATATATTTAGGGATCTTCACAATCATAGATAGAGATATTTAGGGATTTTCTGATTTTGTTTCCTTGGATAGATTTGCTTGTACACTTATAAATAACTCTCATTCTTGGAATAATATGTGAAATAAGATTGTTCCAATGTCTCTATATTTTACAATAATAAAATTCATCCCTATATATAGGGAGAAACCTATCCCAAATAGCATGGGATTCGAATCCTACTTTTATGGAAATGAATAGTAAACCCTAACTAGGAAACTTTTAAACTAGGAAAACTAGTAAAAATACTTCCAAAAACTAGCTAACAAAAATAAGGGAAAGTGGTAAATTGCACCCAAAACCCACGGGCACTTTAGCTCAATTTGGTGTCCTCCTATGCAACCATATTTGACTTGATTCTCACGTGAATTCATCCCTATTCGGCCATGCAAATCAGCAAGCAAAATCAGCTCTTTGTTGGGCATGGAAATCCTCCTTTGGGGCTCCATGTGGGCATCCAAAACTCAGATCTTCGGGGCTCTTCTATGAGGCCTAATATTTCTCTTCTTGGGCTTGGATTTGGACCATAGGATATGTGTAGCACCCAGTCCACTCTGTGCCCTAATTCTTGAGTCATTATTGGGCTCATCTTTGGACACTTCTTCCACAATAAACATCTTCTTGATTTTCGATTAAAACCCATTAACTTTAATGGAGGTATGCCATTGTGGATGCTATCATTCCCCTCTTCTTGAAAGCAAGTCGTCCTCGAATTTGAATCTCGCAAAATCAAGAAGACGTGCAGTAGTAAACAATATCCATTGCTCGAAAGCAACAATGGTAGGAACAAAACAAGATAGTGACCCTGTGTCCACTTAACCCAATTAATTCTAGCATGTATAAATACACCCTTATAAAGCATGTGGACATCATCATCCCATTAGAAAATTCTTCTACGTATATAAGCACAACAAAAATCTCGTTTAGATTTCATAGGCAATGATACATGCCTCTCCAATTCAACTCTATCAATAAGGTACTCCAATGGGCTTGACACAGACGACCTAAGGTTCTTAGAATATGCATCGAATTGAACATTTTTATGATATAGCCAAGCATCATCAATTACACCTCTCACAAATTCTTTCTCATTAACGCAAGTCACATAAACACCTGAGTTTTCAATAAAGATAGAAGAACCCTTAAACTCCAACTCATTTGCAATCCTCCTCCCACAAACAACATGCTTCTTTTCAACAAGTGGAGATTCACAATCAACTATGTCATGCTCAATTTCAAAAGGAAACAAATTGCTCTTATAGTTGAACTTAGAGGTTGCAATTAATGACTTATTATAGAGCAAAATATCATCATCCTTAAAATTAATAAAGTCAGCAATGTAAGAATTAAGAGTGTAGTTCATCACCTCCAAAAAGATCTTAGGTGTTCTAGGAATCTCAAGAATGTGAATAAACCAATCATACATACCGTACTTGGTCTTATGTAACAAAGGAACAACATCACCTTGTTTTTCCTGTTGCATTAGTGTTAGATTCACATCTGCCTTGTTGAACTCCTTGTCATGATCAGTCTTACCTATAGACCCAAAATAATTCTCTTTACCTTCATCCTTCTCACCAACATGCACTTCCTCAATGAGACATATAGCTTCAACCACTTTAGGATTAAGTTCATCCAATGATGATTTTTCAATGCAAACTTTCTCATGAGCACCTAAAAGAGAGTCAAAACAACTAAAAGAAGAAGTAGGAATGTTAGAATTAGAATAAGAAATAACCTCACTCAAACTTTCTTGTTTTTCTCTCTCTATCTCACAACCATCGCTCTCCTTTTTACACTCACGGTCATCGCTCTTTTCTTTTCTCTCGATCTCTTTTTTTTTTTTCACTTGACATTCCATTCTTTTCACACAACACATCCTCTCTTTTTTTCTCTCTTGGGATGTCAACATGCACTCCCTTGCTCCTCTCATTCTTCTCTCTCTCAAAATTTTTCGTTGCTTCTTTCACACGTTTCTGATCTTCATAAACTTGGGATGGAGTTAAAGGTGCAAGTACATATTTTCTTTTGTTTAGCTCAAGAGACACTTTATTCTTTCTCCTATCATGAATTGCATTCCTATTAAATTGTCATGGACGCCCAAGCATGATATGACAATCTTGCATTGGAATTACATCACAAGGAACATCATCGGAATACCTCCCAATAGAGAAAGAAATCATGCATTGCTTAGTTACCTGAAGCTCACCAAAATCATTCACGTATGTAAGTTTCAACTTCTCCACCACGTATGAACTCACCACATTAGAACCACTTCCACTATCAATAATCATAGAGCAAATATTACCCTTTATCCCACACCTTGTATGAAAAATATTTTTCCTTCTTAAATCAGCTACGGTGACATTCATATCCTCCAATTGTGTGATCGACACTTCAGCAAAGTTGATGGCGTTTTGAGTTCCAGCTTCAGTTTCCTTACCTATTTGAGACATCTCAAGAAAATATCAAGGAAACAAATATCTCTCAATTTGGCTTTTTTTTTTCTCTATGGATCTTACTCTCTTGCCTTTTTCCACTCAAATTACAACCTTTGGATGGATCCTTTAAGATTTATATATAAACCCTAGTAGTAACAACCTTTTAGAAGTAAGATGTAAGAATAAAACAATTTACCAATACCCAGACGAATTGGGATTGATGAGACAAGAAAAAGATCAATTTGTGTAACAAGAAAAACTCCAAGTTTCCCCTCTTCTTGATTCTCCTTCTTGATGTTGGAAACCAAGAAACACAATAAACCAGAAGTTTTCAAAAGCAACTTAATTTGCAAGAACTAGAATTTCTTCCCTTTTTTTTGCTTTTTTTTTTTGCTATGCAGCTCACCTTTTAAACCACTACAATAAAACACATTTTTTTTGATTTTTTTTTTTTGGTTTTTTTTTGGAAACCCCAAGATTATCAAGAACGGGACCTTGATAGAACCGCTCTGATACCACTTGATAAGAATCGGGTTACTTAAATAAACAAAAAAATAATGCGGAAGCGAAAATACTAAGATTAAAGACAAGAAATTAAAAGATATGTGAAATTTGAGAATAAAATCCTCAAATTTCAAGATTAGTGCTAAGAACCCTAATTGATCTTAGTATTCATAAATTAGCGGATTAAAACTAATTATGATACTAATAGAGTCAATTCAAGAACTTAGATCAAAAGTGATCTAGACCCCTATTTCGAAGAAATTAGAGACAACAATTAGTATAGGACTAATCACCTTCTTTAATTTACTTTAATAGAAACCAAAGATATCAAGTTAAGAATTAATCTTACCTCTTAAAGAATCGTTCTTATAAGGTTTCAAGATAAATCCATAGTCACCACACACAAAGGTGTAAAGAAGAGAAAAACCTCTCAAATAATATTAATCAAAATGTTCTTAATGAAAATAATAAAATTCATCCCTATATATAGGGAGAAACCTATCCCAAATAGCATGGGATTCGAATCCTACTTTTATGGAAATAAAATAGTAAACCCTAACTAGGAAACTTTTAAACTAGGAAACTTTTTAAACTAGGAAACTTTTAAACTAGGAAAACTAGTAAAAATACTTCCAAAAACTAGCTAACAAAAATAAGGGAAAGTGGTAAATTGCACCTTAACCCCACAGGCACTTTAGCTCAATTTGGTGTCCTGCTATGCAACCATATTTGACTTGATTCTCACGTGAATTCATCCCTATTTGGCCATGCAAATCAGCAAGCAAAATCAGCTCTTTGTTGCGCATGGAAATCCTCCTTTGGGGCTCCATGTGGGCATCCAAAACTCGGATCTTCGGGGCTCTTCTATGAGGCCTAATATTTCTCTTCTTGGGCTTGGATTTGGACCATAGGATATGTGTAGCACCCAGTCCACTCTGTGCCCTAATTCTTGAGTCATTATTGGGCTCATCTTTGGACACTTCTTCCACAATAAGCATCTTCTTGATTTCCGATTAAAACCCATTAACTTTAATGGAGGTATGCCATTGTGGATGCTATCACCTTGTATGGGAGAAATTTTCCCATTACGTTGATAAGACTCTTACCTTGTATAAAAGGAAAAGATCTTTGGTTGGAAAGATCAAGTATCAGTAAGTTTCTTTACGAGCGAATATGCACTGATCATTCAGTTAATGATGACAGATGTTTGAACTGGTTATGAAATGGTTATGGAGATTTTCCCAATAAGATCAGTCATTGTGGAAGGAGATAATCTTGCATAAATATGGACAAGAAGGGCAGTGGTGCACTAGAAAGGTGACTAACACCTATGGGGTTGGGGTTTGGAAATCAATCAGAAACCTCTGGCTGCCTTTCAAGACAAGCACTAAAGTCGGAGTTGGTAGGGGGGATAGGGTACTCTTGTGGAAGGATGGCTGGAGTGGTCATGGAACTCTTCATTCCCTGTTTACTGGCCTCTTTTCACTATGCTTAAACTCTGACGGCAGTATTCAAGAAGTGTGGTCTCCACAAAGTTGGAACTTGATCTTTAGAAGACTCTTGAATGACTGGGAAGTACCATGGGTATCAGAACTTCTAAGTCTGATAGGGAATTTCCCGTGCACTAATTTGGAACCAGACAGACTCATTTGGGGGCATCACAATGATGGAATTTTCACTGTTAATAGGGCATACTAGAGGGGTCTGAGTGAAGCTGCAGGTAGGTCTACTGGACCTTGGAATACTATCTGGAAGAGTGTGGCTCCTATGAAAGTCAAGTGTTTCACTTGGCTGGTAGCTAGGAAAGCATGCTTGACACATGAGGCATTGCAAAAGAGGGGAATCAACATAGCATCTAGATGCCTTCTATGCAAGGAGGCACTGGAAACCAACAAACACCTCTTCCTGCACTGTAAAGTAACAGCAGAAGTATGGGCACTGTTCACTACCATTGCTGGAGTTTACTGGACCATGCCTGAGCACACTGCAGATCTGCTCAGTTGCTGGATCAGGAGAGGAGGAAGCAAGAGTCAAAAAAGATGGTGGAGGACAGTCCCAGCTTGCATTTGGTGGAACATTTGGAAGGAGAGGAACCAAAGGATCTTTGAAGGAAAAGAATCCACTATCCAAAAGATCAAGTGGAAAGTCATTACTTCACTAGGTTTTTGGTGTAAAGAACAAAATATAGAAGAGGAAATCCAATTAGTGGATTTTATAGGTTCTCTGAAAGTATTCCTTTTCCTTTTTTTCTTTCTCCTTACTGTAAACTTTTTGGAGGTGGCCAGCATAGCCCTTAATGCTGAGGAATGCAATTTACCAGTTTCAAAAAAAAAAAGTTAGGTGCTGTTTGGCCATGAGAACCAAAAATTATTTCACTTTTTTGGAATTTTCAAAGTTGGAGTTGGAGTTGAAGTTGTGTTTGGCCATAACTTTTGCAATAATTATCTAGATCTTAAATATATATTTTAAAAAAACATAAAATATGATTTAAAAATGAAATATAATTTAAATGGGGTTATTTTATGAAAATAAAAAATTTAAGATTTTTTCAAAAAAAATAATAATTAAAAAGTGAAAAATCCAAATACAACTCCGGAGTTGTATTTGGAATTTTTATGGCCAAACACTATTTCCGGAAAAAAGTGAAATAATTTTCCGGAAAAAAGTGAAATAATTTTCCGGAAAAAAGTGAAATTCTCATGGCCAAATGCCTACTTAGTGTATGTCAGGGTTTTGTGTTATTTGACTTGGTAGCTTGAGAGTCAAGTTGAACTTTTATCATGAGCCTATTTGGATATGGGCATGTATTCTTCCTCTTCAAGTCTGGTGAAATCGACTTTTAGTGATAACTGTTTCTGTATGTTTGAACAGCTAAACTGCACCATGGTCATCTTTCACATGCTGATGGCAATGGGGATTGGGTACTGACCATATTTACGGCATTGTCACTTGTAAGTCTTTGCTTCTTTAGCTTCCTGATGTTTCCTGTGAATTTTTAACATGGGAAAAGTTAGGCAGTTCCTTATCTACATTGCGGGACTACCCTGTATACCCTAAATATATTTATAAATGAAGAAGTTTTCTGTCTTAAGGAACTCCTCCATACTTTTTTTTTTTGAGAAAGGTAACTTTGCATTCACAACAAAAAATTCATCAGGTAAGACTGATGAGGTGGGATTTACAGCCCCTCGGGGTAATCATACAGAAGAAACAACAAACCAAAAAATCTCTACAGGAACTCCTCCATACTTGTTTAATACCAATGTGAACTTTCAAAAAACAATTTAGTAAATCCAGAAATTAAGAATTCCCAGAATCTTTAAATTGCTCAATTTAGCTTAAGCGACTCACTAATGTTAGCTCTTCCTTAGTTGCTTGAACTTGTTTAGATCTACTGTATGGGTCTGTGTTTGTCGTCTTGTTTTGTTTATGGTTCGTATATTGATCTAACCAATATACTTTTCTTGCAGATTATTGACGTTCTGGAATTTCTTCCTTCACACATAGCGGTATCCCTTTTCTTCTCTTTAATGTCAAAAATACTCCAGTATTATCCAATAGGATTACTTCTTTAATTTTATATTCCTGTGACAAATTGCATTCGCTCAGGAAATTTGAGTCAGATGTGCAAACAAATACCAGAAAAATTGGGTTATTCAGTTACTGCAAGAAGGGTTAGGTTGTGAGGGTACTGCTCTTGTAGTCTATACTGCACAGTTGGTGCTGTTGCTGCCACTTTAATGCCCTCTAAAGACTACTCAGATTTGATTTTATTATTATCAACTTGCAGTAAGTAGCATTTGTGCATTTTGGGTTTCAGTTTAAAAGAATAAACAAGAACTTAATTCTTTACTGAAGGGGTTCAGACTAGATCATGAAGGAATAGTGTTTATCTTAAAATACACATTATCAACAAGTCAAAGTATGAGAAACAATTAGTTAGACCACTATCCTGGCTGGAAGACGCTGGATAAATGAGTTGCTTATATACTGATAAAAATCGAGTTAGTTTCAAGAAAAATTCTAAATATGCGGAAGCTTAAATACGGAAATTGAAGACAAGAAAATATAGATAGACGAAATTGAAGAATTTAAGAACTTCAGAGATATTGCGAAGGACCCCAACTGATTGTAGTAGACAATATTAGCGGTGAAGACTAGTTATGTAATTACAACAAGATACCTGGTAGAGACAAAAAAACGCTAGGTGATTTTTTCGCATCTGGCCTAGCCTTAGTGGATAGAGTTACCTGGTATCTGTTGCTGGTGGGAGGAGGAAGATATCCTGTGGAATTAGTCGAGGTGCGCGCAAGTTGGCCCGGAAACCACGATTATTAAAAAAATAAATACCAAGTGTGATCCCATAAGTGGGGTCTGGGGACGGTGGGTTGTACGCGGACCTTACCCCTACTTTGTGAGAGGTAAAGATGCTATTTCCGATAGACCCTCAGAGGCTAATCTTGTTTTTTTTTTTGATCAAGTAAAGTATTTTCATTCATAAACATGGCCAAACTGGCCTTACTAAGAATATACCAAAAGATAGAGAATTTACAAAAAGATATGATTATCTACAAACTTCACCCAATCATCTATACAACAAGGGACTTTCTGTGTACACCAAAGAAAATAAAGGACCGGAGACTACTCCTCAATTGAGAGAAACTTGACTCTACCCCTTCAAAAGCTCTCCTATTTCTCTCTCCACACAACCCACATTAACGCTAGTGGAACCACGTTCTAAGCCCCTTCTCCTTCTCCTTCTCCCACTCTTCCGGCTGAACATCAAATCTTTCACGATTTTTGGCATTACCCATGGAGTACCAAACCACCTAAAAATATCCCCCCATAGCCTCATGGTAAACCCGCAATGTAGAAGGAGATGATCCACGTCCTCGCTCGCCTGCTTACACATGTAGCACCAACTAACACAAACAACTTTCCGCTTTCTAAGATTTTCCGCTATCAAAATCACCCCTCTAGCGGCTAGCCAAGTGAAAACACACACCTTCCTCGGCACCTTCGGGATCCAAATTGCATTACAAGGAAAGACATGCTCCTCCCTAACCAAAAGTTTCACTTAAAAGACCACATCGAGAACATTCCTTACTCCCCGGGCCGCACCACCAAATGTCGAGGTTGTTAATTGAATTGACTTGCTCATGTAGTAAAGCTAACAATCGTGAAACTCGGTCACTTCCCAATCATGATATTCTCTTCTAAATCTCAAATCCCAAAAAGTCTCTCCACCTTGTATGCCTCTAATATGCTGAATTGTCAAGTCTCTTTGGCAAGAAATTCTGTACAATCTCTGAAATTCATCTTTCAATTGTGTCCTCATACCAGCTATGTCCCCAAAAATGAACTCTCCTTCCATCTCTAACCTTGAATGAGATATTTTCCCAAAAATGATACCATCCCTTCATGATATTCCTCCATAAACCACACTCGAAAGGGGTGTTCAATTCATGTTATTAGCATATTCAATTCAAGAACTTAGATGATAAGTGATCTAGAACCTTAATGAATAATTAGAGACAATAATTAGTACAAGACTGATAACCTTCTCCTATTAAATGAATAAAATAAAAAATATCAAGTTAAGGAATTAATCTTACCTCTTAGGATTGATCTTATAAGGTTATATGATAAATCCCAAGTAGCCAACACTCAAAGGTGTAAACAAGAGAATTCTCAAATTGTATTAATAATAATGTGTCTATTAAAAGCAAGAGAACACCCCTATATATAGGAAGCATGGGGTGTTTAAGCCTCTCCAAGAAAACCCTAGGATTCAAATCCTACTCTTCTTTGGAGAACAAGCCCTTTAAGGAAAAGAATAAGTAGTAAAACCTAACTAGATTTTTAACAAGGAAACAAGGATATCATGTAAAAACTTTCTAAAAGACAGACTTTGACTATGAAAATTGAAAACAAGTAAAATTAGTCACACTTCTTCCCAAAATATTTAGCTACCAAAAACGTTTGAAGGTTTAGCATTCCACACGCCGAAGTTGGTTAAATACACACCTAAGGTAGATGTGTATTCTTGGCTCCTTTAGGTGTACTTTTGGCTTCAATTGGGTCCCAACCCTCCTCCCCTTGAACTTGGACTTGGACCTTGAAATAAGTGTAGAACTTAACCAAATCTTCTCCCCAAGTCTCAAGCTCTTCTTCCACATAAGCATCTTCTTGATCTCTGATTGAAGCTCATCAACCTTGTCTTGCATCCCTTTAACTTCCAAAGCTTCATCCAAGTCCTTTAATGGAAGTGTGTGGAAGTATGCCTCCATGGATGCTATCATCTATTCTCACTTAGTTATACATGCATGCTATGTTTGAGTTGATAGTAATTGTGGAGGAAGTCTTAGTAACTAGTATCTTAACCTATGTTGCTTACGGTCATCAAAAAAGCCTATGTTGCTTGGACTTCCAAAAATGCTTCCGCACTCGTGTTGGATCCTCAAAAAATGTACTACTTTTGGAGGATCCGACATGCACCTGTCGGCATTTTTGTAGAGTCCGAGCAACATAGATCTTAACTAGTATTAGCTGCAGAATTTGAGTAAATGAGCCAAATTTTTTTAATTTTTTTTTTTAATTTTCTTTTAATAGATGACAACAGTCTAAATTTTTGCGGTGGTTCTTATTTTAGCCAACATGATTTCAAACAAAAACCCTTCATATAAATACTCTTATGAATTTTGATAGATCCACACATCGCCACAAGGAAGAATAATGGGTCCACTTAAAACACATAACACTTGATGCTTCATCCTGCTAAAGTAGTGACATGTGGTTCATATCAAGTATATGGGGAGAAACAACAATAATGTGGCTCCCTCCGTCCTATTTTATGTCACATTTTTTCTTTGTAGTTTGTACGAAAAAAATGACACCTTTCTACATTTAGAAATAATGACTTTAAACATCCTATTTTACCCTTAATGAGATATTTTATTTTTAGAATGGTAACAATCCTTGAATGAGATGTTTTATAGCCACACAAATGTCTATCACTTGTTTTAGACCACAAATTTTAAAAGTCTTTTTGTTCTTAAACTCCGTGTCCAATTAACCACCACAACATAAAATTAAGACGGACATAGTTGTAAACTAGAATGTTAGACCGCACATTCACACAAAAACAATGGTTCCAATAACTTCTCCAAGCATACACACTTATTATATGGCCAATCATCATCAAAGCTAATAAAAATCAAACTAAATTATCTCATTAGTAATTATGACTCGTGCTGATGTTGTCTTTTCAGTGAGTATTGTTGGTCAATTTTTAGATTCTCCGTGTGAGATTCATCGTGATGCAATTCATCCGCATGCTTCGGTATATAAAATCCTCTCTAGAAAAATGTTTACTGTATGAGGATCCACAATATGAGAAAATTGTTTGGTATATGGATGCTGATTGGGCAGGGTTCCCTTTTGATGGTTGCTTTACCTCCGGATATTGTGTTCTAGTTGAAGGCAATTTAGTATCTTGAAAGAGCAAGAAATAAAGTGTGGTTGCAAGTTCAGTATTGAAGTATTGAAGCTGAATATCAAGCCATGGCAGTTACCACTTGTGAACTTATATGAACCAAAAAAATATCTAAAGAACTAAAGTTTGGAGAAACCACTCTGATGGAACTTGTTTGTGATAATCATACTGTGCTCCATATTGCTTCAAATCTAGTTCTGAAGCGGAAGAGAAAAATAAGAGAGAACTGGACTTGATTATTCCCTCAAACTATTGGGGTTTAAATAACTATTCATTTTGCCATATGCATCTTGATTTTTTCCTCCAAAATGTCTCTTCTACCTTTGCAATTTGTTTAATCTCAAGCTGCAAGTTCATGATTCTGTTTTTTGAGTTTTTGGCCTGCCTTCAACTTGTTGTTGCAGTGATTGCGAATCCAGTAGAGCTTTATTGTTCCTTATTTCTAACTTGCCCAACACCTCTCTATTCCAAGTGGTGAGGTCTTTCTTGAGGAACTTCAGTTTTGTAATGAGAATGAAGTCCCGGTTTCCCAACCTCATAACTTTGCCACCAATCTTTAATAATGTCAGAGAAGTCCTCAATTTGCAACCACATGTTTTCAAACTTGAAGTATGTAGGGTTTGTGTCCTAATCTCCACTTTACAACATAGTGGGATTCTGGTTTGTATTATTCTTGGCAGTGCTAACAGAGTGATCCTTCTGAATGAGTCATTCAGTTATGATGATATCAGATATTTATCTATCCTTGATGTTTGAATCACCTCTTCTACCCTTGACCTAGTGAAGTAAGCACCATGTAGTGGAAAATCAACCAGGCACAAGTCTTGGATAAAACCTGAAAATCCTTTATGGCCTGGGATCTTCTTATGCAGTTGAGTCTCTCACTTTCAAATCTGCAGGCGCTAAAATCCGCACCAATCACCCATTGATCAGCCCATAGTCCTCTTATAGTCCCCAGTTCATGTCATAATTTGTTTCTCTCCGAATTGGTGTATGGTCCATAGACCCCTGTGAGCACCATCTGAAGTTTTCCATTGGTGCTTTCTAGCATACATGATATAGAGTAAGTTCCTTGTTGAATCTTAGTGCAATTCCAGTGCTTCTTATCCCAAATGTGATGATCCCTCCTCTGTTTCCACTAGCCTTTGATTAGCCAAATCAGCCCATTTGCTCCCCCAAATTTGTTTCGTTAGTGATTCAGTCCCCTCCTCGATCCAAGAAATGTTTAAACAACATGAGAGTTGCTTAAACATCTGGAGATGTTTGAACATCCATTAGTTGTTTGGATGCGGAAGAGGAAGCAGAGGCGGAGGCGGAGGGAGAGGACTAGGGGGTTTGTGTAAACAAGAAAACTTTGGGGTCTTTAAAATATGTATCGTTTACACTAATTGAAATAGAGTCCATCCCTATCCATTCCTTAAGGTTTAAGTCTGACACTTAATAAATGACTCAAAAGTCTTTTATAATTCAATGCCCCAAAGCCTATTGGTGAAGCTCTCTTTCATGTAGGATGGTGATAGGTCATGATTGAAGAGACGTCTCTTTCATACTCCAATGGTATTTGGACATTTTCCCTTTATTTTCAAGTAAATTTACAGTTTGTTGCCTGTGGGTCTATACGATAAAGGTTGGTTCAAATGGTCAAATTGGTTGACGTGAGGCTTGTTTGGTTGCCAAAAGTTATTGTCATATATTTGGAGTTGCTTATGGTGATACTTTACCCTTTTTTGGATCAAGTAAAAGATTTCATTAATAATAACAAGGCCAACTTGGCCGTATACAATAGGTATACCAAAAAAGGAGAAACCTACAAAATATGGCTCTCTCCAAAAGACACCCAATCCTCTATGCAAACACGAACTACATGGGTGCACCAAAAGAAAATAAGGGATCGGAGACTAATTCTCAATTGAGCAAAGCTCATCTGTACCCCCTTCAAAAGCTCTCCTATTTCTCTCTTTCCAAATGACCCACATTAGAGCAAGAGGAGTAACATTTCACGCCTTGTGCCTTCTTCTTCTAGCTCCCCTCTTCCAGCTGAGCATGAACTCCTTCATAGAACTTGGCATTACCCAAGAAACACCAAACCATTAAAAAATATCCCCCCATAACTAGTGTTCTGAAAAGCGCTCGCTTCAAAAACTTTGACCGTCTTTATCACCAAGTGGTCCTCCTTCTTCGGGGAACTCAAATTCTTTATCACCAACTCAAAATTTTTTGCAAAATCCAAAAGCGAAGTCCTCCTTCGTTTCTATCCCCAAACCAAAACCTCCATGCACATCATCATAACCCCTAGCGGACGTCCCCATGTGACTATTGAAATCTTCTCCTACGAATAACGTCTCAGTAGGCGGTATACCTCTCACCGCCTCATCCAAACCCGCTTGCGGCGCGTATATGCTAATAATGCTCAAATTAAGCCTTCCAACGACTAGCTTAATTGCCAATATCCTAGTCTCCAAAGAATAAAATAACAGCAACAACAACATACCCAGTAAATTCCCACAAAGTGGGGTCTGGGGAGGGTAAAATGTACGCAGACCATACCTTTACCCCAAAAGTGAAGTAAAGAGGATGTTTTCGGTAGACCCTCGGCTCACAAAATCCAAGATATACATCCAAATAAACAAAGCAGTAGATAATCGCAAAACAATAACATCAAAGTAATACTATAGTCTAACTACACGAAGCACTAGCAAAATATCCGAAGCAAATGAAACAAAACTACAAGGGACACTCTGCCAAAACGGGCCATAAGACATTGCACCCCTCCCTACTATGAAGCCAACCTACCTACTACCCTTCTACCCTAATCCGCGCCCTCCACACCTTCCTATCTAAGGTCATGTCCTTGGTAAGCTGCAACTACGCCAAATCCTGCCTAATCACCTCTCCCTAATATTTCTTAGGTCTACCTCGACCTCTCTTAAAACCATCCATAGCCAGCCTCTCACACCGCCGCACAGGGGCCTCCTCGCACTCCTCATAACATGCCCGAACCATCTCAACCTTACTCCCACATCTTGACTTCCACCGAAGACACTCCCACCTCGTTTCGGATATCCGCATTCCTAATCCTATTCCTCCTTGTAAACCCACATATCCAGCGCAACATCCTCATCTCAGCCACCTTCATCTTCTGAACATGTGAATTCTTGACCAGCCAACACTCCGCCCCATACAACATAGCCGGTCTAACTGCTACTCTGTAGAACTTGACTTTCAGTTTAAGAGGCACCTTCTTGTCACACAAGACCCCGGATGCCAGCCGCCAGTTCATCCACCCTGCACCAATACGATGGGTCACATCCTCGTCAATCTCACCATCACTCTAGATAATAGAACCTAGGTACTTGAAGCTACTTCTCTTTGGATGGCATGCGAGTCAAGCCTCACTTCAACGTCGGACTCGGATGTCACCTCACTGAACTTGCACTCCACATATTCCGTCTTGATCCTACTCAAGCTAAACCCTTTAAAATATTGGTTTCGTTGCATAATAGAACCCAAAATATAGGGGCCTGTTTGGCCATAAAATTTTCACTTTTCCCGGAGTTGAATTCCGGAAAACACGTTTGACCATAAAATTTAGAAAAATTCTGTTTTTACTCTTTTCACTTTTTTCAAGAATTTTCAAAAATTCCAAAAACAACAAATAACTGTTTTCACTTTTTTCATTCCAAATTACCCACAAAAATTCAAAAAGAATTCTATTTTGTTTCATGGCCAAACACAACTCCAATTTCCAAATATCATTTCCACTTTGAAAACAAAAACTACTTTTTTCTATTTTCAAAATGAAACATGGCCAAATGCCTACTAAATGGATGGAATGTCCATTTTTCTCCCAGTCTCCTCATAGAATATCTATTTTAAGTTGAACTTATTGTAGGGTTTTTTTCTTTCTACTGCTGCAACAAGAAGTGAGACCTCTACGACGACTTCTTATTCTCTTAGGTCTTAAGATTTTCTTTTCTTCTTTCTTCTTCTTCATCTTTTATTTTTTTCAGTTCTGCTCTGTTTTGCAAAGCAGTGCTCTATATTTTTTAAAGTTCTGCTTTGTTGTTTTCCCAGTTATACTGACTGTTCTTCTTTTTTCTCCTCTGTTTGGCTGTTTTTGCTGCTCTGTTTCTGTGTTGTTTTGCTGGTCTGTTTCGCAGCAGGTGTTTCAGTGATCAAACCTCTGTTTTGCTTATATATATTGTCTCTTTTTGCTGCTTATATGGTCTGTTCAGTTATGTTTAATGTGTTGCTGCTCTGTTTAGGTTGTTTTATTTTAAGTTGCCTTCACATCAATGAAGCGAGCGCTTCGCTTCACGCAAGTGTGAAGCAGAGCCCTGTCGCTTTTTTCTGCTTCACGCTTCCTAGAACACTGCCCATAACCTTGTGGCTAATTTGCAATGTAACAAAATATGATCCACGTTCTCACCCGTCTCCTTACAAAGGAAACACCAGCTCAAATAGATAACCTTTCGCTTTCTAAGGTTCTCCGCCGTCAAAATTACCCCTTTAGTAGCTAACCATGTGAAGAAACACACCTTCCTCGGCATCTTAGGTATCCAGGCTGAACCATGTGGAAAACTCTCCTCCACCCTAACTAGAAGCTTCTCTTAAAAGGACTTAACAGAGAACACTTTGTTGTTCCCCAACTCCCAATTCAAAGCATCGGGTCTGCAGACTTGCTCGCATTGATTTTGAAGTAAAACTAGCAATCTCTGAATCTCGGACACCTCCTAATCCTGGAAATTCCTTCTGAACCTCAGATCCGATAGAGTCTCATCCCCTTGTGTCCCCCTAACTTGTTGAACAGACAAATCCCTTTGGCTAGAAACCCTATACAATATCGGAAATTCATCCTTAAACACCAAACTTTCACACCACTTTTCCCCCCCAAAACCAACTCTATTCCCATCCCCAACCTTAAACCCAATATTATCATTAAAAGCTTCCCACCCCTTAATTATATTCCTCCACACACCACACTCGAAAGGCATGGTGATCCTATTAGCTTTCCATCCTCCTTCCATTTCTCCATATTTATCCTTGATCACCTCTCTCCATAAAGCTTCTCCCTCCACCGCAAACCTCCACAAGCATTTACCCAAAAGTGCTTTGTTAAACACCTTCAAGTCCTTAACCCCAAGACCTCCCCACCGTTTAGGGGATGTCACAGTCTCCCATCGAACTAATTGAAACTTCATTGCCCCATCCGCCGTATCCCAAAATGGTGATACTTTACCTTTTGTTGCTAATCTTGCTTATGTCCATCTTTTTCTATGTGTGGTTGGTCTTTATCATTGGCCTCTTTAGCAATTGTTCATATGAAATGCTTTTCTTGCCTATGATCTAGAGTACGAAGTACGTCTGAAGCAACTATAAGAGGGCTGACCAGGGAGGTCTTGTATGCAGGCTACTTTGGTTTCAATTAGGGATGGCAAATGGGGTGGGCAGGGCAGGGCGGGGTGGTTGTGGGGCTAACCTGCACAAACCCGCGAAGACTTCAACCAGCCCCGCCATGCATAGTAAAAATTACTACTTTTTAACCTGCCCCTCCCCGCATAGACTCGCTCCGCATAAACCCGCCCCACATAAACTTGCCCTGCATATTTTTTTCTTTTTTATTTTGAAATTATGAATGAACAATTATTAGATTAAATTGTCTACTAGAAAAATTTCACCCATCAAAATTTGTCGGGGAGTTTTACTCGGTAATGGAGTCAATTGAATTGTTTGAAACATTCCAAATTAGCATAGAAATCTGAGATTAAAAATCCATAAGAAGTTGTCTTTACATCCACAAAAGAAAACAGGAGTACTGGAAACATATTGAATTCTTGTTTAACAGATTTTGTGAGCAGTGAAGAAGTGAAAAATTCCAGACAAAGAAATGAATCCAAATATAAATTCTATCCAACTAAATGGGAATTGAAATATTGTTCATTGTTGCAATTGTAGAGATAGCAAATAATTTCAAGCTTAATTATTTCAGTTCTTTCTCCCAATCTGTGCTTTTTCATATCTCTATCTTGTATGAACCCGCAAACCGCTCCACACCTGCATTAATATTTTTTAAAAGGTTTCAATGCGCCCTAATCCCTAGTTCCAATTGAAGCAGTCACCTTGAGCATAGTTTGAGTTTTAGTTTAGATGTTTGGGAGTTTGGCATGACCTGGTGTGAGGCCGATCATATTGTCTTTTATCAGCTTTGTACTTGGAGTTTGAGCATTTATTTGGTACTTAATATGATAATATAGTTGTTAAGTGTCTCATATTGGTCAGGAGAATGGGTTGTCTTTTCATATCATATTGGACAATTCTCTTCTCATGAGCTAACCTAGTCAGCCACTCCAAACCTAACCTGCCTATGCTCTTCCAAAACTCCATTGGGATCTTGTCTGATGCGATCGTTCTTCACCTGCTCATCCTACGA
Source organism: Jaltomata sinuosa (assembly GCA_003996215.1). NCBI lineage: Eukaryota > Viridiplantae > Streptophyta > Magnoliopsida > Solanales > Solanaceae > Jaltomata > Jaltomata sinuosa. The sequence goes on along the minus strand of QJPP01001220.1, from coordinate 488,293 downwards.
ATAACACCCTTGATCTCTTCAGCCTTTATACACCTACAATACCCAAAATCCCGTCGTCTATCGGAGTGCTCCAACGTTCCCAGCATAATGCCCCTGTCCCCCTCTTCGTTCAGGAGTTTATGGAAGTATGTCTGCCATCTCCATCTAATGAGTGCCTCCTTCACCAAAACTTTGCCTTCCTCATCTCTGATGCACTTTACTTGGTCCAGGTCTCGCATGAACAACTTCTTATCACCGCCTTTGTCCCCTAGTTCTTCATACAAGTGTTCGAAAGTTGCCGTCTTTAGCGTCATAACCGCCAACTTCGCCTCCTTCTTTGCCACTTCATATCTTTCCCTATTTGCCCGCTTATGCTCCTCATCCTTGTTCTTCACCAGCTTTGCATAAGCTGCCTTCTTTTCTTCCACTTTCCATGGAATTCACCATTCCACCACCAATGCCCTCGATGTCCCCTAATGTTACCCCTCAAAACCCCCAACACCTCTCTTGCAGCTTTCCTGATGCAACTAGCTGTCCTATCCCGCGTATTGCTCCCATTCCCACCGCTCCCCCAACTTCTCCCCAATCTCCTGAGCTCTGGCAGAAGTCAAGTCACCCCATCTAATCCTTGGCCGGTCAAACCCGGTTCTCTTCTTCCTCTTGATCTCCAAATTCATCACCAAGAGCTTATGTTGGGTTAGATTCTCACTCTCTATCACCATTCCCAAGGAGTAAGTAGTCTAGCTACGGGAAGTAACCAAGTGGTCCTCCTTCTTCGGGGAACTCAAATTCTCTATCACCAACTCAAAAACTTTTGCAAAATCCAAAAGCGAGCTCCTCCGTTTCTATCCCCGAAACCAAAACCTCCATGCACATCATCATAACCCCTAGCAGACGTCCCCATGTGACCATTGAAATCTTCTCCTACGAATAACTTCTCGATAGGCAGTATACCTCTCACCGCCTCGTCCAAACCCGCTTGCAGCGCGTATCTGCTAATAATGCTCAAATTAAGCCTTCCAACGACTAGCTTAATTGCCATTATCCTAGTCTCCAAAGAATAAAATAATGAATTTAAAATATTGGTTTCGTTGCATAATAGAACCCAAAATATAAGGGCCTGTTTGGCCATGAAATTTTCACTTTTTCCGGAGTTAAATTCCAGAAAACACGTCTGACCATAAGATTTAGAAAAATTCTGTTTTTACTCTTTTTCACTTTTTCAAGAATTTTCAAAATTTCCCAAAACAACAAATAACTGTTCACTTTTTTCACTCCAAATTACCCACAAAAATTCAAAAAGAACTCTATTTTGTTTCATGGCCAAACACAACTACAATTTCCAAATATCATTTCCACTTTGAAAACAAAAACTACTTTTTTCTATTTTCACAATGAAACATGGCCAAATGCCTTCTAAATGGATGGAATGTCCATTTTTCTCCTAGTCTCCTCATAGAATATCTATTTGAAGTTGAACTTATTCTGGCTTATGGAAGATTAATAGTTTTTGTCACCGGATGGGACTCTCTTCATAATATCTTATTCATTTGACTTCTTTTGTACAATTTCTTTCCCTTTGCAATTGCTGTGACAAATACTATCTCATGCTCTAACTTAAGTTGCATTCTTTGCAGGTTGTTTTTGATCATGACGGTAAGAGTTGTTATTGTACTATTTCTTTCTCTATGACCACTCTCAAGTTTTGTCTCTGTCATTATGTCTTTAGCTTCTGTGACCATGCTCTTTGTTTTCGTACATATGTCCAACACTTGCAACCTTTTGATAGAGTTTCTCTTATTGCATTGCGATCGTTTCATGCATTTGACTTTTTGATTGGACGGGGCATATGTAATTTTGATAGATGTGTTTCCTTGCTTTATCTCATTTTTATTATGACCCAATTCTTTCTAGTTACTTCACTTGTTAAAGCATCTGGTATATTTAGAATCATTGTAACTTTTTATTTACCAAACGTAGTATGTTATTCCGAATGTGCGACTAAGTAGGCGTGTCAATATGAATTTGTTGATATTTAGAAAAAGTAGTATTTGAATTTAAATTGAAAATGGTATTTGTGGTTGAACATTCATTTCACTTGAAAAAATGTTGGAAGTTTTGTGTGGGAAAAATTCTTCTTACTTTAAAAAGTGGTTAGAACTAGTTTTTCAAACTCGAAAAACTCAATTTAAAGTAGAAGTGACAAATTGTCTACACTGTATAACCAAATAGCTTTTAGAGAAAAAAAAGTTGAAAAAAGCAATAGACTTATCCGTGCAAACAAGTCCTAAATTCAGATCAAAATTTTAGTCTTGTCATTCCTTATATTGGGATGAAGGAAAGACATGATTTTCCCTATTTTAGTTGTTATTTTTGTTTTTCTAATGTTGAGCTCATGTTTAATGGAAAGCAAAGCTCTTCAAGCCACTGTTGGAATTATTCCATCATTTCCTTTATTTTGTTTTCTTAAAATTTTCTTCAGAAGTTTCATATGAATTGTTGGGACAAGTTAACACATTTTTTATGTCATTGCGCGTTGATTGATTAGCTTAATTATAGATGCCTAGAGTATTTATTCCATTGTATTAAATTGTAATGTATTCTCTCTTTTTTTGATGTCATATGACTCATTGTACAAGTATCCCTTCTCATGGGATGTAGAAATATACATTCAGAAATACAAAAAAGAATTTTCCTTCCCAATTCTTCGTAGTATTAGAGCAATTGTTGCCTTTTGATGTGAATTTTTCTCCCTCACAACACTAGAGTTCTTTTTCTAAAAAGAGAGGTCGAGTTTTCTCTCACTTGAAGTTGTTTGCATATGAACAATTCTTTTTTAGTGTTGTGAAAAAACTAATGTCACCACAGGCTCCAACTGACAACGACGACCAAACCCCGACCAAACACTATCGGAAACAAGCCCTGACGCGCCGTCACACTCCACCCGAAGGTCCAGCACTAGCGATGAATAACTATCACGCGCCGGCGTGTAAAGCCACTTCCAACTTATTCTTTTTCAGTTTCTTCCTTGTTTAGGGTTTGCCAGTCAATTCCTGAGCTAACCGGTCCACTCTCACCATATTTAGAGCATCATAGGTCATTTTTTTCGCAGTGTCAGACCATTTCCGGCGAGGATATCTGTTTTCTGGCGATGTTTCTAAAAATTATTTTCTCTGAGTTTCTCCAGAAACATCTACAGTTCTTTTGGATGTCACAATTTTTAGTCACATCTAGGTGTTTTGAGTTTTTGGGTTTTCTCCTTTTGTAGAATCTAAAAGTTTATTTTTCATCATCTGATTAAATTCTTTTTTTTTCTGATGACCGTGATGTCCGGGCCAGCTTTCGCGCACCTCGACTAAATCCACGGGATACCTGCTACCTCCCACCAGCAACATGTACCAGGTAACTCTGTCCACCAAGGCTAGAATAGATGGAAGAATCACCTAGTGTTTTTTGTCTCCGCTGGGATTTGAACCTGAGACCTTAAACCTCATGGTTCTTTAAACCCATTTCATTGACCACTAGGCCACACCCTTGGGTGCGGATTAAATTCTTACCATAGGACGAGGTTAATTCTTTGCCACCATTCTTTTTGATGAACATTCTTGATAATAAAGAAGAAAGTAAGGAATTTCCTCCACGGTAGTGGTGAAATTATTGTATGCCCTTGCCAAAAATGGCTAAGGGGAGACCAAGAAAGACAAGACTCAGGCAACACAAAAAGCAACTCAGGCGAACACACGAGCAACTGATTCAGTAGGATGAACAAAATGGATGATGGTTCCAATGGAATAGTAACCCTAACTGACACCGAGGATCCGTTGAAGGGGACAATCGAAACACCACCGTTAACTACTGGTGGGGTTCACAACGCTACAATTAAGTCTCCTATTGTAGATGAGATGCTGAATATGGTGAGAAACACTCCAACAGATGTAGTATGTGTGAAAACAGCGATAACTAAAACCCAGTCGCGACGTCGAAGTCGACTGGTGGTGCTCATGACCCCTTGGTGCAAGCAACAACACAGAGGAAACTAGATCTGGAACCGGAGAAGAAGACTTGGGCCAATGTTCTTACAGGAAATCTTATGGCTGCTAAGGGTCTGAGTTTACATTTTGTGACTGCTACCATCAAGGAAAGGGTGAAGATCGCAACTTCAGAAGGAAGGATTGGATGTAGAAGCTGAGAAGTGGAGCTCGGGTATGATACTATATGTAGTTGGGTTTCCCTAACTTTTGCTGCTTTAGAGAGACTTGTTTCCTCTCAGTGGAACTTTGCAACAAACCTCAAATGTTTTTTCATAATGATGGTTATTTCATCCTCAAATTCCAGAGCACAACTGGAAGGGATGAGATTATGCTATCTGGCCCCATTCATGGGGAAGCAAACTGCAAACCCATCATAACAAAGCCATGGAGAGCTGATTTTAATTTCAGGGAGGAACTTTTGAAAACTATTCCAATATGGGTAAAACATTCCAATCTCCCATTTAACTATTGGGGAGTGGGCACTTTGAGCAGGATCTGTAGTGCCTTGGATAACCGTCTCTTTGCTGATGAATGTACATAAAAAATTGAACGAATCTCTTATGCAAGAGTGCTTGTAGAGATGGATATCACTAGGGAGTTGCCTGAGTCGATTAAGGTGTTGATCCAATGGGGACAATATTTGAACAGGCAGTAAGGTATGATTGGAGACCAGAATTTTGTCCTAGTTGCCTATAACTTGGGCATAAATGCCAGCCAGCTCAAATGCAGAAGAGACCTGCTCAACAAAACCATGTTGCGGCAACAAAGGCACACTCTAGAGGAGGGAACAAAGCTAAATCAAAGGCACCTGTGGTGAAGCAGATATGGCAAAAACAATGCTCTGACTGTTAGAGTTTAACTGGGCAAACAAGCAATACCAGTAACCTGCTGACTACAAGTGTGAGTAATGACCCAAGTGTCAGTCAAGTGGTTTCAAAATCAGGAACAGCTCAACCAAAGGCCAATGAAAAACCAAATGTATGACATACTCCAATAGTGACTGAGAAGGAGGAACGGTAGCAGGCAAAGGCAAGTCAACTGCAAAAAAGGGTGTTGCCAGTGGTCAAAATACACTTGATATGAATAATGTGTTTGATCTCCTAGCTGAGCCCAATGCCTTGAAATTGATGATCCAAGCAACCTTTGATGCAAAATCTCATAGCAATAGAGGGATTGTGATCAAAGAGCCTGTCCCCTCCAAAAAACCAAGATGAAGTTAGCCACTTGGAACATTAGGGGTTTGCATAAGCTGGATAAGCACAAAGAGGTAAAGAAACTTATTAGGGAAAATTTTCCATTTTATCTATAGTAGAACATAGATTTGTTAAAAGAGAGAAAGGCCACTCAAATAATAAAGAAATTGTTTCCTAGCTGGAGCTGGTGTCATAATTATGACCACGCAGAATGGGGGAGGACATGGATAGTATGGGATGCTAGCTTGGTTGATGTCTCTGTGCTAAGTGTGAATACTCAATATATTCACTGTTCCATTAATCTGCTGGCTATGCAGACCAGTTTTGAGTTTACCACTATCTATGGGCTTCACACATTGAAGGGCAGGAAGTGTCTATGGACTGACCTTAGGATGATATACTCTAGATGCATTAACCCTTGGTTGATCATGGGGGATTTTAATGCAGTCTTATCAATTAATGACAGAGTAGGAGGTGCCTCAATTCAAGACAGAGAAGTCCAAGATTTTCTTGAATTCCTTAGACACTGGTATTATAGAATGAAGAGTGTAGGAAGATACTTCATATGGACAAGTAGTCATGTGCATAACAAGATTGATAGAACATTAATGAACTCTGTTTGAAATTTGGATGACACAATGGCCACATCTGGAAGTTCTGATTATGGATCCCTTTATATCTGAGCACACTCCTTTATGTATCACTTTCCAGAGTCACAAAAGGAAGGGGCTAGATCTTTTAAATTCTTCAACTATTTAGCTCAACATCAGAATTTTCTGAAAGAGTGGAAGAAGCATGGAATATCAATGTTCATGGGCACAATATGCACAAAATCTTGCTGAAACTGGCTAATGTTCAGTCTGTTATGAAGATGTTACAATCTACCACTTCTCCAATAGTGGAGGCAAAGGTCCATCAGGTGAGATAAGATCTCATGGTTCTCTAGGAACAGATGAGAACACCTTTTCATAACCAAGAACTATTTGAACAAGGAACCTAAAGGTGGAGCTGGAGAAGTGGGTAAATGTGGAAGAAAGTATCTTGAGACAGAAACCTAGAGTTCAGTGGCTAAAATTAGGTGACTCGAACTCTGCATTTTTCGTTGCAAACACGAAGAATATGTAGTCCCAAAACCACATCTCAAGAGTAATTGATGCAGATGGCAACACACTCCACATAGAAAAGGACATTGCACAAGAGTTATTGTATTCTATACTCAATTGTTGGGATCTGCTGCAGTAGAACTACTAGCCATACAAGCTGGTGCCATGAAGAATGGTCCAATTTTGAAAAGGAACCAACAACTAACCTTATTGCACCTATCACCAATGATGAGGTTAGAAACGCTCTTAAGGATATTGATGACTTGAGGCGTAATTACAATGCTCACAATGTAATTGATCAAATTCTCTTGGATAATATTGTTGATTCTAATAAATGGCTAATCGGAGTCCCCGAGAATCATGAAGATGAAGCAATTTTTGAGGGAGATTCTGTCTCAATTGGGGTGTTGTTGCGAAGGCAAGTGGAGTTGAGGAGAACTATTATGGTTTAAGAGGGAATACCTCAAGCATACATAAGAGGAAAAAAGAAGTAGCAACAAGTCTATCCCTAGTTGATGAAGTTGAAGAAGATGATGAGCAATATAATGATAATAGAGGAATACCAGATTTTGACAATCTTGTAGAAGTAGAACTGTATATAAGAATCAAATGTTGAACCATTAATAGCTTTGATTTTGTTTGTCCTATGGTCTATTGAGGATTTTGTGATATCTAATTTAATCTTCTACTTATATATATTGTCTCTATTTATTTTGGTTTTTTCCTTTAAAATTGCGCTTCACTTCAATGAAGCGAGTGCTTCATTACAAGCGTGAAGCGGAGCCTTGTCGCTTTTTCCTGCTTTGCGCTCCCCAAAACACTGGATCAAACAAATTGTTTGTTTGGAAGTTAATGGATCTTACTTTTATTGCTTGTTGCACTAGGATGACTTTAGTGTACTTGTTAGAAGATAAAAGTGAAGTCTTCTCTTGCTGTCAGTCATTTCATAAGATGATATGCACTCAATTTGAGGCTAAGATAAAATCATATGAACTGACAATGCTTATTTTGAGGTGAATGAGATAATCCACAAGCTAGTTGACCTTACATTAGTGCACAAAATGTGGTTGCTAAAAAGTAAAAAATAGGCATTTGTTAGAAGTGGCAAGATCTCTTATATTTACCACCAAAAACCTATTGGAGGATGCCATTCTAGTAGCTGCCAATCTTATTATTGATAACCACTTCAAAACCTCAATTCTCAAAGACCCGTGGAAGCTTTTTTAAAGGGTAAGAGTAAATATATTGTTCTGGGGGGGGGGGGGGGAAGAGTCAGAAACAATGGTGGAAGATGATTCCATCATGTATATAGTGGTCAATATGGAGAGAGAGAGAGAAACAATAGATGCTTACAAAATATTTCCAACCCAATACAAATAATCAAAGAAAACAGTTAGGAGAGTTCTTAGAGCCTGTTTGGATAAGCTTTTTTTAAGTTGGAAATTTCAGCTTTTCACTTTTAGCTTTTTTTAAGCTGTTTTAGCTTAAAATAAGTGTTCAAAAGCATTTTTTCACTTTACCCAAACACTTTAAAAGAGCTTAAAAGCTATTTTGACTTTAAAAGCACTTAAAATAAGCCAATCCAAACGGGCTCGTAGGCTCTTTGTAATTATGGTACTTTCTTCTTGTAACTTTTGGAGGTTGCCAACATATATTTAATGCTGAAGAATACAACTTTACCTTTCTCAAAAAAAAAATAAAGAATAAATATATTGTTCTTCCAAAGGTGTTTAGGTGTGTTTTTTTCATAGTAGGAATTCTAGGAAACTTGATCCTAGAGCTCTTAAATGTCTTTATTGGCATCTTCCAACACAAAATGTAAATGTTATCAACCTCCTTCTAGGAAATCCTTTGTTAGCATGAATGTTACCTTTTGAGAATTTGAACCTTTTTCAGTATTACACCATCAACTCTCCAAGGGGAGAGCAATAAGTAGGAAGAGATGATTCTCCCCAATTCCACTATTGAACCTCGTGATTCCACTATCATAAGATAAAGTGAAATTAGGGAAAGAATTCAAGAGGAGACTATTGGTCGTTTGGATAGACCTGATTTGATAACGTACTCAAGGAGAAATAGAGCAAAAGAAATCATCATGCAATCTACTGAAGCCGAACGTTCTTCTACCAGTGAGTTATCTATATTTCCCAATAAATTAGATTTACCTATTGTTCACAAAAAAGGATTCATCTTGCACCAAACATTCTTTATCTAGTTTTGTCAACTATAATTCATTGTCTCCCTCCTTTAAAGTCTTTGCCTTGTCTATTTCTTCTATGGCTACTCAGAAACAGAGGGAAGCTTTTGCAAATCTGAAATAAAAGTAAGCTATGATTGAAGAAATGAAGGTTTTGTAAAAGAAATGAGACTTAGGATTTAGAAACCGGTCACTTAATCTCCAGACAAGAAGAAGTTGGCTACAAATGGGTCTTCACTGTGAAACATAAAGCTGATGGCTTGATTGAAAGGTTCAAAGAAAGATTAGTGGTTAAGGGATCACTCAAACTTGTGGTGTGGATTATCAAGAGATTCTAGTTATGAAAATGAACTCTATTAGAATGTGCAGTTAATCTTGATTGAGACTTACAACAATTTCATGTGAAGAAAGCTTTTAGTCACGATGACTTAGGCCTCATTTGTTTTCATTATGATTAAGACGTCTGAATCTGAATGCACGTTTGAATGATTAAGATGTTGGCTCTATATCTGAAAACTAAACAATTAAGCCTGTTTGTTTGCCAACATCTGAATGTGCATAATTTATTTATTTGTAAACATAATAAGTACAATTAAAAAAAATTAAAAAATATAAATTTAATAAAATAAAAAATTAAATATTTATGTTCATTAGTGATGGTGTAGATGGTTTGTAATGGTGGTGATGTTGGTAATGGTTGGTGTTAGTGGCTAGTGATCGTGGTAGTGATAGTTGTGATGGTGGAGGTGGTTGGTATTGTAGTAACTGTTGTGATGGTGACAATTGGTGGTGGTGGTGGTGGTGGTAGAGGTAGAGGTAGAGGTGGAGGTGACGTGACGACTATGGTAGAGGTGGTGGCGGTCGTGACGATGGTGGTAGCTGAAGAATGTGTGGTAGTATTTTGCAGTGGTGCTAGTTGTGATGGTGGAGTTGGTTGGTAGTAAGGATTGACCACAGTTGTGGTAGTGGTTGATAGTGGTGGTGGAGGCGACGATGGCAGTAATGGCGGTTGTGGCAGCAATGAATATAATTATAATAATGGAGATGGTAGGTGTGGTAGCGACTGAAAGTAGTGGTTGACAATGGTAATGGTTGCAAGTGGTAGTTGTGATGGCAGATGTGGCTGGTAGGTGACGACGGTAATGGTGGTTGACAATAATTGAGGTGGTTGTGATGGATGAGGTGGTTAGTGGTGGTGGTTGATGACGATAATGGTGGCTGAAAATGATGATGATGGTTGTGATAGCAGAGGTGGTTAGTGGTGGTAGCTGCCTGGTTGATGATTGTGAATAGATTGGTGGTAAATATTATCCATACAAGAATACCTCTTAATGATATTAAGATTTTGTTTCAGATCTTAATGATTATGACCTATTTAGATCAACCAAGTTCTTAAATCTTAATGAATACAAATTGCACTTAATGACCTAAGGTTTAACCCATTCAGATTCAGACCTTCATTTAGTGCAAACAAATGAGGCCTTAAAAGAACATATTTATATGGAAATTCAATTTTGATTTGATACCGAACAAAGTCAAGGAAAAGTTTGTAGATTGAAGAAAATCTTGTACATACTGAAGCAATTCCCTAGAGCTCGATTTGATAGATTCTGCAAAGTGATGCTCCCTTAGTTACCAACAAAGCAATGGTGATCATACTGTCCTCATAAGACATCTAAAGGGTAACAAGTTGATTAATTATTTCCTCCCTCTAACTTGATATGTGAAAGGCGGAAGGGTAGGTGGCACTTAGGGGATGTTAGAATAGGAGTAGGAATATGAATAATATATAGAATCCTACTTGGAAAATGATTATAATGTAGTGTCCTACTTGGAAAAGGATTGTTATGTAGTCTCTATAAATAGGGTCTCAGTGTAATAATGTAAATATACAACAACAACAACAACAACAACATACCCAGTGTATTCCCACAGCGTGGGGTCTGGGGAGGGTAGAGTGTACGCAGTCCATACCACTACCTCAGAGGTGAGATAGAGAGACTGTTTTCGATAGACCCCCGGCTCAAGACAAAACAGTCTAAAAAATAGGCTAAAAAGGACGTAACAATGATACAGGATAAAAATACAAGATAAAACTACAAGAGACGATACGAAGTAATATGTAGTAACAAACAACAGACAGCACTGCCACAAAATACTCCCACGAGGAATCCAAGAACAAGAAACTATAAGCGTAGCACTACGATTACTAGTCGGGACAATAAGGAAAAACACTCCTACCTACTAGCCTACACACACTTCAACCTACTACTCTTCTACCCTAATCCGCGTCGTCCACACCTTCCTATCTAGGGTCATGTCCTCGGTAAGCTGCAACTGCGCCATGTCCTGTCGAATTACCTCTCCCCAATACTTTTTCGGTCTACCTCGTCCTCTCCTGTAACCATCCATAGCCAACCTCTCACACCTCCGCACTGGAGCATCCGTGCCTCTCCTCCTCACATGTCCGAACCATCTCAACCTCGCTTTCCGCATCTTATCTTCCACCGACGCCACACCCACCTTATCTCGGATATCCTCATTTCTAATCCTATCTCTCCTAGTAAACCCGCACATCCATCACAACATCCTCATCTCCGCCACCTTCATCTTTTGAATATGGGAGTTCTTTACTGGCCAACACTCAACTCCATACAACAAAGCTGGTCGGACCACCACTCTGTAGAATTTGCCTTTAAGTTTAGTAGGCACCTTCTTATCGCACAAGACTCCAGATGCGAGCCTCCATTTCATCCACCCAACACCAATACGATGAGTGACATCCTCATCAATCTCTCCATTTCCTGGATAATAGACCCAAGATACTTGAAACTCCCTTTCTTTTGGATGACCTGTGTATCCAGCTTCACTTCTACGTCATCATCCTGAGTCGCCTCACTGAACTTGCACTCCATATATTCAGTCTTGGTCCTGCTCAACCTAAACCCCTTAGACTCGAGGGTCTGTCTCCAAACCTCCCTCTTATAGTAATATACAATTCAATAATATTTTTCTTCTCTTATATTTCTCACATGTAGTGTTCTGGGAGGCGCCCGCTTCACCGCTTTAAGCGACGAAGCGAGGCGAAACGAGCTGACAGCGATGCGCAGTGGGTCTCACTAAGCGAGCGCTTCTAGGGCTGACGCGGAGAAGCGAGGCGTTGCGAGAAGCGACTGAAGCGAGCGCTTTATGTTGACAGACCTAAAAAAGGTCTATTTTAGATTTTAAAAAAAAGAATATTACTTCTAGGGTTTCCAAGACAGCAACGACTTCATTTCTCTCACTCTTGCGACTTCATTCCAAGACAGAGCAGCGACTCCATTCAGTTAACTTTTCTTTCTTCTTCTTCTTTCTTCTTCTTTTCTTCTTCTTCTTTTCTTCTTCTTCTTCTGCGACTTTCTGTCTCTTTCAAAGAGACTTCTGTTGCGATTTCAAAGAGACAGAGCAGTTCAATTATGATTTTCGAAGGGACTTCTTCAGACTTCAGTTCTGTTTTACTTTTTACAAAGCTCTGTTTTCTTTTTAATAGTTGCTCTGCTCTGTTTTTCTTCAGTTATGCTTTTTGCCTTTTTATGTTACAATTCTGATTTGCTTCTTAATTCTTAAATCTTAACAGTGATTCAAAATGTCTGATCCGGCTTGGAAATATGGTACGAAAGCTGATCCGAACAATAGGTCTAAAGTTACATGTATTTTCTGTAACAAGACGTTTAATGGTGGAATTTTTCGCCATAAACAACATCTTATTGGTTCTTATAGTGATGTAATTGGCTGTTCAGATTGTCCGGATAATGTGAGGAATGAAATAAAGGAGTATGTTGAGGGAAAAAGGGATCTAAAACGTCAAATGTTATCTCAACCACCAATAGTTACTAATCTTGATGATGATGATGATGAAATGGAAGAAGGAGAAGTTGCTGATTTGTCACTTCCTTCAAAATCACAAAAACAATCACATAATATGCATCAACAGTCTCTTCAAGTTATGGATCAACCGGTAGGAAAGGTCCAATAGATTGTTACTTTCCTAAGAAGCCAGTAGATATTGCAGGGACAAATGGTAAAAAGAATGTGCATGATGTGGCTAAAGGAGTTCTGAGGGATCGTGCAGTTGCGGCCTTTTCACGGTGGTTGTATGATGCAGGTCTTCCCTTCAATTGTGTCAATTATACCGACACTTTTGGAGCCTTCATTGAAGCCGTAGCCCAATGTGGTCCAGGTATGAAGCCTCCCACTTATCATGAAGTTAGTGTCACTTATCTAAATAAAGAAGTGGAAGAGACACAAAAACTTGTGGAGAGCATCGACTTGAATGGAACAAATTCGGATGTTCCATTATGATGGATAAGTGGACAGCAAGAACCGGAAAGATGATCATCAATGTGTTGGTGAATTCTCCTAAAGGAAGCTTATTTCTTGAATCCATTGATGCGAGCGACTCGTCTACTGATTCCATCAAAATGTTCTCCTTGTTTGAGAGCACCATAGAGAAGATTGGAGCAGAGAATGTTGTTCAAGTGGTTACAGATAATGCAACTGAAAATGTTAAAGCAGGTGATATGTTGAAGGGAGTGTTCCCTCACATATATTGGACTCCTTGTGCAGCTCATTGTATAAACTTGATGTTCGGGGATATTTTCAAGGAAAGACCCTTCCAAGATGTTTTCACTAAGGCAGTTAGGGTGCATTCTTACATTGTCCAAAGGCCTTTGTTGTTGAATATGATGAGAAGATTCACTAAACAAAAAAACTTAGTGAAACCTGGCAAGACTAGATTTGCTACTGCTTTCTTGACCTTGCAAAGAATGCACATACAAAAAGGCAATTTGAGAACCATGTTCACTTCAGATGAATGGAATAATAGTAAATTTGGAAAAGAAGTGAAAGGAAAAGAAGTTGCAAGGATAATGCTTTCTTACACCTTTTGGAACAATGTTGTTTATGCTCTTAAAGTCAGTGGTCCTTGCTTAAAGTTCTTCGTTTGGTAGATGGTGAGGCAAAACCATCAATGGGTTACATTTATGAAGCGATGGATAAGGCTAAGGAGGGTATTAAAAAGTTCTTTACTGATGAGCATAAATATAAGAAGGTCTTTGAGATCATTGATAAAAGGTGGAAGGATCAACTCCATCAACCGTTGCATGCGGCTGGTAATATCTTGAACCCATCACTGATCACTCTATTATAAACGTGAGAATGATTTGCTGAATAAGAAACTGATGGAGGGATTTCATAAGTGCATTGAAAAGTTGGTTGTTGATGAAAAAGTTCAAGATAAAATAACCGATCAGATTAGTACTTATTGCTCTGCTGATGGACTTTTTGGAATACCATTGGCCGTAAGACAAAGAGACAGAAAGTCACCAGGTGAATGACTCCTTCTATGTTTCTTTTGAGTTAACAGTAACACTTCAAGTTGTTTCTTTATAATTTGTTGCTAAATTTTGAACGATTATTCTACTTTAATAGTTGAATGGTGGAGGCTTTATGGTTCAGAAGCTCCAGAGTTACAAAAGTTCGCCATAAGAGTTTTGGGTCTAACTTGTAGCTCATCTGGGTGTGAGAGAAATTGGAGTGTGTTCGAACATGTAAGACTTAGAGGAAAGCTTTATATCCCAAATGTCTCAAGTCTCAACTCCTACTAATTACTTGTCAATATTTATTTGCAGATTCATACCAAGAAGAGGAATAGACTCACCCTAAAGCGCCTCAGTGACTTGGTGTTCATAAAATACAATTGAACATTAAGGCGTCGTTACAGAGCTCGCGATGAAATTGATCCAATTAGCTTGGACAATATTGATGATGCCAATGAATGGCTAACTGGAGTTGAGAATGCTGAAGATGAACCAATTTTTAAGGAAGATTCTACTTTCACTTGGGGTGTTGTTGCCGAGGCAAGTGAAGTTGAGCAGAACCGTTATGGTTTAAGGAGGAATACTTCAAGTTCAAGCTTACATAACAAGGGAAAAGAAGTAGCTACTTCAACTTCAAGACTAGTTGATGAAGATGATGAAGTTGAAGATGATGAGCAATATAATAATGATAATGAAGGAATACAAGATTTAGATGATCTTGGACTTGATGAAGTAGAGCTTTAGAAGAACAAGAATTAGATGTTGAAATCTATGGTTTGCTTTAAAAGACTGCTGGCCTGACTGTTTTTCTTCTTTTTTCTGCACTATTTTGTGGCTGTTTTGTAGTTGCTGATTTACTGTGTTACTGCTCTGTTTTTAGGCTTTTTTTTAAATTGCGCTTCACCTCAATGAAGCGGGCGCTTCGCTTCACGCTTCGCTTAAAGCATGAAGCGGAGCCTTGTCGCTTTTTCCCGCTTCACGCTCCCCAGAACACTGCTCACATGGTATCAGAGCATTGATGAGAATATCCAGTGAAAGAAAATTAGGTCAAAATAGTCGTTGTGCGTCAAACTTCGGCGACTTTCTAGGGATGGTTTGCGTTAACCCTGTGTCCGTCAATGTTGTGCGAAAAACCAACACCACCACAGGGTCCCCCACTATCTCGCGACCAAAACCCACTTATCTCTGTTGGCAGAAACCCTTCCACACCCCCTCGTGCCGTCGGAAGAAACTTTCTCCGATAAGATCTACTCCACGCGCCCGACGCGTGAGCCTATTTCTGGCCACCCTTGCGAGACTTTTTTCTTAAGGGCAGGTCGCCTAACAATTCCGACCCCAACCATATATTTTTCTTCAAGTTCTGGTCACTTTTTCAATTTCTCGGTGACTTTTCCGGCAAGTTGCAAAAAAATAAAAGAAAATATACCAGCGTATTTCCAGTTCTGTTCCAGCTTGCGAGTCTTTCCTTTGAGACAAAATTTGGTGTTTTATTTTTGGTTAAATATTCTTGAAGTTTTGAGCTATGTTTCTTAGAGTTGATATTCTTAGCTCTAAAAATATGGGAATTGGAAGTTCAAGTCCTATGATTAAGTTTGAACCCTTAATGAGGAGAACAGAAAATCAAACATCATAGTCCATGAAGAATCAACGAGGGGAGGTCGTTTTGGAAGATCTCGACCTAGACTTGGACACACTCGTAAAGTATGCTATTCTCGACCTAAGTGTAGTTATTGTAATAGGTTTGGACACACTCGTGAAGTATGCTATTCTTACATGGTCGACCATCTAAAAATGCTCATGTATCTCAGACTAACACGAAAGGTCATCAACGGGTTTATTTATCTAAAGAGGAATATAATGAGTATCTCCAGTATCGAGCAAGTAAGTAGACCTCTCTATCAGTAGCCTCAACCGCACAGTCTCCTACCTTTGGATCATGGGTTGTGAACTCTGGCGCTTCTGATCATATTTCTGGTGATAAATCACTCCTGTCAAATATTGTTTATTCATAATCTCTTCGGCTATTACTTAAGCCAATGGGATCCAAACCAAAGCAAAGGGAGTTGGATAAGCTAATCCCCTATCCTCTGTCACTTTAAATTTTGTTCTTTATGTCCATAGTTGTCCTTTTAATCTTGCGTCGGTTGGTCGTTTGATTCGTGCCTTAAAGTGTCACATTCTATTTCTTGAGGACTCTTTTGTCATGCAGGATCGTAGTACGGGAAAGACAATTGGTGTAGGATATGAATCACAAGGCCTCTATTACCTTACCTCTCCTAACTCTCCTAACTCCACAGTAATTCAGGAGTTTGGTATGACTCGTAGTGAAGCTGATCACTCTGTGTTTTATTGACATTTTGCTCCAAATTGGTGTATTTATTTGGTGGTTTATGTTGATGATATCGTTATTACATGCAATGATCAAGACGGTATCGGTAGTTTAAAGCAATATCTCTTTCAACATTTCCAGACTAAAGACCTCGGCAGACTAAAGTATTTCTAGGTATTGAGGTTGCTCAGTCTAGATCAGGTATTGTTATTTCACAACGCAAGTATGCCATAGACATTCTTGAGGAGACAGGAATGGTGGGATGTAAAACCATTGACACTCCTATGTATTCGAATGCTAAACTCTTGCCAGGACAGGGGGAGCCACTCAGTGATCCTGGAAGATATATGCGTCTAGTTGGTAAGTTGAATTATCTCACAGTGACCAGACCTGACATTTCCTATCCTGTGAGTGTTATAAGTCAGTTTATGGATTCTCCCTGTGATAGTCATTGGGATGCAGTTGTTCTCATATAAAGTCAGCTCCAGGTAAAGGACTACTCTTCGAGGATCGAGGTCATGAGTAGATCGTTGGATATACAGACGCTGATTGGGCAGGATCACCTTGTGATAGACGTTCTACATCTGGATATTGTGTTTTAGTAGGAGGTAATTTGGTGCTCTGGAAGAGTAAGAAACAGAGTGTGGTTTCTCGATCTAGTGCAGAAGCGGAATATTGAGCAATGGCGATAGCAACTTGTGAGCTAGTTTGGATTAAACAGTTGCAGAAAGAGCTAATTTGGAGAAATCAGCCAAATGGAACTTGTTTGTGATAACCAAGCGGCTCTTCATATCGCATCAAATCCGGTATTTCATGAGAGGACTAAGCACATTGAGATTGACTGTCACTTTGTTAGAGAAAAGATACTCTCCAGAGATATTGTTACAAAATTTGTGAAATCGAGTGATCAACTTGCAGATATTTTACCCTAGTCCCTCACTGGTCCTCGTATTAATTCCATCTGTAGCAAACTCGGTGCATATGACTTGTATGCACCAGCTTGAGGGGGAGTGTAAGAATAGGAGCAGGAACATGAATAGTATATAGTATCCTACTTGGAAAATGATTGTAAAAGTGTCCTACTTGGAAAATGATTGTTATGTAGTGTCTATAAATAGAGTCTCAGTGTAATAATGTAAATACACAATTCAATAATATTTTTCTTCTCTTATATTTCTCACAGATGAAATATTTTTGCATCCTTTGCCAATAATGTAAGTGGCGTTGCCAGTGAACTCCTCCCATCCTTATATGATGCTCCTCCATTACCCACGTCCACAAGTAATGTTTTTAGTACAAAAACTCCCTACTCGTGTGCCATATTATTCCGCTATTACTTTCAACAAAGTGCCTATACTTAGTTACAAATTTCCATATTACTCCTGTAGTAGGGTTATTTAACAACATATCACATAAGTTAGCGTTCTACAAAAGAATGTTCTTTCTTGAAAGAAAGAGAATATTTTGAGATGTATAGGACGAGAAACTTGTAAGGGTTGTTCTTGAAGGGTACGAGGTGAAAACACAAAATATAAAGTAGGCACAAGGTAAGCGTCCCATTTATCAAGGAGTTAGTTGCATGGACTTAGGTCACCTTGGTGAGTTTGAAAGGCTACCTCAACCCGAGAAAATCTCGAAATGAGTCGCAACTGTCTTTTGAAACACTGGGTTAGATACATTTTAACCTTGATAGTTACTATTTTGGCAATAATTCAAGCCACTAAGAAAGAGTCCGGGAGAGGGTGGCCGAGATGAAGATGAGGAGAGTTGCGTCTATCTCTGAGAATCAATCCGTATTCATGTCGGTGCGATCGACTACAGAAACTATCCATCTTCTATGGAGATTGTTGGAGCAGTATAGGGACCAGAAGATAGACATACACTAGGTGTTCATTGACCAATAAAACACATGATAAAGTTCGTAGGGAGATTTGGAGATGTTTGGTGTCTAGTAGTCTACATGTGGCTTACATTGGGGCTATTAATGACATGTAAACTGCAGCCAAAACTCGGGTTAGGACAGTGGGAGGTGACTCTAAAACACTTTTCGATCGTGATGGGGTTACACTAAGGATCAACCCTTAGCCCATTCCTATTAGCCTAAGTGATGGACGAATTGACACGATATTCTAGGGAAGTGTCGTGATGTATGTTATTCGTAGATGACAGTGTTGATTAACGAGATGCGAAGTGGTGTTAATGATATCTAAAAGTTTGAAGATAGATCCTAGAGTCTAAAGGTTTCAGGTTAAGCAGGAGTAAAATAGAGTACCTGAAGTGCAAGTTAAGTGACGTGACGATGAGGCGGAGGTGGAAGTGACGATCGATGCACTAGCCATACCCAAGAGAGAAAGCTTGAAGTATCATGGGTCTATAATCCAAGGAGACGAGAGACGATGATGTTGCACACCGTATTGGAGTTGGGGTGTGTGTGTGAAATAGAGGCTCGCCTCTGGGGTAATATGGGGTACTATACGATAAGTCAGTCAAGAACGCCCACGGCCAGAAGATGGAGGTAGCGGAGATGAGGAGATTAAGATGTATGTATGTGCATAATAGGAGAAATAGGATTAGAAACGAAGTTATACGAGGTAAGGGGAAGCGAGGCTGAGATGTTTCAGGCATATAAAGAGGAGGTGCGAGTGAGGAGGTGGGAAAGGTTGGTTGTGGCAGGAATTAGGCGAGGTAGAGGTAGGCCGAAAAAGAATAAGGGGAGGTGATTAGACAGGACATGACACAATTTTAGCTGACTGAGGATATGACCTTAGATAGGAAGCTATGGAGGTTGAGGATTAGAGTAGAAGGTTAGTAGGTAGCTGAGTGCTGTCGCACTTTGTATGGGAGAGGCAGGGGCTAGTCTCCTCTCCTCTTCTTCTTTTAGTAATATTATTTAGTTATCGCGTAGTTTTTTATTTCTTCAATGTGTATTACTATCTGTTGCTACACTTGTCTTGTATCTTGCTATTTTATTGTTTTATTCTTCTTACAATCTTGCGTTGGATACATTTCTTTTGAGCGGAGGGTTTATCAAAAACAACCTCTCTATCCCACAAAGGTAGGGGTCAGGCCTGCGTACATCCTACCCTCCCCACATCCCACTTGTGGGCACTAGATCTTGTTGTTGTTGTTGTGAGATCTTTTCGTTTGGCTTTTAAATCAACTTGCTCTAGTACTCGTTTTTCTTTTTGGAAGAGATCAATGATAGCACTTAAATATGCTTTAAAATGATTGATAATGATGATAAGGTGCAATAACGTTCAAAGTTTACATACAAAGTGGAATCTCAGACGGTTAAGGGCAGAGATAATATCCCAAATGGTCACTCAATTAAGGAGTCTTTACTTAGAATGTCACTCAACTTTAATTTTTACTCCAAAAGTCACTCAACTAACAACTCTTCTCTCAGAACGTCACTCAATTTTGGTTTTTACTCCAAAAGTCACTCAACTATAGATGTTTTACTTACAAAGTCACTCAACCTATTTAATTGATTTTTTCATTAAAATTTCTAATATGAAATTTTTATTTAAAACCAAAACTCTAAGAAATAAAAGGAATATTTCTTTTTATTCTTTTTATTCTTTTTATAGAGATGAATTTTGGTTTAAATCAAAAGAAAAAGAGATAATAAAATTATATATATATATATATATATATATATATATATATATATATATATATATTCCCTTACTTATAAAGGGGAATAAGCAGGCACGAGGTCAACGTGGTTGCTTGTGCTGCCTGCTTGGATATTTTTTCTTTTATACTTTCTCCCTTTTAATTTGTTTATCTTACTTTTTTTTAATCTGTTATATATTTAAAATCCCTTACTTATATCCCTTATTAAGCAGGCACGAGGTCGACGTGCCTGCTTGAGCTGCCTGTTTGGATATTTACTTTTATACTTTCTCCATTTTAATTTGTTTATCTTACTTTTTTTAATCTGTTATATATTAAAAGTCACGTAAAAAGTAGTATAAATCACAAACAGAAGAAAAAGTACTATAAATCATAATAATTAACAACTTAAAATATTTAAAAGATATATAAAAACTTAGTTGACTCTCGAAAATTGTATCAATGCCACATAAATTATGACAGATGGAGTAACATATATTATTTGAAAATTACATTAAAAGTATTATAAATCACAATAGTTAACAACTTAAAATATGTAAAACCATATAAAAAATTTGATTGATTATCTAAATTCTATTTGTGTCACATAAATTGAGACACAAAAAATAATAGGGGTTTTTACGATTATGTACCACTGCCAATTTTTTTTTTTTTTTTTTAAAATGCAACATGTATACCGTATGTATAGCGCATATATATGCAATGTATATGTAATATATATGCATGTATACTGCAAAAAATAAATTCAAAAAAAATAAATAGTTGCATGTATACCGCATGTATACGCGTGTCCACCAATGGCTATTTCGGGTAAGAACTTTAGTCCAATGGCCATTTTAGGTAATATATTATAAGTGGGCTATTTTTTGTGTAAAACATTCAACACAGTGGCCATTTTGTCTAATTTTTCCAAAATAATATATATTGGGCCCGTGCTCGCACGGGCTCCTTTATATCTAGTATATATATATATATCTATATCTATATATCTATATATAAACTACGTCCTGACCTCTCGTTGAATCCTTCTCTTTCGTTTATTGGAATATTAGTATTACATTACTTTAAGAGCCAACTTCTTTCTTCTTATCTTAGTATTTTTTTTAAAACATATTCTAATATTTGTTGATATAATATTTTTGAATAGTGTTATCAGTGATATTCATAATTTTTACTAAAAAAGAATAAGCAAACAAAATTTAAAGGAGGTTCAATATATTTGTTGTTAGAAAAAAAATATATATTTGTTGTCACATTTATTTTATATATTTATTATTTTATTATCTCTTTTATTTCTTCAATTAAGAAAACGAAAGAGAATAAATAAGATTGATATTTTTGAATAGTGTAATCAGTGATATTCATAATTTTCACTAAAAAAGAATAAGCAAACGGAAATTTAAGGAGGTTCAGTATATTTGTTGTTAGAAAAAAATATATATTTGTTGTCACATTTATTTTATATACTGTATTTATTATTTTATTATCTCTTTTACTTTTTATTTAAACAAGAATTCAACTCTATAAAACGAATATTTCTTTTTATTCTTTTTATTTTCAAAATTTAAATGAATATTCTTTTATTTCTTAGAATGTTGGTTTTAAATAAAAATTTCATATTAGCAAATCTTAATGAAAAAATCAATTAGATAAGTTGAGTAACTTTGTAAGTAAAATATCTATAGTTGAGTGACTTTTGAAGTAAAAATCAAAGTTGAGTGACTTTATGAGAGAAGAGTTGTTAGTTGAGTGACTTTTGGAGTAAAAATCAAAGTTGAGTGACTTTTTGAGTAAAGACTCCTTAGTTGAGTGGCCATTTGGGATATTAACTCCCTAAGTGCAAATAGCGTGTAATATCTTTTTGCTTATTTCTTAATAGTAACTGCGGAATTTCTGTCTTGAACAGTTAAATCATTTATTGGTATGCAATTGGTGAAATTCTGGTCGATTTCTTATTATTTTTGAGATGGTTTCTTGGCACATCGATTTTTTGATACAATTTTTCTAGCAATACCATTGATCTACACAAATATCGATAATTGATTTAAGTTTTTAAAAAATAACCGGGACTAAGCGAGTTTCTCTTAATAATGCTTGTCAAACCAAACCCTTACAGGATTTCCCTTTGGTCATACGTCTCTTTCAACCAAACAAAATTTTGTTGCAAAAGGTATGTTTCACTATTTTTCTTCTTTTGTCCTTTTTCATCAGCTTACTACACTGAGAGCCAAGTTGGAGGGTTTCTTTGGTACTGATGCAGCTAGAGATTTTAGAGATTCGAACAATATCTTTTGTATGAGATTAACACTTGTTACAAGCCTATTCCAGTGGGACACTGTCCCTAACATAAACTGCAATGGATTTATCATTCATCACCTTATCAAAAAACAACAACAACATATACTGCAATGAAGTATATCAATTTTTTATGGAATCTTCTTGATGATTACTTCATGTCATTTTTATTGTGCTACACCATAATGTCAATTTTTTTCTCTCTTACTGATTTGATACCAGCAAATTTGTTTGTTTCACTTTTTTTTTGTTTTGGAAGGAGAGGGAGGATGTTAACTCTAATTTGGAAGTGGCTTGGTTGAGCGCTTACCTATAACAGTGAGAGTTTGATGTTAGTATTCAACTTAATTCTTCAAGTTGGTAAAAGTTCTTTCTGGAAACAATAGGATTATCAAAGTTTATTTCAGTTCTGAAAATGAAGTTATACTGAAGATATTTGTTCTCTAGCAGTTTTCTCTTCTGGTTTGCTAGTTGATGTAATTTTATATATATATGAACTTCATTGTTGCAAGATAATAGAAAGTGCATGGCTTGTAAATAGAAGAAAATTACATGTGCATTGACGGTATTTGTAATTTTTCTAAAGAAAATGAAAGTAGTAACTGTTGAATAATACATATAGGAGATATTACTTCCAATTGTGCAAGTGTGCCTTTAATAAATCACTCTTTTCATTTTTGGGATAAGGCCATTAACAACAATGACAATTAACAAAAATGACAAACATTGCAGACCACGTTGATAATTTAGGTCTTACATTTAAGTCAAAATCATTTAAAGTTTTCTTCTCTTGTCAATAGTTCCATTCTTAATATTCTAGATTAATTTTCATAGGCCTGAATTTTCGTCACAATATGTACCCCTCTTACAAAAGCAATCGTTCTCCAACACCTGATACAATTGTTCAAGGACTTCAATTTTTGAAAGCTTCCCTCAAGGCCATGTCTGTCAAGGTGATTGAGGTAAGGTTTGTCGAGCACTGGGTCAAAGATCAATCTCTAAAGCTTCCGAGATGCTAGGTTCATTAGTTTCTTAAGCAGGTGCCAGGTGTAGAAGCAGATGATGTAATTGGAACCTTGGCTGTTAGGAGTGTTGATGCTGGATTCAAGGTAAATGAAGAATCTTTATAAATTGCTAAGCGGGTACAAAATTACCTGACATAAAGAATTTCATATACATTTCTGCTAGATGAAAAGGCAGAAATCTGAAAAGGATTCTTTTAAACATAACACCCTTTTATGCTATGTTGCTCGGACTCTTCAAAACTGTTAGGAGTGCGTATCGGATTCTCCAAAAGTAGTGTATTTGTGGAGAATCCAATGCGCCATCGAAAGTGAAAAGTTCGGGCGACTTAGCTTTTATGAATTGATCTCCTTAAAAGGTTTTCTTTTTCCAACATCATTTTTTCTTTAATAATGAAAATTATTGTCATCTGTATTTTGGACGTAAGACTGCGTACAATAGACCCTTGTGGTCAGGCCCTTCCCCAGACCCTGCGCATAGCGGGAGCGTTAGTGCACCGGGCTGCCCTTTTTGTACTTTGGACGTAAATATTGAATTATCACATGAGTATTATGTATTTCCTTGTGTCTTCATCTTGATCTCTCAGCATTGACATGTCTTCTTAGTTTTCATAATCTCTACATTGATTTGCTTATTTGTTTATATACCCCAAATTTGGGCTGCAGAATTTCATCAGCTTACGTATAGTCCATCTCTGAAATTTTATCTAGCTGATATGTTTGTTGCTTACTCTATTATTACAGGTGCGAGTTGTTTCCCCGGATAAAGATTTTTTCCAGATTCTATCTCCGTCATTACGCCTTCTACGAATAGCTCCTCGTGGATTTGAGTTAGTTCACTTCACTTCAGCATGTTGATTAATCTGAGTTGGTTGAGACTTGAATCACTTGATATTCCTTTGCTTCTTGATGAATATCTGAGCACTACATCCTTTTCTTTTACCTTTGGGATTTATATCATAAGTTAGCATTTGGATCCACATAATACTCATATTGAGGGTAACATAGAGGAATCGCCGAATTAACAGTACGACCTTTATCCTACATTGGCATACGTAGTTTCGGGCAAAGGCATATCCAGAATTTCAAGAGGATGGGTGCACCATTACCTTTAAGATAGATGTTCGATTTGGTTATATACATTTTACGATGACCAAAACTTGATGAGCAAACTATAATTAAGTTTGATTATATAAATTTTTACAGTGACAAAAAGTTGACGAGCAAACTATAATTACAAAAACTTACCATTCATTTTACAATTTCCCTTGACGAGTTTTCATACTTTGAAATTTATCAAAAATAGAATTAGTGCTACAGTTTTCTATGCCTTACATTCTATGTAGCAAACTAAGAAACCAACAACATCAACTACAACATACCCAGTATATTCCCACAATGTGGGGTCTGGGGAGGGTAGAGTGTACGCAGTCCGTACGACTACCTCAGAAGTGAGGTAGAGAGGCTTTTTCTGATAGACCCTTGACTCAAGACAAAAAACAGTCTAGAAAAGGACATAATAAAAGAACAAGAAACAATAGGTAGTAACAAAACAACAGATAGCAACAGAAACAAGACTACCACAAAATAATACTACAAGCGTAACACTACGACTACTTGCACGGACCACAAAACAAAGCACTCCTACCTACTAGCATGGACGCATTCCTTCCTACTAACCTTCTACCCTAATTCGCGTCCTTCACACCTTCCTATTAAGGGTCATGTCCTTGGTAAGCTGTAACTGCTCCATGTCTGGTCTAATCACCTCCCTCCAATACTTCTTCGGTCTACCTCTACCTCTCCTGAATCCATCCATAGCTAACCTCTCACACCTCCGCATTGGCATTTGTGCACCTCCTCATCACATGCCCGAACCATCTCAACCTTGCTTCCCGCATCTTGACATCCACCAAAGTAACTCCCACCTTGTCTCGGATACCTCATTTCTAGTCCTATCTCTCCTAGTAAACCCACACATCCATCGCAACATCCTTATCTCTGCGCCTTAATCTTTTGGATGTGAGTTTTTGACTGACCAACACTCTGCCCCATACAACATAGCTGGTCTAACTGCCACTCTTTAGAACTTGCATTTAAGTTTAGGAGGCATCTTTTTATCACACAAGACTCCAGATACGACCTCCATTTCATCCACCGTGCACCAATACGGTGCGTGAGATCCTCGTCGATCTCTCTATTTCCCTGGATCATAGACCCAAGATACTTGAAACTCTCTCTCTTCTGAATGGCCTGAGTATCAAGCTTCACTACCACGTCAGCCTCATGCATCACCTCACTGAACTTGCAGTCCAAATTTTCTGTCTTGGTCCTGCTCAACCTAAACCCTTTAGACTCTAGGGTCTATCTCCAAACCTCCAACTAAGCATTAACTCCTCCGCAAGTCTCGTCAATCAAAACTACGTCATCCACAAATAACATACACCAAGGCATCTCACCTTTAATTTGTCGCGTCAAAACATTCATCACCAAGGCAAAAAAAGTGGACTCAGGGTCGATCCCGGGTGCAACCCCATCAATTCGGGAAACTGCTCTGAGTCTCCTCCCACAGACCCGAGCCTTGGCTCCATTGTACATGTCCTTAATTGACCTAGTTTATGCAACATGAACACCTCTAGCCTCCAAGCATCTGCATAGAAGTATGCACCTCCCTAGGGACTTTGTCGTAAGACTTCTCTAGATCGATGAACACCATGTGTAAGTCCTTCTTCCTCTACCTATATTGCTCCACCATTCTCCTTACGAGATGAATGGCTTCTGTAGTCGAGCGTCCTGGCATGAATCCAAACTAATTCTCGAAAATAGTCACGATCCTGCTCAACCTCAACTTCACCACCCTTTTCGAAAACTTCATAGTATGACTTAAAAACTTGATACCCCTATAGTTGCAATTCTGAATGTCACCCTTGTTCTTGTACAATGAAATTATTGTACTCCTTCTCCAATCTTTGGGCATCTTCGTCGTTTTGAAAATGACATTAAACAACTCGGTCTGCCACTCCATACCTGTCCCGCCTGTGCTCTTCCAGAAATCCACCGTAATCTCATCTGGTCTAGCTTGTTATGAAGAAATTCATTTTCAGATGACATGGACTTGAGTCTTTCTTCCAACTCAGAGATTTTGTTAGACACATCAGTGTTTTCAACCCAAGACTCAACAAGACTTTCATTTAAAGACTCTTTGTTTGATGAGACCTTGATAGGCGTCTATCAAAACATTTGCCAAGGTCCTTAACTCCTTTTGAGAATAATCTTTAAGATTCTTTTGGACATCAAGAAAGCTTACCTCTTCTACATCTTCATCATCTTATTTGGCCATGAGAGCAAATAGTGAGTCAAAGCTTGCGGGTTCATCTTCGACAACCATCATGGATGGGTTTTCTGGATCTTCTCCACCATCTGATTCACTTGTATCTCCCCATGCCGCTAAAGCTTGCTTGACTTGATTGTCTGCAGTTTCTCTTCGCTTGAAGTTATCCGGGACCGAGTGCCTCTTTCGTCCTTTTTCAGGATTATTTTTGACGTAACCCTTGTAGTCTTCTTTATGAAAGGGACAATCTTTGATAAAGTGTCCAGGATTTCCGCACTTGTGGCAGCAATCGTTTCCTCTTGGATATCTGCTAGTGTTTCCTTTCTTAGGAAAACCTCAATTTCTTCTTACCATCCTTTGAAACTGCCTGGTGATGTAGGACATGTCAACATCTTTACTTGAATCATTCTTTGCAGCTATGAGAGCCAGACTCTTTTCCTTCTTAGGTTCCTGCCTTTCTTGATCTTGCTGCTTCTTGACTTCATAGGTCTTCAGGTTCCCTATCAGCTCGTCCATGGTTAGTGTCTGAAGATCCTTAGCTTCAATAATGACATTGACTTTTGCTTTCCCAAGAAGGTGGTCAGACACTGAGAATTTTTCAGACTAGCTTGTTTGTTTTTATCACTTTTCAAAGACAATTTAGTTCATTGATGATGGATGTAAATCTGTTGTGCATATCTTGAATAGATTCACCATCCGTCATCTTGAAGAGTTTATATTGAGTAGTACACATATCTATCTTGGATTGCTTAACTTGACTGGTTCCTTCGTGGGCTGTTTGTAATGCTTCCCAGATCTCCTTGGCAATCTCACAAGACGAGATTCAATTGTACTCGTCAAGTCTAATCCCACACACTAAGAACTTCTTGGCCTTGAAGTTCTTTTCGACCTGTTTTCTGTTAGTGTCAACATATTCCATTCTGGTCTTAGGTACAGTCTTGGAGACTTCTCCTTCGATCAGAGTCTTCATAGGCACATAGGGACCATCACAAATCACATCCCACGACTCACAATCTTCAGCCATAATGAAATCATGCATCGTTGTCTTCCACCACCCATAGTATTTTCCATTGAACCTGGGTGGTCTAGTTGTTGATTATCCTTCATCGAGATTTGGTGGAGCATCCATTAGAGACAATCCTTTCTAGGTGTTAACCTCTTAGAAAGGCATCGCTCTGATACCAATTGATGGCTTATAATAATCCAACACAGTTAAGAGAACCAGGTTCCTCACCTGGTTTTGCTACCGACAACAGTAAGTAAGAATAAACGAACAAACAATAAGGACATATAACATTTATGTGGAAACCTCCTTGCTTAAGGGAGTAAAACCACAACCTACCAGGTAGGATTTCTCAACAACTTCACTAATCAACACTAAGCCAAGTTCAAATTACAACCTGTTGCAATCTAGGAATTAAACTCTTAATCCCTCACCCTTACAATAATTCTATTATAAGCCTTCTCTACAATAATCTTATTGCAAAGGCATACAAGGCTACCTCTAGCCCACAATGCTACAACCATGGCTAACTCTAGCCTACAGCTAAACACCCAACAAGAATGAAATACAAACGAGTCACCTACATATGCTTCTCAATGAGGAGTAGGTTTACAATGATAAGAACAAAATACAAAGACTCAACAACTAGGAACTAGGGACATCTTCAGTTGACACAAGCAGGTCCCTTGTTGTTGAAGCTTTGCCTTGGAGAATACAATGGCGGCCAAAAGTGAGAACAATCTTGTAGTGTGAAAAACTAGGTTTAGCTTCTAGTCGCATCCACTTATTTATGGAGGAGTGAGAGAAGCAGCAACCTTAAACTCTTTGCTATTGGTCGAGACAAAAAGGGGCTTGCTGTAGTTCTGCTGCTGCGTTGCCACTGTCTCTGGAATAGTACAAGTTACAACTGGAGGGTTGACTTTGTATATAGACACTTCACACACCAAGTCCCTTAGTAGGTTTGTCAATCATCAAAACAATGATTGCATCACAACACGAATAAAGTTAGCCTTCCATATCTTAATAACTCCAAATTACTTGAAGGAAAATCTGAACTTTGATGAAGAACACCAAAAAATCTACATTTAATCCTTGAGAGGGGTTTTCTTGAAAACCGTATGATTCGAGAGATGATTCTCGTTAACAATCCCTATACTAACGATAGGATAGCTTAGAAACACTTAGAATAGACTTACCTTGGTGTGGGAGGATAAGCAGAGGAGAGCAGAGAATAGTTGTCCTAGGGTTCGGAGAAACAAAGTAAAATTTTTGAAAAACTCGCATAGGGTCATATTTTTAGGTTGATGATCGAGCCTGGGCTTCGACGTGTTGCATGCTCCATCGCGTCGAACTTCATCGCGATGGGCGTCGTGCCGCATCCAGTACTTGATCTATTTTTCTCCTCATTCTCTTTGGTCGCGATGCGATCTCCACTACCTCCAACTTGGGTGCGATGGTCATCACGTTGCATCGTGCATCACGTTGAAATGGGCAATGCGCCGCAACGTTCACTGCATCCAACTTGGACACGATGGGCGATGCGCCGCATGCCCCATCGCATTTGTGAGAAATATAGGAGAAAAATATTATTGAATTGTGTCTACATTATTACACAAAGATTCTATATATAGACACTAGATAACAATCCTTTACCAAGTAGGATTCTATATACTATTCCTATTCCTACTCTAACTAGGATTCTATATACTATTCCTACTCTAACTAGGATTCTATATACTATTCCTATTCCTATTCTAACAACATTGAATACTTAGAATTTCGCGACTTTGGTAAAATGTACGCAACTTTCTGTACCAAGCTCGGATTAATGAATGGCTTGAAGCGTTGGAAATAGAAACGAACACAGTATCAAGTACGACCCTACATCCTTATCAACACTGCACAACCCATATAATTTGAACCTCAACTCCCGAGCACAACCATATTCTCCGTGTTCGGATCAAATTACTCATTTCCAATGGGTCAACCCTTAGTTTGGAAGTTACAAGATGCACTTAGAATAGGGTAGGAGATTCAACTTTTGCTGAAGTGATTGAAAGCTAATTTATTGCTATACACAAAATCAACTATCTATGTACTTTAGAATTTGTTTATGAACAAATGTCATTCTGACTCTGGCCAATTAAAGGGGAGACATTCCAGTTAATTGATGGACTAAGGATTTGCGGATGTGGTGAATTTGATTCATGTGTATAAGAAAATTTATTAGTGTGCCCATATTTTGATGTTTCTCACACTACAGATGTCGAGGGAACTTTACATGAAATGAGTGTTTTGAAGCTGATAGGATGGATTCTGAATCCCGAGATTTCCTTAAAAAGAGGATTGGGAAATTAATGAACCAACATATCATATCAAGGAAGTACACCATGAATTTTGATGATTGTCTGAGATAGGTGAATCCTGGACTAGCTTTGCGTATCCTAAAGTTGAGGCAGTATTATGTAGAGATAACCACAATGTGTTGTTCCGTTATGTTTAAAGATAAGGTATAGTTAATGCCTGCAGATAATCTTTTTCTCCTCTGCCATTAGTTTTGCTATGATTTTGATGCATTTTGCTGTTTCACTATGGATAGTTCCGAGTCCCATCTCCTTCACTTGGAAGATACATGGTAATGGGGGTATCAGGAAACTGTTTATTTTTCTGTCATCTGACACGTGTCTGAAAAATTTACCAAGTCCCTTCTGGCCTTTTGGTACTTTTGGCAGGATGGTCTCATTTGGAATGGAGGACTTTGCTGGAAAATATGGAGGACTGAAACCTTCTCAGTTTGTTGATTTGACCTCACTTATGGGTGATAAATCTGATAACATACCAGGTTCATTTGTGCTTCCTTATATAATCTTTTCATTAGATTGAAAGGTAGTCAGCAGATGCACTATATCTTGAGATGCATTGCTATTTTTTATTGAGTTACCTGTACAGTCAATCTCACATAAAACCAAGTATATACAAGATAGATGTGTGTTGTAAATCATTGTTTAGCATTAACTTTTCTAATTTTAGCTATCTCCAACTTTGAACATTATGTAATTAGATTTATTTTCCTGTGTGATTAAATCAATAAAATCAGTCATTAGGCTCTGCCTAGTGACATATTAGCTTTAAAGAAAAGGTAGATTGTGCAGGGACTTCTCTTTGTTTTCAACTAAACTCACTCAGCCCCTCCAACTTCTGAACACCCTTACCCAGAAGTCTTCTGTCAAGAAAGTATAACGTTGTACCAGAAGCCTTTAAGACTTGAGTGAAAGAAAAGCATTAGAAAAATACTTAGGTCCGTTTTCATTGGGGGTCTGAGTGAGTGACTTAAAAAGCATCGTTGGCCTATTTAAGCATTCTGAAGCTTAAAGTTTAGTAATGACTGACGCAATGACGAGATACAGAAAAGCTGTGAGTTCTTAAAAATGGAAATGACTTGAGAAATTTTACTGGGAAGTTCATGGCACCTTCATTCTCATCGTAAAAGTCCAAATGAAGAGGAGAAAACAATGCCATATCTATATCTCATTACTTCAGAATGGTGTTGTATAGATCACTTTTAAGAGGTGGTGCTGTTAGTTACATGTTCTCTGCCTACGGACAGATTCTATTATTTTTCCATTATATCAAGACACTGGATAAGTCTGTCTGAATGGACTTATAAGTAGTTTATTGGTAGATACAAATCAGCTTCAGCTCAATGGTAGTACTCTATTGGAATTTGTCATTTTATTAAACTTCTCTTTTCAAAAGATCTGGCATTATATTCCTTATTTTTTCATTTCATTTGCAGGAGTTCACGGGATTGGAGATGTACATGCAATTCAACTTATTATAAAATTTGGTATGTTAATTGTTCTTAGTAATATACTTTTGGAGAACCTTAATATTGTCGGGCTGTTATAAGTTATAACTGCTTCCCCTGCTTTTGAAGGATAAATCCTTTCCATGATAGTCTCACTTCCTGTATGTTACTGCTACACTTTATAAGTGTTCACAAATTATAATCAGGAGTATGCCTTCTTCTAATTCTGATTCTCAGTGCCTATAGGTTGCTGGGTTTCTACACAAATTATTATTGTGCGACGCAACAAACTGGCATGCAAAGTATTCCCTCTGACTAAAAAAGAATATCTTATTCTCCATTTCTGTTAGCTCTGTTCACTACCCTTAAAGGATACCTGTTGCTGGTGGGAGGTGGCAGGTCCCATGGAATTAGTCGAGGTGCGCGCAAGCTGGACTGGACACCACCGGTTATAAAAAAAAACAAAAACAAAAGAAGTTCAAAGCCATTTTATGTAACAAGAAATTAGCTAGGTTTACATTTCTCGCTGCCACTTCTTCCTCTGTTTTCTTCAGAAACATGAAAGGTAATACAAGGCCTTACATGTTCCTACAATGAGTGAAAGCACATGAAAATATTATTAAGAATATTAAGCTGAGCCCTATTCATAGTTATATACTACACAATACATAATAATTTATTTCGTATGGAACACTATAATAATCCTTTTCCTTATTGGACACTATACACTTTTATATTCTAACACTCCCCCTCTAGCTAATATAAGTCATATGTACCAAGCTTGTTACAAATGTAACTTATTCGAGGACCAGTGAGGGACTTGGTGAAAATGAAGATTTCAAGAAGAAGAAAAAGCTTCTTTATATTTTTTGATGAATTTACATCCCATGGGAATGGGTACTTATGCAGTCAATCCTAAGACTAAATAAGGAAAGACAATATTATACAATCTATTACATTTAATTACAATATCAGTTTACTCCTACACATTATAATTTAGCTAGGAAATAAATCAATCAATACTCCCCCTCAAGTTGGTGCAAAGATGTCACACATGCCCAACTTGCAAACAAGTGTATGGAAAGTCCGTTTGTTGAGGCCTTTGGTAAACACATCAACTAGCTGCTTTTCTTATGACACATGGAACAAACTCAAGACACCACTCGTAACTTTTTCTTTGATGAAGTGTCGGTGAATTTCAACGTGTTTTTTTGGCCATGTTGGACTATGAGCTATACTGACTGCAGCCTTGTTGTCACAATACAAGGAAAGTTTTCCTTTTCAGACAATCTCAATTCCTTTAGTAGCTTTTGTAAGCACAAATGTCCACAAACACCCCGAGCCATAGCTCTATATTCTTCCTCCGCACCTGATCTTGCAACTACACTTTCCTTCTTGCTTCTCCAAGTGACCAGGTTTCCTCATACGAGTGTACAATAATCAAATGTAGATCTTTTGTCATCTAGAGATTATGCCCAATCCGCATCCTTAAAGGCTTCTACTTGGAAGTGACCGTGTCTGGAAAAAGGTAGACCTTACAGTGGAGCAGACTTCAGATACTACAAAATGTGAAAGACAGCTTTGCATATAAGGATCTCGGGGATGATGTAGGAACTGCTCTCCAGGCTTACTTAATAGGCTATGTTTGGTCTAGTGTGAGAGAGATAAATGAGTCTTCCAACTTGCCTCTGATATCTCTCCTTATCAACTGCCTCTCCAACTCTGTTCGTAGTTTGTGATTGCTTTAATAGGCAATTCTGCAGGTTTGCAACCTGTCATACCAGTTTCTTTTAAGAGGTCCAGAAGATACTTCCGTTGAGGAATAAAGATTCCTCTTTTTGATTTAGCAACCTCAATTCCCAAGAATTACAGCAGTTTATCAAGATCCTTGATCTCAAAATCCTGTACCAGCAACTTCTTCAATCGTGTCATCTTCTCCTTGTCATCTCCTGTCATTACTATGTCATCAACATAAACTATGAGAAGAGTGAGTTTACCCTTTTGATGTCTTATGAAGAGGGTGTGATCAACATTGCTTTGTTGGTAACCAAAGGAGATCTTTGCTTTGCAGAATCTATCAAACCAAACTCTAGGAGATTGCTTCCGTCCATACAAGGCTTTCTTTAGTCTGCATACCTTTCCTTGATTTTGTTCAGTACCAAACCCATGAAGAATCTCCATGTACATCAAACTATTATAAGTCCCAATCAAGATTAGCTACACAAGACAAAAGAATTCTAATGTTGTTCATTTTGCAATGGGGCAAGTGTCTCTTGATACTCCACTCCATCCCTTAGCCCACCAATCTTGCTTTGAATCTCTCACGGATCCAATCGCCAAGGAAAGGCCAGTCTAGTGACTAGGGTTAAAAGAATTTACCCAGGCATGGGATAAAGGGCAAGTGGAGCCGAGATAGCAAATCGAGCAGCCTATTGCGCTAACGGTAATGGATGAAAGGGAAGAGGGACGAAGTGAAGACGGGGTTTACTCAAACGAGTTGAATAAGCAAGCCAATAAGATCAAACTACTCTTGTTGAACCAACTACTAATCACCAAGTCCTTTGTTTAGCCAAATCAGCTTGGGATAGCTTGGTTGGTGAGAGAATTTTAGCATTCATTTGATTGATAGTAAAATCTTGCTCCAATATGACCTAGCTGGCAAGCGATCCCAGTTCGCGACACAGAACAAGACAGCAAGCGAGCGTACTTCTGTTCGCTTCTTCTCCACCAAGCACGAAAGTTTAAGGATAACTGTAGGTCGGTGGCTACCTAAGGAAACTCCGATTCGATCCGCCCCCCGGCAGGCATCTACCTCATCCCGATCACAAGGAGAGGTAACCATCAACTTTATGTTTTATCGTGAAAACCCATTACAACAAGTTCCCGAGTCTCATTTTTTGACAAAACCTTCATCTCTTCAATCATAGCTTGCATCCATTTCGAAACTGCAAAAGTTTCCCTCCAATTTCAGGGAATAGGCACAGAAGAAATAAACAAGGCAATGGCCCTATAGGAGGGAGATAAAGAATTATAGGAGACAAAATAGATAAAGGGTGTTTGGTGTAAGATCTTACTTTTTTCATGTGAGCAATTGGCAAATCTAACTCATTAGTGAATGTGGATAACTCACTAGTAGAAGAAGGTTCGGCTTTGGCAGATTGCATGATGACTTCTTCTGCTTCTACTCTATTTCTCCTTGAGTAAGCTTGTCAATCAGGTCTATCCAAGCAGCCAATAGTCTCCCCTTGAATTCTTTCTCTATTTTAGCTTTCCCTTGTGGTAGTGATTTCAACAATAGAGCTAGGGAAAACCATCTCATCTTCCTTATCACTCTCTCCTTGAAGAGGTGATGGTGTAGTACTGAAATAGGGCTCAGATTGTCGAAAGGTAATATTCATGCAGACAAAGAATCTCATGGAAGGAGGATCATATCATTTGTATCCTTTCTGTGTTCAAGAATACCCAATAAAGACACATTTAAGAGCTCTAGGATCATGTTCCCCTGAGTTCCTAGTGTGAACAAAGCAGACACACCCAAACACCTTTGGAGGAATAATATATTCATTCTTACCCTTTAAAGCTTCTAGAGGACTCAAAAAAATAGAGGGTTTCTAGAGGCATCTATTGATGAGATAGGAAACTACTAAAATGGCATCCCCAGTATGGTTTTGGTAAATGCATGGTAAACATGATGGATCTTGCCACTTATAACAAAGGAGAGTAGTTTTGAAAGCCTTTAGAGGAGCTTGTCATGTGCCTATTCACACCAGAATCAATAATCCAAGAACTGAACTTATTAAATGCGAGACCTGACTGCACATAATTGGAACTCGCAACATTAGAAGATTCAAGTTTTTTAAAAAGACAACAAAGATGTTGGACTTCGTTTGAAGACAGGTTTTTCCAGAAGTACTTTCCCTTGGATGTCTCCACATTTTCTGTAATATTAGCATGACCCCTTGATGGACCTTCTCGTTCTCCTCCACGACCTTTACTCGGCCTTACATGTAATTTCTATTATGTCTCTTTTGAATGCGTTGGCCTTTCATAATAATCACAGTGCAGGTGATCTTTATCAGAAGATGTGATTGCCCTTGGTTGCTCATTAGACACAACTAACCATGACTTCTCAGTTGGTGCAGAATAAAGCATGACCCCTCGTCGGCTCTCTTCCTGTTGAACATAGGAATATGCATCCTCAAGCGAAGGAAATAGAATTTTACCTAGAACTTGAACACGAGATACTTGATATCATATTTAGAATGGAGGAAAAGAGACAATTGCTTATGTGGAACCAAAAATGAAGGGTTAAATCCAAAGAAAAGATCAATAAGAACCAGATTACTGAATTGGAAAGATTGAAAATGTGGGTTCAGTGATGAAGGCAGAAACAAAGTTTTAGAGAAAATAAAGAGCACTCGGTTTGATTA
This sequence comes from Jaltomata sinuosa, assembly GCA_003996215.1. Lineage (NCBI taxonomy): Eukaryota > Viridiplantae > Streptophyta > Magnoliopsida > Solanales > Solanaceae > Jaltomata > Jaltomata sinuosa. The sequence goes on along the minus strand of QJPP01001220.1, from coordinate 452,576 downwards.
TTCCCTCAAGCTATTGGGGTTTAAATAATTATGTTTACGTCTCCTAAAAGGAAAGGAAATTTAACCTGATTACAATTGGACTAAATTAAGCTACCTACTATGTTTACAAATGTTCTAGAATCTTCACAAGGATTCTGACATAAGGTGTTGTCACTACAAAAAGTATGAATAGAAACACCAAATTGATCTTCCAAAAGCTCTTAAATGAAGAAAACAACCCCGAACAATCTTTCGTTAAGAAAATTTAAGTACATCTTGAATAACCATGAATGAAACTAACTCTACCAAATATTGGAATGAACTAATGAAAAAACAGACTCTACAGGACTCTCAGCATTGTGTGGGAAGTAGTGAGGCTATATTTCCCAAGTTGACCCGATTCACAATCTAATGTGGACAGACTAGACAAACTAGGCACCATCTTCTATAGCTTGGATAAACTCGGATGTTGAATTTTAAATTTGGAGGATCTATAATTGGACATGTTGTGGAGGAGTTAAGAGAAGTAAGGTAGTAAAGGCTTTGTTATTCATGCCCTGCACCAATTGTCTGTCCCATACCGCGGTCCCACATAACAAAAGAATCATAAAGAAATAAGATGACACAATTTAGGACACGGATCAAACGACCGAGAGATACAAGATTAAAAGGATAACCAGGGATTTAAAGAACAGAGTTAAGAGTGATAAAGGATAGGGGATTATTACTTTTCTAGCTCTCCTTTTGCTTTTGTTTGGAACCCATTGGGTAAAGTAACAACAAGAAGAGATTGTGCACAAATAATATTTGCAAAAGGGATTTATTAGTAGAAATATAATTTGAAACGCTTGAGTCCACGACCCACAATCCAAGGGTATTGGACTGTGAAAACAAGCATAAAAATTATAAGCAACAAAGGCTTAGGCTGAACAATCGAGGCTGCTTGTGGAGATGTCAACTTACTTGCTCATACTGAAGGAACTTGTTATATTCCCTTCTAATAAAAGGTAACCCTGATCGCCTGTAGTGTCAGTCTAAGCAACATGAGCATTCTTGGCTGGTCGATCATGTAGAAATAACAATCTTCACGAATGTGTTCAATCCTATTACAATAACTACACTTAGGTTGAGATTTTCCAAAACAACCTCCTCGTCAATTCTCCATTGACCGGATGTCTGATTTTCTATTGCCTGAGATGAGATGCGAGAACAAGGGAGTCAATGGTTGGTGATGAGATCACTATGTGACTAGGTGGTGCGTCAAGGCTAAGTAATCTAGTTCATCAACTATAGGAACAACATGACTAGCCAAAATCTGGTCACACACTGAGTCAAGGTCATTAGGAGTTGTTTTCAAACACTAGCAGTAACTAGCATCAACTTCAAGTTACCTTTATCTCAAAAAAAAACTAGCATCAACTTCTCAAATTTCACCATGACTGCATGTACTTGTCCCAAGTAAGTAGACATCCAATTCATATTTCGTCAAGTTTGTCACCCGAGATATCACATCATAAAAATGAGATATGTCATAGTGTATAAAGTGCGAGTTTTCCCAAATTGAATAGAAACTCCGGAATGGACGAAACAAGAGCATCAACTAGGAATCAATAGATCCCCAAAGGAGGCAACATAGTTGAACGTCAACCTTCTCCCACTGTGTTTGGACCTTTTCATCTTCCTCAATAGCCTTAATCACTTGAACCTCTTGACCTATTGCACCATAACTCAACCAAAGAAGCCAAAACTAAATAATATGAACTTCCCATTAAGGGGTCGTTTGGTATAGTGTATAAAAATTAGTACTGAATAGGGTGTATTAGTAATGTTGGGATTAGTTATGCTGAGCTTATTTCTTACCAATGTTTGGTTTGATGTATTAAAAATAACACGCGTTGCTATATTTCGGAAAAGATATTATTTGTTTAAATAAATACCCTCTACATTCTATAGCTTTGTGTACTTTCTTTACAAAGCTTTATTATTCATTCTTAAAAATGAAAAATAATTTGTTTTTATATTCTCATTTAAATTATTTGGAGGAAATTGTATATTGATAAATTGGAAAGAAGTTATTCATAAATTTTTATTATTGAGCTCTAGATTTTTACTGGCGTTTTCAACTGAAAATTAATCTTTTTTGAGTTGTGGTTGATTTTTTAGACTATTTTTTTTTTTTGAAATAGGTAATGTTGAATTTTTTAGACTATTTCTTATAGTGATAATTTTCTAAGCTTATACATTCTACGGTGATTAAAGTAGGTTGAATGGTTAAGTTCTTTTCCTAAAGTTTGAAAATTTCAATAGTAAATGATGACCAAGTGGACTAAGAAAATAAGTGTGGGTATATGAAATTTTTTTTGGAGTCATAACTGGTAATTGTTTTAGACTTATTCAAATGAAACTTAGCTACATGTTAGCAAAAGGATGAAAATGCATGTCTTTTTAAAGACATTTTTAGCAATAGAAAATTTCATTGCCGGTAATTATTTTAGGCCTAAGAGAAAATTGTGGCATGATTATAATTGAAATTTTATTGAGCGTCAATAAATATAATTTTCTTAAAAAATATTTTCTGTGCATCAACGGGTACTATACTAGTATAAATATATAGCAGGAAAATCAAGAAAACAAACAAAAACTTAGAAAGGATATAGAAAAGGTTTAAAGAGACTTTAGGGTATTGTCTTTACCATATTTATCCCATGTATTAAGACCCTAGTATTACTAGTATGATGGATTGGAATGTATTTGTGAGAAATATAGGAGAATAATATTATTAAATTGTGTATCTAAATTATTACACTGAGACCCTATTTATAGACACAACATTACAATCCTTTTTCAAGTAGGCCACTACATTACAATTCTTTTTCAAGTAGGATTCTATATATTATTCCTGTTCCTGCTCCTATTCTAGCACTCCCCCTCAAGCTGGTGCATACAGGTCATATGTATTGAGCTTGTTATAGATGCAATTAATACGAGGACCAGTGAGGGATTTGATGAAGATATCTGCAAGAAAACTGGTAAAGACTGCTCGGGATGTTTGGGCGACCTCAGTTTAAAAGGAACAAACTGAAAAAGTGGTCGGAAAAGCGATAAACATCGTTAGAAAGTCTATCTGTTGCCGGAAAATTGCCAAAAATTGGTATAAAATATATGGGCCGTCACGGAATCAAGAGACGAGTAGATCTTGAACAAGAAACTCGCAAAAAACCAGCCGGAACAGGCTCACGCACTGGCGCGTGGTCAGATCTCGCCGGAGGTGACGACCTCCTAGGCAGTGCGTGGAGACACGTGGGACGTTGATTCGTAGGTGTTGGTCTGCTGAACACTGACGAAAAGTGAAACTACGTAAATCAGATCTAAGGAGTCACCAAAAAGATGTACGCAACTACGCAAATCAGATCTGAGGAGTCACCGGATAGACGCATGGTGTTATGCAAATCAGATCTGAGGAGTCACCGGAAAGACGCACGGTGTTACGCAGACCACAGATCTGAGGAGTCACCGAAAAGATGCACGGTGACTACTTTTTTGTCCCGGATGCTTCTCAAATCAGTCCTTCTCAGCATGATTATTTTTTCCATGAATTGGCCCAACTTTTGCTAATATAATCATTGGCCAGATGGGAAGCTATATGAGTTATAACCGCCGGCCGGCTGCAGAAGTTTTTTTTTTTTGTTCTCTATCAAGATCGTAGAAGCTCTGATACCATGTGAGAAATATAGGAGAATAATATTATTAAATTATGTATCTACATTATTACACTGAGAACCTATTTATAGACATAACATTACAGTCCTTTTCCAAGTAGGATTCTATATACTATTCCTGTTCCTGCTCCTATTCTAACAGTATTAGTTGTACATCCTATTATACCAAAAAGTGTATAACTAATACATGTATTTATTATACATAGCCTTAAAATTCCTACCAAACAAAGTACAAAATAAATGCCACGCTTAATACATGTATTATTTGTCTTAATACATTGTACCAAACGACCCCTAAGGGTTCTGAAGTAATCATACGACTTGAATTTTCAGTTCCCATGTTTTGGTGCAAAAGTATCAATCTTGAAAGACAAGTTTAATTGAATAGAGGTCTAGCAAAAAATAACTGCTGAAAACAGTGAACAAATCACCAAAAACTGGCTGAAAATCAGTAAAAGAAAGTCACTATATCGCCGGAAATCACTATCCCGACGACTGTTTCCAGCAAACTGCTGATCAGAACTTGTCGGAACAGGTATCAATCAGGTCGAATAGGTAGGCGACCATTGTACAAGAATCTGATTTGGGACACGTTGGAAAACAGAGAGTTCGCCGGAAACAGAATCGCATTGCGCAGGAATCTGTATAAAATTTGAGGGTTTGACTCGGAATGATTGGGCGATTAGCAGAAAAAAAGCTAACATAAGTGATTGAAATAGGACTCACGCATCATTGACGTCTGAGCTTCGATAGGCGTGTGAGGGCATGTGGATTAAATTTTATCGGAGCGGATTTTTGGGGTTTGGTCGCTAGAGATTTTTCAGTCTCGTGGTATATTAGTTCCTGCAAAAAACTAGTAGAAAGTGGTATTGACACGGACAACCACTTAGGTCATCAAAAAATTGAACAGTGATTGAATTTTGCACAGCATATTTTGCACAATGCTATTTTCTCACTAAGGCTCTGATACCATGTGAGAAAGCACATGAAAATGTTATTAAAGATGTGTATCTACAATATTATATTGAGCGCTATTTATAGTTATATTCTACATAGTACACCATAATTCTTTTCCATATGAGACACTATATAATAACTTTTTTCCATATGAGAGTGATATACATTAATATTTGAACCTACAATAAATACCAAGCAACTCACAATATTGCCCTCTATAAAGTAACTCATCCTTGTCATATCTTAATAACTATTCTGAGTCAAAAAAAGGACTACTCAGTGTGGAAAAAGAGAGTATTTAACAACAAAGGCAAAAATTAATTTCTCATGCTGCAAAGGTGAAAAAGCAAAGGTGAAAAAATAAAGGTAATCGACTGACCCAATGTTTTTGTCTCAAGTATCTCTTGGTGTCATAGCTCTATAAGGAGTAAATAAAACTGATAAAGTAGCAAGGAGTATGGTGCTAGCTAACATATTATAAAGTAGATAATTTCTGCATGCTGCCTGATGTAGTCTCACTTTTACTAGCCAATAGAACCTCTTCGTTTTGATTTTTCCAAACATAGAAAGCTTTTCTTGACATGCAAGTGAAGGCTTCAATATCCACATCATCAAGTACCTAAGAGATGATTGTCAAAGTCACAGTGGAAACTAAATGAGTCTATCCTCGTACTCTGAATCCCCAGCCATTCTTTGTGGGACAGAGGAATTATTGGTCTTTTCCTACAGAGAAAGTGGCTAACTACCTTCAAATTCTGACCTGGACCCTTCTCGGACACAACGTACATTCCAAAATCACCGTTACTTGGAGATCTTTCCCCTTGGCCAAAATAAGTTATTATCATGTTATAAATGTGGTACCATGGTTCTTACAGTTTCAGAATTTTCTTGCAGTGTGTTAATGTTACAATATTCTTCCTAAAAAATGAACTGCTTGTTAATAAAAATAAGACGTTCATTTATCTCTTTGAATGGTATTGGTTTTTAATCTACTCTTTTGTCTTTGCTTTTATATCTTCATTTCTTTAGTAGTTTTTATTTCCTTCAATTCCGTCGTAATTTAGATTAGTATGAACTTGTTTCTATCCTGGTTTTATTTAATAGGTACACTAGAAAACTTGCTGGAGTGTGTTGAACAAGTTGAGGAGGAGCGAATTAGGAAGGTAATCCCTGCTAATTTACGATTGTGCTCTGTTTTGCTTCTCTTTTTCCATTCAAATTGCCTCATCCAGAGGAAGCCCGTTCAAATTTGTCATCCCAGGGTATTGTTAAGAAACAGTAACTGAGCTTAGATTTAATAATACCCTATTAAAAAGTAGTATATCACAGTCTTGAATCCACATCTTGCAGATCTAGTATTACTGGTGACATGAACAGGATCCAAATTACTCTGGCTTTGAATTACTTACACTCTGAGCTGTTTTGTCCTTTTTATTCCCTTAGCTTAAATTATGATACGATTTCCTAATTGTTTTAGACCATGTCTGTTCAATGGACTACCATTGCAATTCACTTTGCTGAAAAAAAAAGAGAAGTATGTGCAGAAAAGAAGAAGAAAACTAGTTTATCATTTGTGATTTCTTACAATAAAGATAGGTTATCAAGTTACCTTTGTCTGAAAAAAAAATAAAGATATGTTATCTGCCAATTACCATCTTTTAGGAATTTGAGTCACCTTGCTTTGTATATGGATCACAGCATGTGTGTGTCTGTGTTGGTTTAGTATTTTGTAAAGAACTGGATCTTGAGCCTCACTCAACCCCAAAAACTAACTCAAGAGGGGAGGATTTCCCAAATCATTTAAAGAGACCACCTATCCTGTAAATCGTTGATGTGGAAACTCTTCAAACCCAACCCCCCCCCCCCTCCACGTCCGTGGCTGGACATTTGGAGCATGAGTAATTTTTAATATGGGGGCCCAACATTGGGTAATAAGAATTGGGATGAGTTCTGCTCTGATACCATGTAAAGAAATGGATCATAGCTATCTTTGAAAATGGTAAGATTATGGTAGTTTTTTTTTTCTTTTCAAACTGTAAGAATATGGTAGTTATATGTTTTTCTGTCTTCCCCTTCTAAAACAATTCTACTGTTGCATCTCTTTGTGTGATCGAATAAGATGTAATTTCATTTAAAAGGCATCCAGTATATACTGAAAATTACAAGCAAAAGCTTAAAGGAAAAGAGGTTGCTCCTGAAAAGTGATCCTCCTATATGTCTTCTAAGGAGCTAACAAAGTCAAAAAGCTGATCAAATCTTTTTCGGTATACTCCAGCAAAAAATGTCTGTAAGACATCTGTACTTTACATGAATAGGAGAAGTGATTCCTTCAAAGCATCTGCTATTCCTTTCTAGCCATAGGCACCAAAAAGTAGAAGCTGGAACAGTCTACCATAGCCTTTTGAAGTTCTCCTTACATTCTGTTGTCCCCAACTTCTGTATTCTTTTCTGATGCTATGAGGCATAGTCCACTGAAAGCCAAAAGGACAGGAGCATATTCCATGTATCAGCTGCAACTGGGCAATGCAAAAATAAATGGCAGGAGTCCTCCGAATTTTGCAGGCATAGGTAACATCTGCTGCTGTGGGTGAAGCCCCTTCTAATTAAATTTTCATGTGTAAGATGACCTCCTTTAAAGAGTTTCCCAGCTGAAGCAAGCCACTTTGGTTGGGATGTCGACTTTCCAAACTAATTTCCATGGCCTTTCATTAATGGTGTGTTGTTCATGTGCATGTGTTTGTAGCAAGCTTTATCAAAGAACACCTCTTTCCCACTACAGTTCCATATAATCCTGTCTTTCTTGCTTGGGTCCAGATAAGCTCCTAATCTTGTAGGTAGAGCTGCCAATTCCTATATTTCCCAATCATAAAAATTTCTCCTAAGGGATAGGCTCCAATTATTTTCTTCTCTAAATTGCTTCGCTGTAGCCTGTGGGGATGATGCCAAAAGGAACAGATTTTGGAATTCCTTCTGCAAAGAGTGATTTCCTAGCCATTTATCCTTCCAAAAACTGATCAGTTCACCATTCCTAGCCTTCAGGTTAGTGTATTTACTCCCATAGTTGATGTATTTCAAGGGCCAACATCATGGGAAGATCAGGAGACTTTAGTTTTGCAGTAGCTTCTTTTTCCACGTTTTGCTTTTATAATCTTCCTCCAGAAAGCATCAGGTTGTGTACAGTACCTCCACAGCCACTTCATAAGCAAGCATTTATTTGTACCACTAAGTTTCTTACTCCTAAACCTACCCGTTGTTTGAGTAAAAACACTGGATTCCATTTGACCAAGGGGAATTTCTATTGAGTATTGCATCCCTCCCATAAGAAGTTCCTCCTGATTTATCCAACTTCTTTAATACCTTAGAAGGGATAGGAAATAGAGACATGAAGTAGGATATCCAACACACTACCTATCAGTGTCAGCCTGCTACCCATAGAGGTACTGTCTTATCACTTATGCCAGCTTGCCAACCTGTTTTCCAATTTTTCCACAATTCCTTGCCATACCCCTTGTGACCTATGTTTGGCACAGAGAGGTAGGCCCAACTCCAAGTAGTTGGAATACAAGCAGTTCTGCACCCTAGGATCTCAGCCAGCTCCAAAATATTGGCAACATTATTAACTGTTGCATCTCTATCTGCCAAATACCATCTTTTTGGAATTTGAGTCACTTCCCTTGGTATATGGATCACAGCATGTGCATGTTAGTGTTGGTTTTGTATTTCACAGTTCACCAAATTATAGGTTGTGCATAACCTGAAGCAGGCTATAGCGAGTAGAAACAGTCAATCTTTTAGATTAGACCCGTCTTTGAAAAAATGGTAATAATGTGGTAGTCATATGTTTGTCTCTCTCCCCCTTCCAAAACAATTTTACTGTTGCATCTCTATTGCAGCAATTTTCAACTGATTTTTGAATAGAGCAACTGAAGTATGCTAGTCTTACATATGAACTCTTTCAGTTGAGTCTTAGAAAGGGTTTGGCAGATTTTCCTTTTGTAGGACCTGTCAGATTAAAAGTATAAACCTAATTAAAATGAGACACTATTCTTTATTAGATAATGTAGTACTTATATGTTCCTTCTTAGTTTTGTTAGACTTGTATGTAAGAGAACTCCTAAATTGCCTTAAGAGTCAAATTATTCAATATTGGAATAAAATAAGCCTGAATAGACTAGTTGATTGATTGCTTGAAGTTTGTTCGAGAATGGAAGATTCAGCTAGGATATCACCAAATCGGTAGATATTGGCTTGCTTGTTTCAGAAACGTGCTGATTCTATTTTCTATACCATTTATTCAAACCTAGAAAGTTAGGAAAGTTCATTGTAGGTTATCTGTAGCAATTATTTAGCTCCTAGTACTATGATCTTCATCTTCATTCTTCTAAGAAGAAAATATGTACAACATTCTTCAACAGGAAGTAATCAAAAAGTTCTCCTCAAAAATATTTCTCTTTCTCATGGTATGAAAGCTTTGTTTCTCTTTCTGTCCTTTTTTTTATAGAGGCTGGCATTTTGTACACCATGAGAAGTTCCATCCGAGTCTTCGCATACAATCTTAGGAAAAACCAATTTCCACAATCTGTCCAGATTACGACCATTCCATTCATGAAGTGAACTTCCTACAAATCTTGACAATTTTATAAACACTAAGCAACTCACACCAAAAAAGGTCTTGATCAAGGCACCGGCCTTCTGCTTTCATGTTAACTGTCCCATATTGGTTGAGGGAGTAGACTATTGTCTACACACATGGCCTTGGCAATCATCACCTTATGAGCTAGCTTTTTGGGGTTGAGTTAAGCTCAAAGTCCACTTTTTTAACATGATATCACAGACGGACCAATTTCATTTCTTGTTTTACCCAATCTTGGTCCCCCATATCAAGTTATTTATGCTCCAATGTCCATCTCTGGGCGTGGGAGACGATTTTTTGTTAAGTGCCCCTGCTAAATAGAAATATCGAAAAGGAGACTTGCTGATGACTTTGATATCAAGGACATTGTCAGTCAATGCAAATATGTCCATGACTTGTGGTAACGTCCAAAGGCACTCTCCAATGAAGGAGGTGGAAACGGTCGTTCGCAAAACAAGTACCCAACTAAGAGTCGGGGTCGAATCCCACAGAGAACAATATAAGGGCAATTGAGGAAGCAAAGAATTAAAACAACTTACTAAAGTCCAAAGAACGAAAAGATACAATGTTTTGCGGGTTTTTGTTTAGAAACACGAACAAAGATAAAATGTAACTAGAAAGAGGATAGGTTTGATCAATGACCTTCACAAGCAAGGATAACAATGGGATTTGGGAATGAGATTCAATTCACATCCATATGATCCATTGCAATTCAATTTCCTACTTCCTAATCAATCATGGGCCAATCAAAATATACCTTGGAATCTCAAGTATCCACCAATATCTCTCGATAATCGGGGAATATTTCTCAACTAGTTCTCTCGAATCTAGCTAAGTGCGATGAAGATATTCCAATTTTAGGCAACACTCGGATCTCCCTATTTCTAGCTCAAATCCGTTAAATGAGGTTTAAAGCCCCAAATTAGTGCTAATTAACCTTCCCCACTTCGATTGCCTCTCTCGAGCTCAACCAAAGTAAAAGGGGCAAGTCCAAGGGTTGATCACTCCCTTTAGAAATCAATTCAAGCACAAGATTAACTAGATAATCAAAGACCCAATTCAATACATACAAAGGACTCAATTAATTGCAAAAGCACAAGATAAGAATTCAAACCCAAATATTGTTCATCTCTAACACAATATCCAAATCTCAAATCAATTACTACACCTACAAATATTCAATACAAAGCAAGAGTTTCAAGAAAGGAATAAAGATTTCACAATACAAAGCTTCCAATCTTCACTCCAATGGTGTAGTGTATTGAAGTTGCTCTCCAAGCTTGCCAAAGATGGATGATAGGTCAAAGATAGGTTTCCAATAGAGTTGGATGACTTTTATGTGGATTGGAAATAAAAACATGTGAAATTTCAATTCTGTCCTGAAGCTGAAGATTCCTTCATCGCGGTCGCGTTATTCTTCATCGCGATCGCGATTGATTGACTTGATGTTGACCGTGCTCGCGTCACTTTTCCTCGCAATCACTAGGCCTTTGACTTCTGTTGACCGCGATCGTGGCACTGTAGCTCGCGATCTCGAAGAGCAATATCCTGCCAGTTATCAACTTCTTCAAAAAGCTCTGTTTTGACTAGTTTTCACTCGATTCCTTTCCCGATCACTTCTAAATCACATGAACCCGTAAAATAGAAGTAAATCGTATGAAATGCACTATTTTTCTCAATTTAGGATAGCAAAAGTATAAGATTAAGGGCTAAATAAGTTGGTAAAATACAAACTTATCAAACCCCCAAACTTGAATTATTGCATGTCCTCAAGCAATTCAAAACACTTATTCATCTTCAAAGGACACGAAAGCACAAGTGCATTGGCATCATGACAAGTCAAAGAGAATCCACTTTAAGCACAACCGCATGACTTCGATTGGTACCAACAATTAATCCAAGACATGTGAATCACCACATTTCTTCAAAATTTTCAATTTCAATCCGGACATTCAAGCAACACTTTACTCAAAGTAACAATCGAACCATGACACTAAAGCATCAAAATTTACCTCATTATCACCAAGCAACTTTCTTTTATTCATTCCTCTCAATTGGAAAATGGAACAATTTCACGAATCTAGTCACATTTGCCCTCACAAATCAAGAGAGTATCCCACACTTTATTAAAGCCATTCACAACACACTTGGGATATGAATCGAAAGAATTAACGCTCTCTCTCACAAAGAAGTTCAAATGCAATCAAGTAATACCATAGGCTTGCCCTTCATGTAGATTGCCACCTAATGTAGACACACTTGACTTGAAATCAAGTAGGACTTGAGGGTTGAAATGTAGGCTTTTGGGTTAAGGTAGGGACACAATTTGGAAAAAGTGACTCAAATCCTCCCTAAGCACCACAATTTGCAATACAAGCACACTTCTTTCACAACTTTCCATCCTTATTCACCTTTTTCAATTCATCACCTAGTCTTCCCTTTATTCACAAACTTTATTTTTCCTTTCATTCTTTCTTTTTGGTCTTTTTCTAAACATCAAGGAAGGTCTCATATCATTTCATTTTCCCACCTTTAAAATAGCTGTACCACTTTTCACCATACCCCAAACTTAGGCATTTAGCCTATGTTTGCACTTTCAACACATTTCATCCCCAACTTAGGCTTTTAGCCCACATTTGTATTCACAAAGCACTTTAGGGAGGAGGGTATCAAAGATGATCAATTTTTAGAACAAAATGGTAAAGCTTGTAAAATGGTTGCCAAAGAAAAGGCTAAAGGCTCGAAGGGGTTGACTAGGGAAAATATGCAAGAGTAAGAATTTAAGGTAAAGTGACGGTCCAAGGAAGGCCCAATATCATTTCCCAAGCCAAGCATAGTCTAGGATTTCGCCTTGAAACATTGCGGGCAAGTTCTAGACTACAAGAAATGTAAAAGAACACACAAATAAACCTCACCACACATGGCACATGCAACTCAAAATAAAATATGTATCCACTAACCAATTGAAACCAATGACTCGAAGAAAGTCACTTATAGCCTAAAGAGACTATTTTCGTGAACAAAAGAGCCAAAAATTGAGTCTAAAAGTCACAATACCAATCATCACTCAATCAGTCAAAACCAACAATTTTCGTGCCACTGCTTAGCTTCTGCGTGCCACCTGCGCCCGCAAGTGGGAACCTGCGGCATGCAAGTGAGGCGCAGAAGCTAGACAGTGACTGGCAGATCACTTGCGTTACACCTGCGTTCCGCAAGTCAAGACTTGCAGTGCGCAGGTGGCAACAGTGAACTACACTTCCTCTCGGGTACTCGGACTTTCCCAAAGAGACCAACCAATGATTCACATGTCAAGGCTTAAATATGTTGGTACCAAGCAAGTCATGTTTTTATCAACAACTTTCAAAAATCACAATTCACCCACTCAATCAAGACGACGATTTGCCCTTAAGAATGACGTCACCCAATCTATCATAGGGCCAATCATGCATCTCAACCGAGTGATGGCTACTCAGACTTCACCATATACTACATTAATCCCAAACCACAAAGCCAAGGGAACTCAGACTTCTCGTATGCAAAAAGATACAAACACCCACGAAGCGACAATATCCCTTAAGAAAGTCATCACTCAATCTATCATCGGGAACTGTCACTCAACACCAATACTGCTACAAAAATAAAGAAACTAAAAATAAAAATAACAAAAGAAACTAAAACAAAATTAAGCCATCACAATCTTCATCCAAAACTTTATCAAGCAACACAGGCCCGACGAGGGCACAAAACTATCCATATCTAAAAATCAATCCCGACAAGGGAGCACAAATATCAATACAAGAAAAAAATCAAGCCTGACAAGAGCACAAGTCAACATAAGATAAAATCAAGCCCGACAAGGGGACAAATACAACCAAAATAAAGTGCAACACCAATGCCACCCCAACTAAAAATATTGCAGTACCCTTACTACATCAAATCAAAACATGAGATAAGTTTGAGGGGGCTCCCTGAAATGTATCAATCAGAAATGGAGCTATTGGCCCTGGAAGGACCAAGTCTGCCTTATCGACCTCATCATCATCATCAGCTCCACATAACTTCCTCAGTGAGCTCATCATCTTGGTGAGAAATTTGCTTTGCTTCCTTTCATGCTCCCTTTGCTGCTTCTGTCGCCTTTCTACCTTTGCCAACCTCTCCTTGAGGTATTGTTGCTCACGCGCCAGACTTGCCAATGTAGGCCCACTAGGGGCTGCAGAGGAGGATGGTCCAGGTGGCTGTGTGGAAGAACTCTCTCTCGGGCCTGAAGGTAGGCCAACTACAAGCTGGCGGGCCGAGTATCCATGCCATATACTTGGCTGGAGATGTCCCTGAGTGTCGGGGGCCCAATCTTAAGTGGTGCAATAGCATCTACAGTTGCTGCTGACTCAAGTGCCTCACTAGATCCGGAGAATAAACCAAAGGACGCAGATGCCACATCAATCTTTCTCTTCTTCAATGTGTGTCCGACTCCCCTCTTTTTCAGAGGATGAATCAGCTTCTGTGGATTCTTCTCATTTTCAGCATCCCTCTTCTCAACTCCAGCCTGGTAGCATAAATATGTGATCAAGGAAGGGAAAAACAAGCTCTTGGTTCCTTAAATCACAACTTCCTGAATTTCTTGCTCTATCAACCGGCCAACATCAACAGGAAGCCCCTCCATAATAGCACAAATAACCATGGCCTTCTCAGGTGACACATCCGACTCGTATTTAGATGGCATGAGTCGAGCACAGATAATGGAGAGCCAAGTTTTAGCTTCAACGGTGAACTCAGAAGATTCAATTCTCATGTTCAAGGTTATCCATTGTGGAGTCTTTCATCGTGCAGATTTTGCACAAACCACTCAGTCCCCAACTCTTTAGCCCGTGCTTTGTATACCTCATTGTCTCCATTTGGATGGTGATATGCATTGATCAGTTCAGGATCTAAGTGGACTCGCTTGCCTCAGACCGTGACAACCAAATCATTTGCAAAGTCCGTCTCAACTGCATTAGCATAGAATTCCTGGACTATAGAGAAATTTGCCTTAACTGGTTCAGCGGCGAAGCATATCCAACCACTCGATACCAACCTCCCATAGAAGTCGGCCCATCTAGCTTCAAGACCTTCCAACAAAATGCCACGTTCCCTGGTAATGTTCTTTTCAAGTGACGATCATACAATTGGGAACATTTCAGGGATACGAATATGCCTTGATCAAAATACTCCTCGTTGGCCACTTGGTTGACATCTTCTTGAGCTATTTCATTCGATGCCGAAGCCAGTTTCAAGCTTTAAGTACCTACAAAAGGAGTAAATATATCAAACGCTTGTATGGGCATGCAAAACAATGTATTAGAACATGATTAGGCTAAAGAAATGGTGTAAAAGTTCCGAAGAGAGCTGGGCAAAGCTACTATATCGGGACAGTTTGGAACTGCCAGATCTTGTTCATCGCGATCGCGAGATTGGGCATCGCGATTGGGTTTTTCAGCTTTTTATTCATCGCGATCGCAGGTTTTGGCATCACGATCGTGAGGGTCATCTTCTTTCCCCAGAAATTCTTCTTTCGGGCATTTTTCCAAACAGGTGCTATGCACCAATTCTCTCACCATTTTTATAGTCCATTTGGACCAATTTTTCCCCAGAATTCTCATGCCCAATACACTCTTCTCTCAACCAAACCTCACCCAGCACGTATTCGAGTTAAAGCGCACACAAGAATCGTTTCTAGTAAAGCAAATTCGAGCATCACAACTCTATTCTTACACTGCTTTTCGCACCAAGAAGATAAGAAAGCAAGTAATTAAGCAAGTAATTTCAAGGAAAATAGGGAAATGGGCACATACCTTTGAGTTTGCAATTCGATAAAGGCTATGGAATTGAAAGATATGATGGAAATGGATTCTTGGGGCAAAGGGAACAGTCAGCTTTTGTGCAAGTTCAAAGGAGATTTTTGGTCCCTTAAACGTTTTGTCAAGCTTTTGCTCCTGGGAACTGAGCAGTGCATCGCTATCACGAGATTTTGCACGCGATCGCGAAGAATTAAAATTCCATAAACCCACGCAATCTCGAGGAGTTATCGAAAGCTTAATTCATCGCGATGGTCAAGTGTCGTGATCGCAATGCTTCGTAGAGTGCAGATTTTTCCAATTTTTGCACAGTTCACTGGTTGGAATTTGCTTTGCACCTGCGTGCAGCGGGTGCCCACTTGCGGCCTGCATGTGCTCCGCAGAGGTCCATCCAGTGGTCTCCAAGACTTGGGTCCTCCTCCCCTTTCCTTTTGCACACTTTAAAACACATCAAAAACTACAAAAAGTGTGAAGTAAAACACAAAAAAATTTGTTTAAATGATGGGTTGCCTCCCATCAAGCGCTCAATTTAACGTCGCGGCGCGACACAAGTAACTTTACTTGTCCCTCCACTTGGAGGATTTGAACCTTCACCCGATTTTTGAATCAAGAAGCCGGTGATACTCACGGGGTGAAGGCAAGAAGACAAGAAGGCCATTTCCTCGGTGTTGCATTCTGCACTTTTTTGCCTTCAAGTGAGGGATGTCATTTTGTCTCCTTGACATGACAAACTTCAAAATGTAAAGACTTCGCCCCATTTCTCCAAAATTCACCATAGGCTCGATTAGTTCAATTATCATCTCATCAACCAAGCACCATTTTGAAAGACGGTTGAACTCCATTTTCCAAGTTACTCTATCCATGACATCCTCATTCTCGAATGTACCTAGAGTCCTCACCAATGATGTATTGAACTTTGTTTGCAACTCTAGTATCATTCCTTTAATTTCGGCATCTTATAATACTCTTGGGATGGCTGGTCTACACATCACCCTTAGCTCTTCAAAATCAATTGTGTCGTCTTCATCAATGGCAAACAACTTGAAACTACTTTCAACAACCAATTGAGCTTGAGCATCACATGCTTCAAGTTTTGCATTCAACTCGGCTTTGAAGTTCCGTATAGCATTTTCGAGGAACTTCTCTTTTTGACTTAGCTCAACATGCATTTCGAGGAACTCCTCAAACACCTGGGAAACCACCATATGTTGACCCCCGTGTACTTCAAGTTGTTGAGTTTGATTCATTAGCTAATCTTGGCTCACAATCTCATCTAAGTCAAGTATTTCTTCAAGTTGAGCCATTTCTTCACCTCCACAAATTCCGTTGTGGTTATCAAGCATTTTTGGGTCATTCATTTGGCTTGAAGTCTCCGTTGCTACCACTTTTTCTTGAGGAGTAGGCAAGTCCACCATGGATTGTTTGGTGAGGTTTTTCTCCTTATCCGATTTAGCTTGCCTCTCGAAAAAGAATTGGAGCATTGCTTGCATTCCTTTGTACTCGACACTCTGTCCTTCACTTGCTACGGCATGGTTCCTATTAGACTCAAAAGTACCACTAGCATTTCCGTTAGAATAATCAGGGGAGGGAGCATGCAAATTTGACAATTACTCCAATGTCCATTCCGACCACCACATAAATAACAATTATACCCATCATAGGATCGAGATGGTGAATACCTCCCTCTCATAGGGCCAATTCTACAATTCCGCCAAAAGTGGGATCCTCCACAATAACGACATGGATCATTAAGATAGGGGTTGCAACCACCAAACCCATAAGCCTCTCGAGATGCCATAGAATAACAATAACAAAAATTGAAAACTAAGTACAACAAAAGTAAAAAATATTCATAAGTTCGAACTAAAGCAAGTAAGCTTAAATTCCAAACTAACTCAATACGCCAAATTGTTTCCCAACAATGGCGCCATTTTTGGTAACGTCCAAAGGCATTCTCCAATGAAGGAGGTGGAAACAGTCGTTCACAAAACAAGTACCAAACTAAGAGTCGAGGTCGAATTCCACAGAGAACAATATAAGGGCAATTGAGGAAGTAAAGAATTAAAACAACTTACTAAAGTCCAAAGAATGAAATGTTTTGGGGTTTTTGTTTAGAAACACGAACAAAGATAAAAAGTAACTAGAAAGAGGATAGGTTTGATCAATAACCTTCACAAGCAAGGATAACAATGAGATTTGGGAATGGGATTCAATTCACATCCATACGATCCATTGCAATTCAATTTCCTACTTCCTAATCAATGGGCCGATCAAAATATGCCTTGGAATCTCAAGTATCCACCAATATCTCTCGATAATCGGGGAATATTTCTCAACTAGTTCTCTCGAACCTAGCTAAGTGTCAATGAAGATATTCCAATTTTAGGCAACACTCGGATCTTCCTATATCTAGCTCAAATCCGTTAGATGAGGTTTAAAGCCCCAAATTAGTGCTAATTAACCTTCCCCACTTCGATTGCCTTTCTATGTCCAAGGGTTGATCACTCCTTTTAGAAATCAATTTCAAGCACAAGATTAACTAGATAATCAAAGACCCAATTCAATACATAGAAAGGATTCAATTAATTGCAAAATCACAAGATAAGAGTTCAAACCCAAATATTGTTTATCTCTAACACAATATTCAAATCTCAAATCAATTACTACACCTACAAATATTCAATACAAAGCAAGAGTTTCAAGAGAGGAATAAAAATTTCACAATACAAAGCTTCAAATGTTTACTCCAATGGTGTAGGGTGTTGAAGTTGCTCTCCAAGCTTGCCCAAAGATGGATGATAGGTCAAAGATAGGTATCCATTAGAGTTGGACGAGTTTTATGTGGATTGGGAATAAAAACATGTGAAATTCCAGTTCTGTCCTGAAGCTGAGGATTCCTTCATTGCGGTCGCGTGATTCTTCATCACGATCGCGATGCATTGACTTGATGTTGACCGCTCTTGCGTCACTTTTCCTCGCGATCGCGAGGCCTTTGACTTTTGTTGACCGCAATCGCGACACTCGCGATCTCGAAGAGCAATATCCTGCCAGCTATCAACTTCTTCAAAAAGCTCCGTTTTGACTTGTTTTCACTCGATTCCTTTCCCGATCACTTCTAAATCACATGAACCTGTAAATAGAAGTAAATCGTATCAAATGCACTATTTTTCTCAATTTAGCATAGCAAAAGTATAAGATTAAGGGCTAAATAAGTTGGTATTTTACCAGCTTATCAACTTGCTTATTGAAACAGGTTGAAATAACGTTTGCAGTAATCTGGGTGAGTCAATTCATGCATTCACTATGAAAGGAACTCTTTGATGGTGTGTGCAAACTGTGAGATACTTGTAAGTTGTAAGGGACTCGTGGAAAAGGCTAGTTATTTAAGATATTGACATCTACAAACTGAAGTCTATGGTGATGTAGATTTGGGATAACTAATGTAAGATCCAATTCTGGATGTTGTAACCTTTGTCAAAGAGACGTTGTGAAGTACTAAACAAGATATGGTGGCTAAACGCCCAGAAGTCGTGCAATGGTTTGAATTTAGACCAGTTGCTCATGAGATTTTTGAAATGTGAAATAAACGATTCTTAGAAGTTTTGAAGATTTGCATTTTTCTTCTCTGCAAGTATATTGCGATAATAAAACGACTACCTCTATTGGGCATAATCTGGTTATTCATGACAGGACAAAACATGCGAAAGTGGATAGGCACTTCAGTCAAGAAAGACTTGATAATGGACTGTCTTGTATGCCATACATACCAACTGCCTGATGACACAGAGGTTAGCGCTCTGGGATAGGCACTTAAGTCAAGAAAGACTTGATAATGGGCTGTCTTGTATTCCATACATACCAACTGCCTGATAACACAGAGGTTAGCGCTCTGATGCGACTTGATAACACAGAGGTTAGCGCTCTGATGCGACTTGATAACACAGAGGTTAGCGCTCTGATGCGACTTGATAACACAGAGGTTAGCACTCTGATGCCACTTGATAGGAATCAAGTTAGGGATCCAAGAACTTGTAAAAGAAAACTCAAGAAACATGTGGAACTAAAAAGAAATATAAAGAAATAAAAAGTAAACTGAAATTAAAGATAGAGCGAATTCAAGAAAGTGATTTTAGAATTCAAGAACGGATTAAGAAGTTCAAGAAAGATCAAGATAAGTCTATTCTTCTATTGACTCCTAACAACAACAATTAGCAACAAGGAACTAATCGTCTTTGATAGAGAATTAATCTAAGAGATAGATCATAGATCCCGACCCCTTGTAGAGTAACAAGAACAACAATAAGCCGAAACTTTCTACCATTCTTGAATACCTAGAAGTAATCTAAGATTTGAAGGAATTTAACTTATCACCTTTAAGATGATTTTTGAAGGTTGAAGAATAAATCCAAGAATTGTCAATGCAAAAGTTGAAGGAAAAGTCCTCTCACTGTTATTGATAATAATATGAACTGTCTAAGAAAAACAAAGAGATGAACCCTTTATATAGGCTATAGGGGCCACGAAATTATGCTCATAAAAACAAGGAAATAAAATTCTAATCTACTTTGGATAAGCAAATCCAACTATTCTAGGAAAAGGAAAAGGAAAAGGAAAAATCCATAGCAACCTAGGAAAAGAAATAAGGAAACCTTTCCATAACTAACTAGGATAAATAAAATATGGAAGGTTTGACTAATCCATACCCTTAAAGAAACCATGTGATATGTTCCCTTAGTTAGAGCCTGAAATTGAGGAGAATCTTAGAATCTTGAAGTAAACTTGCAAGCAACTTGGACAACAACTCTCTTATCAATATGCACGCCTATTTACCCTTTCTTGGGCAGAAAGGAAGCCTCTTTTAAGGACTAAAAACGTGGTCCAAGTGAGAGCATCATGGGGTGCAAGTTTGGCACAATTTAGGTGCCTGAATTGGTCCGAAAGTGGACTAATTTGGACCTCCTTCAGAGGCTGGCTTGACCCCAACTCTACCTCATATTGGACCTCAATTAGGCCCACAAAATTGTTATACCACTTAGGCAAAAGATCATCCCTGTCTTGAGCTCTTCTTCCAAAACTAGACACTTCTTTCTTTGCAATTGAAGCCCAATTAGCTTGTTTAGAAGTTTCTTTGTCTGAGACCTTGTCATGGGCATTTTAAGAACTTCCGAAGCTTCAAACAAGCCCTTTAATATAGTTAGGCTTCCATGGATGCTATCGTTCCCCTCATCTTGAAGAAAATTCGTCCTCGAATTTAAACCTTGCAAGATAAGGCTTCCATGGATGTTATCCCTGCCTGTCAGATTTTACTAATTTACTTACAAAAGGACTACAAAAGAAGCAACTCGACAAATTGATAAGCAAGTTGGCAATGAAGCCATCCTCGAGCTGGCTTGGTGGAGAGTGTTTAGAATAGAAGATTCATCTAGCATATTACTAGTAACTAAATCAGTGTACATTGTTTGCTTGCTGTATTATTCTGTACAGATTTACTCAAATCTTTTAAATTGGGATAGCTCATTATTTGCCCTCATAATTATTTCTCATAATTCCCCTCATAATTATTTTTCTTATAAATCTTAAAGTTAAAGTTTGCATTAATTTACTGGCCTTTTAGTATGATATAATGACATTCTCAGGAAATAATATTTTATTTATCCTTGGGTTGGGGTCTGTAATAATACCTCTAACAATGTCAATTTGGCAATATGTTTTAAGTACCTCCCTGGTTTGTTCTTCAAAAGGAACTCGTTTTAATCATGAGATCGAGAAGAGAAGTCTTCAGCATTTCTTGATTCCTTTTCTTTTAATCTCAAGATTAGCACAGATTTGTATTCCTTCATTAATTATTCTTGTTTGTGCTAATGATTTCTTCATGGAATTATGCATATTCCTCCTGTCTCTGTGTGATTCCTTCCACATTCTTGATTCTTCCACTTCTGAAGAGTAGGTGAGTGATAAATTAAACTCTTAATTTGACTGGTTGATTTTCTTTCAGATATTGCTATCCAATGCAGAGCTAGCTAGACTAAGCAAGGATCTAGTATGTAGCTTTTTCCCTATAATATGTTGTTCTGACCTCATAATTCATCTCGCTGACTAATTCTGTCAATTTTGTAGGCAATACTACGATGTGATCTTCCATCCTACATGGTTCCTTTTGCCCCTGATGACTTGATATTTGAGAAACCAGAGGTGAGTCAATCTTAATATTTGCCGCTCTTCCTCTAGAAATCTAAATGCTGCCTATGTTTGCAACTCAGCAATTCACTTAGAATCAGTGTCCTTAGAAGTATCTCCATGTTCGTTGATGTTTAGTAAGCTATTTAAGTGTTGACTAGAGTGCCAACATCCAACCATCCAAGTTTGCTTAGTGGTGGGTGGCAAATAGTAAAGTTGTTTTCCTAATTACTAGAGTCAGGACAGGTCACTTTAGGGAGTTGAACCTCTAAATTTCTTGCACCATATTTCTAATATAAACGTAGTTATTGATTGTGAAGTATGTTGTTGGCCTTCTAGCCCAAATTTGTTGCAACGTTTTTTCAGCCTGTAGATGCTCCTTGGAAGAATTTTTTTTTGACTTGTAATATGACTACACATTGCTCAACGATAAATGTTTCACATCCAGGGGTGAATTTATAGGCCAAATTATGGGGCACGTGAACGCGTGGTCTTTCAGAAAAACTAGGCATTTTATGTCTTACATTTTCTAAAATTGGTATAATATTATCTGGTGGCACCAATGCTACAAGGACAAATGGTGCTTGGTTAAATATTGGGTTATTTACCTAGAGGACTAGGGATCAATTCCCACTGCATACTTGTTTTCCTTCCTTTTTTTTTTTAGTGGTGCACCCATGTTCTAGAAATCCTAGATTCGCGTCCACATTAGTGAATTTCAAGGTCACATTAACAGCAGCTAGAGCAGTCCATACATTTAAAAGGCACCTTGTCTATCCTAAGTGTTTGTTGTGTGAGTTTTGATTAGACTGATGCCTGAACCTTGTGTAAGCTACTTCTATTTTCCAAGATTGGCTCCATGTTCGATGATTGGTTTTTCCTATGAGTGTATATTGTATTGAAGCTTGAATTTATATAGTTGGCGACAAGCATTAGAAAATCAGTTCAGGAACTTGTCAAAAAATAAAACTACTGCTGATGCTTGTATGTTTAATACAATCTGAAAGCTGAGATTTTCGATGCAGGATGGTGGGGAGAAATTTACTAGCCTCTTAACGGCTATTAGTGCTTATGCGGAAGGATTTTCCGCGGATAACATAGTTAGAAGAGCGTTGTATTTGTGGAAGAAACTTGAGAAGCAAACTGCAGATACCATTCACCAAAAAATTGTATCAACCTGATAAAGTCGTGAAAACTAATGGTGATGTAAAGAGTTTCCAGTCCTTCTGTCTATAACTTTTATGGGTTGTACATTATATTATATTGAGATATTAAGGAGTAGTTTAGCAGGGTAGTTATAATTGCTTAACACTAAAGGGAATATTTGTAATTGTCCAAACCAGTTTGGAAAGTCACGTGGGATCTGTAACTAGACCTCTGATTTGGTTGTGCATTTACACGTCTTTTAGAATCAATATACAATGAGCCATCTCTTCCTCATCGATATCTTCTATAGATATAAATTACTATAGATATAAATAAGGGAAAAGAACACTTATACCCCAAAAAAGAAAACTATTTACCTTCAAATGTCCCATTACTTTCATATCCCTTTTATCCTAAAATTATATTTATCTAAAAAAAAGAAAAACGCAGCATGATGTCAGCCCCCACCTTTTTTTTCCTCTTTGATACTATCACAGTATATATATACTTTGATGGTATCAAAGATTAACTGGACAATGTCTTCATTGAAGGACTACTTCTTCCTCCTTGATACCATCAAAATATAATATACTCTGGTGGTATCAAAAAGTAACTGAACAATGTTTCATTGAGGTTTGCTTCAGTCCTTCGATGAAATTACTCAAGCATCCATGATACTATTACGGTATATTTATAAACTGTCATGGTATCGTTGAGGTATGTTTCAGTTTTTCAATATTTTAATTTAAAAACAGTTAACAAAAGAATCATAATTTAGATACAATTTTTTTTTAATTTGTAAAAATAGTTTACTAATTTTGAGTTCAATAAATAAGCTTGTGACTTTAATAATTTTCTCTTAATTGTTTCTTATTTATTTCTTAAAAAAAAGCTCAGTCCTATATGATACCGACATGGTATCAATATATCGATGGAGTACCACAAAGAATTAAGCTCAGGTCAATATGATATCGACAGGGTATCAATATACCGATGGAGTATCACAGAGGATTAAGCTCAATATTATATGATACCGATAAAATATCAATATACCGACAGAGTATCATAGAGAATTAATTCATGATAGTGACGGTGACGTCATGCGCGAAATAAAAAAAAAAGAGAAAGTCGGCAAGTGGGTAATTACTTTGAGTTGAAGGTCTATTAAGGGTAAATACTTTGGGTTGGGTCCATTTTAGGTAAATAGTTTCACAATTGGGTCTAATTTATGTAGTTTTCCCTATAAATAATACTATAGAGATAGGTGGATAAAGATTTTTATGAAGAAGTCTTAATAAGAACCTATTGCTAATATTAATTTGTCTAACATATTATATTACTATTAATTAATATATATAATGAATAATTTTTTTATATAAATAATAAAAAAAGTAAGACGAATAAATGAATTCTTTTTATTCTGCATCTTCAGGTGACTTAATAGGAGAGAAAGATCCGGCTTCTAAGGAATGATTAAACTATTTCTCTTTCTAAATTTTGAATAAATTTAAAAAGTTTCCTTTTTGACATCATTATTCGAAGAAAATTTGATAGTTAAAAATAGGCTTAAGTCATCGACGACCCTTTAAAGTTGTCCAGATAATTCACTTGGACACCTCCACCCATCCTTTTATCTATTTAACACCTCTGCTATCTCACATTTGAACCATTTAAGCATTTTGTTTGACAACTAACTGGGAGTATTAAATGTGTGTGATTCACTCGTGGTGACATGGCAAAGTGATGAATCAGATGATGACGTGTCATTTGAATCCAAGAAAATATTAAGAAATAAAAAGGAAAAATTATTCTTAAGTAAAAGAAAAAAAAAAGAAAATCTATAAACTCCCAGTGACCTCACTCAAACCTTTTCCCTGGCTAACCCTTCAGAACAACAGTCACCCCCACATCTTTCTCTTCTTTTTTTCTTCTTCTTTGTACCATAACATAAATAACAAATAAAAAATTTAAACTAAACAAAAAAAGAACTCTAATCTGTTCTCTAGATTCAGAGAAAAAAGAAGAAGGTGGCAGCGATAATGGCAAAGGTGGTGACAATTGACGTGATGGCGGCAATAGGTATAGATCTGAAAAAAAATCGATAATGGTGATAGAGGAAGTGAAGCGGCTGGAGAAAAAAGAGGAAGAAGAAGGGTGTATGGTGGCATCATCGGTGGAGGATTGGTGGTGTGTTGGAGGAATTGTTGGGAAAGAAACAAGGAAGAAGGAAACTTTTTTTAAAAAAATGGCTAATTATATGCTTTCATGTGTCTATCCAACGTGAATCACAAACAATGTGTCATGTAGGTAAAAACTGCTCAAATGGCTCAAATGTGGGATTGTAGAGGTGTTCAATAGGTACAAGGGTAGGTTGAAATGTCTAAGTGAATTATTCAGATAATTTTAAGAGACCGTCGATGATTTAAGATTTAAAATAACTTTTGATCATCTTAGGAAAAAATAGTCTTTTTTTATTGAATCATCAACAATTTCAATAATTTAAAACAGATAAATATACTAAACAACAAATTTAATTTTTCTCTCTCCGCATCTCTTAAAACATAAAGAATGTATATGGATTGCACGTAAAGAATTCCTTCATTTCTCAAATAGAATAGCTGCAATTTACATTTTATCAGAGCCGAGTTTATTCAATTTATTGTTTCATCTGATGTTGAGGAAAATGACTTTCCTAGTGAAAGCAGGAAAAATATGTTCTTTAAAAATAAGAAAAATGACTTTAGTGGAAGTAGGAAATACAAGTTCCACAAGTGACATTTGATACGCTCAAATTACACCTCTGAAAAGAAGTATAAAGCGATCGCTATTCAAATATGGAACCTAACGAAAGTCAGGGTCGATCCCACGAGGAACATGGTTAGAACCTAGGTCAACTGTGGTTATTCGCGACAAAGTGAAATGAGAGAAATGAACATTTTAATTACTCTCGCTCTCTCTAGTTGTCCATGCATACTAACACCTTTTGCTATCTAGAGGGCCCACAACTCCCCCCCCTCCACACCAACAAATCCACGAAAAATATTTTTGTGAAGGTGAGAGTGTTTTAATACTATAGTTGCTTATTATTCTTTTTCATTTTATGTGTTAAGAGGGGAGGGATTATGTAACAAATAATGCCTGAAAAGATTGTTTTCCCCATGATTTTATAACGCAGTCAGGTGTCGTACTAGCAATCTATTCTGGTGCTTAGCATGCAAGATTGGTAAGTTAAGTTCAACTAAATGATTGATCCCATAAATAGATGAATATCACCATGCAACTTGGTCCATCTACGGGTGTTTGTTTTACTAACCCTTACCTTTGATCCCAAATTAGCTATTTTCGGACAAGGTCAAACTATTAGGTGAGGTTTGATAGTCTCAAATCTCCGTTGTTAATCCCTTTTCCCATTCGTTATCTCTTTTCTCCAGCAAGTAAGAATAATGTGAGTTCTAACTTTTGCAACCGTTAAAAAGCAATCAATACAAAGAGAAGAATAATACATGCATGAACACCCTTCAAGAATCGTTAAGTACTTTGCCTACTTTATTAATTCGTTATGGTTCCTACAACGCTACTTGTGAAATTAGCTACTCATAATCGTAAGAAAACAATCAGGAATAGATGAAGAATTCATGATCATATAC
This sequence comes from Jaltomata sinuosa, assembly GCA_003996215.1. Taxonomy (NCBI): domain Eukaryota; kingdom Viridiplantae; phylum Streptophyta; class Magnoliopsida; order Solanales; family Solanaceae; genus Jaltomata; species Jaltomata sinuosa. Next base: position 426,487 of record QJPP01001220.1, on the reverse strand, counting down.
TTACAAGATGAACAAAAGAACCTGAAAACTTGAATTAACTAAGAACACTTCAATAATCAAGAACCAAGATGTATTAATCTCTCAAAAACTATAAACAAACAATAGTTGATGTTTTTAAGACTTTGAAAGTTAATAATAGAGCGTAACATGCAAAAGAAAACCTAAAAATAGTATTTATAGACAACAAATCTTATCCTGAGTTGACTAGGAAAATATAGCCACGTCAATGTCTATGGATGGGTCCACAACTCGTCGTTTTGAATGATGGTTCGTGGTCTTCAAGAGTCAACAGTCGTCTGTCAGAGTCAACCTTTGTGCTACAGAATTCCACTGGTGGAACCATGGGTCATGGAATCAGTCTACGGTTTGTCGACTGACCCGTGGTTCAACAGCTAAATCAGACTTTTTAGTGATATTTCACTTTGTTCCACCATTTTTGTACTTTTAGAGCTCAGTTTGGGATGATTCTTAATGCGATTTCTTTGCTATTGAAAGAGGGTAAATTCTGAATCTCTAATTCGATGATTCTTAGCTATTTTATCTTGGATTTTGGGGGATTTGAAATTAGGGATTTTCACCCCAAAGCAATATAATGGATTTTTGATGAACTGAGGTCGAATTTAATCTCCGTGAAATTTCATAGTTAAGTTCCTTATCTTATGGGTAAGATGATTTTGAAAAGAAAATATTCATTTCATTATCGAATCCCGAGGGTTGACTTTTTATCTAAGTTTGACCTAAACTTTTATGCTAAGATATGAGTGTCAATTGACTCGTACTCACGTACAAAACGTATTTTTGGTAGATTAAGAGTGTCCTTGTCATTTGGAAGGGGAAGGCTATAGAGTGACCATTGGTGGCCTGCGGTTCAGATTCAAGATATGTTATGGTGTACTTTTCTTTAGACTTAGCTTGGATGGGAGCTTATTGTGTAAAGCATATTGTGGGTTAGGTAACTATTATATTGAAGTAAATATTGCAATGATTTTCATATTGTGACACCCAAATTGGGGTTATGCCGGTAATGATTTGAGACTTTGAAAGACTGTATCGTATATCATGTTATTCTTTTTTCTTACCTTATTACTCATATGAGGGATTAATTTGTCATGATGGACACAATTAGGAAAAGTAAATGAAACTAGTGGAGAAAGTGCGTCCTACTGGCAAGATTAAGAAGTTCCATTAGTTTGGAGGCTTGTAGCCTATGCTTATGAGTTGAGGAATGCATTGTGATTATATCAGTTGTATTGAATTTACTTTACCACTGTATTCATTCATACTCATTTATTCTCATGGATCACAGTTATGATATTATGGGAAAAACACTGTTTTGAAAGAAAATGCTCTCTTTTATATATGTCCGAAGGGAAATGGTATCTTACGGTGATTGTGATGTGAAACCCAAAGGAAAAGAGTTCTGTGTACTTGATTTTGGTATAAAATCCAAAGAAAATAGTTCTGGATACTTGATTATGATGTGATGTCCAAAGAAAAATAGTTTTGAGGGGATATATGAACCTCGCTAGTTTCCTAGGGTCCCACTTCAAAGGATGCTACTATGGAGCTCAGTATAATTCAATGTTCATTGCATTACAACATATTGCATCACATTTCATTGCATCTTATATTCGATTATCGTGTATTTCTCTTGATATTGTATTGTTATTGAACTGTTGTGACTTTTCTGCATGCAAGATTACTTTAACTTCCTTTATACGATATAGTAACTGCTTGAACTCGATCGGCCTATAATGCCTATTGAGTACTAGTGATTTATACCGACCCTACTATTCCAAATCTTTTCTAATGTAGATCATGATACTAGTTTCTAGCATGACTCTTGATTCCATTCGAAGCTGTAGTGAGCTTCCAACATTTGGAGACCTAATCTAGTTTCTTCTATCTTTTATTTATGTCTTATTTACTTTGTAGACAACTATGTATTATATTTTTGACAGTTCTTTATAGAAGTCACTTTTGTACATATGACTTTGAGTGGTAGGAGGGATTATATATGCTTTATATCTTATATTTATAAGTATTTGAAGAGTATGAGATATTTGTGTTTAAATCCCTGATTTCCATTATTGCTTAAGTTCTTATTGTATTTGAGAATTGGCTTACCTACTAAGTTGATTGAGATAGGTGCCATCATAACCCCAGATTTTAGATCGGGAGATACTTTCATACTCTTGTTTCAAAATCCCATGTATGAAAAAGAGTACTCATAGTTTCAAGTTGAGGAGGAGGATACCACAAATATCTTGATACCACTGGTATTCCACATCTAGTGTTGCTTCATCAATAGGTAACTTTTATTTCCATAGCCTTATAAAAATAAAAAGATCTTGAATAAGAGGCCTTTCACCCATATGTTCTTAAATTACTGTGAGATAGTGTGTTTATATCAATAGTTCCCAGGCACTACTAGCTTGTAAACTTCCCAAAACTTGTCAACAATCACCGTAGATGGTCACACTGATTTGAAATAATAAGCTTGTCTAGGTTATGCTGGACATGTTCCACTATATTAGGAGGTAATAGTTGTTGCATCCTTCCATAATTTCATCCTTCAACACCTATTAACTCTTCTACCACCTCCACTGCATCATTTATTTGAATTTTTTGCTGCACTTTGGTGGTGAAATGGTTCCAACTTGGTTCAATTATCAAACCATATACTAGATGATCCATTTTTTGGTTCCCACCACATTTTCTTTGCAATAACCTCTCTGTTTTTCAGCATCATCTTTCATATCTATGAGCCGCCTTTCCACTGCACCAAGGTAAGAAAAAGTTTTTACCGTATTTGTTCCATATACAGTTAGTCCATAATAGTTTTCCATTTCTAAATCTCCACCAGAACTTAGCATACATAGCTTAAGATATCAAACATGACCTGAAGCCTAATCCATCTTCCTGCTTTGGTAAGCAGATATTTGCCCAAGATTACCAGTGTCTATTCTTACATTCTTTCTTATTGTTCCAGAAAAACTTTGCAATATCTTAAGAAATTAATTTAGCACACACTTGTGAGGTAATGTTATAGATAAAAAGTGGATGGGGATAATTTAGATCACACTGGAAATTAAAATTGCTTTCCCACCATATGATTGGATCCTTCATTTCAAGTCTATAATTTGTCCCTAAACCTTTTTAGCAATTCAGTGTAATATAACTTACTCTCTTTTTGGAATGAATTATTGGATAGTCTAGGTATGTGAAAGGGAACTGTACTCTAGGCATCCTGGTACATTGCTCAATTTATTGGATCAACGCAGTTGCTATATTTTGATGCATGTAGAAGGAACTTTTTATCTTTATTGACTTTCCAGCCTAATTGAACTTCATAGTGCTGTAAAGTAGTCATGATCATCTTTATGGAAGCTTTCCTTAGTAGAGACAAACTTATTATATTATATGCATAAGTAAGATGATTTAAAATTTGCACTCCACTTTAGCATGTCAAAACATGTGTACAATCCATTGTCAAATAAAGCATTGAGTGCTCTGGTTTGCACCTCTTCAAATAGAATGAAGAGATCAAGAGAGAGGAAATCCCCTTCCTTCACTCTAGGTAAAGTGATAGAAACCATGATTTTGGCAATTTATTGGTATTTAATACCAATTATTAGCATTACCGCTTCCTAAATAAGTAATGCATAGGACGTTATATAAGGACTCTTGATATTGATCATAGTATCAGTTTCAGTTTCAGATTACATTCCCTGTATGTGTATGCTCAGATTTTCTTATCTTTGATATTCAATTCAGTGAGAATTCTTGCATGTCTACTTGTTATTCAGTATGCTTTACATACCAGTACATATTTTATATGTACTAACGTCCCTTTATTTTTGGGCGCTGTATTTTTATGAATGCAGGCTCAGGTACTCAGGCTAGCATACATCCACAGTATACTAGTGCCTTCCTGTTAATCAGTTGGTAAGATCCACCTCTCTCTGGAGCTATCAGATGTCTAGGTCATAAGTTTTGGATTCATATACATATCATATGAAGGTATGTCGGGGCACTGTCTCGACTAGTTATCATATTTTCAGTTGCAAACTCTTTAGAGGCTTCTTAGACTTAGTTTTGTTTCAGTTGTACAGCTAGTCCAATGGACCCTTTAGTTATCTATGTTTCAGTATATGTAAACTCATGTTGATGTCCATGTTGTTGCTTACCAGTTTACAACTTTAGCACAAGTTCAGTATATATGTTCAGTAGGTTCTCGTATAACTCCTTGATGTCCGCCCTTCCTAGCTAAGGGTGTGACATCTTCCACCATGTCAGAGAAAATAGCCGTCACACAACTTTGAAAGATGGTCGGTGCATTAGAAAAACCGAACGACATTCTTTTGAAAGAAAATATGCCATATGGGCAAGTAAATATAGTCTTTTCTTGATCTACCAGGGCAATAGAAATTTAGTTGTACCCTGAGTACCCATATAGAAAACAATAGTAGGCGCGCCACGCAAGTCTATATAGCATCTGATCCATAAAAGAAAAGGGAAAGTGATCCTTTTGAGTCCATGAGTTGAGCTTACGGTAGTCCATAAACACCCTCCATTGGTCACCAGCCTCAACGCTATTAACTCGTTCTTCTCATTCGATACCATGGTGATACTACCTTTCTTTGGCACACATTGTACCGGGCTTACCCTTATGCTATCCGATATAGAAAATATGACTCCTGTATTCAACCATTTAATAATCTCTTTCTTCACCATCTCTTGCATCGGTGGGTTGGGTCACCTTTGGTGCTCGATGGATGGAGTGCAATCTTCTTGAAGGTTAATCTTATGAGTACAAATTCCCCGATACAATCCCAATAATGTCGGTAATTTTCTACCTTATGGCCTAAATGTGCTTTCTCAACACCGACAACAAGGCCTCCCACTTGCTATTCTTCAAACTTAATTGAGATAATAACTAGAAATATCTCATTAGAGCCAAGATAGGCATACCGCAAGTGTGATTAAAGAGGTTTGAGCTCCAACTATAGGGGTTCAATAATGGATGGCTTGGACGGGGGGATTGTCGGTTCTTCAAATCAAGATCAAGCTTTTTGGGGGCATAGGTATAGGATCCCAACCTCATCAAAGCATTGCATACTTCTTCCTAATCCTCAAATCCTCACCATCATATTTTAATAGAATGGAGGTCAAAGATTCTCCCAAAAATGGCACCTCGGATCTACTTTCCACACTTTTATCAATGTTATCAATTAGGAATATGACTTTCGAATCATTAGGCTGCCTCATTGACTTGCAAATATTAAAAGTAACCTTCTCTCCATTCACCTAGAACTTAAGTTCACCACTCTCCACATTCACTAGGGCACACTCGGTGGCCAAGAGTGGGTGCCCAAAATGATGGGCACCTCGAAATCTACCTCACAATCCAATACCACAAAATCAATGGAGAAAATAAATTAATCTACTTTCATCAATATGTCATATAAGATGCCCATCGGATGTTTTATGGACCAATCCACCATAAGAAACCTCATCTTTGTGGAACTAGGAGTCCCAAGTACCAATTTTTTAAAGATAGCGAGAGGCATTGGATTGATGCTCGCCCCTAAATCACACAAGGACTTTGCAAACTCATAAAAACAAATGGTTCACGAAATGGTAAAGGCACTAGGGCCCTCTTGCTTTGTCACTAAGTTGATTGTCATGATTGCACTACATTCGTGGGATACCTATACCATCCCCACATCCATATGCTTCTTCTGGGTTATCAAGTCGAAATGTACTTTGCATACCCCGATATTTGTAGTAAGGCATCCACCAATCAAATATTTACAGATAGTTGATTAAGCATGTAATGACCCTTCCGATCATTACCATATTTTTTCTTCCTTTTGTACTATTAGAGCTTACTTGTAGTGGTTCCAAGTCATTTATGACTTACTGAGACTGGTAGTTTAGTGCCCTGTCCGTTCGTTAGGTCGTTATGACTATTTTCCTATTTTAGAGCATTACCTTAGGAAATCGTTGACTTTAGTCAACATTCTTAGCTAGCATACTCAGAATCAAATTCTGACAGTTCTAGTAGCTCCGGAACTTGGATTTTGGTCTGGTTGGACCTTTAGTCGGGGCCTGAGAACTTCCAGTATGATTCTATCTCACTTTTTGAGATTTCATGCCAGTTGGAGGTAGAAGTTTGACTTCGGTCAACTTTTGATGATCAGAGTGTCGAATTCAAAATCGGATGATTCTATCAGCTCTGGAACATTGATTTTGAGTTAGGTTGGTGGTTGGTTTGGGTCTCGGGGTAAGCCTAGCTCTTTTGGGTGTTTGGTTGGAATTCGCAAGCATTGACTTGAGTCAACATTTCATCAAAAAAACCTTGTATGGAAGTTTCATCAATTTTGTTGTGTCTAGAACGCCGTTTTCACCCTAGTTGCATGTTTGGTTTATGAATATCAGGTTTTGATTAGTCCCGGAACACTGGGGGGGTCTAAAAGTTGCAGATTTTCTGCAATTGAGCAGTGCTCAACGCGATCGTGCACTGTTACTGTGATCGCACCCCTGGTGCCCTTTCCCTTCAGCGCTATCTAGCCCTGGCACCACAATCGTGCAGGTGCCTCTTTTACCCCTACAGAGCGATCACACAGGGGGACCACGATCACGCTGGTCTACGACCTGCACTACAAAAGTGGAGTCCCTCAAAATTTTAGTTCATTTTCTCACTTCCCCCTCTCTCTAAAACTAGTTCTCTCATCAAAAAATTTTACCAAATCATATCCTAGCTTAAAGGATTCATCAAGTGGAGGATTTCATCGTTCCTTCCTTGATTTTGGTAAGTTCCTCTTCCCCAAATTTCTTCATAGCCATGGCAAACTTCCATCAAAGCTTCTTGTTGTAACTTGGGGTTGTTTCTTGGATTATAGCTACTTGATTGGTATGATTATTTGTTGAGGCGTGGGTTTCACCTCTTGGACCTTGTTCCCTCCCTCCGTGGTACGTTATTTCCCCGCTTTTGTTCTTATTTTTTGCAAAGTTTTTGCATGATTTCCCTCTTTTTCTCCGAGCTATTTTAGGCCTTCTCTTTACTCTAATTCTATTCAATTATTGGGAATGTATTGCTGGCGAGGTTGGGAACCTCATAGTAGTTTTCATTTCTGGTTTTGGGATATGGAGCCCACAGGCTACTTTTGACCCGGCTAAAATTTTAGCAATATGGGTATTATTAGCTTTATTTTAATGTGTAGATTACGTTCTTGATAGTGTGTTAGCTATTCGTAGCTTCTCAGAGAAGTTCGAGCTTGAGCTTTGGATTTTCAGCAGCTATTCGTCGGACACCAGGTAGGTTACAGTTTCCCTACCTTAGCCTTTGCGTATATAGGCTATAATTGTACTATTTAGCATCTTTGGGTTGGGTTTACTAGGTTGGCACCCCAGACCTTGTCCGCTTTCTTTCTGTTCATTCCATTTTGTACGTTCACTTTAGTATTTGATCTCGTTGTATAGTATTACCCCTTGTGGCCCTATGTGGCCTTCATTTTTGCCTCTAGACCATACATGGTGGGATACTTGAAAATGTCTGTAAGTCTCGTACATCAATTTGCAATTATGGAACTGGTTATCTATGTTGTTGAGTGGATTGAGCCTGTGCAGGACTGATAGGTTGATTGTGAGCCATTGGGCTATTGATTGTTTGCGATCATGTCATTATTATCATGCAAAAAGGGTTTATCTGTATTGATTTTTCTACTACTATGGTTGTGAGCCTAATTATCACTAATTTTCTAATTTTGCATGGCCCTGAGGGCCTGTTTTCCATATAAATAACTAAAAGTGGGTTTTAAACTGGTTTATGGATCTTCTTGGGGTAAAAGAGGTTTTTGAAATGATTTTTCACACTAATTCTAGACTCGGCTAGGCCGGAGTGCAAGATATGAATTACTTCTGATTTTGAATTGACACTAGCCTTGGCTGAGCCAGAGTGCTAGACATGATCTACTACTGCTTTTAATACTATATTAGGCTCGGCTGGGTCATCGCGCTAGACTTGATTTTTTCCATTGATTTTAGACCCGATTTGAGTTCGAACACTTTATTTGAGATACTAAGAGTTGTATGTGGTCGCGGAGACCTCCATAGACCTTGCTGATCCGGACTAGAAGTTGTAGGCTGAGAGTGTCAGAGAAGGGTATACGGAGTAGTAGAGTTATACAAGGAAAGCCTTCTATGGGTCCTACCTGCTGGGCCTATGGGAGCCGGAGGAGGTTTATATGGTACCACTTGGTTTCTTCATATCACATCATATCATTTATTCTGTGTTCGTCTCCACCCTTGTTTGCTGTTTGTTGAGTGTACGCTCTAGTAGTATGGGATGCCGGAGGGTTTGTTTTCAGTTGTATGTGTTCCTCAGGTGTATGGACGCCCGTTGGGATTGTAGGTAGAATTAGTTTATTTGCTATTATCATAGTACCTGTTCATATTATAGCTACTTGTGGGTTATTGTTTGATTTTCCCTACATTGTGAGCTGTATTTCAAGCATGATCATATTTAGTTGCCTTCCTTGCCTTCCTTCCTTCCCTTTTATGTGAGGTTACCGGTATACCACCATATTTCTTAAACTCTCTCCATATATTATTGTTGTGAGGATCCAGGTGCATTTTCTAAACCTTTCACCTGTCTTTAGTGATATATATCTCTTCTGTGGCTAGCATGGTATGTTTGTTTTTGTTTGTCTCCTATATGTGCTAGTTTTCGTGTGCTTTTCTGGTTTGTTTCTATGACTACTTTCTTCTTATCTGCTTTATATTGCTTTTATATTTCATATGCGCTTAGTTGGCCTATGATGCCTACTGAGTACCCGTTGCTTTATAATTGGTACTTATACTACACTTCTGCATCTTCTGGTGCAGATCCTAGTGTGAGCCATCGCCGTTGATGCCGCGCAGACTTGTGCAGTGCTTTTGACATCTGAGACTTAGGGTGAGCTCCTGGAGACTAGGGCTTGGCTTTTATCTCTTTTTTTGTACCATGTACTCTTTTTGTTATTCACGGATACTTGTATATTTTATTTTGTACCCTCTTGTACTATGATATTTAGTAGCAGCTCTTATACTGTGATACCAGGTCGTGGGATGTCTTAGTTTTCTCTCTCTATATATATTTCATTTGTTCTATTTCTCTTCTTCTTATTTTTCTTTCGGTTATACTGCTTCTTCCGCTACTTATTTAGCTAGTAGCCCATTACTAACCGTTCTAGGCTACGGGGATTGGTTCGCATACAGCAGGATTGTAGGTGCCATCATGACCTGAGAAATTGGGTCGTGACAACTTGGTATCAGAGCCTAGGTTCACCAGTGTCATCGGTATAGGAGCCAATGTCTAGTAGAGTCCTGCGAATTAGGGCAGCGAAGTCCATACTCAATCCTTGGAAGGCTATAGTGGCATTTTTAGGAAACGTGCATCTTTTCTTACTTCTGTATCGTGCTCCTTATCATTGATAGTTCTTGGAAATCTCTATTGTTATAATTCACTCCTCCACAGATGGATCGTACGAGATCTTCAGCAGCAGGCGAGGGCGAGCCTTCAACACCAGTACACCCGACTCTAGTTAGGGGTCGGGGTAGTCGTAGAGGTAGATGCCGAGGACTTTCCCGAGTAACGGCACCAACTAGAGCTTCTGGGGTTGAGTTTGCACCTGAGTTAGTCCTAGAGCAGCAACCCGTGGATAGCCCAGGTTCCACTAGGGCCAGTAGCAGCTTCTGTACCCGCATCAGCCCCAGCTCATTCATCAAATATTCAGGGTTTGCTTTTGTAGTTACTAGGTATGATTGAGGGTCAGCCTTTGGATGTAGCTCAGACATCCACTCAGGGGGTATCCCTGGGTGCTCAGAGTTCAGGAGCGCAACTGCTACTGTGGCTCCCCGTGCTGAGGTTCTTCCAGTACCTACAACTGCTCAGCCTCTTGCTCTTCACCCAATTCTTACGGAGTCAGAGAAGAAGCCTTTGGGATGATTCCTGATATTGTCTCCATCGAGGTTCTCTGGTGCTCCTGGTTAGGATTCTTATGATTTTATTTTGACTTGTGAGGAGATGCTTCATTATCTGGGGTCGTTAGATACTTACGGGGTCGGTTATACTACTTATTAGCTAGAGGGTCCAACTAAGCAATGGTGGAGGGCCCAGGTAGCTTACAGACCATCCCAGTCTCCTTGGTTGACTTGGAGAGAGTTATATGAGGTCTTTATGGCCAAGTTATTACTTCAGAGTGACTGCGAGTGTCATAGCGAGCAATTTACCAGATTGATGCAGGGATCTATGTCTGTGTATGAGTATGAGACCTTATTTCACCAGCTGGCTCCATTTGGGGCCATGATCATTCCTATAGAGCCAGATAGAGTTCATCGATTTGTTTGGGGGTTAAAGACCGAGCTTCGACAGACTATTGAGATACTATTTGCCAGTGGGCGACTATTTTAGGCTATAGCAGACCATGTCCATAATATGTAGGATTTGCATCGTCATGATCCCGGGGCCAAATATACGAGGTCACACTATCAGTGCAGTTTTAGTGGTTCCCTTTTCAGTGGTAGAGGTGCAGGCCAGTAGGGACAAGGGTATCAGCCACAACAACATCAGGGTCAGTCTAGCCGGCTAGTTCAGGTATCACTTTAGGCTTCAGGTGGTCCTCAGTTTGATCATGGTCATAGTGGTTAGCATGGTTATAGTGGTCAGTCTTTGAGGGGTACAACATCGGGGCATCAGGCCGTGGTGGCCATAGCTATTTAGCTAGTTTGTCCCAACAAGGTGGGCCATCTGGGCCATGCTATAATTGTCATATTATAGGTCACCATGCCAGAGAGTGTCTTTAGAGGGGTCCAGTTCAGTCAACCGCTTAGCCGACTCAGCCTCTCAGAGCAGTGCAACCACCAGTCAAAGGAGGCATAGTTTAGGGTAGAGATGGTGCCCAGCATGGCATGACAGGTGGTAGGGATGGCGATCAGTCAGGTGGTGGTCATTAAAAGTTCTATGCGGTCCCTAGTAGATCGGAGGCAGAGACGTCAAATGCAGTGATCACATGTATGATTTCTGTCTGCGCCAGTCAGCTTTAGCTTTGTTTGATCCTAGTTCTACATGCTCGTATGTATCTGCCTACTTTGTGCCTTGTTTGGTGTTGGGTAGTGAGCCATTATTTGTTCCTGTATCTGTTGTTACCTCGGTAGGCAATTCTTTAGTAGTAGATTATTTTGTGAGATCCTGTTTGATAGCTGTTAGAGGTCTTGAGACGTGGGCCAACTTGATGATATTAGACATGTTAGATTTTGATGTGATTCTGGGCATGGAATGATTATCCCTTCACTGAGCGGTTTTGGATTATTATGCTAAGACTATGCCCGGTTATGTGGCATGGTTCTGTTTGCCGTGCACCTTCTGGGATAATTTCTAACTTTTGAGCTAGAAAGTTGATTCCACGCGGGTGCTTGGCTTATCTAGAATATGTACGAGATGCTAGCACCAACATTTCTTCTCCTAAGTCAGTTCCGGTGGTTAGAGATTTCCTAGATATGTTTTTGACTGACCTGCCAGGCCTTACACCTGAGCGTGATATTTACTTTGCTATTGAGTTGGAGCCAGGTACCAGACCCATTTCCATTACTCCATATTGTATGGACCCAACTGAGTTGAGGGAGCTTAAGGATTATCTCCAAGACTTGCTAGCTAAGGGTTTCATTAGGCCGAGTGTGTCACCTTGGGGTGCTCCAGTTTTGTTTGTGAAGAAGAAAGATGGGTCGATACAAATGTGTATTGTTTATCAGCAGCTGAATAAGGTGACTGTGAAGAATAGGTATTTGATGCTGCCTATAAATGACTTGTTTGATCAACTCCAGGGTTCAACTGTGTTTTCTAAGATAGATCTGACGTCAGGCTACCACCAGTTGATCATTAGGGCGGAGGACATCCCTATGACAACATTCATGACACATTATGGCCACTATGAGTTCCAGGTGCTGTCTTTTGGGTTGACTAATGCCCCCACATCTTTTATTGAATTGATGCACCGGGTGCTCAAGCCATACTTGGATCTGTTTGTGATAATCTTCATCAATGACATGCTGATATACTCGCAAAGTAGAGATGAGCATGAGCAGCACTTGAGGATTATACTCCAGACTTTGAGAGATTATCTGCTTTATGCCAAGTTCTCAAAGTGCAAGTTTTGGCTTGAGTCAGTAGTATTCCTAGGACACATGGTGTCTAAGGATGGGATTAGAGTGGAACCAGGGAAGATTTCAGCCGTTCGTGATTGGCTGAGGCCTACTACTCCAATCAAGGTTCGTAGCTTTATTGGGTTGGGAGGGTATTACAGATGGTTCATTGAGGGTTTTTCTTTCATAGCATCATCTTTGACTAGACTGACTAGGAAGGATGTTCCATTCCAGTGGTCGGATCAGTACGAGGAAGGTTTTCAGAGTCTTATGGCCTTATTGACTTCAGCTCCGGTGTTAACTTTGCCAATTGAGGGTCAGGGCTTCTCAGTGTATTGTGATGCTTCAACGGTTGGTCGTGGTTGTGTGTTGATGTAGTAGGGTCGTGTGATAGCTTATGTGTCGATACATATGAAGGTTCACGAGTGCAACTACCCCACTAATGACTTGGAGTTGGTGGCGGTAGTCTTGGAGCCTAAGATTTGTAGGCATTACTTATATGGGATTCACTGTGAGATCTTCACCGATCACCATAGTCTTCAGTACATCACGAGTTAGCGAGAGCTAAAATCTAGGTAGCGAAGATGGATTGAGTTATTGAAGGACTATGACTTCACTATTCTGTACCATATGTGCAAGGTAAACGTGGTAGCGGATGCCTTGAGCCGGAAGACAGTGAGCATGGGTAGTCTAGCTTCCCTTTCAATTTTGGAGCGACCGTTAGCATTAGACATCTAGTCCTTGGCTAACAATTTTGTTAGACTTGACTTATTGGATCCTACTAGAGTTCTTGCCAGTATTAAGGTCCATTCTACTTTGGTTGATCAGATTCGGCAACGTCAGTTTGAGGATTAACGATTGTGTGATATTCGTGATCAGGTTGTTCGAGGTGAGGCCAACAGGGCTACTCTAGAATCTGGTAGTATTTTGAGATTTGATAGTCTCTTTTGTGTTCTAAGAGTTGGGGATTTGATTTAGTTGATTCTCCCTGAGGAACATTGTTCTAGGTATTCCATCCATCCAGGCACAACTAAGATGTATAGATATTTGAGACATCTTTACATGTGGAATGGTATAAAGCGGGACATAGCAGAGTTTGTATCTCGGTGCTTGAACTGTTAGCAGGTTAAGTTCGAGCACATGAGGCCTGGTAGATTTATACAAAGACTTCCTATTCCCAAGTAGAAGTGGGAAGGGATCACTATGGACTTCATAGCATGATTGCCACCCACTTCTCGAGGGTTTGCCTCTATTTGGGTTATTATTAATAGGCTGACTAAGTTTGCACACTTCTTGCCGGTTCATTCTTCCTATAGTGCAGAGAGGTTGGCTCAGATTTATCTCTGTGAGGTGGTTCATTTGCATGGGATCTTATCTTTTATCATTTCAGACCACAACACTCAGTTTATATCTCAGTTATGGAGGACTATCCAACGAGATATGGGTACATAGGTTCAACTTACCTCAGATAGATGGCCAGTTCGAGAGGACTATAGAGGACCTGGAGGACATATTACGGGCCTGTATTCTTAATGTTGGAGGTTCATGGGATTAGTATGTTCCTTTGGCGGAGTTTGCTTACAATAATAGTTTTCACTCGAGCATTGGCATGGCATCTTTAGAGGCATTGCATGGTAGGAATTGAAAGATCACCAGTGGGTTGGTTCGATGGGTTGGAGTCTAGACCGCAGAGTACAGAATTACTTCGTTATTCCTTAGATAGAGTCCGACTGATTCAAGATAGACTTCAGGCAGCCTAGAGTAGGCAGAAGAGCTACGTGGACCATTGACTTCATGCCTTAGAGTTCAATGTTGGTGATTTAGTGTTTCTTGATAACGCTCAAAATACACTCTCCAATGGAGGTGATTGCGATCGTCAGAGCAAAACACATTTATGTTCCTAACGGATGTCGGGGTCGTACCCACAGAGAACAATGTAGTCGCGATCGAGCTAATAAAGAATCTAAGCAACTTATTGAAGTTCAATTAACGAAAGAGGAAAGATATCTAAAAAGGGGGTTTTATACTAAAAACAAAATATAAAGAAAATCAAATAAAAGATAGATTGATCAATGGCTTTCACCTTGCTTTCGTCAAGCAAGGACAACACGGGAGACTTGGGAATGAGAATTTAATTCACAAGACTTGCACCCGATTAACGCATAGGTAGTATTGGCTTTAGTGCACTTAACCATCTTTCAACCAATCAAGCAACAATCCTCATGGGTTCTCTCGAATCACCACGAGTGAGCAATAACCAACAAATTTATTTGGGTGAGTTGGGTTATCTCTAACCCCAAGTCTTAGATGGTAGTTTCCGGCAATCAAACTATCTCTAGCTTTGATCTAGAGTGGAAATCCCAAATCCCCACTATTGAATCTTCCCGAATTTAGGGAATTCCTTTCTCAAGCAAAATCCCAAATTAGAAAGCTAAGTCAATGTTTGCAACCACTAACTATAAATTCAAGCATGGAGGATTCAATAGACCTAAATCATCAAGCAAGAGCAAAATCTAGATATAGATTAAACACCCAAACAAGTATTATCTCTAATACAAACCCAAATCTCAATTCAACAAATACACCAATAAAATAGCAATTAAGAACAAGAGTTGAAGAATGGAAATTGAAGATTTTACAATAAAGAGCATCCAAATCTTCACTTATGTGGTGTTGGTTGATAAACTTGCTCTCCAAGCTTGCCAAAAGTTGTAAGAATAGCCAAAGATACCTTCCCAATCGCCTGGTAAGAGTTTTATGTGAATTGGGGTTTCAAAAAGTGGGAATTTCCAAATCTGTCCTGTAGCTTATGACGCCTTCATCGCGATCGCGTGCAAAATCTTCGCGATTGCGAGGTTTTGTGATTTTCTTCCACACAGTCGCGTGGCTCCACTCTCGCGGTCGCGTGGCTTTG
Source organism: Jaltomata sinuosa (assembly GCA_003996215.1). Lineage (NCBI taxonomy): Eukaryota > Viridiplantae > Streptophyta > Magnoliopsida > Solanales > Solanaceae > Jaltomata > Jaltomata sinuosa. Next base: position 411,387 of record QJPP01001220.1, on the reverse strand, counting down.
AGTTCTTATGCATCGTGGTCGCATGACCCTAGTCTTGCGATCATGAAGGCGAATTCCATGTCAGTGACTAGCAACTCCGTTTAGCTCCCATTTGACTTGTTTTCACTCGAATCTTTCCAGAACACTTCTAAAACACAGAAACCTGTAAAATAGAAGTAATTCATGTCAAATTGTACTATTTATCTACTTTACACTAGCAAAACCATAAGATTAGAAGCTAAATAAGTAGGTAAAATACCAACTTATCAAACCCCCAAACTTGAACTATTGCTTGTCCTCAAGCAACTAAAAATTCAATTTCAAGAGGCATACAACAGAAGTGCAAAAACATCACTTCAAGTCAAGGAAAACCTATTTCAATCACCAAGCATGACTTCGGTTGGTACTAATGATTAGTCAATTACATGATAACTTAATCTAAGTATTCCCCTCGATTTAAAACAAAATTCAAGGATGCAATGGAACATTAAGAACAACCAAGTGACATCATCCAATCCTCGATATATGACTCAAAACCACTAGCTTACCAAAACATGCTCAATTGACTCATTTTCAGAGTTTATCAATGTCACCAACTATACTAATTCACATGACCTCACAATAAAGAAAGTCCCAAAACACATTTTATGTACAAACACAATCACAAGGACCAATACCAAAAACAATCATACTCACAAGAAAGTTCAAGTGCTAACAAGTACCAACCATAGGCTTGCCCTTATTTTCATTTGCCACTAGCTTAAAAACAATCGTTCGGAGATCTCAAAGGGCTTTTATAAGCTTGTAATCCCAGTTAGAGCACTATCGGTTAAATCAACAAGCAATCAATGTCTAGCTTGGGGAGGTCACACTATCTCTAGCTTAGACCCTTAAGTGGGTGATTCCGTCGATATGAGTTATTTCTAGCCTTAAATCTGAATGGAATCCCAAGTTCTCACTAGTAATCTCACATCCAAAACCATGAAATTCTCTTTCAAGCAACAACATAGTCAAGTAATGAAAATTAATGTTTGCAACTACCAATTTTAGGATTAAAACTTGGTGAAATTACTAGATCCATGTCAAATAAGCAATTATAAGCAAGAATAAAAAACACACACACCCATTTGTCAAGCACCCATTATCAACACATCCCTAGACAAATGAAATCAACCATTCATAGCAAAGGAGAGTGATATACCAAATGGGTAAGTCAAAATCCTCTGCATTCAAGCTGAATTTCAAGTTCTAAGCTCAATTTGAGTACACAAATGGTTAACCAAGATTTAGAAGAGAGAATAGATTGAAACCCTCTTCTTCTTGGAGAGGAAAAATTGTTCTCAAAGTAAAAAGCTCTTCAGAATATGCAGGACTAAAGAATGCTATTTACAAAATTCAGGACAAAATTCCCCTTCGGGTGATGTGCGATGCGAGATGTGGTTCGCACATCACGATATATGCGCCGAACACTCTTTAGTTGTACCAGTGAATTCAGCTTATTTTGGAGGCTTTGTGCGAAAGAGGTGCGGTTCTCACATTGGGTTGTGCACGTCGCACAATGATCCCACTCCTTAGCAAATTTTTCAGTGAATTTTGCTTATCCATGCAGCAGAGGTGCATTCCGCACCACAGCTTGTGCATGTTGCATGGGCACCGCATCTCAGGCCAGAATCTCCATCTTTTTTTATCCTTCCACACTTCACTCCTTTTGAGCTCTTTTTGGGTCTATTTCCTTGTTTTTCATCACTAGTCAAAAGTACATGCATAGACATCAATAAAGGCCATAAGAACCTCTAAATCTATTCAAAACAGAGCAATAATTCATATATTTAGGCTCAATAAGTTGGTAGATTATCAACTTATCATTCCTCCATGTATCGCCTATGAAGGGCGTGATGAGATTTGGTAGGAGGGGAAAGCTTAGCCCTAGGTATATTGGGCCATTTTAGATCCTTCAGAGAGTGGGTAGTGTTGCCTATATGTTAGCCTTGCCTCTGATGTTTTCAACTATGCGCCCAGTCTTTTATGTATCGATGTTGAGGAGTTATGTTCTAAATAAGTCATATATGTTGCAGTGGGATTAAGTACAGTTAGATGAGAGTTTGGATTTTGTTGAGGAGCTGGTAGCCATTCTATCTAGAGATGTCCAGAGGTTGAGGTCTAGAGATATTCCTATGGTTAAGGTTTAGTGGAGGCATCATCCAGTCTACGAGGATACCTGGAAGATCGATAAAGAGATGCAAGCTCAGTATCCGTAGTTGTTTGAGCCTTCAGGTACTCCTTTTTTCTTGACTTTTGCGGATGAAAGTCCTTTTTTAGTAGTGAATGATGTAATGACTCTTCTGGACATTCTCGCATTTTTGTTTCCTTTTGTACTGTTAGATCTAGCCTATAGTGACCTCAAGTCATTTATGATTTGCTGGTACCAGTAGTTTGGTGCCCTGGCTGTTCGTTAGGTCGTTATGACTATATCTCTGTTTTAGAGCTTTAACTTAGGAAATCATTGACTTTTGTCAACATTCTTAGCTAGCATGCTCAGAATCGAATTCTGACAGTTCCGTTAGCTCTAGAATATGGATTTTAGTCTAGTTGGACTGTTAGTTGTGGCCTGAGAACTTTCGATATGATTCTATCTCACTTTTTGAGATTTTGGGCCAGTAGGAGTTAGAAGTTTGACTTTGGTCAACTTTCGATGATCAAAGCGTCAGATTTAAAATTTGACAATTCCATCAGCTTTGGAATGTTGAGTTTGGGTTAGGTAGGTAGCTGGTTTAGGTCTCGGGGTGATCTGGGCTCATTTTGGGTGTTTGGTTGGAATTCGCAAATGTTGACTTGAGTCATCATTTCATCAAAACGACCTCGTATGGAAGTTTCATCGATTCTGTTGAGTCCAGAACATCGTTTCCACTCTAGTTGGATGTTTGGTTTGTGAATATCGGGTTACGATTGTGCTCGAAACCCCTGGGGTAGTGTTCTAAATGTTATAGATTTTCTGCAGTTGAGCAGTCCTCAGCGCGATCGTGCAGTGTCACCGTGATTGTTCCCCTGACGCCCTTTCCTTTCAGCGCTATCAGACCTGAGCATCACGATTGCGCAGGTGCCCGTGTTACTCCTTCAACGCGATTGCGCAGGGGGCTGCGATCGCGCTGGTCTGCGACCTGCACTATAAATGTGCAGTCCCTCAAATTTTCAGTTCATTTTCTCACTTCCCTCTCTCTCTAAAACCAGTTCTATCATCAGAAAATTGTACCAAATCATATCCTAGCTCTAAGGATTCGTCAAGTGGAGGATTTTGCCATTTCTTCCTCGATTTTGGTAAGTTCCTCTTCCCCAAATTTCTTCATAGCCATGTCAAACTTCCATCAAAGCTTTTTATTGTAACTTCGGGTTGTTTCTTGGATTGTAGCTACTTGATTGGTCTGATTGTTCATTGAGGCGTGAGTTTCACCTCATGGACCTTGTTCCCTCCCCTCATGGTACGTAATTTCCCCACTTTTGTTCTTAATTTTTGCAAAATTTTCACATGATTTCCCTCTTTTTCTCCGGACTGTTTTAGGACTTCTCTTTTATCTAATTCCATTCAATTGTTGGGCATGTATTCATGGAGAGGTTGGGAACCTCGTAGTAATTTTTGTTTTTGGTTTTGGGTTATGGAGCCCACGGGCTACTTTTAACCCAAATTTTGACCCGGCTAAACTCTTAGCAATATGGGTATCATTAGCTTTGTTTTAACGCATAGGTTACATTCTTGATAGTGCATTAGCTATTCAGAGCTTCTGAAAGCTTTTCGGGCTCGGGCTTTGGCTTTTCAACAACTATTCATCGGACGCTAGGTAGGTTATGATTTTCCTACCTTAGACTTTGCGTATATAGGGTATAATTGTACTATTTAGCATCTTTGGGTTGGGTTTACTAGGTTGGCACCCCAGACCTTGTCTGCTTTCTTTCTGTCCGTTCTATTTCATACATTCTCATTAGTATTTGATCTTGTTGTGTAGTATTATCCTTTGTGGCCTTGTGTGGCCTTTGTTTATGCTTCTGGACCATATATGGTGGGATATTTGGGAATGTCCATGAGTCTCAGACATCGATTTATGATTATGGAATTGGTTATCTATGTTGTAAAGTAGATTGAGCATGTACAGGGCCGATAGGTTGATTGTGAGCTGTTGGGCTATTGATTATTTGCGATCATGTCATCATTATCATGTAAAAATGGTTTGTCTGCATAGATTTTTCTAATACTATGGTTGCGGGCCTAATTATCACCAGTTTTCTAACTTTGCCTGGCCTCGAGGTCCTGTTTTCCGTATAAATGGCTAAAAGTAGGTTTTAAATTGGTTTATGGATCTTTTTAGGGTAAAATAGGGTTTCGAAATGATTTTTCACACTAATTCTAGACTCGGCTAGGCCGGAGAGCTAGATATGATTTACTTTTGATTTCAAACTGACACTAGCCTCGGGTAGGCCAGAGTGCTAGACATGATTTACTACTTCTTTTGATACTATACTAGGCTCGGCTGGGCCGGAGTGCTAGACTTGACTTTTCCCACTGATTTTAGATCCCGTTTGAGTTTGGGCACTTTATTTGAGATACTGAGAGTTGTATATGGTTGCAGGGACCTCCATGGACCTTGCTTATCTGTACTAGTGGCTGCGAGCCAAGAGTTTCAAAGGAGGGGTATACAGAGTAGTAGAGATATGTGTGGAAAGCCATCCATGGGTTCTACCTGCTGGGCCTAAAGGCGCCGGAGGAGGACATACGGTACCACCTGGTTTCATCATATCACATCATATCATTCATTCTGTGTTCGGCTCCACCCTTGTTTGTTGTTTGTTGAGTGTACGCTCCAGTAGTATGGGATGCCAGAGGATTTGTTTTCACTTGTATGTGTTCCTCAGGTATAACACCCCGTACCTTTCAAAACCTATGTGACTAAGTAAATATCGACGAAGGTATTTGAGCTCGAGATTGTGAAGGGGTACTTTGGCCTAGAATTTGAAATGGTCAAATGTATATAAGTGTTAAGTTAAATTATAAGGAGGAGGGTTTTGAAAATGAGATAAAACAAGTGAGGTACTTGCTCGACTTATCTAAGCTCTTAGGTGACAAGTAGGTGCATCACCTACCTACGCTAACGAACTAAGTTCCGAGGGCCGATTACGGGCAGCAACACCATGGATTATTAGACCTAATGGTAGCCCAAATGAAGCTTAAAGTTGGCCCATCAAAGCACAACCAAATCTGGCCCAAACAACTACAAAAGTTAGCCACCAATATTGACCACATTTTGACCCAAGAGAAGCCCAAAATCAGCCCCAAAACTTAACCCTTTTGAGGCCCAAGCAAAGGGTAATTTTGGCCCAAGTTTCTTGACCCATTTTGGCCCAAATATACTCAAAAAAGTCGGCCAAAAAGGTCCCTTTATATAGGGCTTTTGCTGATCAATGTTCATCACAAAAAGCTGGAAAATTCTCTCTTATCTCATTTCCTTTTTGGCAGCCCTTCTTTCCCTTTAGGGTTCTAAGAAGACCAAGATTAATTGAAGCTTAAGGTGAGTTAAACAACTTGTTATCTTGGTATTAATCTACTACATATAGCTAGGATATCCTATGGTAAGAAAGACATGAACTATGGCAGCCCCTTTCTTATGATTTAACACATGGAAATTGTGTAACAATTAAGAGATTTCTTCTTCTCTTGTTGGTGTATGTGTAGGGGGTACTTAAGCTTTTAAAGCATCAATAAAAAGAGGATAAAAACACCCCTTCAAGTGTGGTAAGTACTCTGCCCATAATCATATTTTTGGATTGAAGTTCGGATAGACAATTGTTGTTGAATTGTTGTTAAGAACTCACGGGACGGCGATCGGAAGCCGTGGGTTCAATGTGTTGCTATTGTATTTCGACATGGTGAGTTGTGTAGGAGCTGTTTGATGTGTTTTGTATTATTGGAGGCAGTAGGTTGGTGTGTGTGTGATGTGTATTGGATAGGGGAGAAAGGTGTGATGATACACCTTTAATTAATGCAAAATACGTAAATCTGCCCGGGAAATGTTTAACTACTGTTTTGGGAATGTTGCAGCAGGTTTAAGAGCTAATATTAGCTTCATTATACCCTTGTGTTGTAGATTAACTTAATAAAGGAAAGTCCAAGTTGTGGTAAGCGCAATCTTCGGAAAGAACGAGGTATGTTAAGGCTTCTTTATTCCTTATCGGCATGAATCTAGAAATAGAACTCTAAATCTCCGAAAGAAGGAATTTGAGTATTTTGTTGTAAGAGAGCTGATTTGGTAACTCAACAAGTCTTAAGGAACTAATTTATACATTATGGTGATTCAAGTCGCCTTCTTATAAAAATCCGATTCTTTTTGCACGAAACGTAAGTTATCCTTTTGTCGAGTTTCTTCTTTGTATTGTGATCTCTAATCAAGCTTTAGAAAGTATACAAGGAAAGTTAGAAAGTCAATCCCCATTTATATGTGTTTGGTATGTTGATTCCAACACCTAGTAAGCCAAGGCTAAAGACGTTATCTAAATGAACCTTCATAAATAACAAGAATAGCTTTGAAGGTCAATCTAGTAATACACTTATTATGCGTGGTTTGCGTGTTAGTGTGCACCGAGGTGCTACTACCATATTGAGGCTATTATATACATAGTGTGCACCGAGGTGCTACTGCCATATTGAGGCCATTATACACATAGTGTGCACCGAGGTGCTACTGCCATATTGAGGCCATTATATACATAGTGTGCGCCGAGGCGCTACTGCCATATTGAGGCTATTAAATATAGGGTGCGCCGAGGCGCTATTGTGGTTCAGTGTGGGTTATAAAGAGTGAGTTGCAGCGTGTGTTAATGCATGTATTGTGTTCTAAAAAAGAATAAAGGAGAAAGAGCTTAATGAGTCTTACCAATTACAGTTTACAAGTTTCATATTTTATCTGGTTCGGATTTACTACTTGCGACTTGCTTTTATGTTTCTACCTTACATGCCAGTACATTATTGTCGTACTGACGTCCCCATTGCCTGGGGGCGCTGCATACATGCCTGCAGGTCCAGACAGATACCCAGACAGATCTCTTCAGTAGGAGTTGCGGAGTTCAACCATTTTGGTAAGCTCCATTCTTCCTGGAGCTGACGAGTCAGAGGTCTAGCTTATATTTTGACCAGGTTATATATATGTACAACTTATGGGTAGTCCAGGGCCCTGTCCTGGATATGAGATATTTTACTTACTCCTAGAGGCTTGTAGACGTGTATATGTATATTAGTGTTGGGTATGGCCTTGTCGGCCTTGTTATTAGCTATCTACTATGATAATAGCCTTGTCGGCCTTGAGTTACTTAACTACTATTGAGCTTTTGGTGTTTCAAATTGCTATTCTTAGAGACCTTGTCGGTCTCAGACCCCCAGCAGGTTCAACAGAGATACACTCTATTTTGGCACCCTCGGCCTTTTGGGGCTCCGAGTGTCGGTCATGCCTCCCATGGTTTGGGGCGTGACATCAGGTGTATGGGCACCCGTTGGGACTGTAGGTAGAATTATTTTATTTGCTATTATCGTAGTAACTATTCATATTATAGCTACTTGTGGGTTATTGTTCGATTTTCCCTACATTGTGAGTTGTATTTCAAGTATGATCATATTTAGTTGCCTTCCTTCCTTCCCTTTTATTTGAGGTTATCGGTATGCCTCTATATTTCTTAAACTCTCTATGTATATTATTGTTGCGAGGATCCAAGTGTATTTTCTAAACCTTTCACCTGGATTCTGTGATATATATCTCTTCTGTGGCTTGCATGGTATATTTGTTTTCTCTTTCTCTCCTATCTGTGCTAGTTTTCGTGTGTTTTCCCTGTTTGTTTTTGTGACTACTTTCTTCTTATCCGCTTTATATTGCTTTTATATCTTATATGCGCTCAGTCGGTCTATCACGCCTATTGAGTACCTGTTCCTTTGAAATTGGTGCTTATACTACACTTCTGCATCTTCTGGTGCAGATCTTAGTGTGAGCCATCACTGTTGATCGCGCGCAGACTCGTGCAGTGCTTACAACATCCGAGACTTAGGGTGAGATCCTGGCGATCGGAGCTTGGCTTTTATCTCCTTTTTTGTACCATGTACTCTTTTTATTTTCCAAAGACAGTTGTATATTCTATTTTGTACCCTCTTGTACTCTTTATGTTTAGTAGCAGCTCTTATACTGTGATACCAGGTCATGGGATGGCTTAGTTTTCTCTCTCTATATATATATTTAGTTTATTCAATTTCTCTACTTCTTATTTTGCTTCCGCTTATACTGCTTCTTCCGCTGGTTATTTAGCTAGTAGCTCATTACTAACCATTTTGGGCTACGGGGATTGGTTTGCCTATAGGGGTTTGTAGGTGCCATCAGGACCTAAGAAATTGGGTCGTGACAAAGCATGACATGGAATTTACTAAAATGGGCTTCTTCTTTCGTTTGCCTCAATCGTTATGGAAAAGGATGTTGGAAAGGGCTTATAGACATTGGGAACCTTGTCCCCTTTTCTTCCTCCATACCAATCACAACTTGTGGAGTGGAACTAGAAGCATTATTTTTCACAATGTCATCATCCACACATGGTTTATCCACGTTTTCCCTTCGTACCTTGAGTGTAGCTTCACATTTTGAATTGGCACCACCCTCTGATAACAGTTCAACTCTCTTCCTCTTCACTTTGGATTAATCAATCATAGCTTCCTCACTCTTATTTTCATCGACAACCTCCACTACATCACAAAGGGTTTTACCACCTTTAGTCATAATAGTTAAGTAATGGCTATCATTCTTTGAGTTTGGTGGCGTGTCATTAATAGGAATACCTTTCAATTTCAGATTCGCATTTGACCCCATTTGTGAAGACAATTGATTTAATCGGTCGTAAAGATGTATTACTGAGGCCAAGTGGGACTTTACAGTTTGGCTAAGGGTGGATACATCACCCCTCCCCTATTTCATGGACTCTCACTTTGGTTGATTCCACTTTCTTCAAAACTCTTTCAAGCATACATTTAATTTTAGAACATGTGGAATCTTCTCTTTCCTGGTCTCTCCAACCTCTATCCCGTGTCTCCAAGAGACTTGATTGGCTCCTTGGTAACTAGGATGGGAACCCATACCTTGGTTCAAAATAAAGAAAGCTTCTTTATCATGGAGGAAATAAACCTCATCATCAACTTGCTCCTTACTACTATGTGTACCTATGACATTCACACTCCTTGCATTTGCTCCTATAAAATGATTGGTGAGCAAGTCCAATTGTGCCCATAATGTTAGCCATTTTCTCATCCCTTTTTGTATCTTTCTTCCAGGTCTCCTTAGTCATATTTGTGGAGGTAGCACCCATTACCACCTTGACTTCCAAAGTGTTCCAAGACTAGTTTGTCTTTATTATTATATCACGCAAAGTTCTAGCCATAACAAAGGTTTGATCCATTAATGAACCACCGACTAGATTATTGGCAACAGATTTGTTGACAGGATCCAAAGATCTATAGAAATGGTAAAGAAATATCTCATTGGGAAGGCCATGTTTCATACATATTGCACCTTCTTCTTAAATCTCAACCATGCCTTATGAAGAGGCTCACTAGGCACTTGCCAAAAATTTGTGATTTTATCATGCAATTGTTGCATCTGACAAGGAAGTAAGAATCAATTAAGAAATGCGTCAAGAAACTCATTCCAAGAGGTGATGGCACCTATGAGAGATTCTCAAGCCATATTGTCACTTCCCCCATTAAGGAGAAGGGAAATAGCCTCAACAAATTGACTCTTGACTAATGTTCATTATATTAAAAGGTTGGCAAATGTCCATAAAGTTTTTAATGTGGCAATGTGCGTCTTTATACGGGAGACAACAAAATAATCCCGTAATTTGCAAGAGATGTAGCATTGTCCTTGTAATATGAAATACATCATCCCCTATCGTTAGAGGTACGAGAACGACGCTTGCAACATCCTTACGACCCAACGGGTCATTAACATTCATATATCCATCAACACTAGCATTATCGTTAGCGTTACTCATTAGATCACCTAACAAAGTGTCACGCCCCGAAGCTACCTCCTAGGCATAACACGGGATCCAGGACACAAGTTCCCCAGATTAAACCTTGGTTATAGCATAACTCAGGTATAACAGTTAAGCATAGTGGAAGCATAATATGAATAGATAACTCAATCCATAAGATGAAATGAAAAGCGCAAGATTTGAAGAAGACCCAAATATCGTCTATGTCTGAAAAGCCTCTATACATGACATAAGGAGTTGCTAGGACAAGACCCTAACTAACTCAAAGTAAGAACTTAAGTAACTAACACAGACTAAGAACATAACTAGTCCTCAACCTAAGAGTACTCACTAACAGCTGACAGAGAGTGGCCTGGGAGCTCTAGCCACGGGTCTGAGAAGGGACACCTGAATCTGCATCATCAAAGGATGCAGCACAAGATATGCGTTAGTACTATAGAATGTACCGAATACGGGAGAGATGCATGATCATGATAAAAACATACTTAAAACATACTTAAAGTGAACCTTTTCATAAAGAAATAACATAATAGGATTATCAAGATATAAGACATAAAACATGAAGTACGATTAAAATTCAAAGTATGATATCATATAACTTCATAGATTTAAAATAATCATGTGGGAGTTTCTCCTAACTGACATAAATCATGTTGGGCTACTTGGAGTCCAGTGTCATTCACCCACACTGAAAAAGGTTATCCTAACTGGCCAAAGTTAGAACTATGTTCATAAGGATCCTGTCATAAGCCACAAAGGGCAACCTACGGTGGCAACGCAGTTTTGGACTTGGGTTATCTAGAACCCTCATCGCTCGATGCTAAATACTACTCCCAAAATATATAACATAAGGCTCATATTCATGTGACATATCTAGATGTCAAGCTTGTTCATAAACATGTTCATACCCCGGATCTTCATACTACTCATGAATCTTGGCTTAGAAAATGATTCATGAGCATTGATGGCACAACGGGTGTCTTGCATTACATAATAATTCATAAATTAAAAACTTGCATGGCCTTAGTTCAATTTCATAATAACATATACTTTCATAAAACATAGGAACTAGGCATGCACTTGCTTAAAATTCATGAAATCATGTCATCATTTTCCCCAATTTTCTTAAATCACATCATGCATGTATGATTCGCCATAATTAACCTTCAATTCATGAAATAGGAGTTCATATGTAAAAATCCATGCAAAATCATTCAATTTAACATAATTTCCATAATAAAATCATGAGAAGGCAATTTATAGCAAACCCATAAGAATTGGGTAAAAACCCTAATTTAAAAGTTCATGAAATCACAATTTGAAATTTGGGGATTTGGGCACAAGGGTGAAAGGAATCCATTGTTGGATATCCACATACCTTGATTGGAGTTAACCCACTTGAAATTGAAAAGATTAGGAGACAACTTGGAGCTTGAGACCTTGAGCTTGAGAGAGTTCTTTTCCTTTTTGGGAGATGAATGAGGTAATGAGGAGGGACTTAGGCTAATGAGGGTAAAAACCCTTCTAGAAATAGTCAAACTGACATCATTTAGGAGTTAAAAGGGTGCGTAAAGACTAAAATATCTCTGGAACATAATTAAGAAAAAGCTGGGAAATGGGTCAGCTTCAGGAATCACGGGTCGGTTCTACGGGTCATCGTTTGAACCATGACCTGTGGTTCCCACTCGTGGTTCCTGGTCCAGTAAACAGGCTGCAGAAGGCAATCTACGGGTCAACAGGATGGACCCGTAGAATGAATGATGGATCGTAGGATCAAGTCGTCATTCCTGAAGACTTTTATGTCTTTGATCAGGTTCCATGAGTCAATAAGATAGACTCGTAATTCCAATCACGGACCGTAGACTGGACTCGTGGTTCCTGGGACAACAGTCAGCCCACAGGTCAGATTCCAGAGTGGACATTACGACCCGTGGAATGAACTACGGTCCATAGAACCCACTAGTGGTCCTTAGACCTGAGGCTAACCCTGCAGACCTAAACCACGAATCCATTCCACGACCTGTGGTTCAAACCATGGTCTGTGGTTCAAACCACGGTCCGTGGTTCAAACCATGGTCCGTGGTTTGGACCCATCAATCCTGGAAACATGGAAATTTTCTGAGTTTCGGACTTAGATAGCTGGTTTGATTTCTGAGGTGTTACAATATCTTTCCCTTGGGATCATTCGTCCTCGAATAAAGACTAAACAAGGGAAATATGAAGAGAAAAATAGCCCAACTAGCAACAAAACATGGAATTCAAAGAATAAACATGAAAACTGAACTCTTCAACTTAAAACATGGTTAAATCAACTTCGAAAATATGAATGCATGCTAGGATCATGAGAGTAACTGATGGAATAAGATCGGAGGAACATACTAAGGATAGAACTAATACCTCAAGCTAAAACGGAATCTGAAGGAAAGAGATGAGGGTACTTGGCTTTCATGGTTGATTTCACTTCCCAAGTAGCTCCTTCAACAAGCTGATTTCTCCAAAGAACTTTTACCGAAGTGACTTCTTTGTTTCTCAACCTCCGAATCTGACGATCAAGGATTTCTATGGGGATCTCCTCATAGGTGATACTATCCTTCACACATACATACTCCAAATGAACAATCAAGGTCGGATCACCAACACACTTCATCAGTAAGGAAACATCAAAAACTGGATGAACCGCTTCCAAATCTGATGGCAATTCTAACTCATAAGCAACCTTACCAACCTTCCTCAGAATCCGATAAGGACCTACAAAACGGGGACTAAGCTTTCCTTTCTTCCCGAATCTCATCACACCCTTCATGGGTGACACCTTTAGAAAAATCCAATCATCAACTTCAAATTCTAATTCCCTTATTCTCACATTCGCATATGATTTTTGTCGACTCTGAGAGGTCTTCAACCTATCCCTAATAAGCTGAACTTTCTCCATGGTCTCATGCACCGAATATGGGCCAATCAAAGCTACCTCACCTACCTCAAATCAACCAATAAGACATCTACATCTCCAACCATAAAGTGCTTCATAAGGAGCCATCTGGATGCTAGAGTGAAAGCTGTTGTTGTAGGCATACTCGTTAAGAGGTAAGTCATCATCCCAATTACCTTTGAAATAAATCACGCAAGATCTCAACATATCCTCCAAAGTCTGAATAGTACGCTCTGCCTGTCCATCTTTTTGAGGGTGAAAAGCTGTGCTAAGCTTCACCTGAGTACCAAGACCTCTCTGAAATAATCTCCAAAACTGAGAAGTAAATTGAGTACCCCTATCTGAAATGATGGAGAAAGAAACACCATGCAAACGAATTATCTCCCGAATGTAGAGTCTGGCATAATCATTTGCTAAATCCGTAGTCTTAATGGCCAAGAAATAGGATAATTTAGTCATCCGGTCGACAATCACCCAAATCGAATCATGTTGCCTTCGAGTACGAGGAAAACCTGTAATGAAGTCCATATTAATCGCTTCTCATTTCCAAGTGGGAAGGTCAATATCCTGAATTATGCCACCCGCTCGCTGGTGCTCTACCTTCACTTGCTGACAATTGGGACACTTAGCCACAAAACCGACTTTGTCCCTCTTCATACCATTCCACCAATGGACTTCCCATAGATCACAGTACATCTTAGTGGCACCGGGGTAGATGGAATATCTAGAACTATGAGCCTCAGTCAAAATCTGGTGGCGCAACCCATCTATATCTGGCACACATAGTCGACCCTGATAACAAAGTACACCATCTCCCCCTTGGGAGAAAACCTCAACCCTTTGCTGATGGACTGCACCCTTAAGCTGAAGTAAAATGGAATCATTGTCTTGCTTTGCTTTCACTTTTGCTACCAAGGATGATTCAGAACCATTCTGAATAATAACACCACCTTCTGTCGAGTCCATAACGCGAACTCCCAACCGAGCTAGCCTATGAACCTCCATAACTAGTTCCTTCTTTCCTTCTTCGACTAAAGACATACTACCCATCAACAATCTACTAAGTGCATCCACTACAACATTGGCCTTACCCGGATGGTAAAGCACACTCATGTCATAATCCTTAAGGAGATCAAGCCATCTCCTTTATCGCAAATTTAATTCCTTCTGAGTGAACACATACTGAAGGCTCTTATGATCGGTGAATACATCCATATGCACCCCATACAAATAATGTCTCCAAATCTTCAAAGCAAAGACCACGACTGCTAACTCAAGATCATGAGTAGGGTAGTTCTTCTCATGAGTCTTAAGCTGTCTAGAGGCATAAGTAATCACCTTACCATGTTGCATCAAAACACAACCCAAACCAATCATAAAATCATCACAATACACAACAAAATCATCTAGGCCCTCGGGTAGAGCTAACACTGGAGATGTGGTCAATCTAGTCTTCAATTTCTGAAAGTTCTTCTCACATAGATCAGACCACTGGAATTTTACCTTCTTCTGAGTCAATCGGGTCAAAGGGGCAACAATGGAAGAAAATCCTTCCACACACCTTTTGTAGTAACCAGCCAAACCCAAAAAAACTTCTAATATCAGATGGGGAAGTGGGTCTAGGCCAGTTCTTTACTGCCTCTATCTTTTGAGAATCAACCCGAATACCATCTTTAGTCACAATATGACCTAGAAAAGCAACAGAATGCATCCAAAACTCACACTTGCTAAACTTAGAAAATAACTGCCGGTCCTTGAGAGTTTGCAACACAACTCTCAAATGGTCCGCATGCTCCTCCTCACTCTGAGAATAGATAAGGATATCATTAATGAAAACAATCACACACATATCTAGATACTGCTTGAACATGCGGTTCATCAAATCCATAAAAGCTGTGGGAGCATTTGTTAGACCAAAAGACATCACAACAAATTCATAATGACCATACCGAGTTCTGAAGGCTGTCTTCGGAATATCATACTCTCTATCATGAAGCTGATGATAACCGGATCTAAGGTCAATCTTGGGGAAGAAACTAGCACCCTGAAGCTGATCGAACAAGTCATCAATACTAGGAATGGGATACTTATTCTTGATTATGACCTTGTTCAACTGATGGTAGTCAGTACACATTCTGAGGGAGCCATCTTTCTTTCACATGAATAAGACTGGAGCACCCCATGGAGAAATGCTAGGCCTGATGAAACCCTTATCAAGAAGATCCTTCAACTGACCCTTTAACTCCTTAAGTTCTGTGGGGGCCATCCTATTGGGAGGGATAGAGATAGGATTCGTATCTGGAAGAAGATCTATCCCAAAGTCGATTTCCCACTCGAGAGGGACTTCAGGTAAATCCTGGAGGAACACTTCTGGGAATTCATTCACAACGGGGACAGACTGATGGGATGGGGTTTCGGACTCCGTCTCCATAATTCAAACTATATGATAAACATACCCTTTTGAAATCATCTTCCTAGCTTTAAGATAAGATATGAAATGACCTTTTGAAGATGGGGGACTACCTTGCCATTCTAAGACGGGTTCAAACTTGAAACTAACAACCTGAGTACGACAATCAACAGAAGCATAACAAGCATGTAGCCAATCCATACCAAGAATAACATCAAAATCTTTCATCTCCAACTCTATTAAATCTGCTGAAGTGACTCTACGAAGGACTGAGATAGGGAAATTTCGGTAGATTCTTTTGGCTAAGACTTACTCACCAACAGGAGTAGAAACACAAAAGGGTTCTAAGAGCAATTCAGGACATACTTCAAATTTGCATGCTATATAAGGGGTCACAAAAGATAAGGAGGCACCGAGGTCCAACAAAGCATACACATCAAAAAAGAAGACTTTCAATATACCAGTAACAACATCTGGGGAACCCTCCTGGTCCTGATGAGAGGACATAGCATAAAGGCGATTTTGGCGCTGACCACTAGAACTAGAAGCTGTGCCCTGCTGGGCTGGTCGACCTCCTGGGGCTGCTGGAGAAGACTGAGCCCTACTACCTTCCTTCCCCTTCTTAGCTAAAGGGCATTCTCTAATCATATTTCCAACCTGTCCACACCCAAAGCATGCACCTGTGCCCAAATGACACTCTCCCGGGTGAGTCTTCCCATACTTACTGCAAATGGGGTGGGAAGATCCCTTAGCAACACTCTCTTGAGACTGTGAATAGGAACTAGAACCTCTACCAGTATGATCATGACGGGGCCTCTGGGCCTGGGTAGGAGCACTAGCAGAAGAATGAATGGGTCTTGATGACTTCTTTTGGAACGAGGAGCGATGTCCACCACCGGACCTCTGATGACCAAAACCTGATCCCTCAGATCTAGCCCTCTTGTTCTCCCTAGCCAACTCTCTAAGCCTTTCTCCCTCGATCTGGTGAGCATGGGTCATTAGTCTGGAAATATTCATATCACTCAATAGCATGGAAGACCTACACTCATTTTTCACCAAATCTAAAACCCCATAGATAAACTTGCTCATCTAATCATGCGGGTCCGCTACCATAAAGGGAGAATACCTAGACAACTGAGTGAACTTCAAACTGTACTCCTGAACAATCATAGATCCCTGTCTCAAGTTCACAAACTCTTCAGTCTTTGCTTGCCTCAACTCTTGGGGAAAGAATCGGTCAATGAAGGCTTTCTCAAAACACTTCCAAGTCATAGGGACCTCATCCCTAGCTCTAGATTCCTTCCATTGCGTGAACCAAATATGATCCATATCCTTGAGTTGATAGGATGCTAACTCAACATAACCAACCCCAACTACTTGTATCACCTCAAAGATTTTCTTCACTTCATCAATAAAATTTAACGAATCCTTATTCACCTTCGAACCCCAAAACTCTGGTGGGTTTATACAGACAAAATCACAAACTCGGGCCACTACCCTACCTTGAAGGTGGATGAGGGCAGGAGCCTGCTGATTGGCCTGAGCGGCCAAGGTTTGGGCTAGCAAATGGATGGCATTCCTAAACTCTTTATTCATGACTTGGAGGAGCGGCATTCCGAGTGGCTCGGTGAGGCATATCACATCGAGGAATAATCATAAATGTACAAGGAAAGGATTAGAAGAACATTAGAGTTAAGCTCTATCACACGATATGATCATGAAAGAAGTAAAGTTTTCTAAGACATCTTATAGCTTCCCTCTCATATGTGTGGTGCGCTTCACACACACAAAGGAGACCCTACTTGATGAGGCTTTTAGACATCCTAAGACTCTTGAAACTGAGGCTCTGATACCAAGTTTTTCATGTCCCGAGGCTACCCTCTAGGAGTAACACGAGATTCGGGACACAAGTGCCCCAGATTAACCCTTGGTCATAGCATAACTCAGGTATAAAAATTAAGAATAACGGAAGCATAATGCGAATAGATAACTCAATCCATAAGATGAAATCAAAAGCGCAAGATTTAAAGAAGACCCAAATATCGTCTATGTCTGAAAAGCCTCTATACATGACATAAGGAGTTGCTAGGACAAAACCCTAGCTAACTCAAAGTACAAACGTAAGTAACTAACAAAGACTAAGAATATAACTAGTCCTCGACCTAAGAGGACTCACTAACAGCTGGCAAAGAGTGGCATGGGAACTCTAGCCACGGGTCTGAGAAGGGACACCTGAATATGCATCATCAAAGGATGCAACACAAGATATGCGTCAGTGCTATGGAATGTACCGAATACGTGAGAGATGCATGATCATGATAAAAATATACTTAAAACATACTTAAAGTGAACCTTTTCATAATGAAATAACATAAGAGGATTATCAAGAAATAAGACATAAAACATGAAGTATGGTTAAAATTCAAAGTATGATATCATATGACTTCATAGCTTAAAAATAATCATGTGGGAGTTTCTCTTAACCGACATAAACCATGCTGAGCTACATGGAGTCCAGTGTCATTAACCCATAATGAAAAAGGTTGTCCTAACCGGCCAAAGTTAGAACTATTTTCATAAGGATCCTATCATAAGCCACGGAGGGCAACCTACAGTGGCAATGTAGTTTTGAACTTGGGTTATCTAGAACCCTCATCGTTCAGTGCTAAATACTACTCCCAAAACATATAACATAAGGCTCACATTCATGTGACATAACTAGATGTCAAGCTTGTTCATAAATATGCTCATACCCCGAATCTTCATACTAATCACGAATCTTGGTTTAGAAAATGATTCATGAGCATTGATGGCACATCGGGTGTCTTGCATTGCATAATAATTCATAACTTGAAAACTTTCATGTCCTTAGTTCAATTTTATAATAACATATAATTTCATAAAACATATGAGCTAGGCATGCACTTGCTTGAAATTCATAAAATCATGCCATCATTTTCTCTAATTTTCTTAAATCACATCATGCATGTAGGATTCACCATAATTAACCTTCAATTCATGAAATAGGAGTTCATATGTAAAAACCCATGAAAAATCATGCAATTTAATAGAATTTCCATTATAAAATCATGCAAAGGCATTTTATAGCAAACCCACAAGAATTGGGTAAAAACCCTAATTTGAAAGTTCATGAAATCACAACTTGAAATTTGGTGTTTTGGGAACAAGGGTGAAAGGAATCCATTGTTGGATACCCACATACCTTGATTGGAGTTAACCCACTTGAAATTGAAAAGATTAGGAGACTTGGACTTGGAGCTTGAGACCTTGAGTTTGAGAGAGTTCTTTTACTTTTTGGGAGATGAATGAGGTAATGAGGAGGGACTTAGGCTAATGAGGGTGAAAACCCTTCTAGAAATAGTCAAAACGATATCATTTAGGAGTTAAAAGGGTAGGTAAAGACTAAAATACCCCCAAAACATAATTAAGAAAAAGCTGGGAAATGGGTCGGCTTCAGGAATCAAGGGTCAGTTCTATGGGTCGTCGTTTGAACCATGACCCGTGGTTCCCACTCGTGGTTCCTAGTCCAGTAAACAGGCTGCAAAAGGCAATCTACGGGTCAACATGATGGACTCGTAGAATGAATGACGGATCATAGGATCAAGTCGTCATTCTTGAAGAATTTTATGTCTCTGATCAAGTTCCACGAGTCAACAGGACAGACCCGTAATTCCAATCACGGATCGTAGACTGGACTCGTGGTTCCTGGGCAATAGTTAGCCCACAGGTTAGATTCTACGAGTGGACATTACGACCCATAGAATGAACTATGGTCCGTAGAACCCACTCGTGGTCCTTAGACTAGAGGCTAACCCTGCAGACTTAAATCACAGATCCATTCCATGAGCCATGGTTCAAACTACGGTCCGTGGTTTGGACCCGTCAATCCTGGAAACATGGAATTTTTTTGAGTTTCAGACTTAGATAGCTGGTTCAATTTCTGAGGTGTTTCACAAAGACCAAAAACAACAAACCAAATGAAATAGAAGAAGATGCAATACCAAAATGAATCAACGCACAAACATAAGGTAATCTATAAAATAATACTAGCAACAACGTCATTTTTGGTAACGTCCAAAGGCACTCCTCAATCAAGAGAACGTGGAAATGGTTGTATGCAAAAATATACCAAACTTAGATTTAGGGTCGAATCCCATAGGTATTAGTTACAAATTTAACTAAACTTTGTGTTCTAATTCACTAATAGCACGCACATTGTATAAAAAAACAATAATGTAAAAATTGGGGGGTTTGTTGTAATAAGTAATTTGTATCAAGAGTAACAAGTATCAATCATGACACAATTATTTTCAACCAATGATTAAGAGTCTAGGGGTGTGCTTTTGATAAGGCAATAACTATAACTAAGATTGAATGAATGCCTTAAATTCAATTACTATATGGATAGCCTTGGTTTGGGTTATGACCAAGGTCTCTCAACCGAAGAGCATATTTACTTTGGGTTCTCTCGAACCCTAAAGCCAATCATAATTGACCAACCAAAATTAGCTTGAGTAGGCTAAACTATCTCTAGCTTTTGCCCTTAGATAAAAATTCTCAAATTCTCACTATTGAATACTTACCCAACTCTAATACTCTTTCTCAATCAAGATTAGAGTTAGAGAACTCAACCAATTATTGCAACCATTATTATAATTATAACTCAAAGGATTAAATGGATCCATACAATATAATCAAATCTAAGAACAAATAATCAATACACAATCATAATTATACACCCGTTATGGCACACACCCTAGAAGAGAATTTGGCTACTCATATAAATGAAAAGAGAGATTATACCAAATGGGTGTCCTCAATTCCAGCCATAAGAAGAAATGAAATTCAAATCCAAGCTTAATTGATCAACAATGGAGTTTTTCCAATTGGGGAAGATGAAGTCACAAGTGTATTTTTCTTCTTTTCCAAGAGTACTGCCTAATAGGAATGTAAAACTTAAAATTTTTTCAATGAAAACTATATGTAAAGATCCCAAAAGTGTCCTTGAAAACCCCTAATCTTGCCTAGAAAGTTATGGACTAAAATATCCCCGCAGATGCTTGCGAGCCACTTGTGGGTGCAAGTCTCCACTTGAGGCTCGCAAGTTTTTCTGATTTGCTGCCAGTGCACTATTACATCTTGTGCTACACTTATGAACTGCAAGTTCCCAGTTCTGCCTGCACTTTTAAAGGCAAGTATTTGGAGCTTTTCTTCCACTTGTGATCCACTTGCAAGCCGCAAGTGGTCTCCTGCGCTTCACAATTGCCAGGTTTTGACTTGGCTTGTTTCCTTAGCTCCTTACTTGGGTTTTTGCCTTTCTTTCTTACATTTTGGATTCAAATCCTTGTTCATCATCAAATGATAGGAATTCCTACACATAAGAGGTTAAATCCATAAAAACCATTGAATAAGCACAAGATTAAGGTAATAATTCATGCTTATGTCACGCCTCGAGGCTACCCCCTAGATGTAACACAGGACCTAGGACCGCAAGTTCCTTAAGTTAACCCTTAGTCATAGCGTAACTTAGATAACCATAAGAAACATGGCATAAGCATAATTAGAAATCTAGGAAAAGCAATCCATAAATGATAATGTCAAGAAGAAACATAATCTGAAAGAGAGACTCAAATACTGTCTATGTTTGAAAAGCCTCTAAATATGACATAAGGAGTTGCTAGGACAAGATCCCAGCTAACTCAAAGTACTGAAAGGACGATAATAATCTAAACTCAAGAACCAGTCCTTGGAAGATGAGGACTCACCAACACTATCTGGATGGCCTGCAATCTCTAGCCACGTGCCTGAGGGAGGAAACCTGAATCTGCATCATCAAAAGAATGCAATGCAAGAATATGCGTCAGTACTATAAGATGTACTGAGTATGTGAGTTTATGCAATAACATGGTAAAAATATACTTAAAACATGCTTAAAACTGAGATCATGCATATTAAGAGAAAGCATGAGTAAATATCGAGATTAAAATTAAGACATAAAATAGAAATCAAGTTCCAAAGTAAAATATCATATAACTTCATAGATGGAAATAGTCATACGGGAGTTTCTCTTAACTGACATAAACCATGCTGAGCTACATGGAGTCCAGTGTCATGCACCCACACTGAAAAAGGTTGTCCTAACCGGCCAAGGTTAGTCATAAGGATCCTGTCATAAGCCACGAAGGGCAACCTATGGTGGCAATATAGTTTTAGATTTGGGTTATCTGGAACCCTCATCGCTAGGTGCTAAATACTACTCCCAAAATATAACATGAGGCTCATATACATGTGACATATCTGGATATCAAAGCTTATCATAAACATGTTCATAACCCAGATCTTCATACTACTCACGAACCTTGTTTTAGAAAACAATTCATGAGCATTGATGGTACATCGGATGTCTTGTGTTGTATAATAATTAATAACTTGAAAACTTGCATGTCCCTAGTTCAATTTCATAATAACATGTACTTTCATAAAACATAGGAACTAGGCATGCACTTACTTGAAATTCATGAAATCATGCTATCAAAATACATCAATTTGCTTAAATCAATTCATACATGCAAAATTGTCTATACCTAGCCTTCAATTCATGAAATAGGAGTTCACTTGTACAAAAAAAAACCATGCAAAATCATACAATTTAGTACTAGATTCATGAGAAAACAATTTATAGAAAAGCTCATAAGAATTGGGTAAGAACTCTAATTTGAAATCCATGAAAAATCCATATAAAATTTGGGGGTTTTGGGCATAAGGGGGGAAGAATCCCTTATTGAATACCCACATACCTGAATTGAAGCTTTTCTTAATCTAGGGTGAAGAGAAATGGAGACTTGAACTTGGAGCTTGAGACTTAGAGTTGATGATGTTCTTTTTCCTCTTTTTGGTAGATGAATGAGGAATAATGAAAGACTTAGGCTAATTAGGATAGAAACCCTACTAAAAGTGGCCAAAATAACCTCACTTAAGAGTAAAAAGGGTGGGTAATTATAAAAATACCCCTGGGATTTAATTTAGAAAGAGCTGTAAAAAAAACTCAGTTTCAGGGATCACGGGTGCAATCCACAAGCTGTAGACCAAACCATGACTCGTGGTTTTCGCTCGTAGTTCCTGGCCCAATTATTCACCTGCAAATCAGGTTCCATGAGTCAACAGGATGGTCCATAGAACAAACTACGGTCTGTAGACCTATTAATTATTTCTGGGGAAACAGTCAGCCCTCAGGTTTGATTCTACAAGTGGACATGACGGTCCGTAGAATAAACTACGGTCCGTAGAACCCACTTGTGGTTCTCTGACCAGAGGCTGATCCTATAGAACCTTAACCACAAGTTCATTCCATGGCCCGTGGTTCAAACCATGGCCCATGGTTTGGATTGTAGTTCATGGAAAGGTCAATTTTTTTAGAGATTCTAAGTTTAAAAGCTGATTCGAATTCCGAGGTGTTACAGCTTAAGAGCTAAATAAGTTGATATATTACCAACTTATCAACTTATTGTTTCAGTTTCATACATATGTTATGCCATGTACTTTCCTGCCATTTTACATACAATACTTTTTATGTACCTATGCCATTTGGCATTGCATCATTTCATATTGCAGACTCAGGTACGCATGCAGATGCTCAGATGCTTTAGTAAGTTCTACTATTTCATCTTTGGGTGAGCCTTCTCCATTTCTAGAGGGTTTGGTATGCAAATGTAATGACCCTTCCGGTCATTTACGGATGTTTGCTTTCTTGTACCGTTAGCTTGCCTGTAGTAGCCCCAAGTCATTTATGGCTTGCTGGGACCAGTAGTTTGGTACCCGGGCCATTGGTTTGGTCTTTTTAGCCGCTCCTTATTTTAGAGCTTAAAGCTTTTGAAATCATTGACTTCAGTCAACATTCTTGGTGAACGTGCTCAGAATTGAATTCCGACAATTGCTTTAGCTCCGGAGCATGGACATTGGTATAGTTGGACCTTTGGTCGAGATCCGGGAGCTTTTCAGTTTGGAATTCTCTCTCATTCTATGTTTTCAGGCCAATTGGGCTTGTTTGGTTGACTTTGGTCAACATTTGGAGATGATAGCCTCAGATGGAAATTTTGTCAGCGCTGTTAGCTCCAGAACATCAAGTTTAGTCTAGAGGGACCATTAGTTCAGGTCCCAAGGCTTCCGAACTTGATTTCGGCCATTGGGTTCCATTTTGAAAATAGTTAGCCTAAGGTTGATTTTGGACACGGGGCCCACTTTTCATTAAATCGACCTCCGATGGAAGTTTCATCGATTTTGTCGAGTCCAAAATGTCGTTTCCACTCAAATAACTCTTGGTTTATGAGTATAAGTTTCCGATTGTATCTGGAATGCCGTATAGAAATTTTGGCATTGCTAGTTGCTAGTGTGGCACCAGGCGCCGCCTGGGCCGCGCCTGCGCGCCCATGGCTGCCCCTGCGCCTCAGCGCCCATCCTGGCCACCTGCGCACTAGCGCCCATGCCAGTGCCCTTGCGCGCGCGCGCCTACTCCCATGGGCCGCCCCTGCGCCTCAGCTGGCCACCCTATATAAGTTGTTGGCAACTCATTTTCAGCTTTTCACCTCATCTTCCAACTACGATTTCTCCACTATTTTAGCTCCAAATTGCACTAAATTTTCACCTTCTCTTCCCCAATACTTGGAGAAATAATTGTTGTTGGTCTGGGCTAATTTCTTTGCTTCGTAAATTGGTAAGTTTCTTGCTTAAAGTGCGATAAAAACCCATAAATTCTCCCCTTTAAATTCTTGATTCTTGGGGTTGTTTTGACCCCTTCCCATGGTCCATTTCCGCTCAAATTTTGAGCACGTTCTCCTGGGAATGTGGGGAACACCGTGGTGTTTTTTGTTTCTAGTTTTGGTTTACAGGGTCCACGAGCCTGCTTGTGACCTGGATTTTGACCCGGTTATGTTTATAGCATTATGGGTATCGCTTGTCTTATTTTAATGCCTAGATTATTGTGTTGATAGTACTTTCACGATTCGGA
This sequence comes from Jaltomata sinuosa, assembly GCA_003996215.1. Classification (NCBI taxonomy): domain Eukaryota; kingdom Viridiplantae; phylum Streptophyta; class Magnoliopsida; order Solanales; family Solanaceae; genus Jaltomata; species Jaltomata sinuosa. Next base: position 386,982 of record QJPP01001220.1, on the reverse strand, counting down.
GCTTCCTGGAGTAGTTTGAGCCTAGACGACATTGTCCCCGCAGTTATTCGTCGGACGAGAAGTAGGTTATGGCTTTCCCTACCTAGACTCTGCGTATATATGCTATAACTGCATTAATTAGTATTCTTGGGTGGGTTATTTTAGGTTGGTACCGTAGACCTTGTCCGCCTTTCTGTCCGCTTATTTCATACGTTGATTGTAGTATTCGTGTAATATCGTATATTACCCTTGTGGTCCTGTGCGGCCTTGTATTGACTTTGAAACATAGATGGTTGTTTATTTGGGAATGTCCACGAGTCCCAGACATAGAGATATAATTCTAGGCTGGTTGTGACTGATGTAGAGTTGTTGAGCCTGTGCAGGGCCGATAGGAAATGTGTGTGAGCCGTTGGGCTAATTTATATTTGTGTTCGAGCATATGATCCATGAAAAAGGTTTCCCTGCATGTTTTACTTCAGTTTTGGCTGCGAGCCACTATAGATAGTTTTTCCTTGACTTGCATGGCCCCAGGGGCCATTTTTGGTATACTTGATGATAAAAATGGGATTTTGGATGGTTTCACACTAGGTTTTTCCTACTGATACTATGCTCTGTCGGGTAGAGCACTAGACTCGATTTTATTACTAATTTAGAGCCGAATACGCTCTGGGCACCCTTTGAGGGGGTTATTGTTACTTTTATCACTGATTTAGACCCGAGTATACTTCGGGTACCCTTTGAGAGGGTATATTAAGATCACTACTCCTATTTTAGACCCGGGTCGAAGCCGTGCATGTACTATGAGATTTTGAGTTTTGAGCTGCACTTGAGATTGCGCAGTTTTGTATGTGGTCAAGGGGTAGACCTCTATGGACCCCTATTATTCCTAGGCCACAGGCTATGGGCCTATGCAGCATGCTAGGAAGGGGGGTGTACGGCGGAGGAGAGGTACACGGGAAAGAGCCTTCCATGGGTCCCACCTCTATATGGGCGCGTGAGGTACCTGAGAGGGAACATACCGGTTACTTTCACATCATATCATTATCATGCATTTGGCACGCTGATTCCACCCTCGTTTTCTATGAGTTTAGTGTACGATCTGGTTGTATGGGCGTCCAGAGGGTTTGTTTTCACTTGATTGTGTTCCTCAGTTGTATGGGCTACCGTTGGGACTGTAGGTAGATTATATTACTTCTGTCATTTTATAGAACATGTTATGGCATTTGGTTCTCGGTGTTTTAGTGGTTCCCAGCTTGTTGAGGCTCAGATTCCTGGACTTTGAGTATTGAGGGGCTAGTGAGTCCTGTATTATAGAGGCTATTGAGTGTCATCCGAGTGGATTGTGGGTTCCCGATTCTATTCTATAGCATCATTTTGAGAGGTAACTCTTGGTTATTGTGGTTTAGTTGTTCCATCTTAGGTTGATACTTGCGAGGTTGATCTTTGTTTATAATATTTTTGAAGTTGGATTTGTAATATGATTTCCTTTAGTATATTGATCCCTTATTGAGTATGTGAAATTGCTTACCTCCTTACTTTTTACTTGAGGTTATCGATATACTGCTATTTTCTCAACCCTCTCTCTTTATTTACTTATATTTTTGTGCAAGGACTCCAGGTTCATTTTTCTTTCCTTCAGCTATGATTCTGTGTATTCATATCTTCTGTGCTAGCATTGTTTGCTTATAACTCTTGGTTGTCTATTCTCCGTGCTAGTCTCCATGTGTTTTATCCATTGTTTTCTGTGACTGCTTTTTTGCTATATGCTATTTACTATTTTTATATCATATATGCGCTCAGTAGGTCGTTGATGCCTACTGGGTACCTGTTACTTAGCAATTGGTACTCATACTACACTTCTGCACTTTTTGGTGCAGATATTAGTGTGAGATTTCACTATTGATTGCATGGAGACTCGTTCAGCTTTTGAGATCTTCGAGACCAGGGTGAGTGCTTGACGATCGGGGCTTGTCTACATCTCATATGTTGTATTGTTACTCCTTGTACTTTCGGAGACAGATTTATATTGTATTTTGTTACTTCTAGCACTTGTATTCTATTAGAAGCTTCTGTACTATCGATACCAAGTCTTGGGGTTGGTATAGTTTCTTTATGCATATATTCGAGTTATTTACTTCCGCGTTGTCTATCTTTATATTTTGCTTCTGCTTATTTCTTCTTATTGTGTGTATTGGTTAGGTAGTAGCTCATTACTAACCGTTCTAGGCTATGAGAATCGGTTCGCCTACTGGGGGGGTTGTAGGTGCCCTCATGACCTGAGAAATTGAGTCATGATAGCTTGGTATCAGAGCTCTAGGTTCACCGGTGTCATGGTACAGAAGCAAGTGTCTAAGTAGAGTCTCACAGATCGGTATGATGACATCTGTATCCTATCTGCGGGAGGCTACAGAGCATTGTTAGGAAAAGTTTCATCTTCTTGGCTGCTTATCATGCATTCCTGGCTCTATGGACTTCTAAACTTTGATTATTTTATTCCTTTTCAGATGTCTAAGATGAGTTTGACAACGAGTGATATCGAGGCTTCTGTGCCTATTGCTTCAGTGCTTCCATCAATGCCAGGACTTCAGAGTGAGAGTTTACCGCATCAGATAGGGGGTGTGGGACCAGCCCAGCCTCCTATTGGATTCACAGCTACCCCATTTCTTCAGGACACCGTGGCTAGGACTCTGAGTCCTCTGGTGGGTGTTTCAGTACTCGGTTCTATGAGCGGTGCTTCAGCCAGGGTTAAGCTTCTACTTCTTCAGTAGGGTAGTATGTCAGTGTTGGAGTACGAGGCGAGATTTCATGAGATTGTTAGGCGTACTACTAGGACCGTGCCTTCAGAGTTTGATAAGGTTCAGAGCTTTGTTGGGGGTTTGATTTCAGTTCTCCATTTGGCGACCGGGAATTTGGTTATGGTTGGGACTACCTTCCTTCAGGTATTGGATCATGCTTGGGCTATTGAGGGTTTATGCCATAAGGTTTATAGAGGTAGCTCTAAGAAACGTCATCGCTAAGATAGTTCCCGAGGTTCTCAGACTCGAGGTAGGGGATCCTCCTGCAGAGATAGGTTCCATTGCCTCTTATACCCGGCCAGTTTTAGTTGCTTCACAGATTCCAGAGAGTGGTTGTGTAGGGCATGTTGAGTAGAGTAGACCCTGTTCAGATCATATCTTTCGAGGTTTGCCTTCAGAGTGTGTAGGCAGTGGTGGCCGATCAGGTTCAGGGAGATCTTCCTATCAGACTTCATCTGGTAGAGGCTGTTTTCGATGTGTTGAGCGTGGGCACTTTTTGCTAGGAATTACCCCATGATTTTGTATCCTGGTCAGGCTAGTTTCTATGATTGTGGGGAAGTTGGTCACCTTTATAGAGCTTATCCCCAGCGAGGGATGGCAGAGCTTTCATCTTGGACTACTCAGTCTAGAGTTAGATCCCGTCAGTCTGATGCCCTTCCTGGTGGGCCAGAGGTAGAGGTTCTTGATATTGTTGCTCCAGGTAAGGCTTTTGATACCTTTGGCTTGTGATAGTCTTGTGCGCGTTGCGATTCTATCTCTTTTGTTGTTTAATTATTTATATGCCTACCTTCTACTTGTTTAAGTTGTTTGACTACTTGAATTGTAGTATCTTTGTATTATTTTCCTGTTAGATTATTCCTTAGTAGTGGATGGGGTGAGTTGTCCCTGAGAGGTGTTTTAACCAGAGTTGTAGCTCGTGGGTAGTTCTTGTTAGTCTGTTCTTGTTGGGTTTATCACCGTTTTGTTATGATTCTAGGCTTGTGCTGAGTCTTTCCTTTTGAGTGGTCCTAGATGGTTGATTGCCTAGGCTGTTATCTAGCATGTCTAGAAGTTCTTGTGTTGGTTTAGTGTTACCGGTGGTTGTGCCGGAGGTTGAGATTTTATCTTAAGTTGAGAAGTGTTGATTGTTCTAGTGGGAAGATCTTTGGAGTTTTGGTTGGTTTTGTTTCCTTGGGTGACTTGAATCGACCTTCCTTAGTTGTTTGGTTTGGTAGGTTGGCAGGCATGGGTTGCTTTAATTATTTCTTTCTATTCTAAGTATAGGTTGCCCTCTTGCTCTCCCTAGTTCTGGTTCATAGAATTGAGCTTTTGATTTCGGCATTGTGATTGAGTTTTGGCTTTAGTATTTTCGACTAAGTGGTGACCGTAGCCTCATGGTGGAGATGTATTCCTAGCATTCTGGGTGAGTCAGGCATCCAGCCCATTCTTCTCCCGCCTTGTTAAGTTTTGAGGATATAAGTATGAGAACTAAGGAAATGGCCCCTAGATTTGATTTGAGAAGGAGTTTGTAGGGTTCAGTATATGCTAATAAAGGGTTTTGTTTAGTTGAAAGAGGAGGGAGATGAATCTTTGATCGTGCTTGTGTGTTTTAGTAGGTGACTAAGATGACGACGAGGTTTTTGCTTTGGGTTGTGTGTTAGTGATTTGATTCGGCCATTTACAGATTGCAGTGGTTTTTCCTTTGATTGGTTTGAGGTTTCAGTAGCACCTACGGATTGGGAAATTTGTGTATTCATGGCCTAGTTGTCTCCAGCTCTATTAGTGTTCTTCGATGGTGGGTGAGTCTACTTATGGGTTTCGACAGAGGCATTGATCGACAATTGAGGTTGAGCTTCAAAATCGTGGGTTGGCAAACTACTCCGAATGGTTTGTGGTTGGTTCTTTCGGTTGCAGCTTCTTGGGTTGGAAGGCATTGAGTTTGGACAACTTAGCTTACCCATTTTCCGATATGGGGTGACAGTTGGCCTTGGACACCTAGTCCTTGGCTAACCCTTAAGTTAGGATGGACATTCCAGATATCAGCGGTGTTCTAGTTAGTATGAGGTCCATTCTACCTTGGTTGGACATATTTAGTGGAGTAAGTTTGGAAATTAGTGTTGGTGTGTTATATGTGATTAGGTTGCACATGTTAAGGTGAGCGAGCCTACTTTGGATTAGGATGGTACCTCGAGATTGATCGTTGTTTTCGTTGCTGAGAGTTTGAAATGATTGTTTTGTTGGGTCTTCAAGGGTTGTCTTTTATATGAGTTTCTAGTGTTGGTTAGACTCGGCCAGTATGGACTAGAAGTCTGGTATGATATATGCTTTGAAATGGTTGGTTGTGTGCAGATGCGGCAGAGTGGTTGATTCGGGCCAAAGGTATGAGTTGAAGGTATATGCAAAAATTCTATATCTAGATGGCGACTTTGAACCCCAGGCACCTTTTCCTTTGCCTTTGGGGTGTTTTGACTTGATATTCATGGTATGGTAGACTCCTTCCTGGGTTGAGATTTGTAAAGCAATTTCAAATACGAATGGTGTTTGAGTATTCAGAGTAGCAGTAGTACTTCTTAGATTTGGGGGCTTAGTGATGGTTACGAGCTTTGTGGTAGTCTTACCACAGTCCTTGCAGAGGCTTGGTTTTTGGTGTGGGTCTGTTTGGCAAATTGCCCTGGTTCATTTGTTTCCAGTTGACTCAGACTCAACACAGTGCATCAGTTGGTTCATTCTATAGTTTGGAAGTTTCTCCATCAACACAGGGTGTTCATACACACTTTTCCTAACCTTGGTGTGTAAACTTCAGTCTGGGTCAGATGGGTTGTTCAGTTGGGTTTAGTTACTGAGTTTGATGTTAGCAAAGTGTTCGTTCGTCGGTTGATGGTCAGTCAGGGTAGGTAACTCCAGTTTTTGATGATATGCTAAGGGTTGTTATCTTAAATGTCAAAGGCTAGTAGACTATACCTTGGCTTGGAAAGAGTTTGAGCAAATAGGGTGACTTCATTCGTGGTAGAGTTTAAGCGAGAACTATGGATCTCCGGTGTGTTAGTTGATGATTTGTGGGTTGTATGAGTGTTTGACTTGTATGAAACTTCCGGCTTATGGTGCAAAAGGATTTAGTTCGGAATAAAAAGGGTTTTACGAATCAGCTGGTTCATGAGTTAGAGTTTTGGTTGTTGTCTTTTCTGGTTAACTTGGTTGTGGTTTCGATGATTTGAGTTCTGTGTGTTGGTCGCGTTACTTCTTTGGTTTCAATGTTGTGTCGGTGTTTGTCGGTTGAGATTCTCGAGGTTCAGTTTGGGTTGGCAGACCCTTGGCATTTTAAAGTTTGAGTTTGGATTCTAGCTTGGCTAGTCAGGGGTTTTAGGCTTAGTTGCCTTTCATGGTTTCGTTCTGTTAGGTGTCGTCCGGTCGTGGAGGCTACCCGGGGTGTCCGAGAGAGTAGTGCGGGCATTGTATCCACTCTTCTTTTAATCTCAAGTCCTTCATTTTTTCTGACTTTCGGGGATGAAAGTCTTTTTAGTAGTGGATGATGCAATGACACTTCTGGTCATTTATGCATGTTCTCCTTTCTTGTAACGTTAGAGCTTGCCTGTAGCGGCCCTAAGTTATTTATGGCTTGTTGGGATAGGTAGTTCGGTGCCCGAGCCGTTGGTTTGGTCTTTTTGGCCGTTCCTTATTTTAGAGCTTAAAGCTTTTGAAATTGTTGACTTCAGTCAACATTCTTGGTGAACGTGCTCGACATCAAATTCCGATAGTTTCGTTAGCTCCGGAGCATGGACTTTGGTCTAGTTGGACCTTTGGTCGGGATCCGGGAGCTTTTCAGCTTGGAATTCTCTCTCGTTCTGTGTTTTCAGGTCAGTTGGGCTTGTTTGGTTGACTTTGGTCAATATTTGGAGAAGAAAGCCTCGGATGGAAATTCTGTCAGCGTTGTTAGCTCTGGAACATCCATTTTAGGCTAGAAGGACCATTGGTTTGGGTCTCGAGGCTTCCGGACTTGATTTCGACCATTGGGTTCCGTTATGGAAATAGTTGGCCTAAGGTTGATTTTGGACACGGGGCCCACTTTTTATTAAATTGACCTCCGATGGAAGTTTCATCGATTTCTTTCAGTCTGGGATGTCGTTTCCACTCAAATAGCTCTTGGTTTATGAGTATCGGGTCTCGATTGTGTCCAGAATGCCACGTAGAAATTTTGGCATTGCTGGTTGCTGGTGTGGCGCCAGGGCGCCGCTTGGCCCCGCCTGCGCGCCCATGGCCGCCCCTGCACCTCAGCGCCCAGCCTGGCCACTTGCGGACCAGTGTCATGCCAGTACCCTTGTGCGCGCGCGCCTGCGCCCATGGGCCGCCCTTGCGCCTCAGCTGGCAACCCTATATAAGTTGTTGGCAGCTCATTTTCAGATTTTCACCTCATCTTCCAACTACGATTTCTCCACCATTTTAGCTCCAAATTGCACCAAATTTTCACCTTCTCTTCCCCAATACTTTGAGGAATAATTGTTGCTGGTCCGGGATCGTTTCTTGTCCTCATAAATTGGTAAGTTTCTTGCTTAAAGTCCGATAAAAACCCATAAATTCTCCCCTTTAAATTCTTGATTCTTTGGGCTGTTTTGACCCCTTCCCATGGTCCGTTTCTGCTCAAATTTTGAGCATGTTCTCCCGGGATGTGGGGAACACCGTGGTGTTTTTCATTTTTGGTTTTGAGTTGTGGGGCCTACGAGTCCACTTGTGACCCAGATTTCGACCTGATTATGTTTATAGCATTATGGGTATCGTTTGTCTTGTTTTAATTCCTAGATTATTGTGTTGATAGTATTTTCATGATTCAGAGCTTCCCGGAGCAGTTCGAGCCTATATGGCATCTTCCCTGCAACTATTCATCCGATGACATGTAAGTTATGGCTTTCCGTACCTAGACTTCGTGTATATATATGCTATAACTGCATTAATTAGTATATTTGGGTGGGTTATTTTAGGTTGGTACCCTAGGCCTTTTCCGTCTTTCTGTCCACTTATTTCATACATTGATTGTAGTATTCGCGTAGTATCGTATATTACCCTTGTGGTACTGTGCGGCCTTGTATTGACTCTGGAACATAGATAGTTGGTTATTTGGGAATGTCCGCGAGTCCCGGACATAGAGATATCCTTCTAGGCTGGTTATGACTGTTGTAGAGCTTTTAAGGCTGTGCAGAGCTGATAGGAAATGTGTGTGAGCCGTTGGGCTAATTTATATTTGTGTGCGAGCATATCAAGGGTTATCTTGGGGAACTTATGGTCCCAGGTCCCGTGTTACGCCCAGGGGGTGGCCTCGGGGCATGACACAATGATACATAAAATAGAGAAACAGGCCAATTGTAAGCATAAGAAAAATAACATAGTTATTTACAATACAATATGCCCTCTTCATAGGGACATTACAACTGCGAAATTAGTTTGCCTAACCTATGCTAGCATACAAAAGCATCACAAAAATCAAACGGGAGCAGCGTCAAATTTGGCTCTAAACATTAGAGGTAAGCTATGAACCTTAACCATCATCAGCGTATAAAGATCCATTTCAGAGTGAGTCTACATCAAAAAGAGGTTATGAAGTTAGAGAGTGGTAAAGAAAAGGGTGAAAAACATGAGAAAGGTAGCTACTTATGACTGGGTGAGCTGCAAACTCCAGGTGGCTACCTCTTTCAACATCAAACAGTCATGAAACCCCATCCATCAGTGGAAACAATAAAGGTTAGCTCAAAGAAGATAACAAAGGAAAGGCAGAACATTTGCAAAAATGTATAAATTTGGTGCAGTGAAAGAACTGGACAAACATACACATATCAGAAGGAGGAAGCGAAGAAAGTGCAGGTTACGGTGGTTGCCGACAGAAAGCATTTCAAAAGTGAAGAAGGAATTTGGAAAGTCAGCTGAGAAGAGTATTGAGGAAGATTCCTATATGAAGAAGGAAAAGCGGATCAAATATAACTGGGCTGAGCCCATCTTTTTTTGATTTTATTGTCTTTGTTTTCTTCTTTTTTGAATTGGGCATTGGGCCAGACGATTTATTTATTTTTTGATTTCTAATCAATAAAAGGTCATTGACCACCAAAAAGTTATATATATATATATATATAATATTAATATATATATATATATATATATATACTATACTATATATAAGACATTCAAGACATTTTTAGATAATGACCGTAAGTTTTAACTTTTGCCCATAAAGGCAGACTTTCATAACATTTCAAGATAGTGAATATGTTCAATTGATCACAAGTTTAGCCTAACATTCAAATGTTAAAACTTATTAAAATGGAACAAAAAATCAATACCAAACTCTTTGAGGGACAAAAATTCAAGATTGAACATTTGAAAGACAAAAATTCAAGATCGGACACTTTAGGAAATACTAGGCATAATTTCGTGTAAAAAAATGGGCTTTATTTTTTTTTTGTGTAGGCAACAAAAAAACCACTAGTATAGGAGCTAATTACTCCCTCAACCACTAATTTTCGACATTACATATTATACTACTAAAAATGGATACATAGTTAAGGCGTCTGGATACATGGTACAGTCGTAGTGTCATGTATCAGCGTGTATCTAGAGAGGGAGGAATTGTTAAGAAGTGAGATATCACATGTATCATAGGGTTACAACATATATCCACATGTATTGGGGGGGGGGGTTGCTAAGAAATGAATATTATGTAATTAATTTAAAATAGTGAGAAAATAAGTAGATATGATAAGGATGTATGGTTATTTTTATATGCTGGATGTATACTTGTATATTGGATTGTGTTTTGGCTAAAGAATTGTAATGTATGTTTTAGACTATATTTTTGCAATGTAAGTTAGGTAATGTATATTTTTGAAATTTTCCCTAAAAAAGATTAAGTAAATTTGTAAGGTTAGCATAGGGAGAAAACTGTGGCAAAGAGAAATTTATTTCAATTCTGATACGGAGTGTGAGACAATCCCAAATATATATTCCTATATTAACAAGGATTTGGACTTCATTGTAGAACTAGTTGAGTCTAATATGTGTTGCCATAACCCAAATCCTTGTTAACATAGGAATATGTTTGGGCTTGTCAAATACCTATTCAGAGTTGGAATAGGAATAATTTGCATGCCTACATAAACAGACCTTAGATTGTTGTTTGTACTACTTATTTTGCCCTAGAACTAGAACTAGAACTAGAACTAGAATCCTTTTCTTTCAAAGTGCTATGGCAAATTGGGCAAATTTGCCCATAGATCTCCTTGCTCAGATTGCTAATCGTATTGATGTGCTTAATGATTTCATTGTTTTTACTTCTGTTTGTACTTCTTGGCGAACTGCTTCCCCCAATGTTGGCTGACAAAGATGACAAGGATGATTATAGAGAATTTACTCTCTTTCCAAGAAAAAAGTTTCTGGCCTATTCCTCCCAGATGCTAGATGAAGAGCTTGTTGTCCATCTCAGGGATGGATCTATACCATGTATGATAATACCAGAGAGATGAACTTGTGAATCCTGAGGAGGGTTGGTAATATGGGTTATGAGTTAGATTTTCCAATCGAGCTAGTAGTGGATCATCGAGTTTTCCATGTTTCATTATTTAAAAAGTGTGGTGGTGATCCGGCATCGATTGTGCCATTAGAGAATGTGGGTGTGAAAGATAACATCACCTATGAAGAGGTTCAAGTTGAGATTCTTGATCATCAGGTTCGTAGGTTAAGAAATAAGGAAGTTGCTTCAGTGAAATGTCTGTGGAGGAATTAGTCAGTTGAGGGAGCTACCTGGGAAGCAGAAGCAGCTATGATGACCAAGTATCCTCACCTCTTCCCTTCAGATTCAGTTTCATCTTGAGGTAATAGTTCCTCTCCAATCTTCTCCATTTACTCATGTGTATTTTCCCTCAGTTTCATGTTCCCTCAGCTATTCTTGCATTTTTTCATGCTTTCATATTCTTAGAAATCAGATCAGTTAGAAATTAGCTTTTAGAATTCAGTTGGTAGGGATTGTAGCTCTTTTCCTCTAAACTTATCTTGTTTAGTCTTCATTCAAGGATGAATAATCCCAAGGGGGAGATATTGTAACACCCTAGAAAATCCTAAGCCTAGAACCAATCCACAAGTACAAAGTGTGAATAATCAAATGACAGAACAGGAACCACAGATTGTTTCCACAGACCGTAGAACAGTCCATGGATCATGGATGGCTTCCATGGAAAAGGTATTGTAGATCAAGTTGTCAGGTCCCTAATGAGCTGAACTTTCTCCATAGCCTCATGAACCGAATCTGGCTCAATCAAGGCTGCTTCATCTACTTCAAACCATCCAACAAGTGATCTACACCTTTGCCCATAAAGTGCCTCATACTGGGCCATCTGAATACTAGAATGGAAGCTGTTATTGTAGGAAAACTCTATAACAGGTAAGTGCTCATCCCAATTACCTTTGAAATCAATCACACAAGCCCTTAACATATCTTTTAAGGTCTGAATATTACAGTCTGCCTGACCATCCATCTGCAGATGAAATGTTGTGCTGAGATTTACCTGGGTACCAAGACCTTTCAAGAATGATCTCCTGAACTGAGATGTAAACTGACTACCTCTATCTGAGATAATAGACAAGGTAAACCCATGCAACCTGACTATCTCACAAATATAGAGCCTAGCATAGTCCTTTGTTGAATCTTTAGTCTTGACAGCCAAAAAGTGAGCTGACATCCTAACCCTGTCTACTATTACCCAAATAAAGTCATGCTATCGATGAGTATGAGGTAAACCCATAACAAAATCCATGTTGATAACTTCCCACTTCCAAGTAGGAATGTTAATATCCTAAGTCACACCTCTCGGTCTCGGATGTTCTACCTTCACTTGCTAACAATTGGGACACTTAGCTATAAAATCTGCGATATCCCTCTTAATGCCATTCAACTAATAGACTTCTCATAGATCACGATACATCCTGGTAGCACCGAGATAAATAGAATATCTAGAACTATGAGCATCTGTCAGGATCCGCTACCTCAAATCATCCATACTAGGAATACACAAATGACCCTAGTAGCTAATCACATCATCTCCCCTTGTGAGAAAACTTTTACTCTCTGTTGATTGACCGTACACTTTAACTGAAGTAGGATGGGATCACTATCTTGCTTCTACCTTACCTTAACCATTAAGGAAGATTCAAACTCGTTCTGAACTATCACATCACCCTATGTTATGTCTATAAGGCAAACTCCCAAGTGAGCGAGCCTATGAACATCCTTAGCTAATTCCGTCCTCTCTTCCTCAACATGTGACACATTACTCATGGATAGTCTGCTAAGTGCATCAACCACTACATTGGACTTACCTGGGTGGTAGAGCATATTCATATCATAATCTTTGAGGATCATAAGCCACCTTTTCTGACAAAGATTCAACTCCTTATGGGTGAACACGTACTGGAGACTCTTATTATCTATAAACACATCTACATGAACACCATACAAGTAGTGTCTCCAGATCTTCAGGGAAAACACTACTGCTACAACCTTAAGGTCATGAGTCAGGTAGTTATTCTCATGATTCTTAAGCTGTCTAGAGGCGTAGGCGATGACCTTACCATGATACATCAAGACATAACCCAAGTCGACTCTAGATGCATCACAATACAAAACAAAAGTATCTAGACCCTCTGGTAGAGTTAAAACTAGAGCTGTAGTCAATCTGGTCTTCAACTCTAGGATGATTTTCTCACACTTATTTGACCACTGGAACTTAATATTTGTTTGAGTCAATTTGGTTAGTGGGGAAGCTATGAATGAAACCCCTTCAACAAATCTCCTGTAGTAACCAGCCAAACCTAAAAAGATTCTGATATCTATAGGGGAAGTGGGTCTAGGCCAGTTTTTCACTGCCTCTATCTTCTGCGAATCAACTCGGATGCCCTCACTAGACACCACATGACCAAGGAAGGCAACTGACTTCAACTATAACTCACACTTACTAAACTTGACGAATAATTTACAATCCTTAAGAGTTTGCAACACAACTCTCATATGATTTACATGCTCCTCTTCACTCCTAGAATATACAAGGATATCATTAATGAAGATGATGATGAACATGTCTAAATGCTGCTTGAACACCCTATTCATCAAATTCGTAAAAGCTATAGGAGAATTTTTTAGTCTAAAAGACATAACTACAAATTTATAGTGACCATACCAAGTTTTGAAGGCTGTCTATAAAATGTCACGATCTCTGACTCTAAGCTGATAATAACCAAACTTGAGGTCTATCTTAGAAAAGCAACTGAACCTTAAAGCTGGTCAAACAAATCATTAATCCTAGAAATGGGATACTTATTCTTGATTCTGACTTTGTTCAACTGACGGTAGTCTGTGCACATCCTGAGCGAACCATTTTTATTATGTATAAAGAGAACTAGATAACCATATAGAGAGATGCTAGATCTGATTAAGACCTTATCTAGAAGGTCTTTCAACTATTCTTTTAACTCATTAAGCTCAGCTGGAGCTATTTTGTAAGGAGGAATTGAGATAGGCTAGGTATCTGGGAGGAGATCTATTCTAAAGTTAATTTCCCTTTCAGGAGGAACTCCGAGAAGATCTTATGGAAATTTATTAACCACTAGGACTGACTCAAGAGTTGAGGTCTCAGAGTCTGAATCCTTAGCCTAAACAAGATGATAGATACACCCTTTAGAAATCATTTTTCTGGCCTTAAGGTATGAAATAAATTGACCTACAGGCACTGAGGTATTACCCTTCCATTGGATCATTTGGAAACTGGAATTAAACTATCCTGGTTCTACAATTGACTGAGGCATAATAGGAAATTAACAAGTCCATGCCTAGAATAATACCGAAGTCAGTAATTACTAACTCTACAAGATTGGTTGAGGTGACTTTCTGAGAAATTGAGACCGAGCAATTTCTATATACCCATTTGGATATGACTGAATCACCGATTAGAGTAGAGACTGAGAAGGGTTTTGGGAGGATTTCTGGACTGACACCAAAGTCTACTCCTATATATGGAGTCACAAAATAAAGTGCATCTTTGGGATGTAATAATGCATAAACATCAGTATAAAAGACTTATAACATACTCGTGACCACATGGGGGAATCCTCCTGGTCCTATCGAGTGAGCATATAATCTGTTTTGGTGCTGACCGCCACCTGCACTAGATGAGGCACCCTGCTGAGCTGGGCGACCTACTAGAGCTGCTGTAGAGTTAGCCTAATTTTGTGGGTGAGCATCCCTACCCTTCTGTGAAGCCATAGGGCACTCTTTCATTCTGTAGCCTAGCTTGCCATATCCAAAATAGTTTTTGCTACTTGTCATACATTAACCTTAGTGGTTCCTACCAGACTTTTTACAAATTGGATGAGTACGCCCACTAGTGATGCTACCCTAGGACTTAGAGCCTGGTGCCCTATCTTACTAATCCTGTCTGAACTTGGGTACTAGGGAACTAGCAGAGGATGGGGCTGGAGCTGAAGACTTTTGGAAGAACTAAGAGCGATTACCACCATCTGACCTTTGCTGAAAATAACAAAAGTCACCTATTCTATCCCTCTTATTGTCTCTCCCCTTTTCTTTGATCTTTTGCTCCTCAATCTGCTGGGCATGAGTCATTAACCTGGAGATATCCATCTCCTTTATCATCATCACAGTCCTGTACTCTTTGACCACATCATCTGAAACTCCTAACATGAACTTACTCATACAGGCTCTAGATATGAGCCACTCCTTTCAATTGATAAGCAGTTACATCTACACTTTTAACTAGGGTAACTCCCATAATCTCTGCGACCTTCTGGATGTCGTCCAGGAACTCTTGTTGATCCTCCTCAGCCTTGGAACCATGGAAGTCTGGAGGGTTTATCCGAGTGAAGTCTTGCAATCTAGCTACTGCTATGCTAATCTATGGGTTAACTGGTGCCACAGCCTACTGGTTCGCCTGAGCAGTCATGGCCTGAGCTAGCACCTAGAAAGCAACTCTAAACTAAACAAGTGACCTGTTCGTTCAAGGGGTCCACCAAAACTGGCGGTGCTTGCTGATTTCCATTTCTGTTGCCATTTCTCCTTCCATAATCTCTTCTGGGAGGCATATTTTGTAATGCATAGAGCACGAGTTTGAAGGAGATTAAATTGAGTTTACACTCTATCGTACGATATAAAATAGAAAGAAGGGAAGTTTTCTTACAAACATCTCATAGCCTCTCTCTCATAAGTATGGCGCACTTCACACCAATGAAAAAAACTCTACTTGATGCGACTTTTAGACACCCTAGGACACATTAAACTTGATGCTCTGATACAAAGTTTTTCACGCCCCGAGGCTACCCTCTAGACGCAATATAGTGCCTAGAGTCACAAGTAACTCCAAGCTAATCCATGACCTGGCATGTACTAAGCATTTCTAATAAAATGATATCTGTTGGGAAGCTAAACTAGTTTAATAATACAAGTCTGAAAATTCAATCATATAAATCTAAATATAAGATAAGTCTGAATGTAAAACTGATTATAAAAGCTGAAAACTAACTCTATGTTTGAAAGTCTCTATCTGAGATAAGTTGCTAGGACAAGCCCCCAACTAACTTTAAAGTCTAAAAACTATAAATAAGACTGAAATAAAGAAAGAATAAATCTCATTCTCAAAGTGGGAGGGCTCACCAAGTGAGATGCTGAAAGGACTGGAGAATCGTACTAAGCCCAGTCTAGATGATAAATGCCTGAACCTACATCATAACATAATGTAGCACAAAAGTATGCGTCAGTACTCTGAATGCACTGAGCATGCGGAATATGCACTAATATATATATATATATATATATATATATATATATATATTTATATATTTATATATACATATATATATATATACTGAATATGATGAGATAATCTAGAACAAGAGACTAAAAAATAACTGATGCAATGACCAATTATTAAACATGCAACTGTATAATGCTGAACTGAACTGAATAACTGAATACAAGGTCAATGCAATACTGAATCAGAATTTAGGGAGCTACTATGACATACCCAAAGTTGAGCTAACTATGGGGCCAACCTGTAACCCTAGCTTTAAGGGTATCCATACCTTGCCAAGGGTATAAATATATACTGGCGTGGATCCACTAATCTGATATCCAACAAGGGACTAGGGTATCAAGCCTGATCTGATGGGTGACTCCTTTAGAACCTATGATGGTGCTGTAGTTCTAGTACTTAGGGACTTCTACTAAAGGTCTCATCCTAAACTGACGGGTGAGCTTTCATCCCTTTGGCGCTAAGTCACTCACAACTGAATATGTAAATAAACAAATAACTGACATACTAGATAGCTCAAATATTGATTTTCTTGAGAATGCACAATAACACTGAACTGAGAGCATTCAAATTGTGAAGTTCTGTCTGACTGAATATCTGACTAAAATGCATGAATCTCAAACTGATCGGGTATTCATAACCCACCATCCTAATGAATTTAACTACTCTTAACAATTCTAGAATTTGATTGAGATATGGAAAATCATAATTATAAATTCAACATTCAAGGATGATACTCCATAGGGAGGGTTTTAGGATTCGGAGAACATGATAGTGCTAGACTTCAAGAAATATGCAACAAAGATTCACACATAATAGCGAAACCAAAATACAAAGGAATTATCACAAATCTTGGGAACCCTAGGTTCTGAAAATTAAACTAAAACTGAAGAACTTGAGTCAATTTAGGGACTCAATAGGTGAAATGAACCCACTGATGAAATCTCACATATCTAGAAGTAGAATCTACAAAATAATTCTTGGGTTGGAGCCTGAACCTTGAAGAAACCTATGCTTGTTCCTGAGAAGAAAGAACGCTCTTTTTCCTCCTATTTTGCTAAGTCTAGCATTATTGTATTCTCAAAATCTTCAAACCTTTATTATGTGGTATTATCCTCTATTCTGAACTATAATTATGAATTCCATATTTCAGTCAGATTATTGAATTATTAAGAGTAGTTCAATCTCTTAGGATGGTGGGTTATGAACACCCAATCAGTTTAGGGTTTCATGCATTTTAAGTTAGATGCTCAACTATTCAGAATTACATGATTTAAATGCTTTTAGTCTCACTATTATTTTGCATTCTTAGGAAGTCAATATTTTAAGCTATCTAGTATGTCAGTTTATGGATTTATTCAGTTGGGAGTAGTACTTAGCACCGAGCAGATAAGGGGATGAAGGCTCACCTGTCAGTTAGGTTGAAACCTTTAGTAGAAGTCCCTAAGTCCCTGAACGATGGTACCACCGTAGGTTCTAAAGGGTCACCCGTCAGATCAGGCTTGACCCCTTAGTCCTTTTGAATATCAGATTAGTGGATCCATGCTAATAAATGTTTGTACCCTTGGCAAGGTATAATGTCATCCCAACTATGGTTACAGGTTGGCCCCCTAGTTAGCTCAGCTTGGGGTATGTCGATTAATAGTAGCTCTCACAGTTCAGATTCAGTATTGCATGACCTTATAGTCAGTTATTCAGTTCAGTATTATACAGTTGCATGTTCATCTACTTGGTCATCGCATCAGTTTATATCTTTCAGTTTTATATTTCAATTTATCCTTCATGTTTAGTTTACCTTATCATATCCAGCATAAATATGTATATAGATTAGTGCATTTCTTTCATGCTCAGTACATTCAAAGTACTGACGCATACTTTTGTGCAACATCCTATTATAATGTAGGTTCAAGCGTCCAACATCCAGATCGTGCTTAGTTCAATTTACCAGCCTTCTCTGCAGCAGAGTTGGTGAGTCCTCATATTTTGAGGACATGATCTACATTCATTTATTTCAATATTTTATTCATTTTTCAGACTTTTAGAGTTAGATGAGGTCTTGTCCCAGCAACTCATCTCAATAGATGCTTTCAAATATAGAGTTAGTTTTTAGCTTTTGTAGTTAGTTGAAATTTCAGACTCTTCTTTATATATTTAGAGATTGTTGGTTTACTTTTTGAACTTACATTACTAAACCAGTTTAGCTTCCGCAAAGATTTTATTTTAATCAAAATGTATAGCATATGCCATGCCATGGGTTAGTTTGAGGTCACTTGTGGCTCTAAGCACCAAGTTACGTCTAAGGGGTAGCCTCGAGGTGTGCCAAACTTGGTATCAGAGTATCAGGTTCATGTGTCCTAGGGTATCTAAAAGTCGTATCAAGTAGAGTCCTTTTCATTGGTGTGAAGCATGCCATACTTATGAGAGGAAGGCTACGAGGTGTTTTTAGGAAAAAATTCACTTCTTTTTGTACCAGATCGTGCAATAGAGTGTGAACTCTATTTAATCCCCTTCTAACTCATGTTCTATGCGTTACAATAAATGCCTCTCAAAAGAGAAAACAAAAAGAGGAATATCAATAGAAATGAAAACCAGTAAGCACCACCAACCCAAGTAGACCCTTTGAACGAGCAAGCCACTCACGCTAAATTTAGGGATGCTCTTTTGGTGCTAGACCAAGCCATGACTACTTAGGTGAATGACATGTCGGTAATCTACCAACTTATTGAGCCTAAATCCATGAATTATTGCTATGTTTTTGTAACGACCGGGTTCATTGTTATGGTTAAACCATTCGTGCCCAGTTTTGGGTAAGTAAAATTCTGGGTTTGGGAGTTCAAAATTCTGGGCTAGGCTAGTCTCGGTCGGTTTTGGAGTGAGGTATCGTCTAGGAAAATTCGGGTAAGGATTGGGTTAAATGTCTTGTTTTGAGCTAGTTTTCCTTGTAGCTAAGACATAGAGGAGTTCGGGGGACTTTTTTGAATCGAATTCGGGTAAGTAGAACTCCCAGAATCTAGGTTGATGTGAAGGGATTATTCCGAAACATCGAGAAAATAAGTGTGTTGTAAAATGGCCAAACTGGGAGATTTCTGAACATTCTGTCTGTGACGAGCGCAACCGTCCGCAGTAGCGGCCTCTGCTATAGCGGTGGTCAAGGCAGTCTATACTGCTTAAGACCGCTATAGCGGGAGTTGTCCACTATAGCGGGACCACTATAGCGGAGTAGGGACCGCTATAGCAGAGTGACATTAAAACCAAGGAAATGGGCTCTTAATTTCATTCTCTTCCCTTCAGCCCCAAGAATAGACGAGAGTTATTCCAAAAACACTCCTAGGCTGCTCCAAGGCTTGGGAGCCATAGGGAGGAGGGATTCCAGTGAAAGGGACACAAAACCATGGATTCGTGCCTATAGGACCGCTAGGAATGCCTCCACAGAGCCAGAAATGCATGGTTGCAGCTGCTTGGCATGACGGTAGGCTAGGTTTTCATGAGTAGTTAGATCTATTTACTTTCCGTACTTTTGTATAGTGAAACGGAGAATCCATGTTTTAGGCCTCTGGGCACGGAGTCTGGCGAATTCAGGTTTGGTTATGTATGTGCTAGGAATTGGTTGGATTTGAGTTGTGAGTTATTGATAATTATTTTGGGCTGTTTATGTTGTCTTGGTGTATTAAAATGATAGACTCAGGGACTGGGATGTCGAGAAGGTTCAGGGAACCGGGAATTGCAAGGACAACTAGGTGGGTATGAAATAGGGAAACTCCTAGGTGAGGTTTTGGGAATGCGAGAGGCATGTTAAGAAATCATTGTTTGGTAAGGTCTAGGGGTGAAAACTCGCATTGTTGTTATCTATGTATGTCTCGGATTAATGGGGTGGTTAAATTATGTTAAAAAGGGGAAACCGTTCATTATGTGTAAATAAAGGTAAGTGTGTTTAGTCTTCGGATGAATGTCAAGGTTCAGCTATATACCCGGAATAGGGGTAGGTGATGGCTTATGATTTCTGTGAATGTTGTATATTCTTGTACTCATATCTAAGTGATTGTATGAATTTCATTGATTAGGGAAGTTGTGTAGAATGTCTAAGGTTTCTGTTTTACAGTCTGTCTAAGGTTCATGCATTTGACTGTGGATTGTTGACATTTGGTTGGCTCGGGTACCACGCCTGGTACAGGTATAACATTCGATTGGCTCGGGTACCACACCTTGTACAGGTATAACAAATGGTTGGCACGGGTACCATGCCTGGTACATGTTACTATTTGGTTGGCTCGGGTATCACACCTGGTACGGGTTTATGTTACTTCATCATCGCATTGGTATTGTTGCATTGCATTGATTGTTATTGGTTTCGTGAGTGGACCGGGCTATTTTTTTATTGAATTATGATATTCAATGGTGGTCCTTGAGTGACCGGGAATCCTGATATGTCTCTTGCTTTTTGGTCTTGGTGTAGGCCGGGTTGTTATATCATGTTAATTATTAGGTCTTGATGTAGACTAGGTTGTCATGTTATTAGTTGGTCTTAGTGTAGGCCGGGTTGTTATATGATGTTATGAGATTGGTCTTGGTGTAGGCCAGGTAATTATATCATGTTAATTAGTAGGTCTTGGTGTAGAGCGGGTTGTCATGTTATTAGTTGGTCTTGGTGTAGGACGAGTTGTTATATGATGTTATGAGATTGGTTTTGGTGTAGGCCGGGTTATTATATCATGTTAATTAGTAGGTCTTGGTGTAGACCGGGTTGTCATGTTATTAGTTGGTCTTGGTGTAGGGCGGGTTGTTATATCATGTTATGAGATTAGTGTTGGTGTAGGCCGGGTTATTATATCATGTTAATTAGTAGGTCTTGGTGTAGATCGGGTTGTCATGTTATTAGTTGGTCTTGGTATAGGCCGGGTTGTTATATCATGTTATGAGATTAGTCTTGGCGTAGGCCGGGTTGTTATATCACGTTATTAGTTGGTCTTGCTGTAGACCGGGTTATGATGTTAATTAATAGTTGGTCTTGGTGTAGACCGGGTTGTCATGTTAACACCTAGATGTGTTAGGGGGAAATCGGGTGGGTCCAGACTATGTAAAAGAGGTTATGAGTTCACAATTTATTATCATTAGGTGTACTAATGACGGTCAAGGTTTATTTGTGATTAATGAGGTAAGGATGGGTCTTGGGGTAGACCGGGTACCCAGTTGAACACTTAGGTGTGGTTAGAGGATCCTTGGAGGGTCCGGGTTTTGGGATTAGAATGGGATTTAGATATAACTCTGTTGTTGTCATTGCATGTGTCAATGATTGCTAGGTGATTTCCATGTGATTGGTCAATTAAGAGTACGACGGAAAGTCTGGGGTTGTAGTTGTTGGTTGTATAACCAGGATGGAAAGCGTCCGAGAGGTCCCGGAATGGCCGGACATTTGTAACTAATACTATGGGCATAAGTGGTTTGGTTGGGCAGTTAGCCGGGTCAAGTCTGAATATTTAGTCAAGGTAGTTGACTGGGGTAAAGGTTAAAGGTGACTTGGAAGTCTACGTGTCAATGTGACTTGGTAAGTCTAGGTGACAAGGTGACTTGGGAAGTCTAGGTGACAAGGTGACTTGGGAAGTCCTAGATGTCAGGGTCAAGGCTAAAGGTGAAGGAGGGAGCTATAATGTTTATTTCATGTTTTTCCCTATTTTCTTATATGATGGTAGGAATGGATTCGGGTCGACCGATGATGCCTACCAGTATGTGTGTTTGTATTGACTCTACTCTTGCTATACCTTTTTGGTATAGTTTGGTTGCAGGGTTGGTGATGTTTCACAGGTTCAGGATTGCGGTGATCTTTCAGCAGCTTCTACTTCCTTCTATGGTGGGAGTTGTGTCCACTTTATGTTGTAAGCTCATCTTGTAAAAGCTCTTGTACCGGCTTAGACTAGGTTCTGGGGAGGGTGTTTATATGATTAATAAATTTCCGCAAGTTTTAAAGGTTGTGTAATTTTCCAAAGCTGTTGTATAAAGATTTCCAAACATTTGTAAAGGTATTTCTCATGTATTAAGGGACTTATTTAATGGTTTATTTTCTTTTCCGCATTGCCTGTTAGTTCAGGTGGTAAGGGTTCTCCTATCTAGGTTGATTAGAGTAGGTGCCCGCATGGCTCGGTAGTTGGGTCGTGACAAATGGTATCAGAGCCCACCTTACCAGTCTCCCAGTACAAGAGCAAAATGTCGAATAGAGTCCTGCGGATTATTATGTAGATGTCCACATCTAATCCTAGGGAAGCTATGAAGCATTCTAGGAAGCATCTCTCTTCTTTCATTCCTTTTCGTGCGGTTCTTTCAATCACTTGTATGAGTTGAGTCCAATTGGTATCTTTCAATTCCAATTGGTATCTCAACAAAGTAGGGATGTCATTGGACTCCGGTTACAGTAAGACAAGCAAGGAAAATTGGAACCGAGAAGGTTCCAATTGGTATCTAGCCTGGGAGGCTATATAAAGGATAGATGAATCAGCTAACGGTCATCCATGAAGTAAATGAAAGGTGATGAAACCGGTTTGACTGAATGGCAGAGCTTGAGACTCGTGATTGCATGTATTACATTGTTTGAATGACTACAATTTTGTGGTGTGTAATTGCTGAGTTTCCTTGAAATTTGTAGTTAATAAAGAGTCTTAACTGGTTATGTATTAATGATTGAAGAATTCTTGTTTTGTAATTCAAGTGGAAAACTGTATGCTAAATGCTGGGGAGGGTCTTATCATTGGTAAAGATGATAAGGGAAAAATGGTATATACACTTGTGGGAACTCAGGTTTCAAGTGGTTGGTATGTGAATAAGTACCAGGGACAAGGGCTATTATTGCTTAATAGTGGGAGTTATGGTAAGACATGGATGATCAACTAATGGTCATCCATGGGACGAATAGAGAGTAAATTTTGTGACTTGATTTGGTTGTGACTCGATTTGGTTGTAACTTGAAGTTGAAATGTTGTGTTGTACACCTCTCGTGTGACTTGCTTGAAATGTGTGTAAATTATTGTCTGCCGTTCATGTTGAGTCTGCAGAGGGTCATTAATGTGAAAAATTATGTGTACCTTAGGCTGTGATAAGCTGTTAAGAGTCTTGATTTAAAAGTGGTACTGCATTTTGAAAAAGGGCTTATCATTGGTTAGGATGATAAGGGATTGGATACTGTGATTGTAGGGAAGCTTTGGTTTCAAGACAGTCGGGACTTGGTTGGGAACTATGGGAATAAGGGAGTCATTAGTGGGTAATGGCGGGAAGATATTGTTGGGAACAATTGTCTAGTGTTAACTCTTTGTAATTGATAGTATTTTATGCTGAATGGTGATGCGTTTGATGCCAGGAATGTTCTTAAGGGTGGTTTAAGACCATGGCAGGATTTACAGGACTAAGCAAAGGTAGCTGGGAAAGGAACTGATACACTTACTAGAAATTTCAATTTTCTATACAGTTATCATCGGGAGCGCTATAGCGGTGGAATATCCGCTATAGCGGAACCGCTATCGCGGAATGACCAACCGCTGTAGCGAAGGTCAGCGAGGCAGAAGCCTCACCCTATTTTCCTCCTGTTTTTTATTCATTCTCGGGGGATCTAAAGGAAACGGTTGCATTACGGGCTTCCATGTGAAATGAGAAAATCGACTATAGAATTTATATAGCATGCATATAAGGTAATTTGCCTGAATACTTAGCATCCGTGCTAGACCAAAGGAAAGGGTAGAAATGGTAGCCCGGGGATTGTAAAAACTATGACTGACCATTGGTGGGAATAGTCACCTATGTGGAGCCTGGAAATATGACCCGTGATTGATCGAGTAGTGTTGGACACTACTCATAGACTATGTGATGAGGTGATGATTGACTGGTTTAGTGTTGATGACCCTTAGTGGTAGGGTCGATTGAAGGAACGGGGTTATTAAATGGGTTTCTTTAGCATTATTGTGTCGCTTGTGACCATGATAATACCCAGTGTTACTCCTCGTTACATGGTGAGCGTGTTCTCACCATAGCATTGGTTAGGGTGTAAGCGCCCGGGTAGAAAATCTCCCTCCTAAGATGAGAGTTGATGAAAATCTCAAGGTAGGGTGAGCCCAATGAAATCCTCATTGTTGCATTGTCTAGAGATACATGGTGTCTCGGGGCATAATGTTGATAGGGGTAAGGTGACAGGATGATATGTTAGGGGCATAGTACCCCATAGAAAGCTTACAGAATGGAGTTCGGGCTAGTTGAACTTCGGGCATAGTGGGAAAGGGATCGGCATGGTGGGATCTAGTCCCCTTGGCAGGGAAAAACTGTGTTGTTCGTTAGTAAGGTTTCTTTGGCTTCGGTGTTTCAGCGAGGCCCCAGATTTCTCGGGCACTCGGGGAGGGGTAATCTTGTTGCCTTGTGTGGCTCGAAGAAAGGAATTCCTTGATAGAGCAGAAGTGAGCTAAATTTTGGGTTGAGTTGGGTATACCAAGGGATTGGAAATTTTTGGTGGTTTGCGTGAGGTTATATTTATGCTATCATAATAGAGCATTAAGGTCGAGGGATGAGCTTATCCTTTCCCTCTGCTGTAGAGATCGTTCGGGGATGAACGATGGGTAAATTGGTATCTGTTGTAACGACCGGGTTTGTCGTAATGGGTAAACCATTCATGCCAAGTTTTGGGTTAGAAAAATTCTGGGTTTGGGAGTTGAACATTCTGGGCTAGGCTAGTCTCGTCTGGTTTTGGAGCGAGGTATGATCTAGGACAATCCGGGTAAGGATTGGGTTAAATGTCTTGGTTTGAGCTAGTTTTACTTGTAGCTAAGACATAAAGGAGTTCGGGGGACTTTTCGGAATTGAATTCGAGTAAGTAGAACTCCCGGAATTGAGGTTGATGTGATGGGGATGTTCCAGAATGTCGAGAAAATAAGTGTGTTGTAAAATAGCCAAAACAAGGAGATTTCTGTACATTCTATCCGTGACGAGCACAATCGTCCGTGGTAGCAGCCTTCACTATAGCGGTGAGAAATACCGCTATTATAGTGGTCAAGGCGGTCAACACCGCTTAAGACCGCTATAGCGGGAGTTGTCCGCTATAGCGGGACAACTATAGCGTAGCAGGAACCGCTATAGCGGAGCGATGGGATTAGAAAACCAAGAAAATAGGCTTTTAATTTCATTCTCTTCCCTTCAGCCCCAAGAACAGATGGGAGTTATTCAAAAATCCCTCCTAGGTTGCTCCAAGGCTTAGGAGCCATGGGGAGGAGGGATTCCAGCAAAAAGGACGCGAAACCACGGATTTGGGCCTACAGGACTGCTAGAAATGCCTCCATTGAGCCAGAAACGCACAGTTGCAACTACTTGGCATCCAGGTGCTAGGTTTTCATGAGTAGTTAGACATATTTACTTTCCGTACTTTTGTATAGTGAAATGGAGAATCCATGTTTTAGGCCTCCGGGCACGGAGTATGGCAGATTCGAGTTTGGTTATGTATGTGCTAGGAATTGGTTGGATTTGAGTTGTGGGTTATTGATAATTGTTTGGGGCTGTTTATGTTGTCTTGGTGTGCTAAATATGATAGACTCAGGGACTAGGATGTCGGGAAGATTCAGGGAACCGGGAATTTCAAGGACAACTAGGTAGGTATGAAATGGGGAAACTCCTAGGTGAGGTTTCGAGAATGCAAGAGGCATGTTAAGAAATCATTGTTTGCTAAGGGCTAGGGGTGAAAACTCGTATTGTTGTTATCTATGTATGTCCTAAATTAATGGGGTGGTTAAATTATGTTAAAAAGGGGAAACCGTTCATTATGTGTAAACAAGTGTAAGTGTGTTTAGTCTTCGGACGAAAGTCAAGGTTCAACTATATACCCGGAATAGGGGTAGGTGATGGCTTACGATTTCTGTGAATGTTGTATATTCTTGTACTCATATCTAAGTGATTGTATGAATTACATTGCTTAGGAAAGTTGTGTAGAATGTCTAAGGTTTCTATTTTACAGTCTGTGATTTTAACGGTATTTGCTTGTTGGTTTACAAGTTGTTTGTTCATGCATTTGAATGTGGATTGTTGACATTCGGTTGGCTCAGGTACCACGCCTGGTACAGGTATAACATTCGGTTGGCTCGGGTACCACGCCTGGTACAGGTATAACAAATAGTTGGCACAGGTACCACGCCTAGTACAGGTTACTATTTGGTTAGCTCGGGTACCGCGCATGGTACGGGTTTATGTTACTGTATCATTTCATTACATTGATATTATTGCATTGCATTGATTGTTATTGGTTCCATGAGTGGACCGGGCTATTTTTTTATTGAATTGTGATATTCAATGGTGGTCCTTGAGTGACCGGGAATCCTGATATGTATCTTGAGTTTGGTCTTAGTGTAGGCCAGGTTGTTATATCATGTTAATTAGTAGGTCTTGGTGTAGACCTGATTGTCATATTATTAGTTGGTTTTGGTGTAGGCCGGGTTGTTATATCATGTTATGAGATTGGTCTTGGTGTAGGCCGAGTTATTATATCATGTTAATTAGTAGGTCTTGGTGTAGACCGGGTTGTCATGTTATTAGTTGGTCTTTGTATAGGCCGGGTTGTTATATCATATTATGAGATTGTTCTTGGTGTAGGCCGGGTTATTATATCATGTTAATTAGTAGGTCTTGGTGTAGACCGGGTTGTTATGTTATTAGTTGGTCTTGGTGTAGGCCGGGTTGTTATATCATGTTATGAGATTGGTCTTGGTGTAGGCTGGGTTATTATATCATGTTAATTAGTAGGTCTTGGTGTAGACTGGGTTGTCATGTTATTAGTTGGTCTTGGTGTAGGCCGGGTTGTTATATCATGTTATGAGATTGGTCTTTGTGTAGGACGGGTTGTTATATCACGTTATTAGTTGGTCTTGGTGTAGACTGGGTTATGATGTTAATTAATAGTTGCTCTTGGTGTAGACCGAATTGTCATGTTAACACCTAGATGTGTTAGGGGTAAACCGGGTGGGTCCGGACTATGTAAAAGAGGTTATGAGTTCACAATTTATTGTGATTAATGAGGGAAGGATGGGTCTTGGGGTAGACTGGGTACCCGATTGAACACTTAGGTGTGGTTAGAGGATCCTTGGAGGGTCCGGGTTTTGGGATTAGAAAGGGATTTAGATATAACTCTTTTGTTGTCATTGCATGTGTCAATGGTTGCTAGGTGATTTCTATGTGATTGGTCAATTGAGAGTACGACCGAAAGTCTGGGGTTGTAGTTGTTGGTTGTATAACCAAGATGGAAAGCGTCCGAGAGGTCCCGCAATGGCTGGACACTGGTAAGTTACACTATGGGCATAAGTGGTTTGGTTGGGCAGTTAGCCAGGTCAAGTCTGAGTATTTAGTCAAGGTAGTTGATTGGGGTAAAGGTTAAAGGTGACTTGGGAAGTCTACGTGTCAAGGTGACTTGGGAAGTCTAGGTGACAAGGTGACTTGGGAAGTCTAGGTGACAAGGTGACTTGGGAAGTCCTAAATGTCAAGGTCAAGGCTAAAGGTGAAGGAGGGAGCTATAATGTTTATTTCATGTTTTTCCTTATTTTCTTATATGATGGTAGGAATGGATTCGGGTCGATCGATGATGGCCACCAGTACATGTGTTTGTACTGACTCTACTCTTGCTATACCTTTTTGGTATAGTCTGGTTGCAGGGTTGGTGATGTTTCACAGGTTCAGGATTGCGGTGATCTTCCAGCAGCTCCTACTTCCTTCTATGGTGGGAGTTGTGTCCACTTTATGTTGTAAGCTCATCTTGTAAAAGCTCTTATACCGGCTTAGAATAGGTTCTGGGGAGGGTGTTTATATGGTTAATAAATTTCCGCAAGTTTTAAAGGTTGTGTAATTTTCCAAAGCTGTTGTATAAAGATTTCCAAACATTTGTAAAGGGATTTCTCATGTACTAAGGGACTTATTTAATGGTTAATTTTCTTTTCCGCATTGCCTGTTGGTTCAGGTGGTAAGGGTTCTCCTATCTAGGTGGATTAGAGTAGGTTCCCGCACGGCCCGGTAGTTGGGTCGTGACAGTTTTGAATAGATTTACAGGTTCTTATGGCCTTTATTGATGTGTATGCAAGTACTTTTGACTAGTGATGAAAAACAAGGAAGTGGACCCAAAAAGTGCTCAAAAGGAGTGAAATGTGGAAGAATCGAAAAAGTTAGAGATTCTGGCCTGAGATGCGGTGCCCGTGCAACACGCACAAGATGTGGTGCGGAATGCACCTCTGCCGCATAGATATGCAAAATTCACTGAAGAATCTGCTAAGAGGTGCGGTTGTTGTGCGACGTGCACAACCCAATGTGTGAACCGCACCTCTTTTGCACAAAGCCTCTAAAATGAGCTGAATTCATTGATCCAACTGAAGATAGTGTGCGATGCGCACATCGTGATGTGAAAACTACACATCGCGTCATACATCACCCGAAGGGCAATTTTGTCCTGAATTTTTAGTGACGATTTGGGAAACTATAAAAGGCCAATTTAGGCACATTTGTAAATAACATTCTTCAGTCCTAAATATTCTGAAGAGATTTTTACTTTGAGAACAAGTTTTCTTATCTAAGAAGAAGAGGGTTTCAATCTATTCTATCTTCCAAATCTTGGTTAACTATTTGTGTACTCAAATTGAGCTTAGAACTTGAAATTCAGCTTGAATGAAGAGGATTTTGACTTACCCATTTGGTATATCTCTCTCTTTTGCTATGAGTGTATGATTTCATTTGTCTAGGGATGTGTTGATAATGGGTTCTTGACAAATGGGTGTGAGTGTTGTTTATTCTTTCTTATAATTGCTTATTTGACACGGGTCTAGTAATTTCACCAAGTTTTAATCCTAAAATAGTGGTTGCAAACATTAATTTTCATTACTTGACTATGTTATTGCTTGAAAGAGAATTTTATGATTTTGGATGTGAGATTACTAGTCCTAGCATGAAATTGAAGAAGCCCTTTGGAGCCCACTATAAAAAATTACTTGTTCCAACGACCCCTCCCCTAGCTCCACAAAACCCTCAACCAATTTACTATACTCAGCCTATTTACCAAGCTCCACAACTAAACGTGCAGCCCATATACCAAGCTCCACAACAAAATCTGCAACCCACTTACCAAGCTCCTCCCCAAAACTTTCAGGTATATCAAAAGACTCCCGAGAACCAGAACAATCACCAGGTTACGCCTCCCGTTAATACCAATCTCCCTCGCCCTAATCTAGAAAATAAAGATCCACGGACTTTCACAGAGCTAGCTGAAACCAGAACTCAGTTGTACGAGAGATTGAAGGGTGCCAGATTTATCCAGTCCATTCCACCCAAACCTGTAAATACTGACTCTCATTTCTTCAAGGCCGACCGATATTGTGTTTATCATTTCGGAGGAGTCGTACATGATACCGAAGATTGCATTAACCTGAGGCACAAAATTTAGGATTTGATTAATCAAAGAGTGATCACACTATAAACCGCACTGGCCAATGTTAATAACAACCCGCTCCCGAATCACGGAGGGGCCATTGTTAGCATGATAGAGGTCGATGAAGAATGGGTTATGAGCAAGTCAATAGTCCTGGTTATCCCTAAAAATCAGGAAATGCCAAAAAAAGCTATAACTACTTTAAGTATTACTGAATTACCTTTTGAAGGGTTACTGCGCAAAAAGGCCTTGCACGTCACTGTCAAATGTCAAGAGAAGATTATAAATAGAGTTTTGATTGATGATGTTTCGGGTCTGAATATTTTCTCGCTATCCACACTCTCTCAGCTAGAATGATTCGGGAAAAGTTTGCCAGAGCAAGATCGGCATGAAAGCCTTTGACGGCGGTCAAAGAGACACTATCGGTAAAGTCAGCCTATACATCCAAATGGGAGCTGCCGAGTTTCAAACAGAATTCCAAGTAATGGATATTACCACCAGCTACAACTTGCTTATGGGAAGACCATGGATCCACGGAGCTGGAGCCGTTCCATCCACTTTGCATCAAATGGTAAAGTTTATTTAGGAAGAGCATGAAGTAGTGATTATAATGAATGGACTCACCTAAGACACCCTAATGGTTGTGTTCTCGTAGTCGAAGAAGTCTCGAGGGGAACCGATTTTTACACCATAGAGATCGTCAATACCACTGGAGAGGATCTTGCTCCTCAAATTCCCATGCCACATATCTATAAAATGCCTGCAACCATGATGCTGAGCAGCGGACACGATCCAGGCTTAGGGCTGGGGAAGAATTTTGGCGGTATGACTAAGCCCATAAGCATTCCCAGATAGCTGACCAAGCATGGATTAGTGTACAGGTCCCGAGACGACAAGCCAAAAGTCAAAGAGAAAAAGCAGTCAGGACTGCCAAAGCCACTCCCTCACTTATATCTGTCATTCCTGGTGCATATTTGTCCCCCAAGCAACGGGTTAGAGGATGGAATAGGAGATCTATTCGAGGAACACAGCCATGATCAGGGATGCTAGGCCTGGCAAAGAATTGCAGAACTGGGCCACAACTCCCCTCATGACTCTCCACTTGTCTGGGTAGACCAAGACTCTATTTTAAGAAAATCGGTGATGGTCCGGATGAGGCTCCGTGACCCACCCTTTATGTTTTCAATTTCCTCGTATTATTTTACCTCTTTCCAAAAGGCATAGACCCGCATTCATGCGGGTTATAGCCATAGTTTGCAAATATTTTAGGATTTCAATGAAAGCCTCCCGTATTCTGAAAACCTTTATTATTTATTTTATTTACTTGGTACCATCTAACTTGTTTTGTTTATGGTTTCAGTAATAATAACTTAAAACCTACTAATGTCATGTCATTCCAAGAGCTGAATGAACAAGTCAGAGGATATGATATTGGAGCCTAAGGGTATGTTGAAGACATCACGGTCTTAAAACGAACAACCGATAAGTACAAGAACTTTGAAAACCAGGAAAATCCCCACCTAAAAGAGTTTGAGCTGGTCAATCTGGGAGGCAATAATCAAGGCAAAGAAATCAGCATCGGTGTTCATTTGCCAAAAACGCAAAAGAAAGAACTTATCAGTTTGTTGAAGTCATACATCGACATCTTTAATCAGTCCTACAATAATAGGATGAGAATGAGTGCAAACATCATCTCCCAAAACTTATTGGTCAATCCAGGATTCAATCTAGAGAATGGATAGTTAATCCTTCCCTCCCACGGGACAAAGGAAAGTTTGCACTAAATCGGCAAGGACTGTACATTGTCCAAAAAGTGCTATCTGGAGGATCTTTGATTTTATTCGAGATGGATGATCAAGTATGGCCCAAGCCTATAGCAACTCTGATGCTGCAAAGAGATACTACGCCTGAGAGCAATTTCTTTTCCTTTTACTTTCTTTCCCTATAAAATTGCATTTTTTGATTGTAATCATTTTTGCACTTAGTAAAAGCTTAAAATTCCCCTATCCTCTATGTACGAACTACGTTTGACCTGAATTGTAAAGAATGAGATATGTAGGCAGCCTGTGTCAGCTTTGATCAACCCCTTAGGAAACTCTATCTTTCCACTTCCTATCTTGAACTACGTCTGACCTGAATTCTCAAGAATGAGATACGTAGGCGGCCTTTGTCGGCCTCGGTCACCCCTTTGTTTATTTCCAACATTCTCTCACTACGAGTGTGGGAACTATGTTTGACCTGATTCCTGCCTCAACGAGATATGCAGGCACCACAATGGCTCAGTCATATCACCCAGGAAATGGAAATTGGGGTAGAATTTTCGAGAAAGGAATCTCAAAAATTTCTCGAAAATTCAGAAGGCGAAGATCGTCTCCAAGGAAGTCAAAATGTAGAATGTGCCGAAGAACAACTAAAATAAATATCGAGAAAGAATCTCGTAATCCTACAGAGTCTCAAGTCCCTTGAAAAAGGAATAAGATTCATCGCAAAACCTTTAACTGGGGCAGAAATTTTGAGGAAGACCTCAAAATTTTCACCAAGCTTCACTCAAGAGTTCGGAATTAAACTCCAAAGAGTTCCCCAGTCCGAGATGGATTGATTCCCAACTATGACAGATTTTTGAAAAAATATTTTGAACTCCCCAGCTAGGACGACAAAGGATTTCCATAGTCTGCCAGAAGTATGTCAGAAATGTCAAGGCCTTGAGTAAAGGACATTCGTTGGGCTAGCACATGACATGACGGACAAAGACCTTTCAAACTATCCGTTTTCAAAATTCTTTATTTTCCGAAGAACTTATTTGAAAAATCCTTACAAACATATTCATGTTACTCCTTTATAAATTGACTTTGTCTTATGTCTACCGAGACCCGGGGAGTCGAGGACGATGAGCACCCGAGAGTGGAAAGCACCCAGAAAAGACAAAGCAAGGAGCAGAAGATCGAAGGAGGTCAACACAGATCAGTTTCACCAAAAACTAACAATTTTTCTATGGATACAGGTTGTCCTAAAAAAGTATGTTACAAATCAGTGAAAGACCTTCGTTATCCAATGCATTCAAATAAATGCAACAAGACCAGATGCCCCAAATTTGGCGATAAAATTCGAAACGGTGGGAAGGAGCCAAAGAGGCAAAAGTCCCTCGAACGGGCAAATCTTCTTGTAGTTTGCAAGAGCTACTAAATAAAAAGAGATCGACAACATCCTCGAATCCCCAAGCATATCAAGCCATTATGGGTCAACTTCAAAATCAGGACACCAAATGAGAGATCGATGAGGTTCTCCGCTAATCCCCAGCAAGTCAAAAATCACCACGAATAGACGATGTTCAAAAACGATATTTGTGGCTATCCCCAAAAATGGGCACGACCATTTCATTCACATTTGAAACAAAATTTGTTTTGAATAGCTTCATAAATATTGTCTTTAAAGTTTTTTCAAGTTTTACTAAGGTCGCTAGTAAAAGTGACGTTGTGTCTTGATCTTGGGCATATTTATATGCCCGTTTATTGTATTTTACCCATGTTTACCTTATGTTTTAAGAGCATTACTTACTATATATTGTGTATTTTGAGTTGAATTGCTATATGTTTTACTAAGACACATGATTAGGTGTTTGTAGGTGAAATGACGCGGGAAAGTGACCAATGGAAGATGATTCAGATCTAGAAAGCATGGATGCAATGTAGCGGAAGGTTCGGGAGCACATAAAGAGAGGAAAATAGGCTTGGACACTCAAGGGGTAGCCTAAACAACTGCAGGGGCAGCCTGGCGCACTGCTGGAGTGCCGCCCTACAGGCGAAACTACTGGAGCCCATGTTGGGCGTATCTCGTGCGTGCCGCGCTAGCCCCATCTCAACCGAAATTCTAGTTTTATTCTAGTCCGATTCCAAAAAGGAAAAGGGGTTATTTCCCAAACTCTATAAATAGAACCTTGTGCATTTTTTGAAGGGTTCCGTCATATTTTTTGAGAGCAGAAGGCAGAGAATAGATTTTACCATTAGGTTTATTTTCTTCTTCCTTTTTTTAGTCATAATCTTTGATGAAAACATTATTATCTTTGTTTCTGAGTAGCATGAGTGGCTAAGAACCCTTATTCTGGGGTTACGGCTACAAACACATGAATATTTAGTATGAATTTGGATTAATTGTTCGTTTGTCATTATTAGTTGTTTTTATATTTTTGTGTTTAGTATTTTGATGCTTGGCCGCCATTAAGATAAATATATAACATTGTTGTGAACTCGGGAGAAGGATCAACAAGGTAGATCGAGGAATATAAGGAGCAAGACCTCTCTTTTGTAACATAAAGGGTAGGTTAGCGACTAGGATAGAAATATACCTAGAACGCCTTGCTTGGTTCATACGGGAAGATATATAAATACTTTTAAAATAAGATGTCACATCTCCGCTCAACGATGTAGTTGTGATGCTATTTTGAATAGGAAACTAGAGGCTCGGAAGACCATAGTTGTAACATCAACCCCGAAATCAATAATTAGGCGAGTGAACACATCAATTTAAGTGACTACTACTTAAGATTGCGTAATAAAGTTGTAACCCTGGAATTCTCTCTAAACTTGGAACCGATAAAATCATTACTTAACTGCATTTCATTCTGTCAATTTTACTTTAATTATTCAATTACTACAAACTCATATTCTAGTTACTTTTATACTTGTTTATTTTAGCGGTATACGAATAAAGTGGAACATCTGCTAAGCCATAAGTCTCTTGGGTACGAAATCCATACTAAATAGTCTATATTACTTGGACGACCACGTACACTTGCGTGTGAGTGGGAAGTCCACTAACAAGTTTTTGGTGCCATTGTCGGGGACTTAGAAATTAGCAAAGTTCTAACTTTTCTTATACGTCTTTATTATTCAAGTATTGACAACTTGATCTTAGCATTTGGGAAAATCTGCAGGTACAAACTTTGAACTGTCAACAAGCTGGAAAGGAAGAAAGACTTAGTAGAGCCACACCCTGAACCGGAATGACTATTTCATCAATGGAGAAGGGCAGCAACACTGTATCCTGTCAAGTTTCAGTAGGTGGCTGAGGAGAAAATCCAGTTAGTTGAACAACCAGAAGTTGTTCCCGCAGAAATGGCAACACCAAGGCTAGTGCGCGATGTGGCAATCCCACTCGTGACTAATGTTACCAACATCATCCGGAAACCCAAATCGGGCGGCTGTTGCAAGCTCAAACATAGTATGATGCAACTCTTGCACACCAATAGTCAGTTCACGGGCTTATCACACAAGGACCCGCAACAGCATATCCAGAATTTTCTGGAAATCAGTGATACGTTCATACCAACTGGGGTCATAGTGGACTATGTGAGGATAACATTCTTTCCATTCTATCTACTTGGGGAAGTGAGGAGATGGTTGAAAGCGGAGCCACCAAACTCCATCACTTCATGGGATGATTTGGCTCGAAAATTCTTAATGCATTTTTTTCCATCTGGGAAGACAGCCAAGCTGAGGAGCGATATTTTGAGTTTCAGGCAAAAAGATGGTAAAAATCTCTACACGACATGGGATAGATTCAAGTCCCTCCTTATGACATGCCCTCATCATCAACATACCAATGAGGTGTTGGTACACACATTCATTGAAGGGCTTGAGCCTCATTCAAATATTCTACTAGATTGTGCAGCAGACGGGCAAGCACTAGAGAAGACATATGATCAGTTGTATACTCTTTTGCAGAGGATGGCACAAAGTAATTCAGAATGGAACATTGATGCTAGCAGAGCCGCGCCTAAAAAGGTAGCCAGATTGCTTGAGGTATATTCCAACACGACTTTATTTGCCAAGGTGGAGTCTATGTCTAATCATATGAGCAACATAGCTACGGTTCTCAACAAGTTAGCTCTTGGGAATAGTCTAGCACAGGTTGATGCAGTACAACCAGCAACTCTTCAGTTTTGTGATACTTGTGGGGGAGACCATCTATCGGAAGATTGTGCAGCAAATCTAGATTCTGTGAACTTTGTGGGTTATGCTCAGAGAGGTGGAAATCAGAATTATGGAAATGCATACAATGCAAACTTGTGGAATAATTTGTCATATAGGAACAACCAAGGCCAGAATTAATCAGGCCACAAGGGCAGAATCAACAGTTTGTTGGAAACAACAAGCCTGCGGTCATGCCTAGCAACATAGAGGACATGCTGAAGTCGATCATGGAGAGCCAAGCTAAGTATGAAGCAGATATGAAAGACCAGAAAACCGCCATCCGGAATTTAGAAAAGCAAGTGGGGCAGCTGGCTAGAGCACAGTATGAAACCACAGGGTGGTCTTCTAGGTGATTCTGATCCAAATCCAAAGCAAGTGAATGCAGTCACTACTAGAAGTGGGTTAGAGCTGAAAGAGTTAGCACCGAAGCTAGAAGATCCCAAGGTAGTTGAGGTTGCAACCAGAAAGGCTAAAGCTAGGGCAGAGACAGAGGTGAAAGAAGATGCAGTTATTGTGAAGCCTCCTCCACCGTTCCCACAGAAGTTGATCAAATAGAGAGAGGAGGCTGGATTCAAGAAATTTCTTAACCTATTGATGCAGGTACACCATAATCTCCCCCTCATAGATGTTCTTCAGGGAGTCCCGAAGTTACAAAATATATCAAAGATATTGTGGCAAACAAGAACAGGCTGACCGAATATGCCAGAGTCGCTCTCACAGAGGTATGCACGTCTCAGATTCAGAACAGATTGACAACCAAATTAAAGGATCCAGAATGTTTCACTATTGAGATCACCACTGGCTAGAAAGTTATAGCTCGAGCACTATGCGATCTTGGGGCAAGTAGTATCAACCTAATGCCATCATTAGTCTTCAAAATATATGGGGTTGGGTAGTCCTCGCCCTACTACAATTGTTTTGCAGTTGGTAGACAGATCATTGACTAGAACTGAGGGCATAATAGAGGAAGTATTGGTGCAGATTGGTTCGTTAATATTTCTAGTGGATTTTGTGATCTTAGATTTTGAAACAGACCCAAAAGTTCCATTTATTTTGGGATGTCTGTTGTTGGCTAAAGGCAGAACATTGATAGATGTGGCAGTAGGGCAGCTCACCATGAGAGCGCATGACAAGGTGGAAGTCTTCAATGTTTATAAGGCAATGAAGTTGCCTGCGTTATATGAGGACTTATCGGCTATTACTGTGGTGGACATAGAATCAAGGATACCCCTCATAACCTCCACAGACCCATTGGAGAGGGCCCTCACAGGGACAAATTTATATGGAGATGGAGTGGCATATGAAATGATTCAATGCTTGGAGGCAGCTTGTGCATTGTCTAGCACTACTGAGTTTGAGCCTCTTAATAGACCGTTGGGACCCCCTCCCAAGCCATCTATTGAAAAATCCCCAAAGCTAGAGATGAAACCACTTCCACCTCATCTGAAGTATGCATATTGGGTGAAGATGATACACTTCCGGTAATCCTAGTAGCTGGGTTGAATGAAGCACAGGTAAATGAGGCCCTAGTAGTGTTGCGAAAGAAGAAGAGAGCAATTGGGTGGAAGATGTCTGACATTCATGGGATCAATCTATCATTCTGCATGCATAAGATATACATGGAAGAGGGGTACAAGCCCATGGTACAGCATCAGAGAAGATTGAACCCTCCTATGAAGGATGTAGTGAGAAAGGAGGTGATCAAGTGGCTAGACACAGGTATTGTTTTCCCCATCTCAGATAGCAAGTGGGTCAGCCTTGTGCAATGTTTCCCTAAGAAAGGTGGGATAACTGTTATAACAAATGACAAGAATGAGCTGATTTTGACACGTACAGTCACTGGGTGGAGGATTTGCATGGACTATCGTAAATTGAATGAAGCCACCCGGAAAGATCACTACCCCATCTCATTCATTGATCAGATGTTGGATAGGTTAGCTGTCCAGGAGTACTTTTGCTTTTTAGATAGATATTCTGGCTACAATAAAATAGCCATAGCACCAGAGGATCAAGAGAAGACAACGTTTACTTATCCTTATGGCACATATGCTTTCAAGCGTATGGCATTTGGGCTTTGTAATGCGCCGGCTACATTTCAGAGATGTATGATGGCTATTTTTTCTGATATGGTGGAAGAGATCATTGAAGTATTCATGGATGACTTCTCAGTGTTTGGGAAGTTATTTGACATGTGTCTTCAAAATCTGGATAGGGTATTGGCGAGATGTGAGGAGACGAATCTGGTGCTTAACTGGTAGAAGTGCCACTTTTTGGTCACGGAAGGCATTGTCCTTGGCCATAAAGTTTCAAAGATGGGGATAGAAGTGGATCGCGTGAAGATAGAAGTTATTGAGAAGCTACCACCTCCAGTCTCTATGAAGGGCGTTCATAGTTTTCTTGGTCAAGCAGGTTTTTACAGACGCTTCATTAAAGCTTCTCCAAGATATCCATGCCAATGTGCAAGCTTCTTGAGAAAGAGGTGAAGTATGAATTCACTGATGACTGTGTCAAGGCATTTGAGAATCTGAAGAAGCGCTTAATCGAAGCTCCTATCTTAATTGCTCCAAAGTAGGAGCTGCCTTTCGAGCTTATGTGTGACGCTAGTGATGTTGCGATTGGAGCTATGTTGGGTTAGAGAGTCAACAAGGTATTTCATTCTATATATTATGCGAGTAAGACACTTGATTCGGATTAAACCAACTACACAGTCACAAAGAAAGAGATGCTAGCGTTAGTCTTTGCTTTTGACAAATTTTGCTCCTATCTTGTGGGAACGAAAGTGATTGTATATACAGATCATGTTGCTATCTGCTATTTATTCAGCAAGAAGGATGCAAAGACAAGACTTTTTCGGTGGATTTTGCAGCTGCAAAAGTTTGATCTGGAGATAAAGAACCAAAAGGGCACAGAGAACCAAGTAGCATATCATTTGTCCATGCTTGAAGATTGGTCTCATGTGCACAATGAAGGGCAGATCAGAGAAGAGTTTCCAGATGAAAAACTCTTAGCTTTGAGTGTTACTGAGCTACCATGGTATACAGATATTATATATTTGGTGGTAAGTGAAGTGTACCCCCTAGAACCAACTATGCAACAAAAGAGGAAGCAATATCATGACTCTCGCTTTGACATGTGGGATGAACCTTATATGTTCAAACAGGGTCCGGACTAAATAATCAGAAGATGCATTCCAGAAAATAAGGTAAGAGAGATCCTATAGAGTTTTCATTCATCTCCTTATGGGGGGCATCATGGGGGAGAGCGGACATCACATAAGGTCTTATAGTCAAGATTCTATTGGCCTACGATATTCAAAGATGTGGCATCTTTGGTCAAGGGATGTCATCAATGCCAAAGGACTGGAGCTATATCGAGAAGGCATGAGATGCCTTTGCAGAACATCCTTGAGGTGGAGATCTTTGATGTATGGGGAATCGACTTTATGGGACCCTTCTGATGTGCCGGGATTCTACGGAATATTTGACGCCTTTAACTAAGAATACTCGCGAGTTTTCAAGCAACTTTTGTGGTTTTTGACGCTTTATTGTTATATTTGCAGGGAATGGAGATAGAGATGGAAATGGAAGAAAAAATGTTCAAAAACCTCAACTGGTTAAGCCTGACGGCTGGCATGACTGACCGTCACACCTATGACTGGCCGTCAGCCAGGCCGTCAGAACGAGATAGCAAGTTCATCGAGCACTGCCTGGGAGTGAAGGCCCGTCACTGGCCTGACGGACCGTCACCCAGGCCACCAAGATAAAACAGAAAACACTGTACGTCGTCACCTGCTGGACGACTTACCTGAAGATTTGCTTGGGAGCTCACTGTTTAGCTGTGACGGCTCAAGTGACGGCCAGTCACATGCATGACTGTCCGTCAGGCGACCCGTCAAGGTGAAGCAGGATTCCGAAAATTCTATTTTTGGAATT
This sequence comes from Jaltomata sinuosa, assembly GCA_003996215.1. Lineage (NCBI taxonomy): Eukaryota > Viridiplantae > Streptophyta > Magnoliopsida > Solanales > Solanaceae > Jaltomata > Jaltomata sinuosa. The sequence goes on along the minus strand of QJPP01001220.1, from coordinate 348,069 downwards.
TATTTCCTGGATTGCTATAAATACCCAGTGTTAGGGTTATTTTATTTATTCATTACCCAAGATTTCTAGAGACTATTTTGAGCGACTTTTTGAGAGGAAAAATATGACATACACGTTTCTTTTTTCTTCTTCGATTACTCTTGGGATTTTTGGCTTCTTGCTCTTGGATAATTGAAGTAAATTTCATACTATTTGTAAGAATCCTTCTCTTATTATGAATATGATTTTCTTCTATTTCTTTAATAGCATGAGTAGCTAATTTCCCACAACTAGGGTTGTGGGAGCCATGGCAAAAGTAATAATATAGATTCTGGGTAGTGTGGGGTTCAATTTATATGTTGTCACGTTGTTAATCATTTGTTATTTACGTTTTCTAATGGTTGCAAACATTAGAACATACCTAGGTTTGATTTGCTTGAACAAAGAGATTAAAACCGAGAAATTTGATTAACTACGAGGATTCGAGACTACCAACTCTCGTCTTATGATTAATGTTGTAACAAGATTAATCTACTTGATGTTTAGGGTTGAAATAAGAAAGTTCACCTGTTCAAGTTCGAGAGAATTGAAAAGGAAATTCGTCTATTTGGTTGAGAAACGTTTAGATGATACCATTAATTCAATCACATCGTGATATACATATAGAAAGAACCCGGTTAATCTTTGAGTCGAAATTGTTACGACGCCATGGTGAACACTTCCCTAGTTCATTCTCACATTGATTATAAAGTCTTGAAAATTTGCTGGTTGTTAGTTAACTTGTGCAAATTTGACATTTAAACCCCTCCCCCAAATTATCGGAAACTATCGATTACTAATCAACTAAATTACTAACGACTTAATTTACACTTTATTCCTTGTGGGATCGACCCCAACCTTGGTTGCGTTCTATATTTGACGATGACCGCTTACGCTTCTTAATTGGAGGTGTAATTTGGGAATATCAAATTTTGGTGGCAACGGCGGGGAATACGGTTGTTTATTAAGTCTGGTGTGTTTATTTAACTCTTAGTCATATTTCCTGCTTTTACTTTTATTTGTTGTTTTTGTTTGTTACATGGTACACAGTTGTGCATGCCAAGTACCTGGTGCTCGGGTGAATCAACATTACCTTACGATCCCGAGCTTGCTAGAACGTTAAGGCGAACCATGAATGCACAACAACAACAGGCAGTGAGACTCATTGCAGCTCAGCGAGCCCAACAACATTTGAATGCTGATGATATTGAGGATGATGTTGGGTTGGATGATGATACTTTAGTGGGTGAGGGAAGACCGACGGATATTGTTAACAATAATGCTCCAGCCAATCAGAGGCCACAACAGCGAGGTAGAGTTTGACAGCAACCAAGGCAGTATGCTTTGGATGATGATGAGGATATCGACTTGGATGGAGTTGGTGCTACGGGCGCTATTGTTCTTCCTCCGCTAGCGCCCGGGGCCAAGTTCAACATTACTAGCACAATGATTCAGCTGTTGAATTTGAGAGGGTTGTTTCGTGGTGTGGCTAGTGATGACCCCAACAGGCACCTGATGAATTTTGTGAGCATCTGCAAGTCATTTAAATTGCCGGGAGTGAATCAGACGGCCATCAGGCTTAGGTTGTTCCTGCTGTCTCTGTTAGATAAAACAGCGATATGGTTGACTGAGCTAACTCTCGATTCTATAACAACCTGGGGAGAGTTGAAAGGAGCTTTCCTAGAAAGGTTCTTTCCTCCCTCTAGGATGATACAGTTGAGGGACGAAATCAGCAATTTCAGGCAACAACCTCATTAGGCCTTACATGAGACTTGGTTGCGTTTCAAGAAAAAGTTGACACAATGCCCAAACCATCAGTTGACCAACAATTTTTTGATGCAGACATTCTACAGGGCACTGAATTCGGCTACCAAGCCGACACTGGATAATGCAGCAGGTGGAGCATTTATGGGTCTCACTTTATTGAGGCCACAACTATTTTGGACCGGCTCACCAAAACCAACAGGGCCTGGCATACACGGGATACAGAGGTAGCAGCTAGCACTTATGTAGTTGGTATATCAGCAAAGCAGCGCAGGAAGGAGGAAGAGCGGGACCAAGATATGGCCCATCTGAAAACACAAATGGACCTACTGACAAAGCATTTGTTGTCAGGAGGTATTGATAAAGTGAAAGCTGTGGGTTTCCAAAGTAGAGCAACAGAGTCTGGGTCTGATGAGGAGGCCAATTATTTGGGTGGTTTCCAGGCTTATGGCCAAGGAAACCAAGGTCGGAATAATCACTATGAAAAGTCGGGTTATAAGAGTCGAGAACAAGGTGATTGGAGGAGGAAATATGATAGAGGTGGATATACATACCACCTGGGAATCATGACAAAGCTAGCAATGAGTCAGGTACGTCCAACTTAGAGAATATGATGGCTAAGACATTGTTGAAGGTAGAATCGACTGACTCCGGGGTAAAGGAGATGAGGACTGAATTATCAGCAATGAGTCAGGTAGTGGATTCACATTCCACCTTGATCAAGCAATTAGAGCAGCAAGTGAGTCAAATCTTGGCGTCTCTAAATCAAAGGAAGACAGGTACCTTGCCGAGTGACACCATTCAAAACCCGAGGAATGATGGGAGTTGTATGGCGATCACTACGAGAAGCGGTAAAATATTATCTGAATCACATCCGGTAATTCAAACTCAGAAAGGTAAGGTTGCTGAGAAAGATGAGTTAGTAGATGTTGAAAATATGGTCGATGAGGGTGTGAGGGTATCTGTTGAAAAACCCATTGTGGTAGAGGATGCTACTCAAGTGCCTATGGATAAAAGCAAGGAAGTTGAAAAACTTCCAACTATGATGCCTCGACCACCGCCTCCTTTCCCACAACGATTGAAGAAGAAAGTGGAAGATAGCAAGTTCCTAAATTTCATGACCATGCTCAAGCAGATATCAGTGAACATCCCACTGGTGGACGCTCTTGAACAAATGCCCGGATATGCCAAGTTCATGAAGGACTTAATTACCAAGAAGAGGTCAGTGAGCTTTGAACCAGAAGATAACCTCCACCCCTGCAGTGCTATTTCTTCAAGATTGTTAGTGGAAAAGAAGGAAGATCCAGGTGGTTTTACTGTTCCCTGTACTATTGAGAAATTCAACTTTGAAAAAGCCTTATGTGATCTTGGTGCTAGCATCAACTTGATGCCGCTAGCAGTCTATAAATAGTTTGGTTTGGGAGCTTCCAAACCAACTACCATGAGGGTGTTAATGGCTGACCGTTCAGTAAAACGACCGGTGGGAATATTGTATGATGTGCTGGTAAAGATTGGTAAGTTTATATTCCCAGCTGACTTTGTAATCTTAGATTGCGAAGTGGATTTTGAAGTTCCCATAATCTTGGGACGACCATTGTTAGCCACTGCAAGAGTGTTGGTCGACATGGAAAGAAACAAACTGACATTCAGATTGAACAATGAATTGGTCAAGTTTGATGTGTGTAAATTGATGAAGCCACCAAGAGACATAAGGGTGGTCTCAGTTATAAATGTTATAAATGTTATTGATGAAGCCCTTACGGATGTGCATATTGAGAAGAAGGGTTTAGTTGAGACCCTAGCTGTTATGAGAATGATGTTGGGATCGCAAGAAGAGAAACCTATAGAGGAAGGCGGTGAGAACAAATCAAGGAAAATAAAACACCGCAAGAGAACCAGCAAAGAAAAAGAGTTAGAAAGAGTAAAGAAGTTGTCTCGACTAGCTGAGGAGCCGATAAAAGAGGAAGTTGGAGCTCAACAGGATGATGTCGCTTGCACCTATTCCAGAGATTGCTCCTGCTTTGGAGACCCTGGCGGTCTCCAATATTATGCCAAACTCTGAGTCCTAAGGGCTTCACATGTATTCCTTTCTCTCACAGTTTTAGCTTTCACATGTATGCATTGGAGACAATGCATGAGTCTAAGTTGAGGGTGTTGGGATACCTGTGAGTCCATCACCTCCGAGGGTTTTTGTTGCTGTGTTTCTTTTCCCTCGATGCACTATCTAGTAGAACCGGCATGTTTAGATTGTCGTTTAATTTATTTATTTTTTGTGTTGTGTTGTGGTGTCTATAGCAAGCATGGATTTTTGAAAGTTGAACTAAAAGGAGCCCCCTCTAAAAAAGTTGATTTTGTACTTATGTTTGAAATGATTGACTGTTTTGGATCCTTGAATGTCATTGTGTGGTTGTGATTGTAATAATTATGCTTAAGCCGAGCTGTTGTTTTGATAGTTGGTAGTGGTATGGTTTCTTGGTGCCAAGTGTGTGTGAGCGTTTTTTTTTTATAAACTCTTACTCTGTGCATGCTTCTAGAACTTGCCTGGCCTATGTTGTTAAGTTTGAAGTTTGGTTGCTTAGGAAAGGATCACAGGCCCTTTTTGTGTGCAGTCCACTTAGCCTATAAGACCGTCCAAATGCAAATAATCCCTTTGATACATGTTTGAGCCATAATTGACCCTATTCTTTCAATAACATGTCACCATTTCTTTTTAACTTTGAATCCCTATTTTGGCCCTGGTCCTTCCTTGGACATCGTGCACCTCAACTCAGGCAATCATCCTAAGTTGAGGGTGGCTACTATAGAGGTAAATGATAAGAAAAATAGGATGGATGAGATTGGTTGTGGATAGAATGAAAATGTTGGGTGTGTGCCTAAGAAAAGAAAGAAAAAGAAACGAAAAAAAGATGAAAAAGAATTGTCAAAATAAAGAGGCCGCACCTGTAGCTAGAAAGAAGGGAATAAAAAGGTGAATAAGGATGGACTAAGTAAAGTTAAGTGGAAATAGTAGGTTGGTGATTCCAAGGAGGGCTTAGTCACTAACCCCTAAATGTATCCTACCTGCACCCAAAGGCTCATTACAAGCCAAAACAAGTCTTGTAGTGATCCTGAGCGACTTTCTGAAAAACTGAAATAGAATAGCAAGGGCAAGATTATGGCATCACATGTGCATTGTTTGAAATCATTTGTGAGTGTGAGCGCCTTACCTAATCCCAAATCTTGTGTGTGTGCCTTCTTTGTGGTGAGGGCACCGAGATTTCTGTATCATCTATTGACTGTTGGGATAGCTGTTGTGTGTGTATATAGAATATTATATCATATCGGAATGACATGTTTGGATCCTTGCAAGTTAGCGTTTCATACATTTGTGTGCTACCGGGGGGCCTGATTTAAATTTAATAGACTGTTGAGTGGCCATGGTTTGATAGAGATATGTGTTTGTATTCTTAGTTGAGTCATCATTTTGTTTTTGTTGTCATGTTGCTTGAGGACAAGAGAACGTTTTAATTTGAGGGTGTTGATGTGCCGGGATTCTACGGCACGTTTGACGCCTTTAACTAAGACTACTCACGAGTTTTCAAGAACCTTTTGTGGTTTTTGATGTTTTATTGTTATATTTGCAGGGAATGGAGCTAGAGATGGAAATGGAAGAAAAAAATGTTCAAAAACCTCAACTGGTTAAGCCTGACAGCTGGCATGACTGACCGTCACACCTGTGACTGGCCGTCAGCCAGGCCGTCAGAATGAGACAGCAAGTTCATCGAGCACTGCCTAGGAGTGACGGCCCATCTGACGGCCCATCACTGGCCTGACGGACCGTCACCCAGGCCACCAAGATAAAATAAAAAACACTGTAAGTCGTCACCTGCTGGACGACTTACCTGAAGATTTGCCTATGAGCTTACTGTTTAGCTGTGACGGCTCAAGTGACGGCCAGTCACATGCATGACGGTCCGTTAGGCGACCTGTCAAGGCGAAGCGGGATTCCGAAAATTCTATTTTTGGACTTTATTTCCTGGACTGCTATAAATACCCAGTGTTAGGGTTATTTTATTTATTCACTACCCAAGATTTCTAGAGACTATTTTGAGTGACTTTTTGAGAGGAAAAATACGACATACACGTTTCTTTCTTCTTCTTCGATTACTCTTGGGATTTTTGGCTTCTTGTTCTTGGATAATTGAAGTAAATTTCATACTATTTGTAAGAATCCTTCTCTTATTATGAATATGATTTTCTTATATTTCTTTAATAGCATGAGTAGCTAATTTCCCACAACTAGGGTTGTGGGAGCCATGGAAAAAGTAACAATATAGATTCCGGGTAGCGTAGGGTTCAATTTATATGTTGTCACGTTGTTAATCATTCGTTATTTACATTTTCTAATGGTTGCAAACATTAGAACATACCTAGGTTTGATTTTCTTGAACAAAGAGATTAAAACCGGGAAATTTGATTAACTACGAGGATTCGAGACTACCAACTCTCGTCTTATGATTAATGTTGTAACTAGATTAATCTACTTGATGTTTAGGATTGAAATAAGAAAGTTCACCTTTTCAAGTTTGAGAGAATTGAAAAGGAAATTCGCCTATTTGGTTGAGAAACGTTTAGATGATACCATTAATTTAATCACATCGTGATATACATATAGAAAGAACCCGGTTAAGCTTTGAGTCGAAATTGTTACGACGCCATGGTGAACACTTCCCTAGTTCATTCTCACATTGATTATAAACTCTTGAAAATTTGCTGCTTGTTAGTTAACTTGTGCGAATTTGACGTTTAAACCCCCCCCAAATTACCGAAAACTATCGATTACTAGTCAACTAAATGACTAACGACTTAATTTACACTTTATTCCCTGTGGGATCGACCCCAACCTTGGTTGGGTTCTATATTTGACGATGATCGCTTACGCTTCTTAATTGGAGGTGTAATTTGGGCGTATCACCTTCCCACCCTCTTTTGGCAATAAGTATATACTTGTTGCGGTGGATTATGTGTCTAAGTGGGTAGAAGCGGTAGCCCTTCCAACCAATGATGCAAAGGTAGTATTGAAGTTTGTCAAGAAGAATATATTCACAAGATTCGGTACTCCATGAGCTATAATCAGTGATGGTGGGACGCATTTCATCAATAACTGGTTCAACAAATTGTTGGCTAAGTATGGGGTATGCCACAAGGTAGCTACTGCATATCATCCCCAAACTAGTGGGCAAGTTGAGGTATCGAATCGGGAAGTAAATCATATTCTAGAGAAGATTGTGAATGCACAAAGAAAGGATTAGGCTGAGAAGCTTGATGATGCACTATGGGCGTACCGAACTGCCTACAAAACGCCCATTGGAGCTTCTCCATATCGGCTTGTATATGGTAAGGCTTATCATCTGCGAGTCAAATTGGAACACCAAGCCTATTGGGCTATAAAGAAGCTAAATCTAGATGACGAACTGGCTGGGCAGAAGAGGCAAATGCATCTTAACGAACTTGATGAGTTTAGGTTGCAAGCATATGAGAATGCCAAGCTCTACAAGGAGAAGACAAAGAGGTGGCATGACAAGCACATCCTTCCGCTCTCGTTTGAACCTGGTCAAAGTGTCCTCCTATTCAACTCAAGGCTAAAGCTTTTCCCCGGAAAGCTTAAGACTAAGTGGTCTAGACCATTTGAGGTAGTACAGATGACTTCGCATGGCGCAGTGGAACTATGGAGGGCCGACAAAACAGGTACATTCTTGGTAAATGGTCAACGAGTGAATCATTATTGGTTTGAGCATGTGGACAGGGAGAAAACCTCAATCAACCTGTCGGATGAGTAATTTTTGAGGTTGCATTGTGCCACGACGTTAAATTAGGCACTGCGTAGGAGGCAACCCACGAATGTATTGTAATAGTTCAGGACAAAAATAACAAAAATACAAAAAGATGAGTCGTGCCACAACCAAAACTAAGGCGCTAGGTGGGAGGCAACCCACCATTTTCTAATGGGTTGTTGTTTTTGCAGGTAGAAAAAGGAAAATGCTAGCCAAGGATGACATGGGGAGAGGTACAATGCCTCCCAGAGGAAAGAAACTGGCTACCAAAGGAACGGGGAGCAAAAGGTCCTACAAAGGGGAATCATCAAAGATAGCAGCTCCTTCGAATCCGTGGGCATGCCCACAAAAGTTCAGGAAGAGAGCAATAAATGTTCGGGGGATTGATTGGTTTGAAACCCAAAAATAAGAAAAATATCACGGAGATGAGCATGTTGATGAGGCATGGTTACAAGCGGAATTCCCCTGAATTCATGAGATGGTCTACAAATTGGGCATCCAATACATCTTCCAGAATCAAGGAGAGTGCAACCTTACTATGGTAAGGGAATTTTACGCAAACTGGCATATATGTGAAGGACAAAGCCAAAAAGTGGGAATTTGAGGGAAGGTCGTTCGGTTTATCACACGGGTCCTAAATGAGTTCTTGGGAACACCACATATTGATGTAGCACCATACTTGGAAATAAAAGAGGAGCCTCCAAATAGAGACATATGCCACACACTTTGTGGGGTGAATTCAACGGCTCGTTGGGAAAGAACTAAAGATACAGGGAGACATTCCACCCTACATTATGCATATTTTAGCCAAGAGGCTAGAGTGTGGTTAAAATTATGTGTAGCACTTTTCTACCATGCAAGCACAAAACGGAGGTGACCAAAGATAGGGTGGTGCTGGTGTACATGCCCATAAAGGGAATACAACTCAATGTGGCTTCGGTACTGAGGCACAACATGGTGAAATTTCGCGAGAACAAAAGATGGTGTTACTGCTATGGAGGATTAGTGACCCAATTTCTAAGGCAAGAGAATATTGAGGAATAAATTCATGATTTGGTGCCACCGCAAGTCACGTACCTTATGAGTCAACTGGTTGATGTGACAAAGACAAAGCCCCAAGATACTTCACATAGGCTAATACTTTCCAATGCTGACCGACAGGCTCGAGATAATAGTTGGATAGAGAGAATGTATGGTATGGAAGATCTACAGTTTAAAATTGGCGGTCGGCCTGCGACCAATAAGAGAAGGCGGCATTGAGAGATCGATACCCATTGATTGAGAGTGCAATGTACATGTGCAAGATAGGTCTAGCTTTTCAAAAGCCCTTGGATGATGACGAGCCAACTGTACATAACACTAATGATGATGAGGATGAGGAGGAGGATGATACTGGTATCGCGCTGATGGTGGTGGATGATGAGACAGCTGAGCAAGATCAGGAATTCATTTCTGATGATGATGATGATGACGCTTAGAGGCCAAAGGAGTTCCTTATCTCACTTTTTACCTTTGCATTTATTTGAAGCACTAGGGACAGTGATGTTTAAGTGTGGGGTGGGAGAAGTACTTTCTATGTTTTTTCATTGCCATATCTTTAGTGTGATGAGTGTTGTGTCACTGGTTTTGAGCTGAGTAGAAGGTTGGATGGTAGAGTATGCTTAGCTAGGTTTATTTCGATGTATTTTTTTTTAGGTTGGGTTCCTCAGCTTTTGTTTTCGGTTCTTTTCCTAATAGTCCCTTTGAATCGGGTAGAATTTTTTTAGGATAGATTTTTTTAGGCTTCGTCGTAGTAGTAATGACTTATCCCGATGATGGATGGATGACGACCGTCTTAAGGGAAAATTATTCATAGGATTGTAGGATTAGAAGCCTTTCTTTTGGAACGTAGAAATCCCACTTGGAGCCACAGCTAGACGTCATGGGTAGTTCATGTAAATCCAAGCAAGTGAGAGAGAACCTCACAAGAGACACATAGGCTCTTTAACTAGACTCAAAAGACTAAAGAAAATGGGCTTGATTGTGTAAGTGCACTCAATATGTTTGTGTATGAGCACGCAAGTGTAACAGTCCTCTACATGTATCATGGTGCCATGTGTATGTGACTCTTTGATTGGTTTCTTGCATAGAATAGCATCTAGAACTTACCCCGTGTGTGTGTAAACTTTAACGAGCATGAATTTTATGGGATATGATTAAGGCATTTTCTTGAAAAACCCATTTTAGTTGTTTCTTGGATGATCGTTTGTGCCACTTTGACATTACCATTAGTGAAGCCCCCTTGAGCCTTGAAGCCTATATTTTTTCGTTAAGCCGCATAATGAGCCTATCCACTTTGTTGATACCCTATGAATTTTATCCTAATGAAACTCCCTAATGCACTATGACTTCTAAAAAGTGTGAAACAAAAGGAGATGGGTAGATGAAAGTGAAGGTGAATGTAGTAAATCCAAGATGTAGAGCCCGGTTAAAGCTTGTAACGTGCTGGTTGTTAGGTACCTAAAGAATTGAGAAAAAAAAAGAGAAAATAAAGACAAATAAAGTTTTTGTTAGCAACAAGCACGCACATATCAAGGGTGAATGATAGATAGAAAAGTGGTAGTACAAGAGAGCGTGAACATAGGAGAAACTTAAAAAGAAGGGTGAAGTAAAAAGTGAAAATATAGTGTCATGTGCAATAGGGAAAAGAGTCACTTTGTACCTAAAAGTATCCTCCCCGTCCCGAAGCCGACATTACAACCAAATGAAAGTCCTTTTGATTTCATGAATGCGATTACTTGGTTGAATTTACTATACACTAAGGGCAAGCCTATGGCATGTTGTGATATGTTTGAAACATTTTTTTTGAGAGAGTGAGCGCTTAAATGATTCAAAATGCCCCCATTGAAAGGAGAGTGTGCGATTGAAAATAAGGGAATTGCTAAATTGTGAGGGTACATATGACATGTATTTGGGTAGTGTTACTACTTGCGTTGTTCACACATGGATATGTTGGCCCGATATTGTGATAAAGAGTCATTTATAGAGGGTGTGTTGTTTCAAGTGAAAGGTCTTAGAGCTAAAAATGGTGTTTGAATGTTGCTTGCTAAATGAACTACAAAAGCATGAGTAAAATTGTTTGGCCGCTCACAAGTGAGGATGGAAAGTTTCTTAGGTGTTTATGGTGAATCTTAGGATGGAGGATAGTGAGTTGTTCGAGGACGAACAAAGGTTTGAGTGTGGGATGGTGATATTGGGCATATTTATATGCCCGTTTATCGTATTTTACCCATGTTTACCTTATGTTTTAAGAGCATTACTTACTATATTGTGTGTTTTGAGTTGAATTGCTATATGTTTTACTAAGACACATGATTAGGTGTTTGTAGGTGAAATAACATGGGAAAGTAAACATTGGAAGATGATACGGATGTAGAAAGCATGTATGCAATGTAGCGGAAGGTTCGGGAGCACATAAAGAGAGGAAAATAGGCTTGGACCATCAAGGGGCAGCCTGGCAGACTGCTGGCGCGCCTCCCCAAGGCTTAAACAAATGCAGGGGCAGCCTGGTGCACTGCTGGTGCACCGCCCCACATGCGAAACTGCTGGAGCCCAAGTTGGGCGCATCTCAGGCGCGCCGCGCCAGCCCTATCTCGACTGAAATTCCAACTTTATTCTAGTCCGATTCCAAGAAGGAAAAGGGGTTATTTCTCAAACCCTATAAATAGAACCTTGTGCATTTTTTGAAGGGTTCCGTCATATTTATTGAGATCAAAAGGCAGAGAATAGATTTCACCATTAGGTTTCTTTTCTTCTTCCTTTTTCTAGTCATAATCTTGGATGAAAACATTATTATCTTTGTTTTTGAGTAGCATGAGTGGCTAAGAACCCTTATTCTGGGGTTACAATTACAAACGCATGAATATTTAGTATGAATTTGGATTGATTGTTCATTTGCCATTATTAGTTGTTCTTATATTTCTGTGTTTAGTATTTTGATGCTTGGCCGCCATTAAGATAAATATATAACATTGTTGTGAACTTGGGAGAAGGATCAATAAGGTAGATCGAGGAATATAAGGAGCAAGACCTCTCTTTTGTAACGTAAAGGGTAGGTTAGTGACTAGGATAGGAATATACCTAGAACGCCTTGCTTGGTTCATACAGGAAGTTATATAAATGCTTTTAAAATAAGATGTCACATTCCCATTCAACGATGTGGTTGTGATGCTATTTTGAATAGACAACTACAGGATCGAAAAATCATAGTTGTAACATCAACCCCGAAATCAATAACTAGGCGAATGAACACGTCGATTCAAGTGACTACTACTTAAGATTGCGTAATAAAGATGTAACCCTGGAATTCTCTCTAAACTTGAAACCGATAAAATCATTGCTTACCTACATTCATTCTGTCAATTTTACTTTAATTATTCAATTACTACAAACTCATATTCTAGTTACTTTTATACTTGTTTATTTTAGCGGTATACAAATAAAGTGGAACATTTTCTAAGCCATAAGTCTCTTGGGTATGATATCCGGACTAACCAGTCTATATTAATTGGATGACCACGTACACTTGTGTGTGAGTCGGAAGTCGCCTAACATGTCTACTAATTTTTTGCCTTGAGCACAGGTACACACAAAGAAGTCAACAGGACAACATAAAAACCAAAAGTGATGTTTTATGCAACTGCTACACATACCATTGCATGATCATCTACATCATTATCATATTTGCATGTCAAGAGGAACATGCCAAGAGGGTCATGTCATATCTGCATGTCAAGATGACCATGCCAAGAGGGTCATGTCATATTTGCATGTCAAGAGGACCATTCCGAGAGGGCCATTTCATATCTGTATGTCAAGAGGACCATCATCATCAAATGCTGCAGATACACATTTGTTGCGAAGATCATTTCCCTCTAACAATCGGTTTCAGAGAGGATGACATTCAGAGGCATCTCTAAGTCGCACTTGCTGCGTAGGATCGACCCAATAGCATAGTCATATCCAATATTGCGTAAGACGGAGGAGTCTGACATCGAGGATATCTTTGCTTTATATTATTATGCCAAATCTGGTATGCAACATATTTATATCCGATATCACGTAAGACAGAGGAGTCTAACATTGTGGATATTTGCATTATGCATATTTATGCCACAGATATTCATGCATCCTCATTATTATGCCAAATCTGGCATTCAATATATTTATATCCAATATCGTGTAAGACGGAGGAGTCTGACGTTGAGGGTATATTTTCTTCATTATTATGCCAAGTCTGGCATCCAGCATATTTATATTCGATATCGCGTGAGACAAAGGAGTGTGACGTTGAGGATGTATTTCTTCCGTATTATTATGCCAAGCCTGGCATATTTATATCCGATATCGCGTTAGATGGAAGAGTCTAACACTGAGTATATTATTATTATGCCAAGTCTGGCATCCAGCATATTTGTATCAAACATCACGTAAGACAGTGGAGTCTAACATTGAGGGTATATTTGCTCTTTTATTATGCCAAGTCTAGCATTCAGCATTTTTATATCCGATATTACGTGAGATGTAAGAGTCTGATGTTGAGGATGTATTTTATTTCTTATTATGCCAAGTATGGCATCCAGTATATTCATATCTGATATCACGTAAGATGGTGGAGTCTGACATTGAGGATATTTATGCACCCTTATTAGAGACAACAAAGTCTCGCTCTGAAGAATGTTTATACATTCAAAAGCATCGATTGTGAAAGGATACATCTAAATTTGATCAAGTGGCAAAGGCCTTGTCACCCTGATGATCAAATAACACTCGCCATCAAGGTCAAAAGCATATAGTCTAAAGGATGTCTATAGGACGCCATCCAAATCGAACGATGAACCGGATCTCCCAAAGTTGGAAGGCCAAAGGTTGTCTGTAAGCCACAACGATGTCCAAAACTGGATAGTGTGTAAGATTGACCAAAACTTGACAACTAAGAGATATCTGTAAGACACAACGATATTTGAAACTGGATAGTGTGCAAGATCACCCGAAGATTGACAGTTCAAAGGTAATGCGCAAGTCACAATAATATCTGGAATTGGATAAAAGTGTCAGACTACCAAAAATTGATAGCCCAAGGGTTATCTATAAGCCACGACATATCCACGTTGATATTGTGCAAGACTACCCAAAGGCTAGAAATTCAAGGAAAATTTGTAAGTCGCATTACATCCAAGATCAGATAAAAGTGCAGGATTACCTAAAAAACTGGCAATTTGAAGGACATCTGTAAGCTGCCTCTATCTAAAGTTGGATGATGTGCAAGATTACTCAAAGTTGACAAGTTAAAGTCATATATAAGCCGCCTCTATCCAAAGTTGGATGATGTGCTAGATTACCCAAAGTTGAACAATTCAGGAAATATCTGTTAGTCGCGTTGATATGTATGATGTGCAAGATTTATCCTGAAGGAATATGCAAAGACAACTATCAATAGCCACGAAGGCTATCATGTTCAAGAGAACACCATAAATGGTTATGAAGACCATTACATCACAACGACTACAAAGATCATCGTACTCAAAAACTGCCACAAAGGCAATCCTATTCGATAGCTACGAAGGCTATCACACTCTCGTCATAAAAGTCGCTATTTCCTAAGACAAAGATAGGAAAGGATGATATCTGCTTTAAAAGCGACAAATAGGAAAAATGAGGCACAAATCTATCTTTCTCTATTAAATTACTTTACTACTAACCATTTTGTTTCAAATATTACCAAGAACCTCCGAGAGGATAATAATCTCAAATCAAAATGACAGGTACAAAATGTGTCAAAAGGACGTCATAACACGGGATTCGAACATAATTCAAGGATGAGGTATGACAAAGAAACTACCTCTCCAAATAGAATTATGTTATTACTAACAATTTTGTTTTGAGATGTTATCGAGAGCATCCAAGAAGGATGAAATTCTCAAAGAAAAACCACAGGTACGGACTACATCAAAAAAGACGCATCACAATATGGAACCTTTTCTTAGCAGCAAACTGGGACATAGTCCAAAGAGGAATACCAAACTCTTTGGACGCGAGCTGAGGAACGACTACCACTACCATCAAACCACACCCCTGTCAGAAGGCATGTGGGTATTTCCTATCTTTGGGGTCTTAGTGTCGCATCCAGGGTATCTTATGAACTCACACTGGAAGCAATATTCATTCTTTTCAAATCCGGATGACGATACACCTCAAGCTTTGGAAATTATGTCCAGGTAAAATCTTACTTATGGGTATAAAGTGCACCACATTCATAGTTAAGAGGTTACAAGCCTCTCTTCTATAGCTCAACTTATTCGTCACTCATCCCGAGCTAAAGATTGTCTTAACATAAAGATTACTTTTTCCACCGATTGAGTCAAAATACAAGCAGCCTGATTCCTACATCCTGGGATATATAGGCGGGCTCTGTTTTGAAAACTCGATTGCATTCCTAAATCCCCCCAATCCTTACTCCCCAGCTTTTCGGTCTCTCCGTACTCTAAAACCAGGATAGTGTGGAATTCTTTTAAATTCGTGCGTAAAATCAAGCATCTTGAACTACAAGTGGACTGAATTCTCATGTAACCTAAGAAATGTAGGAAACTCGATACCAGAGTTCGACCATGATTCCTTGAAATTTGTGCTAGAACCAACCATTTTCTAAAGATTAATATGTGGTCGGATAAAATTAGGAACGTCAATTCCCTTTGCCCAGGGTTCATTACACTCACCCTACCCAAAGGGAGGGGAAGTTGTTGACACCCAATTTTTACTCGCCACATTACGAATTAATCTTGAGCTTTTTAAAATTTTAAACAATATTTGAAATAATTATTTTGTAAAAAGGGATAAAATATTTTTCAAATAAGCTTTATGGTAGTCTTGAGTAAGAGTTTAGATTTTTCACATTGGATTATGTAAAAATTATATAAGTTTACTTAAAGAACTATTTTAAAATTTAATTTCGTGAGAAAATCCTTTTAAGAGATTAAATGCTTGATTTTCCTCCGAATTAATTTAAAAAAATTAATTTTGTAATTGTTGAAAGAGGTAATTATGTGTTAAATACGATAATTATTTTGAATTGTTTTAATTTATTAAAGCTCGAGTTTAATTTTAATTAATTCATTTTTATTCCTATTCTAGCCTAATTTTCTTAAACTATTTAAATTTTAGCCGAATTTCACCTAATTACTCTCAATTTGGCTATCTCTTTAACTTTTTGGTAATATTTTTGCAAATGTGGACATCAATTAAATAACACCTTCATCACCTTTAGTTTCAGCCTCATTTTGGGCCAGCCGCTCCACATTTCCCCTAGCCCACTCCCATTTCTCTCTAATTACCCATCAACCCGGCCCATTCCTCTATTCCTCTCATTAACTATCAGCAACAATACAGACATATACACTTACACTCTTTACTCACTCAATAATTACCTCACTCCTCTCACTCTAACTTAAATTCCCAGAAAAGTATGCACACACCCCAAATTGACGCGCCCAGTACACCTCCACTACTTTGTCTCCTTCATCTCCCGTCACAGAACCAGACGAACTCTAACAGTGTCCCAATTCCCAAACAATGTCCAGGTTCCTGTCTTATCTCCATCAAAGCTACGCTGGCAAGACCCAGAACCTTCTAGAGAGCACATGTGTTGCTCTATCTGCAAAATCAGTGGAAATTTGTACGAGTTTGTACAATTTCCTTGTTGTGAAGACATATCCGTTGGGGAATTCAAATTTGCCACAACGAATTTCCCTAAATGCCCATATGTTTCCCCCCCCCCCCTTTTCTACCCTAAAATTTCCCTATATCAACCCTCCTCTTCCATTGAGTTGGGGGAATTCTTTTTGGGAAAAACTTGGGGATTCTGGAGAGTCTTTTCTCTAATATCACATAATCAAAAGAATTTTGAGGATGAACATACATAAATGGGTCTCCGACGGGTCGAAATTAAAACTCCGGTGGTGTCGAAGTTCTACGTTGAAGCTTATGGTCCCAGTCGCTGCCCCAAGGAAGGTAAAACCCTTCATTCAATTTTTTTTCTCTTTCTGTTCTTTTTCTCTGTTTCCTCTTAACATAATGTAGAGGGTCTGTTTTCTTTTTTTTAGAAATGTTTATGATTGGTTTTGAGCTGGTCTTGTTTGATTCGTATAATATGAGGAATAAAGATTTAAGACTATTTGTTCAAAATCGTTGTCAAGTTGTATGGCCTCTGGATCTCTTATTGATAATTTGGTGCGTGGATTTTTAGGGTTGAGCTATTCATTAATTTTTATTTGTTTTGTTAAATTGTTGTTTAAGTGTCTTGACTGTTTTCATGACTGTCATGTGACCATATAAGCACTGGTTTGAGTCTGTTTAAAGGTTTTGGCTGATTTGTCTATGCTATGTTGTTTTGGCAGTCTAATATGCTAATTGTTCATGATTCTTAGGACTTGAACAAAACTTGATAGATTTAAGTATGTTTAGATGAATATTTGTTCGTTTAAAGATAAGGTATAGTAGAAATTTATTTTGATTATCCTTCCCTCTTTTTATGCATCATGATTAACACCCATCTCTTTCCCTTTAAAGTTATGCATGTGTGATAAAGCTTGAGTCTTGAAATGGCTTTGAATGTGAACTTGTTTTGAGCATAATGCCTAAAAGCATTTATTATCGCTTTGCTACTAATATTCAAGTTTTGAGTATAACTTAGCTCCTGGTTCATGACTACCCCTAAGCATACCCTTTATCATCAAAGTCATGGTTGGATTTGGTTGAACATGAACCAATTTTAAGCTCTCTTTGCCTCTGTTCTTGAGTTTGCATAACCTGTTGAGAAAGCCGTGTTTTCTAGTTCAAAGTCTGGAAGTGTCCCAATTTACTTTTCCCTCTCTCGAGCATGGATGACAGTCTTCATTGCATCTTTAAAATCACCCTAAATGACTTTTAAAATGCATAAGGTTTTCTTTTGTTTAATGTTTAGAGTCTTTGTTGGTCTTTATTCTTTTCTGCATCCGCTCTTCATCATCCATAATCGATTAGCAGCAACCAGTTTCACCCCCCCTGAACTATGTTTGATTGTATTATCCCTTTCCCTTACTTGAAAATCAAATGTGCTTGTTAGATAGAATCTTGAAATAACCTTGAATGCAATATCTTATCACCAGTTGTAAGCTCGGTCTTGGGGTAATAACGTGATAATGTGAAGTCCAGACTTATGGCAACCAAGAACTGACTATGTCTTAACTTAGAGTAGAATAAATCACTTTCTTCTCCCTTATTTGCCCATCCTGAATCTATTTTGCCTTAATTTCTATCCGTTCATGGTTTACTCATATGGGAGAATGTGATTTTGTTTAAAGCTCGATGTTACTGCCCATAAATTTGATTCACTGCATATTTCGTTAAATCAATTGGCTTAAGCCTCCATCTTATATCCCACCCCTGTCTGTTACTTCCTGAAATCTGCTGCATTTTGAATAATCAGGGTCATACGAATATCATGTCTAGGAGCTGAACTTGTTTTCCAGAATAACAATAGCTTAATAATCAGTGATTATTTGAATTTTGTTTGCCTATCTTTGTTATATATATCGATTCCCTCATCCTTATCGTTTTCTTTGTCTACATGAATTACTTGAGTCCACGACGACTCATCTTCCGTTGCATGTTTGAGTTGGATTTGAAACCCAAATAACCTCTTTGAGCCAGCTTCATCATGAGGAAAACAAAGCAACACATATTTCGGGATCTGATACTTAGCGATGTAACAACCCACATATAGGCTGAGGAAATGAAGTAGGCCGAAGCTCACAGCTCCAGTAGCAGTAGCAACAGTCCTACGATGGACTAAACTTGATAAAAAATGGTCCTGGCCCATGAGCATAAATATAGCAGCAGCAGCAGATGGTCCAAATGAAATCAAGGAATTAGGCTAAACGTCCAAGTATAGAAGTGGGCCAAAGCCCAAACTTAGTTTAGGACAGGTTATTTATGGGCTGAAAGTCATTTAAACCAAAAGGCTTAATTTCCTCTCTTACCCTTTAACTCTTTATTTTGATATATAGTTAGAATTATTTGTTTTAATTTGGACTAACACTTTAACTTAGTGAATTTTCCCCAAAAGAGTAAACACTTCTTGTTTAATTTTACTTTAATCATTTTAATGTTTTCTTCATATAAAAGCAATCAAAATCTCATACTTTAGATTGTTAAAAATAAGCATGTTTTTCCCATAAGCAATTTCTTTATGCGTTTTCCCTAAAATGTCACCCTTCTCCTTCGACAAGTTATATTCCTTACACTTTTCTCAAGCTAATTAGATGTTTTCACTCTCAAAAATCGTCACGTCTTTTCAAGAAAGATCAATTCAAGATCTTTTCAAAGTTAGTCAAAATAAGTTATTTTCAAAAAAATCCGGATAACCGCGAGTTAGTGGATATCCCGAGTGCCTTTAAAACCTTCTCGGGATATTAATAGGAGTCTCTTATCCTTAATCTCTTAATTTTTTAAAGTTATATATGTTTTGACTTTAAGAGATTTTTATAAGTTTTTTCTTGGTTTTTACTTTTTATAAAAATTAAGTGGCGACTCTTCTTTTAAATTGAAAAAGTTTTGAAACTTTAACTAAATTTTTGAAATGATTTTCAAACAAAAGTCTTTTTTTTCCCCATAAAACACTCCTTATGTCATATTTAGAGGTTTTTCAGACATAAACAGTATTCGAGTCTCTCTTTCAGATTATGTTTCTTCTTGACATTATCATTTATGTATTGCGTTGCCTAGCTTTCTAATTATGCTCCCGCTATGTTTCTTATAGTTATATGAGTTATGCTATGACCAAAGGTTAACTTGGGGCACTTGCGATCCTAGGTCCCGTGTTATGTCTAGGGAGTAGCCTCAGGGCATGACATGTCATGTGAAAGAACTGTATAACTTATGATTGGTCTTCAGACATGGTTGAATTGTATGTGTTTTTTCTGTTATGCTTGAATGAATAGGCTAGATGAATAGGAAGTATTAAGTGAGCTGATATGGCTAAGTGTAATTGTGCCTTGGGCACTGTGTATATTTATGAGGAATAGGTCTAAGAGGTTGGTTATGTAGATATTGGTGTTGATATAGTAGTTATGGATCGAATACCACACCAATATGGTACATGGACAACTAGGGTCCCGTACAGGTCATGGCTAGTTGGGAAAAAATAAGTCTCTTTAGCATGTGTGTATACTCTTGTTTAGTTTTGCATCATTGTATGTTATTCATAGTGAGTTGGTGATTATAAGATAAACGAGACTAGTCAGGTTAGACAGGTTGATGAAAAATAGATGGAAAGAAGTTCCATGTGATATGACTTAAAAGTAAACTCATATATTTCATGATAGTACTCAGTGAATTCTATAACTTTGATATTGTTTTGTTAAACTTAAATTGAGATGATTATCTGTTGATTGAGTTAAGTGTTATGTATTAAGGTGTCTTTTACTTGTTATATGGTTCTTTCTATATTCACGTTTTAGTTTGAGTCAGCCTATGATACCTACCAGCACATAGTATTTTGTATTAATACTACTCTGTGCTCTTCTTTTGTTGAGTGCAGACCGTGTTCTAGAGGCTGAGATGCGACCTCGACTAGAGTAGAGGAGTTGACTTTAGATCCAAGAGTGAGAACTACTTTTTAGGCTGCCATGGATCCTCTGCAATTTGTTGTCTATCTTTCGAATAACGGAACTCTTATCCTTTACTATTTTAGTATTTTTTTTGATATCTTAGACGATGTTTTTGGTAGAGTTCTTGTAAGGTGACTTTCAAGTCCTTGGGGATGTTAAACTATTTCTGCATATTATTTTTCATTCATAGAAGTATTGACTTCTTATGACTTAATGCTTGGTTTTACCTAATGATAAGTCAATAATCTACCAACTTACTGAGCCTTTAATCTTTAATTATTGCTATGTTTTGATGAGATTTAGAGGTTCTTATGGTCTTTATTGATGTGTATGCAGGTACTTGTGATCAAAAATAGAAAATAAGGAAATGGACCCAAAAAGAGCCTAGAAGGAGTTGAAATGTGAAGTGATCAAACAAGACAAAGATTCTGCCAAAGGGTTCGGACCTCGTGCAACATGCACAATCATTAGTGCGGTCTTCACCTCCCACTGCATGAAGCTCGGAGTTAGCTGAACAATCTTTTAAAGGGTGTGGCCATTGTGCGACGCGCACATTGCCTGGTGAGAACCGCACCCCACTTTGCATGGAGCTCTTAAGTCAAGACAATTCACTATTCCACTGAATAGAGTTGTGCGATGCGCACATCAAGACATGCGAATTGCATGTCGTGCCACACAGCTCTCAAAGGGAATTTTTGTCCAACTTGGTGTGACATTTTAGGAATATTATAAAACCCATTTCAGGCATAATTTTAGTTAGTTTTGAACAGTTTTTTGAAAATACAATTGAATAGCTTTGAGTAGTGAGCAAGTTTTCTCTCCAAGAAGAAGAAGAGAGTTTCACTCCAATTCCTTCTTTCTAACTCTTAGAATCACCATTCTTGTAAAAATTGAGCTTGTACATTGAATATTTAGCTTGAATGAAAGGGAATTTTATTTACCCATTTGGTATTGTTCTTTATTCCTTTAGCATGAGTAGCTAAATCTATTTTATAGGGATGTGTTGATAATGGGTGCTTGATAAATGGGTATGGGTGTTGCTAATTTGTATTTATAATTTCTAATATGACACGGGTCTAGTGATTTCACCATATTTTAACTCTAAAATTGGCAGTTGCGAACATTGATTTAATTAACTTGGTTGTGTTCTTGCTTGATGAAGGAGTTCACAATTTTGAATGCGAAATTGCTAGTGGGTACTTGGGATTCCACTTAGATTGAGACTAGAAATAACTCAATTCGCCAGAAACACCCATTTAAGGGTCTAAGCTAGAAATAGTGTGACCTCCCCAAGCATATGTTGGTTGGTTATTGCCTAAAAAATGGTGTTTGAATAAAAACCATTGGATATATGATTGTTTGATCGAGATATTAACAAGCATCCTTAAAACCAATGATATCCATGTCATTTAGCGAGAATTTATGTGAATGAGCAAGCACCCTAACCCGTATTTGAGTCCCATTTGACACACATCTCTAGTCATCCTCTCTCCTTATTTACACCTACTTTTATTTTATTGTCTTGCTTTGAACTACGAATTGTGACAGATTTCCCGATTCCCCCCTTCCTTTACTTTTATTGTTTGCAAATAAATTACTCTCGTTGTGAAGTCTTTTCTTTACACTCGACTTGGCTAGTCAAAAATTCCCTGTGGGATCGACCCTGACTCCCGTCGGGTAATATAAATTTTATTTTGCTTAATGATCGTGGATACCTCCATCTTAGAGAGTACACTTGAGTGTTATCAAAAATGGCGCAGTTACTGGGGAATTGTGTTTGAATAGCCTTTTTTATTGTGAATTGAAATCACCTTGTAGAGTATTTGTTTTTTTTATTTGGTGTGTTATTTGTAATTGGTTGTAGGTAGACATTCCTCAAGCACCTATGCCTAGTACTTCTCACTCAACCCATGTGCACTTAAGCATCAGACCTTATTAGACCATGAGTTGGATATTTGGGGAGCCGATGGAGCAATGGGTGCGACATCTGCTAAAGATATTGAGGCTTGGGTGAAGAGTAGTGCACGAAGGGATAGAGAGCTATCAATCGCCACCACACTTCTCGAATTTATGGCAATGAGTGCAGCGAATCACCAATTTGAAACAGTCAGTACCATTGGTGTTGTTGGGGCTGTGAGACTAGAGGAAAAGGCATCTTTGGCAGACCACGAGATGGGTTCCCATGTAAATCCCCAAAATATGGAGGGACATGACCATGGGAATCAAGGTTGTAACAAACCAAATGGTGGCTCTAAAATTGAAAGTATGCTCGTAAGGGTGTTGGAAAAGGTAGAGTCCACTAATGGAGTCGTTAGGGATCTGAGACATGATCTTGGGAGCCTCGCCCAAATGGTACAATCACACTCCATCTCCATTGAACGTCTTGAAGAGAGAATGGTTTGGCTCACCTCTCAATTTGACTTTGCGCAAGTAAAGAGAGGTAAAGAAAGTGAAGATATAAGGGACTCAACCATTCCTGTTGAAGTTACGATGCAAATATGATTAAGCCTAGAAATAAAAAGGCTTGGAGAAAAAGGTTGTCCCAACCCCCGCATCACAAGAACAAGGTGCCTAAAGTTTGCAAGCCTTTTCCTAAATGTCCACCACCTTTTCCCTAGCGTTTAGTGCAAGACAAAGAGAATGAGCACACGAGAGAGTTTAACCCTATGGTGGAAAGGATCATTGTCAACATTGAGTGAAGTATTGCTTTCAACAAAATGCCTGAGTATGCCAAGTTTGTAAAAGAAATGTGCACAACATACAATGTCGAAGATGGTGGGGTGGTTCACATGTCCCCTCAAAGTAGTGCAATAATATCGGGAAACTTGGCTAATAATGGGGTGACGATAGGTGTATGCACTATTTGTGATGCAAAGGGAATGCACAAATCCACAAAGGTGGTGTGTGATGAAAATGCAAAGGTAAATCTGATGTCAATGACCACCTTTCAGAAATTGAAACTTGGGCAACCCACCATCACAAATATGAGGCTTTTCATGGTAGATTGGTCGGTAAAGCACCTCGTGAGGGTTGGTTATGATATTCTGGTGAAGGTGGGTCAGTTTTTGTATCCTATGGATTTTGTGGTGCTAGATTGCAATGGGGGCTTCGAGATACCAATTATCTTGGGGCAACCAAGTCTAAAAACAGGGCACACTTTAAATGAAATAGATTCAGGAGAATTCAAATTCTCTGTGAACGATGAAGAAAAAAATTTGACTTGTGTAGGTCCATAAAATAACCTAATGACCTTTAAATGGCTTTTGCAATTGGCAAGATTGAGGAAAGTGTTGACCTACACATGAAAGAAGGGTTTGTAGATGAAGTATTAGAAGCGCTATTACTAAACTATGATCGTGAGGGGTTAGAAGAATATGATGAGATTTGTTGTGCATTGGTTGGAATGGGCTCCTACTCCTATCCCCCAAAGAAGCTGGATCTTGATTTGAAAAATAGGCAAACACCTCCCTCCAAACTTTAAATTATTGAACCACCCATATTGGAGCTCAAGCCATTACAATCTCACTTGAAGTATGCTTATTTGGGTGCTAATGAAACCTTGCATGTCATCATCTCCAATAAGTTGAGTGACAAACAAGTGGAGGTATTGCTCGAATCATTGAAGAAACACATTTGTGCCATCGGGTGGACAATTATCGATATTATCGGCATACCCCCAGGGATATGCATGCCCAAGATAAATCTCCAAGAGGAAAGCACATCTTTAATTGATAACCAATGAATTCGAAACCCAACTATGCAAGAGGTGGTGAAGAAGGAGATTATTAAGTGGTCAGATGCGGGAGTGGTCTTCCCTATCTCTGATAGTACTTAGGTCAGCCCAGTGCAATGTATGCCAATAAGGGTGGAATTACTGTTGTGCCGAATGAAAAATATGAGATGATAGCCCTCAGACCTGTGACTAGATGGAGGGTGTGCATGGATTACCGGAAATTGAACTCATAGATGGAGAAGGATCACTTTCCTCTACCTTTCATGGATCAAATGCTAGATAGGTTGGTTGGTTGTGGTTTTTATTGCTTTTTTGATGGTTATTTTGGCTGCAACCAGATCTCAATCACCTCGGAAGATCAATAGAAGACAACCTTTACATGCCCTTATGGAACTTTTGCATTTAAAAGAATTCCCTTTGGACTTTGCAATGCCTCGGCCACCTTCCAATAGTGCATGATGTCTATATTCTCTGATATGGTCGAAGATACTATGGATATCTTAATAGATGACTTCTCGATAGTTGGGGATGAGTTTGATGATTGTTTAGAACACTTAGAGGAAGTTCTTAAACGATGTGAGGAAATGAACCTGGTATTAAATTGGAAGAAGTGCCATTTTATGGTGAACGAAGGGATAGTATTAGGACACAAAATATATGAAAAAGGGATTGAAGTTAACCAAGCTAAAATTGAAGTCATATCCAAGATACCTCCTCCAAAAACTGTGAAAGGGATAAGGAGTTTTCTTGGTTATGTCGGGTTCTATAGGCGCTTCATCAAAGACTTATCGAAGGTGTCTTATCCTTTGTGTAAGTTGCTTAAAAATAAGCCAAGTTTAACTTTGATAGTAGTTGCATGAAGGCCTTTCTCACTCTGAAAGAGAAGTTAACCTCAACCCCCATCATTATTGCACCAGATTGGTCAAAACCATTTGAACTTATGTGAGACGCTAGTGGTATAGCTTTGGGGGATGTACTTGGTTAACAAAGAGAGAAACTCTTCCACCCAATCTACTATGCGAGCAAAACATTGAATATGGCTCAAACAAATTACACCATGACAGAAAAAAAGTTGTTGGCCGTAGTCTTCACCTTTGAAAAGTTTCAGGCATATCTTTTGGGGACCAAAGTTGTAGTGCACACTGACCATGTGGCAATACGATATTTGATGACTAAGAAAGATGCAAAGCCTCGACTAATTTGTTAGGTATTAGTGCTCTAAGAATTCAATTTTGAAGCAAAATATCAGAGGGGATGCAAAAACTAAGTGGCTGACAATTTATCAAGACTAGAAGTAGAGGGAAGGCCCGTAGGGGAACTTGAGATAAATGACTTGTTCCTCGATGAGCACATTTTGGCTGCTTCGCATGATCTTATACCATGGTTCACGGATTTTGCTAACTTTTTGGCAAGTGATTTGCTTCCGGATGGTTTGAATTCACACCAGAAAAAAAGTTCTTGCATGATGTCCAGAAGTACTATTGGGATAAGCCTTACATATTTAAGATTTGTGTCAATGGAATGATTTGGAAGTGCATCCTCGAAACTGAGATGATGCCTATTCTTGAGGCATGCCACTCTTCACCCGTTGGTGGTCACCATGGGGGTATGCGCATGACTTTGAAAATGTTACAATGTGAATTTTATTGGCCGATTCTCTTTCAAGATGCCCATGATGTAGTGAAGGCATGTGACATATGTCAACGCGAAGGAGGTGTATCTCGGTGCCATAAGCTCCCATTAATACCAATCCTTGAAGTAGAATTATTTGACGTGTGGGCCATTGATTTTATGGGTCCATTTGTAAATTCGTATGGAAATACCTTCATCCTTGTGGCTGTGGACTACGCCTCCAAATGGGTTGAAGTTGTGGCATTACCAAACAATGAGGGAAAAAGCATCACATCTTTTCTAAAGAAGCATATATTCACTCGGTTTGGCACCCTCCTTGCCATCATTAGAGATTGGGGTAAACATTTTTGCAACAAGTTGTTTAGCGCTCTCCTTGAAAAGTATGGAGTAAAGCATAAGGTCTCCACTTCCTACCACCCACAAACGAGCGGACAAGTTGAGGTATCTAATAGAGAGATCAAGTCTATTCTTACAAAGTCAGTAAACGTCCATCGAACAGATTGGGCCCAGATGTTGGATGATGCCTTATGGGCCTATAGAACTGCATACAAGACCCCAGTTGGTATGTCCCCCTATCAAATGGTCTTTGGCAAAGCTTGCCATCTCGCAGTAGAACTTGAGCATAAATCCATGTGGTCTTTGAAGAGGCTGAACTTAGATTGGGAAAAGGCTGCCCATGCTAGAGTTGAGGGCCTCAATGAGATAGATGAGTTCCTATTGAGGGCAAATAAGAGCGCATTAATTTATAAAGCGCGCATGAAGCGCTATTCTGATCAGCAAATCCTCAAGCGCGAATTCTCCCCCAGAGAGTGGGTCCTTTTGTTCAACTCTAGACTCTGACTCTTTCCGGGGAAGTTGAAGTCCAAATGGTCTGGCCCTTTCAAAGTGTGTCAAGTATTTCCAAATGGTGCAATAGAGCTCAAAGCTGATAATGGTTCAACTTTCAAGGTGAATGGGCAGCGAGTGAAGAAGTACTTGGGCATCCCGGAGGAAGTCGCACTCCTAAAAGACATTTACCTTGACGAGCTTGAATGGGAGGTACCATCATCGAGCCGAGACATTAAACCAACCGCTTCTTGGGAGGCAACCCAAGCATTTTGAATTCACTTTCTGTATTTTTTTTTTGCTTTTTGGTATTATTTTGTTTGTTGTTTTTGTTGGCTTTGTAGTTAGGAGCCACGCTAAGGATGTTGGATCAATTATCAGGATGTACACCGCACCATGCGATCGTATGTCACAAAGTGTGCATCGCACAGTAGTTTGCATGGTCAAGATAGAATGATGCAAAGTTTGACACCTTGGAATGCAACTGGTGTGCGGTCGCATAAGTGATTGTGCACATCGCATGCCAATTTCGCATCACGTAGCAAAACACTGGCAGTTTCAACAGAAAATTCAAGCCACCATGCGACCGTTGGGCAATTTGCATACCTCAAAGTGTGCCTCGCATGTCTTTCGACGAGCTCCAGGCAGAAAATTATCTCTAATATGCAATTTGCTTGTGCAACAGACTATGCGGTTCTCCCCAGCCCTAGTGCGTTTCGCACAAGATCCCAAAGAGTATTATTTTTTCCTAGAAACCTAATCTCATTGAGGGAAATGCTTTGTTTGTGTTTGGGGGTGCTTTAAATTTGGTTATCGCGTTGTTAATAGTAGTTTAGCAATAAACTTTGAGGGTTTTCTTAATACCATGGTTCTTTCCCAAGGAGCAAAAATGTTTTCTTTATTTATTTTTTATTTTTATTTTTTTGTGTTGAACCGGGTTGATGTTTCCCTATGATAGATTGAGAGGAAACTTTCTTAAGGAAAAATGCCAAGTTTTAGTTTAATTTGAGTCCGTAGTGTGCTTGTCTCAAAATAGACCGACCAAAATACATTTCTTTGCAAGATGTTTATGAAAATGAAAGAAAAGAGCGAAAATGAATTTTTGAGGAAAGCATTCTCTTGTCATGACTTGCACACTCTCATTTTAGCTTGATCGATTCACAAATGAGTGTTTAATAAACTCGAAATAGCTTGTCGAAAGTCATTTGACCCAATTGATTTTGAGACTAATGAAAAAGTCTTGTGGCATGATGCCTTGTGTGGTGAGGCTCTACCTTGATTCTTTTGCATATGTGTCGTCTAGAAATTGCCCCAAATGTGATTCAAGGAAAACTTTTAGGTGTGACTGAGCTTGGGAAGTGATCTTAGTCCCTTTTTGATAGCCACTTCACCTAAATGACTTCCCTCGACATCAATTCTAGTGAACCCCTTTGAGCTTGTGACCGTTCTTTGACAACTTATTTGACACCTTAACTTTTTTGGAACCTGTATATTGGCACTTGTCCTCCCTAATTGCTTGAAAGTAAAATATAGGCTAAAAGCCTAAGTTTGGGGGGGAATGAAAAGACAACATAGGCAAATGCATAAGTTTGGGGGTGTATGTGATCAATAAGGAGAAGAAAAGAGATGCACTTCAAAGTGCAAGGTAGCACCTTATGTTGAATTGAAAAATTGCTCCAAAAAGTTCAATCCAATGAGTAAAATGAAAAGAAAGAACGGGTGCTACCAAATGAAGGTAATACAAGGAGTCTTGAATGATCATGATTGAAAAGGAGAAGCTTGGGTTGTGTGAGGGTGAAATAAGGTGAAGTCAAAATTTGAAAATGTGAGTGGTGTTTGATATGATAACGAAGAGCATTAAGAAGGTGTAGTCACTTGAGTCAAATGAAATTCTCACCTTAGCCCTAGCCAACATCGTAACCCGCAAGTCCTTAGTGATTCCAAGCTTGGTCACCCTACATTAGTGGCAATTTACATGAAGGGCAAGCCTATGGTTCGACATGTGTGCACTTAAACTTCCTTGAGAGAGTGAGAGTCCTCTTGGTTCTCTTATAATCCCTTTGTTTTGTGAATTGCATGATTGTGAGTGGGATTCTCTCTTGTGGTGAGTGGCATCATGAACTCAAATTGAAACATGAAGTCTCTATTTCAATTGAGAGGAATGAATGAGACAAGTTGTGAGGTGAATCTCAAGAACCTTGATGGTCCATGCCAATGACTTGAGAATCTTTATATCTTGTTTTGAATGACAAAATTCCCTTGATTTTGAATGAGAAATGAAGTCCTTTTGAAAAGGTTTGGAAATGATTAATTGCCTTGATAATGTGGTGGTTCAAATTGAGATGAGCATAGTAGTCGAGTCTTTTTGTTTATTATTTTTCTTAGTTTTTAGAATAGAGTAGTCTTTTGTGCCTTGATGAGTTCTAGAGCGTAATTCATTCCTTACCTTGTGAGTATCTTGCTTGTGAACAAGCAATAGTTCAAGTTTGGGGGTTTGATAAGTCGGTAATCTACCAACTTATTGAGCCTTTAATCATGAATTATTGCTATATTTTGATAAGATTTATAGATTCTTATGGCCTTTATTGATGTAACACCCCAGAACTTCCAAGCCTAGACTCAGCTCAGAACACCAGAAAGAATTTAAAATTTCAACTGTCAGCCGAATCACGAGTTGGATCCATGACCCGTGGAAGTTTCCATGAGTCATGGATTAAACCCGTGGAATAAGAACAGAGACCTGAAGATTTCTCTAAGAACCACAATTGGGTTCTACGGACCATGGAAGGATCCACGAGTCGTGAACCCAAGTCGTGGAACCAGACTAGAGGCCATCCATTCCTCTAAGAACTACGATTGGGTTCTATGGACCATGGAAGGATCCACGAGTCATGAACCCAAGTCGTGGAACCCAATACCAGTAGCCCAAATTTTAGGTCCAGGAATTTCATGAGCCATGAAAGTTTCCACGAGTCATGGAACCCATTCGTAGAACCTGAGTCGCGATGTTTCCAGCTGATTTCTTTTCTTTTCCCAGGGGTGTTTTGGACTTTTCTTACCTCTTCTAAGGCCTAAGCTACGTTGTTTTGCTTAGTCTATGACTAATTAATTAGTCAAAAACTACCTAAATCACCTATTCTCCTAAAAACATCAGATACTTAGAAAGAAAAGGAGAAAAGAGGCGACAATTTCTCTCAAGAACAAGTAGAAGGTTCCTTCAAGCTCAGCTCCAAAATCCAAAGGATTTCTCCATAGATTCTTCTCCAGGTATGTGGGATTTCACCAGTGGGTTCCTTCCACCCATTGGGTCCCTAGATTTAGCCTAATTCTTTAATTCTCCATGAATAATTCATAGTTAGGGTTCCTAATGCTTAGGGATTCCTTTCAATTCAGATGCTATTGTTTAAGTAGTATAAATTACATGTTTTTGAGAGAACTAGCATAGTCTCATGTACAGAATTTAGTAGCCCTAGCTTGTGTCAAAATTCCGTATTCATAATTTGTACTTGTTAAGCCGATAATTTAGATAACCAGCTTCAGAATAGAATGACATCATGTTTCATCAGATATATATGTTGCATTCTCAGATGATTATCAGTATTTGAGCTACCCAGTATTTCAGCTTGCATTTCATTGCTTATATTTATTTGGGAGTAGACTTAGTACCGAGCGTACGAGGGGATGAAGGCTTAGCTGTCAGATTAGGTTGAGACCTTTAGTAGCAGTCCCGAAGTCCCAGAACTACGGCGCCACCGTAGGTATAGAAGGGGGTCAGCTGTCAGATTAGGCTGGTCACCCTTGTCCCTTGCGGACATCAGTTTAGTGGATCCACATCAGCTTTGTTCATACTCTTGGCAAAGTATGAACACCCTCCCAACCAGGGTTACAGGTTGGCCCCACAGTTAGCTCAGCTTGAGGTATGTCGGTTAATAGTATCCCCTATATTCAGACTCATATTGCATTGACCATGTATTCAGCATCTAATTCAGTTATTCAGCTTAGCATATTGTATTATATGTTCATGTTAGTACTTGGTCATTGCATCTAGCTTATCATTTAGTTTATGCTTCAGTATGTATTTCCATGTTCAGTTTTTATGATTGTTTAGATTATCCCATATCCCGCATGCTCAGTACATTCAAAGTACTGAAGCATACTTTTGTGCTACATGATGTAGGTCTAGGCGCTCAGCATCCAGACCGTGCTTAGCTCGACTTCCAGTATGTATTCAGCAACTTCAGTGGTGAGTCCTCCTAGTTCGAGGATGATAGACATGCTTTTATCTTTCAGTCTTTATATTTTAGTTTCAGATTAGTAGAGTTAGCTGGGGGAATGTCCGAGCAACTCATATCAATTAAAGGTTTTCTAGACATAGACTAGATTCAGCTATTGAGTTGTTAGTGTTGTTTTCAGTCACCACTGTACCCTATACATATTTTTATATTCAGACATGTTTTGGGGTCTTTCTCACTTCAGATATTAAACTGCTTTTAGCTTCCGCACAGTATATGTTTTTAACTAAAATTGTCTAGATATGCCAGACTATGGGTTATCTTGGGGTCACTTGTGACACTAAGCACCGTGTTACGTCTAGTGGGTAGCCTTGGGGCATGAAAAACTTGGTATCAGAGCATCAAGTTTAAGTGTCCTAGGGTATCTGAAAGCCGCATCAAGTATAGTCTTCTTCATAGGTTTTAAGTGCGCCACACTTATGGGGGAGAAGCTATGAGATATCAGTAGGAACAACTTCTCTTCTTTCTTTCCTAGCTCGTGATATAGAGTATGAACTCTATTTAATCTCCTTCTAACTCATGCTCTTCGCATTTCAGAAACTGCCTCCCAGAAGAGCTAACTCCAGGAATCAGCCAGCACCAGCAGCTCCAGCAGGACCATTGAATAAGCAAGTCATGCATGCCAAATTCAGGGCTACATTTTAAATGCTTGCCCAGGCCATGACAGCTCAGGTCAATCAGCGGGTTTTGGCACCAGCTCCACCTTAGACTAACAATGCTGCACCTAGAATCTGGGACTTCACTCGGATGAAGCGTCCGAAATTTCATACGTCTAAATCAGAAGAGGATCCACAGGAGTTTCTTGATGACATCCATAAGGTAACAGACATTATGGGTGTCACTCCAGTCAAGAGTGCAGATTTAGCCGCCTATCAGCTAAAGGGAGTGGTTTACACTGGGTATCAGTAGTGAAAGGAGTCTCATTGTGCAAATGCAGGTCCAGCGGATTGGAACCAGTTCAAGAATGCATTTTTGGACAAGTTCTTCCCACTTGAGATCAGAGAGGCCAAGGTCCAGGAATTCATAAAATTGAAGCAGAATGATATAAGTTTGAAGGAGTATGCACTCAAGTTCACACAGCTATCTAAGTATGCTCCAACGATAGTAGCTGACTCCAGAGCCCGCATGAGTAAGTTCGTATCTGAGGTATCCGATGATGTGGTCAAGGAGTAAAAGACGACCATGCTCTTTAAGGAGATGGACATCTCTAGGTTGGTTACTTATGCTCAGCAGATTGAGGAAGAGAAAATCAA
Source organism: Jaltomata sinuosa (assembly GCA_003996215.1). Classification (NCBI taxonomy): domain Eukaryota; kingdom Viridiplantae; phylum Streptophyta; class Magnoliopsida; order Solanales; family Solanaceae; genus Jaltomata; species Jaltomata sinuosa. The sequence goes on along the minus strand of QJPP01001220.1, from coordinate 316,056 downwards.
AGAGAGGGGAAGAGACAGTAAGAGAGCCAGAACATGTGATTTCAACTACTCTCAACAGAGGTTAGAGGGTGGTAACCATTCTCAGTTCCATCAAAAATCTTTAGCTCCAGCTCTGTCTTCTGCTAGTGCCCACGTTCAGACAGGATCGATGGGATAGAGCGCCAGGCCCTAAGTCCCAAGGTACAGTTACTAGCAGGCGCACTCATCCAGTTTGCAAGAAGTATGGTAAAAACCACTAGGGTGAGTGTATGGCCGGTAGTGGAAATTGCTTTGGATGTGGAAAGCCAGGACATAGGATGAGAGATTTTTGAGCAACTTCTCAAAAGCACAAGGATGTTCGCCCACAGAATCAGGCTAGTTCTACAATAGGTCCAGCAGGTCACCCCATTCAGTAGGGTGCATCGTCCGGTACAGGTGGTGGTCAGCACCAAAATAGATTATATGCCCTTCAGACTCGACAAGACCAGAAGGATTCTCCCGATATGGTCACGGGTATGTTACAAGTCTTCCATTTAGATATTTATGCATTGTTAGACCCAGGGGCTACACTTTCCTTTGTAACTCCTTATATAGCAGTGAATTTTGGTGTCATTCCAGAAATCCTCCCAGAACCCTTCTTAGTCTCTACTCCAGTTGGTGACCCAGTTATGGCTAGACATGTATATAGAAATTGCCCTATCACAGTTTCCTAAAAAGTCACCCCAGCCGATCTAGTAGAGTTAGAAATGACTAACTTCGATGTTATTCTAGGCATGGATTGGTTACATTCCTGTTATGCCTCGGTTGATTGTAGAACTAGGATCGTTCGGTTTCAGTTTCTAAATGAACTAGTCTTAGAATTGAAGAGTAGTACCTCAGTGCCTGTAGGTCGATTCATCTCTTACCTTAAGGACAGAAAAATGATTTCCAAAAGGTATATCTATCATCTTGTTTGGGTTAAGGATTCAAACTCTAAGATCCCAACTCTTGAGTCAGTTCTAGTGGTGAATGAATTCCCAGAAGTGTTTTCAGAAGATCTTCCTGGAGTTACTCCCGAATGGGAAATTGACTTCGGAATAGATCTCCTTCAAGATACCCAGCCTATTTCGATTCCGCCTTACAGGTTGGCTCTAGCTAATCTTAAGGAATTGAAAGAACAATTGAAAGACCTTCTATATAAGGGCTTCGTTAGACCCAGTATCTCTCCATGGGGTGCTCCAGTGCTCTTCGTGCATAAGAAAGATGATTCTCTCAGGATGTGCATCGACTACCGTCAGTTGAACAAAGTCACAATCAAGAATAAATATCCCATTCTCAGGATTGATGACTTGTTCGACCAGCTTCAGGGTACTAGTTTCTTCTCTAATATATACCTTAGGTCTGGCTATCATCAGCTTAGAGTCAGAGATAGTGACATCCCAAAGACAGCCTTTAGGACTCGGTATGGTCACTATGAATTTGTAGTTATGTCTTTTGGGCTAACAAATTCTCCTGCAGCTTTTATGGACTTAATAAATAGGGTGTTTAGACAGTATTTAGACTTATTCATCATTGTGTTCATTGATGATATCCTTGTTTATTCTCAAAATGAGGAGGAGCACGCGAATCATATGAGGATTGTTCTGCAGACTCTCAAAGACTGCCAGTTATTCGCCAAGTTTAGTAAGTGTGAGTTCTGGTTGAAATCAGTTGCTTTTCTTGGTCATGTGGTATCTAGTGAAGGTATCTGAGTTAATTCTCAGAAGATTGAAGCAGTAAAGGACTGTCCCAGACCCACCTCTCTGACAGATATCAGGAGTTTCTTGGGTTTGGTTGGTTATTACAAGAGGTTTGTGGAAGGATTTTCATCCATAGCTGCCCCATTGACCAAGTTGACTCAGAAGAAGGCCAAGTTTTAGTGGTCAGATGAGTGTGAGAAAAGATTCTTAGAACTGAAGACCAGGTTGACTACATCTCCCATTTTGACTCTACCAGAGGGTTCAAATAGCTATGTGGTTTATTACGATTCATCTAGGGTTAGTCTGAGTTGTGTTTTGATGCATCAGGGTAAGTTCATAGCTTATGCTTCTAGATAGCTTAAGATTCATAAGAAGAACTACCCGACTCATGACCTTGAGCTTGCATTTGTTGTATTTGCCCTAAAGATTTGGAGACACTACTTGTATAGTGTTCATGTTGATGTGTTCATAGATCATAAGAGCCTCCAGTATGTGTTCACCCAGAAAGAGTTGAATCTTCATCAGAGAAGGTGGCTTGAGTTCCTCAAAGACTTTGATATGAATGTTCTCTACCATTCGGGTAAGTCTAATGTAGTAGTTGATGCCCTCAGCAGACTTTCTATGGGTAGTGTGTCACATGTTGAGGAAGAGAGGAAATAATTAGCCAGGGATGTTCATTGGCTTGCTCGCTTAGGAGTTTGCCTCATAGACACGACAGATGGTGGTGTGATAGTCTAGAATGGGTCAGAATCTTCATTGGTAGAGGAAGTAAAAGAGAAACAGGACAGTGATACCATATTGCTTCAGTTGAAAGGTGCAGTTCATCAGCAAAGAGTAGAGGTTTTCTCCCAAGGGGGAGATGGTGTATTTTGCTACTAGGGTCATTTATGTGTACCTAATGTGGGTGAGTTGAGGCATCAAATCCTTATGGAAGCCCATAATTCTAGATATTCTATTCATCCCGGTGCCACTAAGATGTACTGTGATTTATGGGAAGTCTATTGGTGGAACGGCATGAAGAGGGACATTGCAGATTTTGTAGCTAAGTGTCCCAACTATCAGCAAGTGAAGGTAGAACATCAGAAACCAAGAGGTGTGACTCAAGATATTAGAATTCCTACTTAGAAGTGGGAGGTGATTAACATGGACTTCATTACGGGTTTACTTCGTACTCGCAGACAGCACGACTCCATTTAGGTGATAGTGGACAGAGTTACTAAGTCATCTCACTTCTTGGCTGTTAAGACTACAGATTCAGCGGAGGACTATGCCAAACTCTACATCAGCAAGATAGTCAGGATGTATGGGGTACCCTTGTCTATCATCTCAGATAGGGGTCCTCAGTTTACATCTCAAGTCTGGAGATTATTTCTGAAAGGTCTTGGTACTTAGGTGAATCTCAGTACAACATTTCATCTGCAAATGGATGGTCAGGCAGAGCATACCATTCATACCTTAGAGGACATGTTGAGAGCTTGTGTGATCGATTTCAAGGGTAGTAGGGAAGATCACCTACCTCTTATAGAGTTCGCCTATAATAATAGTTTCCACTCTAGTATTCAGATGGCCCCATATGAGGCACTCTATGGGCGTAGATGTAGGTCTCTGGTTGGTTGGTTCGAAGTAGGTGAAGCAACCTTGGTTGGGCCAGATTTGGTTCATGAGGCTATTGAGAAAGTTCAGCTCATCATAGAAAGATTGAAAATAGCTCAGAGTCGTCAGCAGTCCTATGCAGATGTGAGAAAAAGGGACTTAGAGTTTGAGATCGATGATTGGGTCTTCCTGAAAGTGTCACCCATGAAGGGGTGATGAGATTTAGCAAGAAAGAAAAGCTCAGTCCCAGGTCTGTAGGTCCTTACAGAATCTTGAAAAATATTGGTAATGTGGCTTATGAGTTAGAGTTTCCAGCAGAACTAGCAGCAGTTCATCCAGTCTTTGACATTTCCTTGTTAAAGAAGTGTGTGGGTGATCCGACATCGATAGTAACTTTAGAGAGTGTGCTTGTGAAGGATAGCCTCACCAATGAGGAGGTTCCAGTTGAGATTCTTGACCGTCAGGTTCGTAGGTTACGAAATAAGGAAGTCACTTCAGTGAAGGTCTTGTGGAGGAATCAGTCTGTATAGGAAGCTATTTGGGAAGCAAAAGCAGCCATGATGTCCAAGTACCCTCACCTATTTCCCTCTGATTCAGTTTCAGCTTGAAGTAATAGTCCCTCTCCAGTTTCTCAGTTTACTCTCATGTACTTCAGTCCCAATATCATATTCCCTCAGCTATCCTTGCATTTCAGCATATTTGCATACTCATGGGACTCAGTTCAGTTAGATATCAGTTTCTAGTACTCATCTGGTAGGGATTGCAGCTCTTTTCCTCCAAACACAGCTTGTTTAGTCTTCACTCGAGGATGAATGATCCCAAGGGGGAGATATTGTAACACCCCAGAACTTTCAATTTAAACTTTAAGCTGTCAGCCGAATCACGAGTTGGATCCACGACCTGTGGAAGTTTTCACAAGTTGTGGACTAGACTCGTGGAATCAGATCAGAGACTTGAAGATTTATTTGAGAACCACGATTGGGTTCTATGGACCATGGAAGGATCCACGAGCCGTGAACCCAAGTTGTGGAACCAGACCAGAGGCCAGCCGTTCCTCTGAGAACCACGATTGGGTTCTATGGACTGTGGAAGGATCCATGAGTCATGAACCCAAGTCATGGAACCCAATTCCAGTAGCCTAAATTTCAGGTTCAAGAACCACGATAGGGTTCCACGAGTCATGAAAGTTTCCATGAGTCGTGGAACCCATCCGTGGAACCTGAGTCACGATTTTTCTAGCAGATTTCATTTATTTTCCCAGAGGTGTTTTGGACTTTTCCTACCTCTTCTAAGTCCTAAGCTACATCATTTTGCTTAGTCTAAGCCTAATTAATTAGTCAAAAACTACCTAAATCACCTATTCTCCTAAAAACATCAGATACTTAGAAAGAAAAAGAGAAAAGAGGTGACAGTTTCTCTCAAGAACAAGCAGAAGGCTCCTTAAAGCTCAGCCCCAAAATCCAAGGGATTTTTCCATAGATTCTTCTTCAGGTATGTGGGATTTCACCAGTGGGTTTGTTCCACCCATTGGGTCCCGAGATTCAACCCAATTTTTCAATTCTCCATGAATAATTCAGAGATGCTGTTGTTTAAGTAGTATAAATTACATGTTTCTGAGAGAACTAGCATAGTCTCATGTACAAAATTCAGTAGACCTAGCTTGTGTCAAAATTCAGTATTCATAATTTATACTTGCTAGGCAGATAATTCAAACAATCATGCTTCAGAATAGAATGCCATCATGTTTCAGCACATATATATATTGCATTCTCAGATGATTATCAGTATTTGAGATACCCAATATTTTAGCTTGCAGTGCATTGCATATATTCAGTTGGGAGTAGACTTAGTATCGAGCGGACGAGGGGATGAAGGCTTAGCTGTCAGATTAGGTTGAGACCTTTAGTAGCAGTCCCTAAGTCCCAGAACTATGGTGCCACCGTAGGTATAGAAGGTGGTCAGCTGTCAGATTAGGTTGGTCACCCTTGTCCCTTGTGGACATCAGTTTAGTGGATCCACATCATCTTTATTCGTACTCTTGGAATGGTATGAACACCCTCCCAGCCAGGGTTATAGGTTGGCCCCACAGTTAGCTCAGCTTGGGGTATGTCAGTTAATAGTATCTCCCACAGTCATACTCATATTGCATTGACCAAGTACTCAGTATCTAATTCAATTATTCAGCTTAGCATATTGTATTATATGTTCATGTTAGTACTTGGTCGTTGCATCCAGCTTATCATTCAGTTTATGCTTTAGTATGTATTTCCATTGTTAAGTTTTTATGATTATTTAGCTTAGCCAATATCCCGCATGCTCAGTACATTCAAAGTACTGACACATACTTTTGTGCTACATCATTATATGATGTAGGTCCAGGTGCTCAGCATCCAGGCCGCGCTTAGCTTGACTTCCAGTACATATTCAGTAGCTTCAGTGGTGAGTCCTTCTAGTTTGAGAATGATAGACATGATTTTATCTTTCAGTCTTTATATTTTAGTTTCAGATTAGTAGAGTTAGCTAAGGGCATGTCCCAGTAACTCATATCAGTTAGAGGCTTTTAGACATAGACTAGATTCAGCTATTGAGTTGTTAGTGTTGTTTTCACTCACCACTGTACTTTATACATATTTTTATATTCAGACATGTTTTGGGCTCTTTCTCACTTCCGTTATTAAACTATTTTCAGCTTCTGCACAAGATATATTTTTAACTGAAATTATCTAGATATGCCAGACCATGGGTTAGATTGGGGTCACTTGTGATACTAAGCATCGTGTTACATCTAGGGGGTAGCTTCGGGGTGTGACAATTGATATGTATGCAGGTACTTGTGATCAAAGATAGAAAACAAGGAAATTGACCCAAAAGATCCTAAAAGGAGTTGAAGTGTGAAGTGATCAAATAAGATGAAGATTCTGTCGAAGGGTGCAGACTTTGTGCGACACGCACAGTCATTAGTGAGGTAGGCACCTCCCACCACATGAAGCTCAGAGTTAGCTGAAGAATTTGTTAAGGGGTACGACCATTTTGCAATGTGCACATTTCCTGGTGCGAACTGCACCCCACTTTGCATGGAGATCTTAAGTCAAGACAAGTCACTAGTCCACTGAATAGAGTTGTGCAATGTGCATATCAAGATATGTGAACCACACATTGCGCTGCACAGCTCTCAAAAGGCATTTTTGTCCAACTTTGTGTGACATTTTGCGAACATGCTAAAACCCATTTCAGGCATAATTTTAGTTAGTTTTGAATAGTTTTTAAAAATAGAATTGAATAGCTTTCAGTAGTGAGAATGTTTTCTCTTCAAGAAGAAGAAGAGGGTTTTACTCCAATTCCTTCTTCCTAACTCTTGGAATTACCATTCTTGTAAAAACTAAGCTTGTATATTGAATATTTAGCTTGAATGAAAGGGAATTTGACTTACCCATTTGGTATTGTTCTTTATTCCTTTAGCATGAGTAGCTAAATCTCTTTTCTAGGGATGTGTTGATAATGGATGCTTGATAAATGGGTATGGGCGTTGCTAATTTGTGCTTATAATTGCTAATATGACATAGGTCTAGTGATTTCACCATATTTTAACTCTAAAATTGGTGGTTGCAAACATTGATTTAATTAACTTGGTTGTGTTCTTGCTTGAGAAAGGAGTTCACAATTTAGGATATCAAATTGCTAGTGGGTACTTGGGATTCCACTTAGATTGAGACTAGAAATATCTCAATTCGCCGGAAACACCCATTTAAGGGTCTAAGCTAGAAATAGTGTGACCTCCCTAAGCATATGTTGGTTGGTTATTGCCTAAACAATGGTGTTTGAATAAAAACTATTGGATATATGATTGTTTGATCAAGAGATTAACAAGCATACCTAAAACCAATGCTATCCATGTCGTTTAGCGAGAATTTATATGAATGACCAAGCACCCTAACTCGTATTCGAGTCCCATTTGACACACATACTTAGTCGTCCTCACTCCTTGTTTACACCTGCTTTTATTTTATTGTCTTGATTTGAATTGCAAATTGTGACAGATTTCCCGATTCCCCCCTTCCTTTACTTTTATTATTTGCAAACAAATTACTCTCATTGTGAAGACTTTTCTTTACAATTGACTTGGCTAGTCAATAATTCTCTGTGGGATCAACCCTAACTCCTGTCGAGTAATATAAATTTTGTTTTGTTTAACAATCACTGATACCTTTATCTTGGTGTAACACCCCGAAACTTGATCCAGCTTTAAGCTTAAGAAATCTCAGAAAATTTTAAGTTTCCAGGGATGACGGGTCCAAACCATGGATCGTGGTTTGAACCATGGGTCATGGAATAAATCTGTGGCTTTTGTCTGCCAGGCTCGGACTCTGGTCTGAGAACCACGAGTTGGTTCTACGGACTGTAGTTCATTCTATGGCCATCCTGCCAACTCGTGGTGTTAGACCTGAGGGCTGACTGATCCCCAGGAACCACGAGTCTAGTCTACGGCCTATGGTTTGAACTACGGACCATCCTATTGACAAGTGGAACCTAATCAGAGACATACCAAGTCCTTCAGGAACGACGAGTCAAGTGGACTACTCATGATTCATTATACGGGCCCGTCCTGATTGACCCGTAGTTTGCCTTATGTAGCTTGATCATTGTCCAGGAACCACGAGTGGGAACCACGAGTCATAGTTCGAACAATGACCCATAGAACTGACCCGTGATTCCTGAAGCCGGCCCCTTTTATCAGCTTTTCTTAATTATTTTCCCATGGGTATTTTAGTCATTACCTACTCTTTTAACTCCTAAGTGAGGTCATTTTGACAATTTTTAGTAGGGTTTCTACACATATTAGCCTAAGTCTCTTCTCATTACCTCATCCATCTTCCAAAAGGGAAAAGAACTCTCTCAAGATTAAGATCTCAAGCTCCAAGTCCAAGTCTCCTAATCTTTTCAATTTCTAGTGGGTTAACTTCAATTAAGGTATGTAGGTATTCAACAATGAGTTCCTTTCACCCTTGTGCCCAAAACCCCAAATTTCAAATTGTGATTTCATGAACTTTCAAATTAAGGTTCTTACCTAATTCTTATGGGTTTTGCTATAAATTACCTTCTCATGATTTTATTATGAAATTTCATTGAATTGCATGATTTTGCATGGGTTTTTACATATGATTTCCTATTTCATGAATTGAAGGTTAATTATGGTAAATCCTACAAGCATGAAGTGATTTAAGAAAATTGGGCAAATTGATAGCATGATTTCATGAATTTCAAGCAAATGCATGCCTCGTTCCTATGTTTTATGAAAGTATATATTATTATGAAATTGAACTAAGGACATGCAAGTTTTTAAGTTACGAATTATTATGCAAGACAAGACACCCGATGTACCATCAATGCTCATGAACCATTTTCTAAAACCAAAATTCGTGAGTAGTATGAAGATCCGGGGTATGAACATGTTTATGAACAAGCTTGACATCTAGATATGTCACATGTATGTGAGCCTTATGTTATATGTTTTGGGAGTAGTATTTAGCACCGAGCGATGAGGATTCTAGATAACCCAAGTCCAAAACTACGTTGCCACCGTAGGTTGCCCTCCGTGCTTATGAAAGGATCCTTATGAACATGGTTCTAACTTTGGCTAGTTAGGACAACCTTTTTCAGTGTGGGTGCATGACACTGGACTCCATGTAGCTCAACATGGTTTATCTCGGTTAAGAGAAACTCCTACATGATTATTTTCAAGCTATGAAGTTATATGATATCATACTTTGAATTTTAACCTCGCTTCTTGTTTTATGTCTTATATCTTGATAATCCTCTAATGCTATTTCTTTATGAAAGGGTTCACCTTAAGCATGTTTTAAGTATGTTTTTATCATGATCATGCATATCTGACATATTCGGTACATCCTATGGTACTGATGCATATTTTGCGTTGCATCCTCTTGATGATGCAGATTTAGGTGTTTACCATCAGGCTCGTGGCTAGACGAAGTCGGATATCCAGTCAGTGTTGGTGAGTCCTCATTGTTAAAGGGCTAGTTATGGCTCTAGTTGTTTTGATTACTTATGTTCGTACTTTGAGTTAGCTAGGTTCTTGTCCTAGAAACTCCTTATGTCATGTATAGAGGCTTTCAGAAATAGACGGTATTTGAGTCTTCTTCGAATCGTGTTCTTTTGATTTTATCTTATGGATTGAGTTATCTAATGTGTATTATGCTTCCGCTATGCTTAATTGATATACCTGAGTTATGCTATGACCAAGGGTTAGCTCGGGGCACTCGTGGTCTCGGGTCCCATGTTACGTCCAGGGGGTATCCTTAGGGCATGACTAACTTGGTATCAGAGCCTCAAGTTCAAGAGTCCTAGAATGTCTGAAAGTTGTATCGAGTATAGTCTCTTTCATGTGTGTGAAGCGTGCCACACATATGAGAGGGAATCTATAAGAAGTATTAGAAAACTTTACTTCTTTCATGATCATATTGTGAGATAGAGCTTAACTCTAATGTTCCTCTAATCCTTACCTTGTATGTTTCAGATCATGCCTCAATGTGCTATGCCTCATCGAGCCGCTCGGAATGTCGCTCCTCTAGTTTTGGCCCCCAAGGTCATGAATGAGGAGTTTAGGAATGCCATACATTTGTTATCCCAGACCTTGGCCACTCAGGAGAACCAGCTGGCTCCTATCCCCATCCACCCTCAAGGTGGGGTAGCTGCCCGAGTTTGTGATTTTGTCCGTATGAACCCGCCAGAGTTTTGGGGTTCGAAAGTGAATGAGGATATGCTAAATTTTATTGATGAAGCGAATAAAATCTTTGATGTGATGCAAGTGGTTGGTGTTGATTGTGTGGAGCTCGCATCCTATCAACACAAGGATTTAGCTCATATCTAGTTCACGCAATAGAAGGAAGCTAGAGCTAGGGATGAGGTCCCTATGACATGGGAGTGTTTCGAGAGGGCTTTCCTCGATCGGTTCATTCCCCGAGAGTTGAGGCAATCGAAAGCCGAAGAGTTTGTGAACTTGAGACAGGGATCTATGACTGTTCAGAAGTATAGTTTAAAGTTCACTCAATTGTCTAGGTATGCCCCCTCTATAGTAGCGAACCCGCATGATCAGATGAGGAAGTTTATCTACGGGGTTTCAGATTTGGTGAAGAAGAAGTGTAGGTCTGCTTTGGTATTGAGTGATGTGAACATTTCCATACTCATGACCCATGCTCACCAGATCGAGGGAGACGGGCTTAGGGAGATGTCTAGGGAGAACAAGAGGGCTAGATCCGAGGGTTCAGGTTTTGGTCATCAGAGGTCCAGTGGCGGACATCACTCCTCATTCCAGAAGAAGTCATCAGGATTCGTTCATTCTTCTGCTAGTGCTCTTACCCAGGCTCAGAAGCCTCATCATGATCAGACTGGTAGAGGATCTGGTTCCTATTCACAGTCTCAGGGGAGTGTTGCTAAGGGATCTTCCCACCCTATTTGTAGTAAATGTGGGAAAAATCACCCGGAAGAATATCATTTGAGCACAAGTGCATGCTTTGGGTGTGGACAGGTTGGACATATGATTAGAGAATGCCCTTCAGCTAAGAAGGGGCAGGGAGGTAGTAGGGCTCAGTCTGCTCCAGTAGCCCCAGGAGGTCGACTAGCCAAGCAAGGCACGACTTCTAGTTCTGATGGTCAGCACTAGAACTGCCTTTATGCTATGCCATCTCGTCAGGACCAGGAGGGTTCCCCAGATGTTGTTACTGGTATGTTGAAAGTCTTCTCTTTCGATGTGTATGCTTTGTTGGACCCCGGTGCCTCTTTATCTTTTGTGACCTCTTATATAGCGTACAAATTTAAAGTATGTCCTGAATTGCTTTAAGAACCCTTTTGTGTTTCTACTCCTGTTGGTGAGTCAGTCCTAGCCAAAAAGATCTACCAAAATTGTGCTATCTTATTCCTTCATAGAGTCACTTCAGCGGATTTAGTAGAGTTGGAGATGACAGATTTTGATGTTATTTTTTGTATGGATTGGCTACATGCTTGTTATGCTTCTGTTGATTGTCGTAGTCGGGTTATCAGTTTCAAGATTCCAAATGAACCCGTCTTAGAATGGCAAGGTAGTCCCCTATCCTCGCAAGGTCATTTCATATCTTACCTTAAGGCTAGAAAGATGATTTCAAAGGGGTATCTTTATCATATAGTTCAGGTTATGGACACGGAGTTCAGAACCCCATCCCTTCAGTCTGTTCCTATTGTGAATGAGTTCCCAAATGTGTTTCCCGAGGATTTTCCCAGAGTCCCTCCCGAGTGGGAGATCAACTTTGGGATAGATCTTCTTCCAGATATGAATCCCATCTTTATTCCTCCTTATAGAATGGCTCCTGCTGAACTTAAGGAGTTAAAGGATCAGTTGAAGGATCTTCTTGATAAGGGTTTCATCAGGCCTAGCATTTCTCCATGGGGTGCTCCAGTCTTACTCGTACAAAATAAAGATAGTTCCCTCAGAATGTGTATCGACTATCGGCAGTTGAACAAGGTCACAATCAAGAATAAGTATCCCATTCCTAGGATTGATGACTTGTTTGATCAGCTTTAGGGTGCTAGTTTCTTCTCCAAAATCGACCTTAGATCCAGTTATTATCAGCTTCATTTTAGAGAGTGCGATATTCTGAAAACAGCCATCAGGACTCGGTATGGTCATTACAAATTTATTGTTATGTCTTTCCATCTAACGAATGCTCCTGCAGCTTTCGTGAATTTGATGAACTGTTTGTTCAAGTAGTATTTGGATATGTTCGTGATTGTTTTCATTGATGATATCCTTATTTACTCTCGAAGTGAGGAGGAGCATGCGGACCATCTGAGAGTTGTGTTGCAAACTCTCAAGGACCGGCAGTTATTTGCTATGTTTAGCAAGTGTGAGTTTTGGATGCAGTCTGTTGCTTTTCTCGGTCATATTGTGACTAAAGATGGTATTTGAGTTGATTTTCAAAAGATAGAGGCAGTAAAGAACTGGCCTAGACCCACTTCCTCATCTGATATTAGAAGTTTTTTGGGTTTGGCTGGTTACTACAGGATGTTTGTGGAAGGATTTTCTTCCATTGCTTCCCCTTTGACCTGATTGACTCAGAAGAAGGTAAAATTTCAGTGGTCTAAATTATGTAAGAAGAACTTTCAGGAATTGAAGACTAGATTGACCATAGCCCCAGTGTTAGCTCTACCCGAGGGCCTAGATGATTTTGTTGTGTATTGTGATACTTCTATGATTGGTTTGGGTTGTGTTTTGATGCAGCGTGGTAAAGTGATTGCTTATGCTTCGAGATAGCTTAAGGATCATGAGAAGAACTACCCTACTCATGATCTTGAGTTGGCAGTCGTGGTCTTTGCCTTGAAGATTTGGATACATTACTTGTATGGGGTGCACGTGGATGTATTCACCGATCATAAGAGTCTCAGTACATGTTCACTCAGAAGGAATTGAATTTGCGACAAATAAGATGGCTTGAACTTCTTATAGATTATGACATGAGTGTGCTTTAACATCCATGTAAGGCCAATGTTGTGGCGGATGCACTTAGTAGATTTTTGATGGGTAGTGTGTCTTCAGTCGAAGAAGGAAAGAAGGAATTGATTAAACAGGTTCATAGACTAGCTCGGTTGGGAGTTTGCCTTATGGACTCGACAGAAGGTGGTGTTATTGTTCAGAATGATTCTGAATCATCCTTGGTAGCAGAAGTGAAGGCAAAGCAAGACAGTGATCCCATTTTACTTCAGCTCAAGGGTGCAGACCATCAGCAAAGGGTTGAGGTTTTCTCCCGGGGGAGATGGTGTGCTTCGTTATCAGGGTCGGCTATGTGTGCCAGATGTAGATGGGTTGCGCCAATATATTTTGATTGAGGCTCACAGTTCTAGATATTCCATTCACCCCGGTGCCACCAAGATGTACCATGATCTACGGGAAGTCTATCAGTGGAATGGTATGAAGAGGGATATAGCTGGTTTTGGGGCTAAGTGTCCCAACTGTCAGCAATTAAAGGTAGAGCATCAGTGACCAGGTGGCATGATTCAGGATATTGACCTTCCCACTTGGAAATGGGAAGCGATCAATATGGACTTCATTACAGGTTGCCTCATACTCGAAGGTAACATGATTCAATTTGGGTGATTGTCGATTGGATGACTAAATCATCCCATTTCTTGGCTGTTAAGACTACGGATTCAGCAGACGATTATACCAGACTCTACTTTCGGGAGATAGTTTGATTGCATGGTGTTCCTTTGTCTATCATTTCAGATAGGGGTACTCAGTTTACTTCTCAGTTTTGGAGATCATTTCAGAGAGGTCTTGGTACTCAGGTGAAGCTTAGTATAGCTTTTCACCCTCAGACAGATGGCCAGGCAGAGCATACTATTCAGACTTAGAAGGACATATTGAGAGATTGTGTGATCGATTTCAAAGGTAATTGTGATGATCACTTGCCTCTTATCGTGTTTGCCTACAATAATAGTTTTCACTCCAGCATCCAGATGGATTCTTATGAGGCACTTTATGGCGAGAGGTGTATATCTCCTATTGGTTGGTTTGAGGTAGGTGAGCCAACTTTGATTGGTCTCGATTTGGTTCATGAGACTATGGATAAAGTTTAGCTCATTAAGGATAGGTTGAAGACCACTCAGAGTCGACAAAAATCATATGCGGATGTGAGGAGAAGAGAGTTAGAATTTGAAGGAGAAGAGAGTATGATGAGATTTGGCAAGAAGGGAAAGCTTAGTCCCCGTTTTATAGGTCCTTATCAGATTCTTAGGAGAGTTGGTAGCGTTGCTTATGAGTTAGATTTACCAAGATAATTAGAAGCGGTTCATCCAGTTTTCCATGTTTCCTTATTGAAGAAATGTGTTGGTGATCCGACCTTGATTGTTCCTTTGAAGGATGTAGGTGTGAAGGATAGTCTCACCTATGAGGAGGTCCCCGTAGAAATCCTTGATCGTCAGATTCGGAGGTTGAGGATTAGATAAGTTGCTTCGGTAAAAGTTCTTTGGAGAAATCAGCTTGTTGAAAGAGCTACATGGGAAGCGAAATCAACCATGAAAGCCAAGTACCCTCATCTCTATCCTTCCGATTTTGTTCCAGCTTGAGGTAATAGTTTCCTCCTTAGTATGTTCCCCTGATCCTATTCCATCAGTTACTCTAATGACCCTAGCATGCATTCATGTTTTCAAAGTTGATTTAACCATGTTTTAAGTTGAAAAGTTTAGTTTTCATGTCTATTCCTTGATGTCCATGTTTTGTTGCTGGTTGGGCTGTTTTCTCTACTGTTTTCCCTTGCTTAGTCTTCATTCGAGGACAAATGATCCCAAGGGGGAGATATTGTAATACCCCGGAACTTGATCCAACTTTAAACTTAAGAAATCTCAGAAAATTTCAAGTTTCCAGGGATTACGGGTCCAAACCACGGACCGTGGTTTGAACCACGGGTCGTGGAATGGATCTGTGGTTTAAGTCTGCTAGGATCGGACTCTGGTCTGAGAACCACAAGTTAATTCTACAGATCGTAGTTCATTCTATGGCCCATCCTGTCAACTCGTGGTGTCAGACCTGAGGGCTGATTGATCCCCAGGAACCACGAGTCCAGTCTACAGCCCGTAGTTTGAACTACGAACCATCCTGTTGACTCGTGGAACGTGATCAGAGACATACAAAGTCCTTCAGGAATGAAAAGTCAAGTTGACGACTCGTGATTCATTCTACGGGTCCGTCTTGATTGACCCATAGTTTGCCTTCTGCAGCTTGATCATTGGCCAGGAACCACGAGTCGTGGTTTGAACGACAACCCATAGAACCGACCTGTGATTCCTGAAGCCGACCCTTTTTATCAGCTTTTCTTAATTATTTTGCAGGGGTATTTTAGTCATTATCCACTCTTTTAACTCCTAAGTGAGGTCGTTTTGATGATTTTTAGTAGGGTTTCTACACCTATTAGCCTAAGTCTCGTCTCATTACCTCATTCATCTTCCAAAAGGGAAAAGAACTCTCTCAAGCTCAAGATCTCAAGCTCCAAGTCCAAGTCTCCTAATCTTTTCAATTTCTAGTGGGTTAAGTTCAATCAAGGTATGTGAGTATTCAACAATGGGTTCTTTTCACCCTTGTATCCAAAATCCCAAATTTCAAATTGTGATTTCATGAACTTTCAAATTAGGGTTCTTACCCAATTCTTATGGGTTTTGCTATAAATTACCTTCTCATGATTTTATTATGAAAATTCATTGAATTACATGATTTTGCATGGGTTTTTACATATGATTTCCTATTTCATGAATTAAAGGTTAATTATGGTAAATCCTACATGCATGAAGTGATTTAAGAAAATTGGGCAAATTGATAGCATGATTTCATGAATTTTAAGCAATTGCATGCCTAGTTCCTATGTTTTATGAAAGTATATATTATTATGAAATTGAACTAAGTCCATGCAAGTTTTCAAGTTACGAATTATTATACAAGTCAAGAAACCCGATGTACCATCAATGCTCATGAACCATTTTCTAAAATGAAGGTTCGTGAGTAGTATGAAGATCTGGGGTATGAACATATTTATGAACAAGCTTGACATCTAGATATGTCACATGTATGTGAGCCTTATGTTATATGTTTTGGGAGTAGTATTTAGCACCGAGCTATGAGGTTTCTAGATAACCCAAGTCCAAAACTACGTTGCCACCATAAGTTGCCCTCCGTGGCTTATGAAAGGATCCTTATGAACATGGTTCTAACTTTGGCCGGTTAGGACAACCTTTTCCAGTGTGGGTGCATGACACTGGACTCCATGTAACTCATCATGGTTTATGTCGGGTAAGAAAAATCCCACATGATTATTTTCAAGCTATGAAGTTATATGCTATCATACTTTGAATTTTAACCTTGCTTCATGTTTTATGTCTTATATCTTGATAATCCTCTTATGTTATTTCTTTTATGAAAGGGTTCACCTTAAGCATGTTTTAAGTATGTTTTTATCATGATCATGCATATCTCACATACTCAGTACATCCTATAGTATTGACGCATATTTTGTGTTGCATCCTCTTGATGATGCAGATTCAGGTGTTTCCCATCAGGCTCGTGGCTAGACAAAGCTGGATATCCAGTCAGTGTTGGTGAGTCCTCATTGTTCGAGGGCTAGTTATGACTCTAGTTACTTTGATTACTTATGTTCATACTTTGAGTTAGCTAGGGTCTTGTCCTAGTAACTCCTTATGTCATGTATAGAGGCTTTCAGATATAAACGATATTTGGGTCTTCTTCGAATCATGTTCTTTTGATTTTATCTTATGGATTGAGTTATCTAATTCATATTATGCTTTCTCTATGCAATTGATATACGTGAGTTATGCTATGACCAAGGGTCAGCTTGGGGCACTCGTGGTCCCGGTTCCCCTGTTACGTCTAGGGGGTAGCCTCGGAGCGTGACACTTGGAGAGTGCACTTGAGCGTTATGACCTATATCTTCTTATATTGGCTAAGTTTATGGTTTGGGTTTTGGGTTAGTTGGTTCTCCCACGGGAGGGTTAGCATTGGTGCCACTCACGGCCTATTTGGATCGTGAAAGTTTGTATTAGAGCCCTGGGTTTGTTGATATTGTCATACAAGTATGAGTCTAGTAGAGTCTTGTAGAATGATATAGAGACTTATGTACTTTTCTGCAGGAGGCTACATGACTTTAGGAAACCTTAACTTCTTTCATTCCTCGTTCTATTACTTGATTCCAATTGGTATTTGGTTATCCAAATTGGTATCTAACCCTTTTTCACTCTTATTCTCAAAGATTGTGAGAACATGTGCATCTGAGGATAGAAAAGTAATGCCCAAGCTAGTTGTTAAGGCTGCAGTTCATGGCAGAGGCAGAGTGAGAGACAGAGCTAGAGAAAGGAGGGGAGGTGCACCCTCCAGGGTTGGAGAACGAACTGCAACTCAGGCGCTATAAAGGTGAACATCCCCTCCTTAATAGGAATAACTTCTTGATATGATGGTAGAAGAAGAGGTTAGGATTGAGAACGATGCGGCAGTACCAGTCCAGGGGTCAGAGGAGGTACCAGCTCAGGGACGTGTAGCACAGGTTCTTATATCATCTGATGTAATTCAAAAAGTCCTGAGTTTCCTTACCGGGTTGGCAGAGAATGGCGTTACTTCTGCAGTACCTATGGTGCACCATTGGTAGCTCAGTATACTGTAGTTATGGCTCCTCAGATAGATGTTGCTTCTGAGGCACGCATATTTCCATGATCTGTGATAGGCCCAGTAATGACTAGTTGTGAGCATGATCTATTTTGCAAGTTTAAAGATGAAACTGTCAGTGTTCTATTGGTTAGAGTCTGAAGATGCTTATGAGTTTATTATTGACTGTCATGAGTGGATACACATGATGGGTTTTGTCAAAAGGTAT
Organism: Jaltomata sinuosa; assembly: GCA_003996215.1. NCBI lineage: Eukaryota > Viridiplantae > Streptophyta > Magnoliopsida > Solanales > Solanaceae > Jaltomata > Jaltomata sinuosa. The sequence continues at coordinate 298,346 of QJPP01001220.1, read as the reverse complement.
GGGGTTGATTTTGATTAATTTTAGTTACAAAGGGATTCCAAAATATGGTAGAGAGCTTATGTAGAGTGCAGGCCTATTGGGGCACTTCCTATGACTTGGAGCCAATTCTACCAAGTGTTTCTTGAGAAATATGTCCTACGTACTCTGAGGTATAAGAAGAGAGATGAATTCGCAAATATTGGGCAAGGGAGTTCATCTGTGGATTTTTATGAGGCACGTTTCTATGCCTTGGCTCATTATTCTTCACAGTTGATCAGTATTGAGGAGGAATGGATCTGCCATTTTGTAAAGGGTTTGAACACCGGACTATAGATTTCAGCATTATAGGTAGCCTCTTCTAGCAGGTCCTTTTAGGAGGTGGTTGATTTTGTTAATAATGTTGAAGGGGTGAAGCTAGATCGCCATGCAAGGATAGCTATAAAGAAGCCCCAGTTTGGGGGAAACTATAGCGGTCAGTTCTCAAAAGGCTAGGGTCCACGAGGATACCCTGTACTCCTCATTCAGTCACTAGTGTAGGATTCTACTAGGGGTTCACCAGGGACCAGTCAGCCTTATTCTAATTTTGGTGGGTATCTTACTTTTTCAGCTCTAGCACAGCGATCTACTTTTGATCGTGCATGTTATGAGTGTGGTGAGGTTGGTCACATGAGAAGGAATTATTCTTGGCTTTGATAATCAGTTCAGCAGTAGGCTCCTAGAGCTATAAGTCCAGCTGGTAGAGGTAATAGTTATGACATAGATCATCTGCAGGGCGGGCATGGTGGCCACGACTTTGGTAGGGGTGGTGGTCAGCCCAACCGAGATGGTGGTAATGGCAGAGAATGGAATCATCCAAATAAGGGTGGTGCGCAGGCTGATGGTAAGAACTACTTCTATGATTTTTTAGGTAGACTAGAGGTAAAAGCGTTATACATGGTGATCACAGGTACTATTCTTGTTTGTGACCGCATGGCTTCAGTTTTGTTTGACCCTGGTTCTACTTTTTCTTATGTGGCTGCTGAATTTTCTAAGAGTTTTGATATGATATGTGAATTCCTTAACTTTTATGTTACTGTATCTACCCCAGTGGGGGATTATGTGGTTGTGGATAGGGTCTTTCGTTCTTGTCCTATTATATTTATTAGGAGAAAGACCTTAGCAGATTTAGTGATTCTCTACATAGTGGATTTCAATATCATCTTGGGGATGAGTTGGTTGTCTCTGCACCACGTTATTCTGGACTATCATGCTAAGACAATGACTATGGCTATGCATGGGTGGGATAGACTAGACTGGGAGGGTAATTATAGCCCTGCTCCTATAAAGTTTATGTCTTTGCTTCATGCTCAAAGACTAATAAGAAGGGGGTGTTTGGCTTACCTAGCTCATCTTTGGGATACTAGTTCAGAGGTCCCAATTATTGAGTTAGTTTTGATGGTGTATGAGTTCCAATAGATTTTCCCTATGGATCTATCGGACATGCCACCCGATCGAGATATTGACTTCTGCATTAATTTAGAGCTGACTACGCATCCTATCTTTGTTCCTCCTTATAGGATGGCACTGGCTGAGTTTAGAGAGTTTAAGGCTTAGTTACAGTAGTTGCTAAGTAAAGGATTATTATGTCCGAGTGCCTCCCCTTGGGGTTCTCCTATTTTATTCATTAAAAAGAAAGATGGTAGTCTACCTATGCGCATAGATTACCAGCAGCTGAATAAGGTTACTATCTATAACCATTACCCTCTCCCTCGCATCGAAGATTTGTTTGACCAGTTACAGAGGGCTTCAGTATTCTCTAAGATAGATTTAAGTTTTGGTTACCATCAGTTGAAAATTCGGCCTTCAATCATCCTTAAGTCTACATTTCGGACCCAGTACAGGCACTATGAGTTTCTTGTGATGTCATTTGGGTTGACTAATGCCTTGGCTGCTTTAATGAGTTTGATGAATGGGATATTTAAGCCCTATCTTGACTCGTTCATCATAATTTTCATTGATGATATCCTAGTATATTCAAAGAATGATGAGAAGCATGGGAATCACCTTAAGATTGTGTTGAGATTGTTGAAAGAGAAGGAATAGTATGCGAAATTTTTAAAGTTTGAGTTTTGGTTATTTCTATGTCCTTATTGGGGCACATGGTTTCGAAGAAAGGAGTAATGGTTGACCCGCAAAAGATTGAGGTAGTTAAGAAATGGGCCAGGCCCACTTCAGTGACTGAGGTTTGTAACTTTATGGGATTGGCTAGTTATTATCGCAGGTTCATTAAAGATTTTGCATCCATTGCTACTCATCTGACCCACCTGATCCACAAGGAGGCACCATTTATTTGGCAAATGAATGTGAGAAGAGCTTCCAAAAGTGCAAGACTTTATTGACCACAACTCCTATTTTTGCCTTGCCAATTGAAGGTAAGGATTTTATTGTGTATTATGATGCCTCACGGTCAGGTTTAAGTGTTGTATTAATACAGGATCAGAATGTCATTGCTTATACTTCAAGGCAACTCAAGGTACATGAGTAGAACTATCTTACCCATGACTTGGAGTTGGCTGTGGTGTTTGCTCTAAGGATTTGGAGACACTATTTATATGAGGTGCGTTGTGAAGTGTTCACAAGCCACCGTATCTTGCAAAACGTCTTCACTCAGAAATATTTGAATATGAGATAGAAAAGATGGATAGAGTTATTCAAGGATTATGAAATCCCCATCTTATACAATATGAGTAAAGCTAATGTGGTGGCTACTAAATTGACTAGAAAGACCGAGAGTATAAGTAGCTTCACCTACTTGAAAGCTACTAAACGTCTGTTGGCTAGAGACATTCAGGCCCTTGTTAACAGCTTCATGAGGTTAGAGGTGTATGAACTAGGTGCTTGTTGGCATGTGCGAAGGTGAGGTCCTCTTTTCTTGATCAGATTAGAGGCAAACAATTTAATGATGTGAAATTGAATAAGATCCATTACAAGGTGTTGTGGGGCAAGGCCCGAGAGGTCATTATTCACGATGAAGGCGTTCTTCGGATTAGAGGGCGAGTTTTTGTGCCCTGTGTTGATGACTTGATCCCTACCATCTTAGCAGAGGCTTATTGTTCTAAGTATTTTATACATCCTAGCGTGACCAAGATGTACCGAGATTTTAAGCAGCACTATTCGTGGGGTGGAATGAAAAGAGATATAGTTGACTTCGTGGATAAGTGTCAGAATTGTCAGCAAGCAAAATATGAGCACCAAAAGCCTGGTGGCAGTTTTCAGAGGATGCCCATTCTTGTGTGGAAGTGGAAGAGAATAGCAATAGATTTCGTGGTTGGACTTCCCAAGACCTTGGGGAAATTTGATTTGATATAGGTCGTGGTTGATAGATTGATGAAGTCTGTACACTTCATCCCGGTTCAAGTGACTTATAATGCGGCTAAGTTAGCCAAGATATATCTCAAGGAAATTGTTCAACTTCATGGGGTGCGTATTTCCATTATTTCTGATGGGGGCGCCCAGTTCACTTCTAACTTCTGGCAGAAATTGTAGGAAAAGTTGGGTACAAGGTTGGACATGAGTACAACTTTTCACCCTTGTACTGACGGGCAGCCTGAGTATACAATTAAGGTGTTGGAAGAGATGCTTCGCACATGTGTGATGGATTTTGGGGGTCATTGGGACTAGTATCTGTCGTTGGGTGAGTTTTTTTACAATAATATTTATCACTCGAGTATATACATGGCTCCATTTGAAGCATTATATGGGAGGAGGTGTAGATCTCCCATTGGTTGTTTGACTCATTCAAAGTAAGGCCATAGGGTACAGACCTTTTGCGAGACTCTATGGAAAGGGTGAAGTTCATTCAGAGAAAGCTCCAAGTGGCTCAAAGCCAGCAAAAGGAGTATGCAGACAGGAAGGTAAGAGACATGCACTTTATCGAAGGTGAGCAAGTTTTTCTCAAGATTTCACCCATGAAGGGTGTTATGCAATTTGGGAAGCGAGGTAAGTTGAGTCGGAGGTATATTAGGCCCGTTGACATTCTTCAGAGTGTGGGGCTGGTGGCTTATAAGTTGGCCTTTCCTCCTAGTTTTTCTAAGGTTTATCCAGTATTTTGTCTATCCATGCTTAAGAAGTACCACAGAGATGGTGACTATATTATTCACTTGGATTCAGTCATGTTGGACGAAAACCTCTCCTATAAAGAAAAGGTTATTGTTATTCTTGATCGGGGCATCTAAAAGTTGAGAACTAAAGATATTGCATCCTTAAAGGTCCAATGGAAGAACCATCATGTTAGGAAGGCCACTTGGGAGACTGAAGCAGACATGCGGAACAAATATCCTTACTTGTTCATCGATTCTGGTAATCCTTATTTTCCTCCTATTTTTCTTCTATTGTCATTCAGGGATGAATGATTGTTTAATTGGTATCGGAATGTAAGGACCCAAACCATTGTTTTAGTAAAGTAAGGGCGAAGGTACCTAGCTAGAAAAGTCCCTAGGTTAAGAGTTGTTAAAATTTTAGGCTAGGATGAGCTTTAATAAAAATAGAGTGTTCTATGCTTTAAAGATGGTTGAGGTCTCCTGGTCTATTAAATTGTAGTGGGAAGTCCTTTTATGGATAGCTGACTATCATAGGATCCCGTAGAAAGTTTTGGGACTAAATTCGGGTTCATAGAACTTTATATATGATAGTTGTTGCATCGAAAATAATTCGTGATGTCCCTAAATAAAGTGTGTTATGAAATGGGGGATTGGAGTGAGAAATCGATGTTCTAGAATTTGAAGTTCATAGCAAATAAGGGATTCTTCATCGTGGTGAGCCATCACGATGAGCCAATCCTCATTGCAATGATATGTCTTGATGAGAAACCATCCATCGCAACGAGAAAACAGGCAGAATACCTGTACTTAGTCTATTTTTCTGAGTTAATTCCTCACAATTTCAAATTCATTTTAGAGCTATAAGAAGCGGTTCCTCCAAGAAAACTAGGGCATTCTTCACTGTTTTACGTAAGTAATTAATAAGCCTCTTTGTTTATTGATAATTAATCTTCGTGAGACCTTTAAGGAGGGGATTAATGGTGGAATTCTTGTATTTGATCCCTAGAAGCATGAACTTAGGGAAGAACCCTATGGGTAGGTGTAATTTCACCTAGAATTGATCATAGGATATATATATATTTTTGACTCCTAGTATGAATAATTGTTTTTAGCATGATTAAGTCCAATGGGAAACCTTAGGTTCCATAAAGATGAAACCTTTAGGCAACAAATGGATAAAAAGGATGAACTTGGTTAGAACGACTTTTGCGTATTGATTTCATGAATGTTAATAGCATAATTATTGATTAATTAACCCTTGGTGAATGCTAGGAACCTCGTTTAAGGGAAGAATTGATGGGTTAAATTCCCAAGACCTTAAATGAAGAGTAAATGGCTAATTACTCTTACCTAATTGTTGTTTATAGACCTTGAGTATTCCAAAGAGTTAAGGAAAGGCAAGGCTGTTGTGAGTTAGCTCGTGAGTTGTATTATTCACTCGAGGTAGGTTATGGTTTAATTGGAGTTGAGACTAATTTTTATTACATGCTTGTGGTAGAACTGTGCAACTTGTGATTAGTCTAAGGATATGATTGAATTGTATGTAATTTTTACTGCTATGCTTGAATGAATAGGCTAGATGAACAGGAAGTACTAAGTGAACTAATATGGCTAAGTGTAATTGTGCCTTCAGAACTATGTATATTCATGAGGAATAGGTCTGAGAGCCTGGTTATGTAGATATTGATATTGTTATAGTAGTTATGGATCGAATATCATGTCGGTATGGTACAGGGACACCTAAGGTCCCTTGCAGATCATGGCTATTGGGCAGAAATAAGTCCATTTAGTATGTGTGTACACTCTTGTTTAGTTTTGCATCATTGTATGTTATTCATAGTGAGTTGGTGATTATGATATGAACGAGATTAGTCAGGTTAGACGTGTTAATGAAAAATAGATGGACAGAAGTTCCATGTGATCTGACTTGAAAGTAAACTCTTACATTTTGTGATGGTACTCAATGAATTATATAACTTTGATATTGTTGTTGTGGAACTTAATCTTAGATGATTATCTATTGACTGAGTTAACTGCTAAGTGTTAAGGTGCCTTTTACTTGTTATATGGTTTTTGCTATATTCATATTTTAGTTTGAGTCGGCCTATGATACCTACTAGTATATAGTGTTTTGTACTAATACTACACCATGTACTCTTTTTTTGTTGAGTGCAGACCATGTTCCAGAGCTGAGACGCGACCTCGGCTAGAGTAGAGGAGTTGACTTTAGATCCAAGGGTGAGCACTACTTCTCAGGCTGCCATGGATCTTCTGTGAGTTTTTGTCCATCTTTCGAATAATGGGACTCTTATCGTTTACTGTTTTAGTATTTTTGGATATCGTAGACGATGTTTTGGTTATAATTCTTGTATGGTGACTTTCAGTTTCTTGGGGGATGTTAGACTACTTCGCATATTATTTTCCATTTATAGCAGTATTGACTTCTTTTACATAAAGATTGGTTTTACCTATCTCTTCTAAAATTTGCTAAGTTTAAGATTTGGGTTTTGGGTTAGTTGGTTCTCCCATAGGAGGTTAGCATGGGTGCCACTCATGGACCAGTTGGGTCGTGACAGAATCTATGCCATAAATATACTATCTTTCATGAATCTCAAACGATGCTAATGAATGGTTGAAACGTATGAACATGAGCCCAAAGTTGTTAACTTATGATATGAGCCTAAATAGCTAACTTATTGTATGAGCCCCATGAGGCTAACTTATGATATAAGCCTAAATTAGCTAACTTATGATATGAGCCTAAAGTGGTTAACCTACAGATATAAGACTAAAGTGGCTAACTTATGAAGATGAGTCAAAATGACTAAAATAGAAATAATATGAGCTTAAGGGAGTTAGATAGTTAACCGAGAAGGCATAATTCTAGAGGATGAATTCCTGAGACTTCTCTATTTCTGTAGGGCTTGATTGTAGAGTAGCTCAGTAGTGTATGTTATTTACATAAAGGTAGATCGAGGGCCTTGTCTTGACAGTCAGTACTCAGATATTCAATACAGAGGCTTCATAAATTGATAGTAGTCAGTCAAGTCAAGGCATGTTTTCAGCTTATGTATAGACTATTATGTCATTTTTCTAACCTATGTTTATGAATAAAGATTAATTAATATCTTTAAATTCTTGTCAATGTTTTCCGCTTATGTTAGTGTACGCTCGTATATCATTCCATATTAAGGGTATGCTTGGTCCAGCAATGCATCGAGTGTCGATCTCGCCCAAGGTCTAGGATCAGGGAGTGACACCTTGTTGCTTCAAAAATTATTCATGAGTATGGGTTGAAAGTCACTCACTGTGAAACAAAGATGAAAGTTGTTGATTAAAAAGTGCAACTAGGGTATGTGTGGCGCTAGATGAACCAATGAATTCCTTCTAATGTCATTCGGGATAACCAATGCCCCATCTACTTTCTATAATCTAATGAATAATGTTCTTTATGAGTACCTCGATTATTTCATCATTCTTTACTTAGACAATATAATCATTTATATTCAAACACTAGAAGATCATTTGCTGCATTTTAGGAAAGACGGAGTATATCAACTCTATATCAAAATGGAGAAGTGTAAATTTGCTAGTCACGAAATCAAGCTTCTTGCTCACTTGGTTAGTGAATATCAAGTGATAATGGATCCAAAGAAGGTTCAAGAAACTATTTATTAGTAGGAACCAAGTGGAGTCAAAGAACTAAGACTGTTTTTGGGATTGGTAAATTACTACCGGAAGTTCATTGTGGGTTATTCAAAAAGGGTTGCTCATCTGACTGATTTGTTCAAAAAAAAAATGTCAAATGGGCTTGCTCAGAAGTGACAAGTCTTGCAATGCATTGAATAAGGCCATTTCTTCTAAACCAATATTATGGTTACAAGATTTTGATTTACTATTTGAAGTACACATTGATGCATTTGATTATACAGTGGGAGGTGTACTTGTCTAGGAGGATCTTCTGGTAGCATTTGAGACCACAAAGTTGAATTTTACAAAGAAATGATATTCTGCTCATGAGAAAGATATGGTGGAAGCACTTTATTATCTTCAGGTTTGACATATATACCTACTCGAGACAAAGTCTATTGTTAGGATGAGCAATGTGGCCAATACATACTTCAAAACTCAATAGAAACTGAGTTCAAAGCAAGCTTGGTGGCAGGAGTTTCTTGCAGAATATGACTTTGTATGGGTACACAAACCTGGAAAGAAAAATCAAGTTGTAGATGCATTGACTTGCAAAAAAGTATTTGTTGTTGTTTATTTGCTCACTAGGATTGAATCTGATTTTTTAGATACAATTAAACTATGTGATATAAATGATCCATTGTATGTCAAACTGATAGATCAAGTGAAAGATGGGACAATTAGACGATATCAGATTAAGTACGATCTATTGCATTTTAAATAGGGGAGACTCGTTATTTCTCAAGGTGTAGGTTGGGTCGAACTCTTCTAAAAGGAACACATGATACTGCTTATGCTAGTCATTCGAGTGTTGAAAGGATGATGATGTTATTGTCTCAAAACTATTTCTGGCCAAAAATGAAAAATGATATTGAGGTATATGTGAAGACTAGTCATGTGTGTCAACTTGACAAGACTGAACGAAACAAAGAATTAGGATTCATATAGCCTCTACCAGTTCCGGAGCATCCATAGGCTTCTATTTCTATTGATTTCATCAACGTTTTTTCCAAAGGTTGATGGTAAGGCATCAATTATGGTTGATATAGACAAATTCTCAGAGTATGGGATTTTTATTTCTTCTCCTACTCTTTGTTCTTTTGAGATAGATGTTGAATTATTCTACAAGTATGGGGTGAAACACTTTGGTCTTCCAAGTTATGTTGTGAGTTATCGAGATATGAGATTCACAGGCTGATTTTGGATAGCCTTGTTCAAGATAATGGGTACTGACTTAAAGTTTGAAGTTCTCGACAATGAATCACCCACTAACCGATGGACAAATTAAAAGGATCAATCATCTTCTTGAAGAGTACTTAACGTACTATGTGACTTCTAGTCAAAGAATTTGGGTTGAATCATTAGATAGTGCTCAATTTTTTAAAAACTTGCACAGGTCTTCGGTAACTGAGAAGAGTCGCTTTGAGATAATGTTGGGGAGGCAACACACTATTAAATTTTGCTAAAAATAAGTCACAAGGCAAGTTCCCTACTAGTTACAGGTATGTGTGTAGGGGTGGCAATGGAGCGGGGCAGGTGCGCGACGGGGTGGGTTTAAGGTTATGCAGGACGGGGTGAGTTTTAGGCTATGCGGGTGAGGGACGGGTTGAAGTAATTTTTTGAAAAATTAATTCAAGTATGTGCAGGATTATGCGGGTTTAAACTTAATTTAAATTTATTTTATTTGAATCGCAAATTTTACTAGATAAAAAACCTTGTATAGTTATGAACTATTTCGTGTATCAATTCCTAGCATAACATTTATTATTGTCTTAATTATTAGCTATATATATATACCCGATAAAGAGTTGAAAAGGATAAATTAAAATGGAAAACTATACTTTGTTCATTAACTTCACTCTTTAAAGAAAATTATACTCAGTAAAGGGACTAGGAAATGAGATTCTTCAAACAATAAGAAGAACTGATAATGAAAGGAAATGAAGAATAAACAAAGGACATTTTATTTTTATTTTTTTCAAGGACATCCAATTAGATTCTGCAAGCTAATGAAGTATGACTTGATAAGTGACTAAAAGAAGCTTTCTCAACGAATTGAAATATTTGGATTTAACTTTAATTTTTTGCACTACTCAAGTTAGCAAACAGAATATACACTTGGTAGGTTTATGCAGGGCTGGTCTATGTTGGGCGGAGCAAAGCGGGTAGAAAATAAAAAAATTATATGTGAGGCAGGGCAGGATAAAGTCTTTATGGGATTACGTGGCTTTTCCCCGTAACTTCCCCACCTCATTTTCCATCCATATTTGCATGCAACAAGCAAGAGTTGTTGGCTGAGGTGCAAGACAATTTGAGGAAAGCATCAAAGTGGGTGAAGAAGTATGCTAACAAAGATAGGTGTGCTCTGGAATTTCATATTGGTGACAAGGTGTTGTTGAACCAACTCCTCAAATTTGAAAGAATATCAGTAGCAAGGCGAGACATCACAGATTGATTCCAAAGTAAGATGGGCCCTTTGAAGTTGTAGAAAAGGTGGGTGAAGTAGCATAACGGCTTTTAATCTACCAAAAACACTCAAAGTGCACCCAATTTTCCATGTGAGTTTTTTGAAACCATTTCATGAAGATATTGCGAACCCGGCAAGGGCGGCATCCAAACGTGCTCCTCCTGTGGAGGAAGCAATATAAAGAAATGATAAAAAAGATCTTAGATCACCATACGTAGGATTATAGAAAAAAGAACAAGCGGACAAATTTCTAATTTAATGAAAAGACATTCTCGAGTGCGATGCAACTTGGGAGAAAGGGGTGTCATTGTGGCAGTTCAAAGACTAAATCAAGGCGTACCAAGATTCTGCCTTATTGAGGGCGACGAGCTTATTTGGTGTGAAAAGTTTATTAACCCCTCGACTTGATTGATTGGACATGGCACGGGCATGACAAGGGATTTACATGATGGGAGCTTAGCATGACCCTATGATGACTTTTGGCATCATGAGGCAAGACTGCCTGACATGGACATGTGCGGGTGGGCATGGATTGGGGAACTATGGCATATGGCTTAGGTTCCAAGGCATGATAAGACCATGGCAAGTCAAGTTAGTGTGGGGAAAAGGCATGTCAAAGGATAGACGAGCTAACACAAGATAAGGCATCAAAGCAAGGCAAAGAAGATGGACGCAGGGCAAGGTAGGGTCATGGGCATACAACACAGTCAAGCATGATGCACCTGACATGGTGCAAAGACAGACTGACAAAGGCCTTGGTGTGAGATTGACCTATTGGCACCAAAATATGCAAGCACTGCCCGTGTGCCTCGCACATGTGTGCGATTAGGAAGTTCCCTGACTTTCCACCGAGATAATCCATGTTGACAAAGGAAGTTTCCTTGTAATTTGTATTATTTTGAATCCTTTATTAGTTGAGGATGTCAATTGCATAAGCTAGTATAAGGCTCATGTGTGTAGCATATTACAAGGCCAAGTGGCACCATATAGGGGCATAGACTTGTCACAAGGTAGATTTGGTTATCTAGGCTAAACTTTTTTAAGGCTGAGTTTGTGTGTTCTTTGTAGCACAAGTTTAATACAAAATTGGGAAGAGATCCATGTATGTGCCTTATGTGATATTTTCATATGCCTAAAATATTCAAGTGTTGAACTAAACATAAGGGAAAAAGAAGAGGGTTGAGTTGTAGTGCGCGACTGTTGTGTGGTGTCAAACTATGAAAAATTGACCATGTAATAAATGGTAACCCCGAGGTATCTATCTAACAGGAACAAAATAAGCCTCTTGCATCCTTGATGATTAGTGTATTTATGATAGTGTGAGAGAGTTGGTCAATTCACTGCCATGTTCAACTCATGCTTCAGCCCATCCAAGAAACAACTAATGGCATTTTCTTGTAACAAGTTGACTATGGTTATATTCCTCGCAAATATGGCCCGATTATCATTCACGCTTTCTATTTGTATCACCTTCTTGATCGCCTCCATAGGGTAATCATAATCTATTCTAAATCTTTCCACTAGAGTCATAATATATTCATTCCATGTTGGAGGCTGTAAGTGTCTCTTATACTTTACGAAGGAAAGACGTCAGTAGATAACCTCCGCTTCCAACTGTATAATAATTATTCCCACCCATTTTTTCACTGGGATGTTGTCCATAGTAAAATAAATGCTCAATCCTGAACAATCAAAACCTAAGATCATCCCAAAAAAACCTCAAGAAATCCATATTCAACCACTTGGAAAAATAGGAATTATGATTATTGTAATTACTGGTACTCCTTTCCCTGTGAGACCTATCTTCTGAATTCCTTACTTCCTGGTATTTCTTGCCCTTCCATATGAGATTTTTCCCTCTAATTTGCTTTAGGATTTGCCATTTGTTCCTTCATTTCTAATACCACTTGATTCAGTTTCGTCAAATTTGATACTTCACCCGCAAGAGTACCAATTTCTTAAAGCATTTTTGCACCATTTCTCATAATTCTTTCACTTTGCTGGAAGAACTATCACTTGCTCGAGTTCCATTTATCATGATTTTCAACGAACGACTAACTCTGCTACCAATGTTACCCAATTGCAAGAGCCAAGATGACTTGGGGATTGAGATAGCCAAATCAGGAACTTCAGAGTTTAAGGATGAACTTTTAGGGAATAAGAATAGAGTTGAGAAAGAAGAAGATATGTAATGACTTGTATATCAATTTATTCATACACTTGAACTGCTTATAAGCAAATGAAGCAATAAAATTTGTTATAGCTAAATAACTAACCCAACAGAATAGTTACCAAGCAACTAATTAACTGATAGTTATAACAGAATTCGCTAATGTTTCAAACTAACCAATTGAATCCATTTCATCTCTCAATTCATCTCTCAAAGTAGTGTAACTCAATTTTCCAAAGATCTTAACCAGAAAAAATAGATATTTCGATGAGTTTGAGTTTAAGGGTTTTGAGACATAAATGAACAGTGGAATTTGTAAGTAGGTATTAAATGAAATTTTTCACATCCTAAAATACCTCCTAGACATGACTGGCACCAGCTAACACCACCTGTCGATCAAACCAGATATTCTTTCACTTACCCAATTATATAAGCACTGAGAACAATTATGTGCAAGTCTTCACGCATCAATACTAATCAATAAATAGAGAATAATAATCCAAAAAAATCTATAATCACTCTATTGATTCAAAGATCACTCAAATATTAATTCTCTAGCCGAAATTCCACAATAAGACCATGGAGCATCTAAAAGAGTAACATGAGTTTAACAGTAAGGCATGCAAATCCAAGCAAAGAAATAAATGATTTTAAATAAGAAAAGCTAAAAATAACGACCTCCACGAACAATGCAATGGCTCACCTCAGCAATAGAATCCACTCAACCGACTCTTCATCCACTCGCCTCGTCCACACCAATAGTATCTGCATGGACACGCAGGTAAGGAGTGAGTTATATATAAATATAATCCAGTAAGATCCTTGACTCACCACTTTAAATACTTCTGGGACAAGTGTTAGACAATACAAATACACCACAAGCACAAAAATATCATAATAGAATATCCAACAAGTTCCAAACAGTCATTTATCCAGAACTATATCTCAAAACAATCTATGTTAAGGACTTGTCATAAATGGCAATTAAAACAATTAGTTAACACCACACGTCCACGGCAGTATACACAATGTGCAAAATCTATCAAGAAGCATACACAATGTTATATACAAATTTTCAAGCTTAGAACTAGACCTAAGTCACACCTTAAACCATGAATAAAAGGTGAAAAAATATCTTAATCTCGTTGCTGAAACTTAATAGATGAAAATTCTGTCCAATACATTAATACTCGAATTCCAAAAATAATTCTCAACCTACGGATAAGAAGACTATAGTGAGAATTACAATTTTTGCATGAAGCAATATGCTAAAACAGGAGCTGCAAATAGCAACACAGTGGCGGCACATTCTAAAATTCTCATGCTTAACTCATAGTTGCCTTATCATCAAGTCTCCAAGCCATCATTACCTCATTAATTGTCATCCATTATTCAAATCATTATTAACCAATCCTTTTAAGGGTAGGGGATATAGTTCACTTTGTGAAATTCTCAATTCATAAAAGAAGAAGATCGAAACAAGTTGCATTAGTAGAAAAAGAAAAGATGGTTTTTTCTCACGATAGTTCAAGATTTAATATATTATTTTCTAGCTTCACCAAGTTTAATCAATTCCCAATGATCTAGTCCTTCACCCATTAGCCTACTCATTATAAAATATATCATCTATAGCAACTCTACTTTCAAATTAACAATTTACCCCTTATAAAAAATTAGGTTATTACATTCTCCCCGACTCAAAATGACGTTCGTCCTCGAACGGGTCTAGAATCATACCAGTAATATCAAATAGATGAGGATATTTTCCATGCATGTCCTCCTAAGAATCCTAAGTAGCCTCATCGTTTAGATGATTGCGCCATAAAACTTTGACTGAAGCTACCTTTTTTTACCTCAATTGTCGCAGTTGCCTATTAATAATAGATATCGGGTCTTGCTCATAAGTCAAATTCTCATCAAGCTCCACATCCTCTGGCTGGGTCTTATGACTATCATTGTGAACATATCTTCTTAGCATGGACACGTGAAATACAGGATGAACAGCAGACAACCTCGGAGGTAAAGCAAGTTTGTACGCGAACAACCCAATTTGATTCAAAATCTCATAAGGACCAATGTATCGAGGACTTAACTTACCTTTTCTGCCAAATATCGTAACTCCTTTCATTGGAGAAACTTTCAAAAAGAATTCCCTCCCTTCATGAACTTTCTTATCTGCATAGGATTCTTATCTACTTTGTGTTATCTAAAGCCGCTCTCGTATCAATGCAACTTTCTTCAATGCTTGTTGAACCAATCTGGACCTAATAGTTGTGCTTCACCAGGTTCAAACCATCCAACCAGTGATCGATACTTGCAACCATATAGAGCCTCATACGGAGCCATCTATATACTCGATTGGTAGCTATTATTATAAGTAAACTCTTCCAAAGGAAACTGGGCATCCAAATGACCACCAAAATCAATCACACAAGCTTTAAGCATGTCCTCCAAGATTTGAGTGACCCACTCAAAATATACGTCCGTTTGTGGTTGAAAGGTTGTACTCAACTCAACCTGTGAACCCAATGACTTCTGAAAAGACTTCCAAAACTCACCAGTGAATTGTGCACCTCAATTAGATAATTTAAATAGGCACACCATAAAGCCAAACTATCTCACAAAGGTAAATATCTGTTAAATACTTCGCGATATGAGTAACCCAAATTGGTATGAAATGGGCAGATTTTGTGAGTCTACCCACAATCACCCAAATTGAGTCATGTTTCTTCAAAGTATTCGAAAACCCAATGAAGAAATCCATAGTAATCCTTTCGCACTTCCACTATGGGATAATTAAGTTTTGCATTACTCCATTGGGTTTTTGACGTTCATATTTGACCTGTTGATAATTTAAGCAACTAGTTACATGTTTCAAATATCAGCCTTTATACCCTTCCACCAGTACAATCCATGCAAGTCTTGATACATCTTTGTAGCACCTGTGTGAATGGAGTATTGCGAGCTAGGAGCCTCTTCAAGAATTAGCTGCTTCATATCACCCACCATGGGAATATAGAGTCTACCGTGTTGAAGGAACACACCTTGACCATTAATGATAAATGACTTAATGCTACCAATTTGCACTCAATCTCGTAGTCTAGCAAGATAGGGATCTTCATATTGGAAAGTCTTAACTTGTCCAACTAGGGATGACTGAACCACCATACCTGCAAGTAGCCTGTCAAGAAATGTAGGATTAGTTCAGACTCCCTGGTTGGCTAATGCTTGAATATCTATAACCATAGGTCGCCTTTCAGTAGCAAATCGGGCCAAGCTACCCATAGACTTCCTACTCAAGGCGTCTTCCACCACATTCGCTTTCCCAGGATGATACAAAATAGTAAAATTATAATCTTTCAGATGACTCGCCATAAAGAAAGTGACACCAAATTTTGAGTGCAAATACGATCATAGATAATTCCAGGTCATGAATCAGATAATTTTTCTCATGAATGTTTAACTGTCGAGAAGCATAGGCCACTACTTTAACATTCTGCATTAAGACACAACCCAATCCAACTCGATACACATCAAAATAAAATGGTGAAACCACCCTCTACTTTAGGTAAGGTTAAAATCAGAGTTGTAGTCAAAGCATTCTTTAATTTCTAAAAAAACCTTCTTCACATTCATCTGACCACTGGAAAACCACACCTTTTTGAGTTAGATGATTCAAAGGAGCGGCTATCTTCAAGAAACCCTCTAAAAACCTCTTATAATATCCAGCTAATCCCAAGAAGCTATGTATCTCTGTAGGAGTAAAAAGTTGAAGCCAGTCTCGAACTACTTCTATCTTTTTTGGATCAATTTGAATTCCATTGTGTGACACCATGTGTCCCAAAAAAGAAATCGTGCCCAACCAAAACTCACATTTTGAGAACTTGGCATAAAGTTGTCATTCTCTAAGTGTCTATAGCACAACCCTTAGGTGTTGTTCTAACATGTTCTGCTTCACTCCGAGAGTAGACCAAAAATCATCAATAAAAACAATAACAAAATGGTCTAAGTATGACTTGAATACCCTGTTCATGAGGTCCATAAATGCAGCAAGCGCATTAGTCAGCTCAAAAGACATCACCAAAAATTCAAAATGTACATATCTGGTCTGAAAGGCCATCTTAAGATATCCTCAATCTTGATTCTTAGCTGATAATAACCAGATCTGAAGTCAATGTTGGAAAAGTGAGTAGCATCATGTTGTTGATCGAATAGATCATCAATACGAGGCAACAAATACTTATTCTTGATTGTTGCTTTATTCAACTGCCTGTAGTCAATGCACATGTTGCTTTATTCAACTGCCTGTAGTCAATGCACATTCTCATCGTGCCATCTTTCTTTTTCACAAATAACACAGGTGCAAGATAGGTTGGTAATCTACCAACTTATTGATCCATTAATTATGAATTATTGCTATGTTTTGATAAGATTTAGAGGTACATATTACCTTTATTAATGCAAATGCAAGTACTTTTCAAAAGTAGAAAACAAGATAATTGGACCCAAAAGAGCTTAAAAGAGTTAAAGAGAAAAGGTGTCTGAAAGAGAAGAAGAATTTGCCGAGAGGTGCGGTTGTCGTGCGATGTGCACAATAGTATGTGTTGTCTGCATCTCCCTTCACACATCATAGCTGAAGCAATTAGAGTCACTAGTCTGAGAACTGGAGTTGTGCAACACGCACAATGTATGGTGCAATTGCACGTCGTGCCGCACCACGCCCAAAGGGAATTTTTGTTAACTTTCAAGTGATGTTTTGGAAAGCTTCTAAAACCCAATTTGGGTAGTGTACCTGATAGTTTTTGACACATTATTGAAAATTTTACAACATAGAGAGTTTCCAAAAGAAGATAGAGAGCGTACTTGTATTCTTTTCATCTTCTACCTTGAGAATTCACCATTTTTGTACCAAATTAGCTTGGATTTGGATATTGGCATAACAATGAATGGAAATTTAAATTACCCAATTGGTATAATCTCTTATTTTCTTAGCATGAGTGGGTAATTTCCTTGTCTAGAGGTATGTGTATGATGAATATTTGAATTTGGGTATGGGCCTTGCTTAATTATTTTTATAATTGATAAATTGACATGGGTCTATTGAATTCCTCAAGTTTTAATGCTAAAATTGATGGTTGCAAATATTGGTTTAATTTACCTAATTGTGTTCTTTCTTGAAAGAGGAGTTCATAATTCGAAAGGAATTCAATAGTGGAAATTTGAGGTTTCCACCTTAGATTGAGGGTAGAAATAGCTTAATCGATGGAAACTCTCATCTAAGAGTCTAAGCTAGAAATAGTATGACTTTCCCAAGCTTGAATTGGTTGGTTTGTGTTGAAACCATGGTGATTGAGTAGAGACCATTGGATATATGTTTGGAAGATCAAGAGATTGACAAACATGACTAAAACCAATGCTACCCATATTGTTTGTTGAGAATTTTCATAATTAAGCAAGTACCCTAACCCCCATTCGAATCCCATCAAAAATATATGCCTAGTTGTCCTCTTATTTGATTACAACTCTCTTGTTAACGTTGCTTTCTAGTTTGAATTGCGATATTGCTAATTCCCCTTTTCTTGTTTCCTCCCAATTTTTACTTTTAGTTTATTGAGCATTTACTCTCTTGGTGAATATTAATCGGCTATCTTTTAGCAAATTATCATATCCACTCTCTGTGGGATCGACTTTGACACTCATCAAGAATATAAATTTGTTTTACTCTAACGATCGCTACCACCTCCTATTGTAGAGTGTTTTTGAGCGCTATCAAAAAATAGCACCATTTCCGTGGAGTGGTTTTTCAATTGCCAATTGATTGTCGTGTTACTTCACTTTGAAGAGTGTTTTTTGTTTTACATTTTTTGTTTTTTTTGACTGTTTAGACAGGGTGACCATGGCCGAAATGGGCGACCAAGAAAGCGTATATATATACATAGATGCAAATCACAAGCCTATAGTCCAAGGTGGGGTAGGTGCAATCCGCCTACCCGCCACGATCGACAATTTCGTATTTCATGTTACAAGCACCATGCTCCATCTAATCCAAATGAAAGGGTTATTTGGATGGTCTATGCATGAGGACACAAATAGACATATCCAAAACTTCATCAAGATATGTCAGCCCTTTAACATCACTAATATCTCCCAAGAATCCATCTGGATCCATTTATTTCCCTTCTCCCTCATAGGAGAAGCAACGGCTTGGTTAGAAGAGCTCCCAGAGGGCTTATTTACCTTATGGAATGGATTGGTAGAGGCAATTATGGTGCGATTCTTTCCTCCCTCTAGAATGATGCAATTGAGGGATGACACCATAAACTTTTGCCAATTCCCTGATGAGCCATTGCATGAAGCATGGCTAAGGTTCAAAAAGAATCTCTTATTATGTCCCAATTATGGGTTGCCTGACAATGTCCTTCTCTAAAGTTTTTACCAAGCCTTGAACACAATGAACAAATCTGTTGCAAAAAACTTTGCGGGCAGAACATTCATGGATCAACCATATAGTATTGCCTCGACTCTTCTAGAACGGATGACCAAGATGAATCGTGCTTGGCACACTAGAAAGGCAGATGTTCCCACGGGGGTGACTTCATCCATTATGACGAATGAAATAAGGTGCAAAGAAGAGGAGAGAGATGAGACAATGACCAAGATGATGACATAAATTGATCTCTTGGCTAAACACATGATGAGGGCTGGAAATACTAAGAGTGTGAATACTGTATATACTTCTGAGCTTAAAGCTAATGATGAGGATGTATTTACTATTGTGGATGGGAAGATTTTCTATCTTTTGGCGGGTTCTCGACCCGGGTATTGGCGCCCGAGGGATGAGAATCAAGGTTGGATCAAAGATAAAGAACATGAAGGACATTGGAGAGATTGTGAAAAAGAAGGTGATCGGTATAATCACCGAAGTTCAAATCCTTATGTGCCTCCACCTACGGCCGATGCCCATTCATATCAACCTACTGTGAGCAACCCCGGATATTCAAAAATCAAAGATATGTTGTCTTTAGTCTTGAAAAAGGTTGAGTCTACCGATAGTGAGGTGAAGGAGCTAAAGAGCAAGGTATCGACTCTTCATCAAATGGGGAGCTCACACTCGGCTTCTATCAAGCATCTTGAGGCATAAATGAATCATTTATCCTCACAAACAAATCCTTGAATGAAGGGACACTTCCAAGTGATACTACGGCGAACCCAAAGAACGATGTCCATATTATGGCAATGGTCATTAGGAGTGGAAGAATGTGTAGTGGGGTGAGGAAGCCATCTAATGAGGTTGTTGTGGAGCCAAATGATAAAATAGAAGAGGTGATTGTTCTTGAGAATGAAGTGGATGAAAATCCAGTGGTTGGGGTGAATCCTAGTGCACCCAACGTGAGCTTTAATGATGATAACATGAATAAAGAGAAGGATGAGGTTGATCCTCCTTGTCAAGTTGCTATTGATATCGAGGAGGAGGCTCCTAGTGTACCGAATGTGCCACAGCCTATGCCAAAAAGGCCCCCTTCTTATCCTCAAAGATTGACAAAGAAGAACGAGGAGAATCAATTCAAGAAATTCGTGGACATATTTAGCAAACTGTCCATAAACATCCCTTTGGTTGATGCATTAATGCAAATACTTGGGTACGCGAAGTTCATGAGGAGCTTCACAAGAAGAAGCGTGTAGTTGATATGGGCACCATGGAAATATCACACAGCTGTAGTGCTGTGATGACAAGCAATATTGCTCGAAAATGGGAAGATTCGGGTGCCTTAACCATTTCATGCACTATCGGGATGTTTGTGTTCTGGAAGGCTTTATGTGATTTAGGGGAAAGTATCAACTTGATGCCCCTAGTTATTTTCTAGAAGTTAGGCTTGGGTACTCCCAAGCCTACACCTATGAGATTACTCATGGCCAACAGGTCCATCAAATGACCGGTGGGGATTCTATTCGATGTATTGGTCAAGGTCGACAAGTTCATCCTACCTGCCAAATTTGTAGTTTTGGATTGTGATGTAGATCTTGAAGTGCCCATCATGTTAGGGCGACCATTATTGGCAACCGAGAGAGCTTTGGTTGATGTGGAGCTTGGGGAGTTCAAGTTTTGGGTTAGTAGCAAAGAAGTTACTTCTAATGTATGCCAAGCTACAAGGCCACTGGATGAGTTTTGAGTAGTGTCTGTGATCAATATCGAGGGCAAGTTAGTGGATGCCCATGATGAGCTTGAAATGAAAGAGGTACCCGAGCCTGTGAGGTTGTCATCGTGGCAACAAGATAATGTGATAAAGATGTTAAAGGAGCATTTCTCTTTCTAGGATAGGGCCACGCCAATTCAATTGGCATGCTTCCGGATAATGGTTAAGGATGGAGGTACTATCGTCGAGTTGCGATGTAAAATCAAGCACTTCTTGAGAGGAAACGCAAGTGTTTTTACTTTTTATTTTAATTATCTTTTATTATCTTTGGTGTGTTTTAGGAATGCATGGAGAGGAAAAATGACTAAGTGGAAAAACAAGCCAAGCAGGCACGTGCAGAAGGTCGTGTGGTCCGCACTAGCAGTTGTGTGCATCACACGGGGTAACGCATGCCAAACTAGAGGCCTGCGAATAAAAATGAAAATTGGAGGTGATATGCGATAGGCTGTGCGAGTCGCACACACCATTGTGCGTGTCACACCTCCACCGCACTCAAGTCAAAAAGTTATGAAATTTCTAGGTGAGAAATTGGTTGGTGCAAAGTGATGTGCGAGCCGCACTTTGGCTTGTGCGAATCATACGCCACGGCATACCAAGGTAAGTTTTTAAATTTTTTGTTGAACGACCCAACCCGGAGACCGACCCTGCGACCTTTCTTCTTCTTTTCCTTCTTATAAATTGTCACCCCCATTCTTTTCGCCCATAACTTACACAAAAACCTCTACTATTCCCTCTTAAATTCTCTAAAATCCCTCAAACTTCTCCTAAAATCTTCTTCTCTCTCACCAAATCTCTTCACTGTCGCATTTTTGCCCAGTCGCCGCTATTTTTCTCTGGTCAAAAAGTGGGTCTCCATTGTTGGCACCCCAAAAGCTTTAATTTTTGCTTCCTACCCTCTCATCTTCACTTGTGGTAAGTTCATTGATGTTAAATATGTATTTTTATAGAGATTGGGAACTCATATCATAAAGCATGCTCATTAAATCTTCCATGTTAAATTTGGGTGAGATTCAAAAAATTTGGGTCCCCAATTTTGGTGCATATTGTTGATTTTGCTTAAGATTCACTTGCTAAAACTTGATGTGATGATGATGCATGGAAATTGTGTTAGTTCTTAGCCTTAAATTTTGTATTTGGGTGAAGTTTGAGTAACCCACTTGAGTTGGTGCATGATTTGGCCCTATGATAGATTCGGTGACGTCATTCTTAAGGGCAAATCGTCATCTTCCCAAGGTTTTTGTTAAATCATGATGTCTGGGGCTGAAATTATTCTTACCACCGAGCCCATGTGTTGTTTGATTGAATATGCTTATTGGGCTAATGTTGTGGTTGAGGGGTATGAAATTGTTGATTGATTAAATATGCCTCTTGATTTGTATATTGAAGGCTTGTGTTTCTAATGATAGATGGGGTAACGTCCTTCTTAAGGAAAATTGTTGAGCCTATCCTTGATTTTTAAATTGTATTGAAAGATTTCGGGGAAGTCTAAGTACCTGGATGATTTGTTTGATGTCAAAGAATGCTTAGGGCCTGTTGATAATGTTGGTTTGTTGTCGTGGTGCCAAGTGCATTCCACAGATATTGATTTGCGAGTCACATACGTAACACACATGGAAACAAGTAATTTCAAAATTCCATATGTTCCCATGTGCATTTCGCATGCGACACACATATCTCTATGTGCAAAATGCACAAGGCATCGCACCTTGATGTTATAGGTTGCCAGTTTACTGTTTTGAGGGGAAAGGCTTATGCAATGCGCACAATTGTTGGTGTGAATTACATCGGCCATCGCACTCTGAGGCTACTTCAACAGAGGTTTCTGGTAGCCTGTGCGAAGCCATGTGTGACGCGCACTTCTCATGGTGCAGTATGCACGTGAATCGCATAGGCCATCAGTCACCTGATATATTTTTATTCTCCTTTGCATTGCGTTTCTTTTTAATTCTTTAACTTTTTGTAGTATGTTCTTCTTTTATTAACTCAAAAATACAACAAGATTTTGCTATCTCCTTTTAGTACTCACAATCGTCCTATGCAGACTATGTATTCTAGCGGGAGAAACACAGGGCAGAACTAAAGGATGCAACCAACTCCTCCCACCTCCACTTCCACCTCCAAGGGAAAGAAGAAAGCCTCAGTTGATCCACCAGTACCTCCCCGTGTGCAAGTCTCGGAGGAGGAGAGGATTCATTTTAGGGTTGAAGGTATGAAGTCCATCTATGACCGTGATAACAAAAGAACCTTCAACACGAAGAAGAGCTTCAACTTAGCAGAAGTTGGGGATGATCTACCCAACATACCCCAATAGTTCACCAACCGTCAGTGGTACCCATTCCAAGAGGTACACGAAGGTTACTATGAGGAGGTGGTTCGAGAATTCTTTGACTCCTATCAGGCCAAGCAGGATTCTAAGGGGTATAAGGTCAATGTGGAGGTCTTTCCTAATTTAGATTCAGTCACCATTTGGGGCAAGGAAATTCACATCACTCCCACTGATATCAATGCCATCTATTGGGGCAAGCTAATTGAGCCTGCGCCTGCACTCTTGGTTAAGTTGAATGCTGATCGGAAGCCATTTGATTGAGCTGCCCTTATTATTGCTCCTGAGACTCCCATATGGGCCACTATGGGGGAGATATTCTAAGGCATACTCTATACTTCGAGGCCCGCCTTTGGTATGACTTTGTTCGCTCCTAATCCATGCCTTCTCAGAATGACCAAAAGGTTACCCAGGATGGAGCCATTTTTCTAGCCTCCATTATGGTAGGGTACCATGTTAACTTTGGGGAGATCGCGGCTATGGTGATAAGGATAAAATCACGTAAGGGTGGTGACTCATTCCCCTACCCTGTGCTCATCAGCAAGCTTTGTGCAAAGGAGGGAATTTCCTACTTAAGCTTTGACAAGACTACCCCTGCCACTGGTGTGCTTGACCTCAACAAGAAAACATACATGGATGCTCATAGGTTTAAGAGGCAGAAACTGCAGCCCTTGGAGGATATTGAGGGTGGAGATTCTGATGTTGAGCCCATTGATTCCTCCCCTTCTAGATCAGCTTCAAAAGCACCTACTCCCTCGGTGTCAGGAAATCATCCAGCTGCTACACCTTAGGGACCCCCACAGTCTTTATCGACTTTGACCAAAGAGGGCCTACAAAAGATGGTTTACCTAACCTATTCTCATGATAGGCAGTTTACTGACTTAGCAAAAAAGCCACCCGTCTAATTCAGAAGGCTGTCAAAAAAGTCATGAAGAAGGTGGTGAATAGCGTGAGCAACCTTTGCAAGAGGGTGGATACCATTGAGGGGATCGTGAAGGATATCAAGAAGGATTTTGACAAGGTAAAAAAGAAGGCCCGATTGATGATGCAAACTTGAGTGCCTTGAATGAGGCCATGACTCAGCCTCGTCACACTTCCGGGCCCATGGATGAGTTGTTCGCTACTTATACTGACGATGATGAAGAATTGGCTGATGATCAGGATCCAGTGTTCTAGCAGGTGCTCAGAGAGTCATCTTATAGCTCATTCCCGCCAAGGCAAAGAAGGTTTTAGTGCAGTGACGGCGGAGTAGGCAGATGACGCGGAGGAGTAGCGTTACAGGGAGTTTTTGCATCCTTTCCTTTATGTTTGAGCTTAAGCATTAACGGCAATGCTTTATTCTTGTGGGGAAGGTGGTGTATTCTTATTATTGTTGTTGGTGGCCCGTGTCAAGCTTTTGGATATTGTTTTTATTGCCTTTATCGGGCCTTGATATTTTTATTTCCCTGCTAGACATTTTATTTGGCCCTTGTCGAGCGTGTGTTGGATGATTGTGATATTTTCCTTGTCGGGCCTTTTATTTTGTTTATTTGGTTTTAGTGCTTTAACTGTGCCCTTGCCGAGCTTGATCTTTTATTTTGTTTATTAGGTTGTTAGTGCTTTAACTGTACCCTTGCCAGGCTTGATGCTTTATTTTTGTTGATGATTTTGCTATATTTCTGAGTTGGTCCTACACCATTCATTATTTCATCACTCGTGCTTTGCAAACGTGCTTAATGCCTACACCAAGGCTTGTTTTCAAAAAATTCATGAGCGTTTAAATTTTTAGTCACCTTGTTAATAGTAGATCAGTGAATAAACTCCAAGGATTTTCTTCATACCACGGTTCTTTCTCAAGGAGCAAATTATTTCTTTTATTTTATTTTTATTTCTTTTGTTTATTTTTGTGTCGAATCGGGTTGGTGTTTCCATATGATAGAGTGAGAGATAACTTTCTTAAAGAAAATGTCAAGTTTTAGTTTAAATTTGAGTCCGTGATTTGCTTGCCTCGAAATAGGCCCACCAAAAACAATTCTTGGCAAAAAAATTTTGAAAATTGAAGAAAAGAGGGAAAATAATTTTCAGTAAAGCATTCTCTTGTCATGACTTGCACACTCCCTGTTTGGCTTGATTGATTCACAAAAGAGTATGTAAAGATGTAACACCTCTGAATTCAGACCAGTATTTAAATCCAGAACTCAGAAAGAACTTAGAAAATTCCATCTCCAGTCAAACCCCACGGGCTTACCCACGAGCGTCGTGAACACGATGGCCCATTGGGGTCCCCATGGGAAGATCCCAGAGGCTCTGTCAGCTTACCTAATCTAGACAGGGGTCCTCACAGGCATTAGAGGTCCGACAGGCCGTGGGGCAGCCCACAGTAAATCGCCAGTGCCCCATCCAAGCCTCATTTGTCCCTACGGGCAGTCATCACGGCCGTCGTGGATGTGACGGGACATGGGAGCCATCGTGGGGACTGTCCAGAGGACCAGCCCAGTCTACCCTATTTCGACGTCCTGGCCGACAGGCCATCTCAAGTCCGACGCCCGTTGGGCGGCCTGTTCGGTGGAAGAAAATCTACAATTTCTGTTTTAAGTTTGGGGCATTCCGGTCTTTTCCCATTTCTTTTAACACCGACTCTAAGTTGTTTTGGGGGTAATTAAGGGGGTTTTTATGCTTTTTTCCTCATAACTCCTAAACTAAATCGACACTTAGAAAATTCTAAAAGAAACGAAGTGTTTCCTCTAAAGAACAAGCAAGAGGGTTTTCTTCAAGTTCATCCCCAAATCTAAAAGTTCATCCGTTGATAAGATCTCGATTAGGGAGACTAATCAAAATGAAACGCGAAATTGAAATAAGCAAAACATATACAGATTAACACTAAGAAATTGCAATTATGGGCAACAAGGGACTTTATACCCTCACCTCCCAATTGATTACAATAACCAAATGATAAACCAACTTGAATCAACAAGGCAGAAGTACTCTAAATGAATCCACAAATAAGTATTCTCATGTAAAATTCAAGCAAAAGAAGTTATCAAGCAACCAAGGGAATCCGCCCTTAATCACTCACCTAAACTATTAGAAATCCACCCAATAGTACTATTAGGAATCCACCCAATAGTACTATTAGGAATCCACCCAATAGATCTCTACACTATATTAACTAATAGGGATTCCACCCTCTACAAGCTAACAGGCTAAAATCTCAAAGAGATAATTCCATATCAATTCATCAACAACTAAGGAGCTAAAAGGAAGGGAACCCCTATTTATAGATATTATATTAAGGCCCAATAGTGACCTTGGAAGACTACAAAGTTAGCCCATGATAGGTCTTGTGCGAGCTAAGGTGTGTTTGAGGTGCCAAATGCACTAGCCAATGTGTTGGTTGCACCTTGATGTGCGGAGTGGTGTGCATTTCACACCAACTAATGTGCGTGTCGCACCTGGGTCGCACCACTGGGTAGATTTACTGCATCTTCTTCTTTGCTCCACGCGATCATCCAAATGTAGAATTGCTTCACTTGTAGTGTAATGAGGCTCTTCCAAGCTCCCTTTTATGCTCTAAGGGTGAGTGTGGCTTGGATCCTCTTGTCTAGACCTTGAAGTATAGGTCTAAAATGAATGTCGTTGGGCGATATCATACCATCCTCCCCTTCTTGAAAAGGATTCGTCCTCAAATCCAAACCTTGCAAAAACATAGGAAGGACAAACAACCACAAATTCCTCATGGTATGAGGGTTAGCACATGGGTTAGCACAAGAAATAGTAGGCCAAAGTGGCACATCCTCAAGGAACAACTAAATATTCCCCATTGTAATGACATTGAAGTCAATATATGGAGTACAAGAGAATTGGTTATTCCACTCAACCAAAAGATAGGACCATCCAAAGGGTGGTATTATTAAAAGTTCACATACCCATGACGGGTCTCCGGGGTCAAATGGATACGAACCCCACTTATCTTTGTCACACAAATAAGGGTGAGACCCAATAACAAGCCTACCCCTCTCCAATGCATCTTTAAGGTAAACATAGACATCATGGAATGCAAAGAGGTAGTAGAGAAAGATGTTTAGCATTCTAGCCTCATCCAAGGTGTTTCCACATGCAAGAATACCATCAAGCCCAAGAAATGTATCAAGCAAACCACAACAAGGTGGAACACATAACGATGAAGTGATAGCATTTGGACATGCTTCACCTTATCTTTTCACATGATTCAAGTTTGCATAAGATGTATACTCAACACGCTCATGAATAATATCATATGCAAAAAGATAGTAAAGAAAGGTAACAAGATCACTAGTGTCAATCATGGTGTCCTCATATGCAAGTTTATAATTAGATACAAGGATCCTAACAAGAACATTCTCACATGTTTGGACACATGACATCAACTTGCGGTTCATCACACAAGTGTCACCTTTTCTTTTCAAACAACTCCTCAAAGGGAGGGTATCTTTCAATGGAGTCATGCTATAAAGAATGATGTGAAATCCATAAGAACCCAATTCACTCCTAATCAAATGGTCTTCTCAAGAAGTTGGGGTCCTTCCATTTATGGCACTAAGCATACTCCCAAGAGTCTCATTTGATACTACAAATTGTCCAACCCTATGAAGGTGACAAGAAGTATTGAACATCTAAGGACTCTCCCAAAAACAAGTAAGAAACTTAACATCCATAAGTTGTGGCTCACACAACTTAAGCACGAGTGTGTCAAACAAGGATGCAAGTATATAGTTAACACCCAAAGTAGGCAATGACACATTTTCCCTAGGTGTCACAAGCATGATATCACCCACTAGCAAGGGTTCATCAAATGCAAACAAGTAGTAGAGAAAGGATTGAAGATCACCAAACTTATTCCAAGTGTTCTCAATTGTAAGTTCATACTTCAAACTTTGGATGCTAGCAAGAAGTTCATCACTATTTAGAACACAAGGAGGGGAGATAAGGTATTTCAAGTACAATTCACCTTCCTTTCTCAAACAAGCTCCTGAAGGGAGTGTATCAACACATGGATTTATACCACTAGAGATATTGAAGGAACTATGGGTCACATTGTCTTTCAACAAGTAGTCCTCCCAAAAAGTTGGGTTCTCCCTATTCATGATTCGTAGCATACTCCTAAGAGTCCATCCTAACATTTCAACTTGTCCATCCACATGAGTGTGACAAGGAGTAGGAAACAAAAGTTGGGCATCAAGTACGCCCCATGGACTTTTTCAAAAGAAACAAATAAAGGGGGCTTCCGGGTTGCGGAGCTCACATAATTTAAGCATAGCATCAACAAACTATGATGAGGTTTGAGACAGATCGACACTTTCAAGGTAGGAGATAAAGTCACACAATTTAAAGGATTGGCCTACCATAGGGAAAATGTCATAATGACTCCAAGGGTCACTTAAAATAGGAGGGAATGGATACATACCTTGGGGTTGAGGTGTCAATTTGGCATGCTTGTGTCTCAACCATGGCTCGTAAAGTGTTCCCATCTCAAGCATCATCTTGGACCAATAGGATTGGTCCTTCTTTTTCTTTCTCAAGTTGGAATCCATAGAGTTGGATCCCATTAGGCTTCCAATTCCTTCTTGGTGAGGTGATCCGTTAGGAACCTCTTTGGAAAGTATTCCTTCATGAACCTGCAAAAGAGAAGAGGTGGTACTAGGCAAAATGCTAGTACTTTGGTTAGTGTGCAATACAAGATCCGTGTTGGTGAGTCCCACTAAGAAGTGTTCCTCATCCACACCTTTCAAACATTTGCTTGGCCCCACATTCACAAACAAGGCATCTTCTTCATTAGCCAATCCCTTTTCCTTATGCGTATGCAACATTTCTTTCTCATGCTTCTCCATTTCTTCCCTTTGGATTACTTCCCGAAGTTCTCTCATGATTTTATAGTCCTCACTCACTTGATGGGGTGTCAAAGGTGCAAGATTATGATTTCATCCTCCAAACACAAATAAGTATTTGTTAGACCCCTTTTGATATTGGACATCCCTATCAACTTGCCATGGTTTTCTAAGCAATACATGACATGTTAGCATGGGCATGGGCATGGGCATGACATCACATAGGATTTCATCTTGATAATTGCCAATGCTAAACTTTATGACTACTTGCTCGGTTACCTCCACTTTATCACTCTCCTTGAGACATTGGAGCTTATATGGATTGGGGTGCTTTTGTGTAGGAAGCTTCATTCAGAAAGCCGTCCCATTACTTACATAATTAGCTCTACTCTTACTATCAACAACCAAGGAACATACCTTATCCATGATCTTACACCTAGTATGAAATAGGTTCACACTTTGGTTAAGTTCCTCTCTAGAAAGGTCCTCCATGATTTGTCTTAAGGCACAAGAGAAGTTCAAGTCCTCCAATTGTTCATCATCTCCTTTCGAGATTGCTTCCCCATGCCTAATTTTAGGCTCATTATCAACACCCTTCACCTCACACTATATCACATTGTGAGTACAAGATTCATCACAAATGGATACAATTGGCCTCCAATAAGGACATTCACTTGCAATGTGCCCTCTACCTTGACATTTAGAACATTTAATGTTAGAAGGATGGGGGAAGTTAGGATTAACACAAATACCTCCTTTAGTTTGATCTTCTCATCTTGTGTTGTAGTTAGCTTGAGTAGCTTGACTACTATCTTTGTAACTTGAAAGACTCACTTGGATGGTATTCAACCCTCTATCTTGGTCCTCACGATCTCCATGACGATCATAATATCTGGTACCATATCGATCTCCATATTAATCATCATGTCGATCACCATATCTATCACAATATCGATCACCATAACGCTCATCATATTGACCATCATATCTATCATCATAGTGATCAACTCAAGCTCCATACCCTTTCCATTTGGTACCTTGGTTTCAACCATAGCCTTCGGGTTGCACTCTTCCTCTTGGTGCACCATAACCATATTTACCAATATGTTGAGGTCTATCCCAATACCTATTAGCATGTGTCTCATCCTCTATCTCTTCGTAGAGAGGGTTTTGGTATTGGTTATCTTGGTAAGGCTCTTGGTTTGGATAATGTGGTACATGCAAGGAAGCATGTGATGCATTTCATAGTGGAGTTCGGTTTTGAGTTGTTACAAAGGAAGGTTTCCCTTGTAGGAGGTGATTTGGTTGGTAATTTAGGTAAGGAGGGGTTTGTCTAACATTACTCGGGAAGTTAGACATTTGGAAATGGGGATGTTGGATATGTGGAGTGGGATTTTGAGTGGCTTGGGGGTAGCATGACTCATGTGCTTGCCCCCTAGTGATCCTCATCAAGGAATTTGGATTCCTATTTGCTCCCGATCCATAGGTAGTATGAGGTGCACCTTCCGGGCTTCTAACCTTGCCATAAGCAATCCTATTATCATGAACATCCATCCTTTCATTCATCTTTGTCAATTTCCTTACCCATTCGTCATAGGACTCCACATGATATATTGAAACCTTCCCTTTTAGGGGCATGTTCAATGGACTTATACATTTGTGCCTGCAAAATGAACAAACAACGTTAGTAGTAAAGTTCCTCACGCCTCTTGTATGTAGACGCTCACCTTACCTTCTATGGCTTCTTCCCGAAGTTGGTCTCAAACTTGCATCGCCTTTACTTCACAAGGATTACTAATTCTTTGTGGAAGAATAGATTCTTGTTTAATCAAGGAAGGATGGCTCAAAGCAAACTACGGGCGAAGCCAAGAAGTTGTACAACGAGTTTGTAAACGATAAAAGCTTTGAAAGAAGAAGCACGAAATGAAAATGGACACAAGAACTAATCACAACTAAGTAGATCAACTACTTGTTGATAATTAGCTTTAAGAGTTCTATTTGATAAGAAGAATCAAAGAAAGAAAACAAAGAAGATAGAACCTGAGATTTGTCGGAGCAAATCGGGTTTGCAATTGTTCATTGGTGCGGAGGCTGGTGCGAAATGCATTAGGAGAAGTGCCCAACGCACCTCATTTCGCACAACCAAACCAGAAACCAACTTGTCCTTGGTGCGAAGCTTGTGCGAAACGCACCAAGCAATGTGCTGGTTGCACGTCGCGCTGCACAGCCATAAACAGAACACCTGAAGCTTCCGATTTTTCAGCTTTTTCTGATTTTTTTGGTACTTTTTGCTCCTAGTACTTGCACTTTTTGGTAAATTCTCTTTTGTACAAACACAAGTACTCTTTTCCTTTACTTCTTCTTTGGATCAAACACCTTTAATTCCACTTCTTCTTCTCCAAGACACTATGAACACCAAGAACATGAAGAACATCTCAAAATATGAAACTTAAGATTTTTAACTCGGATTTTCTTCAAATTTGATATTTGAACTCCCGTTGGCTAGGAGAACAAAGCCCAATATGTATTAACACCAATTAAAACCCAATCAAACCCAGATTTGAAATCCTCTTTCTTCAAGGTATGAAGAACACCATGAACATGAAGAACATTCAAATTTTGAACCCAATGGATTTCAACTCCGATTCGTACCAAATTTGAGATTTAAACTCCTTATGATAGGGAGAACAAACCCCAAAACTTTTGAGCCTCCAATTTCACCCAAATCTTAAACTCACTTGTTGGACCTTCAAGCTTTTCTTCACTCAACAATGGTGAAAACTTCAAATCTTCTCCAAACAAGCTCAAATTTCAGATCTAAACTCAATCAATAATAAAGAACACGATTCTAGTATTAGAAACTCAAACAAAACACAAAATCAAAATATTTTTTGCAGATTTTTCCAAAAACATTTTTCTTCAATATTTTTTTGAAATTTTCAGATTTATGAACCTATGATTAAGAATTGTGGGAACAACTCATTAGCCTAAGCTCTGATACCAAATGATAAGATCTCGATTAGGGAGACTAATCAAAATCAAATACGGAACTGAAATAAGCAAAACATATACGGATTAACACTAAGAAATTGTAATTATGAGCAACAAGGGACTTTATACCCTCACCTCCCAATTGATTACAATAACCAAATCATAAACCAACTTGAATCAACAAGGCATAAGTACTCTAAATGAATCCATAAATAAGTATTCTCATGTAAAATTCAAGAAAAAGAAGTTATCAAGCAACCAAGGGAATTCACCCTTAATCACTCACCTAAACTATTAGGAATCCACCCAATAGTACTGTTAGGAATCCACCCAATAGATTTCTACACTACATTAACTAATAGGGATTCCATGCTCTACAAGCTAACAAGATAAAATCTCAAAGAGATAATTCCATATCAATTCATCAACTAAGGAGCTAAAGGGAAGGGAACCCCAATTTATAGATATTATATTAAGTCCCAAAACTGACTTTGGAAGACTACATAGTTGGCCCATGATGGGTCTTGTGCGAGCTGAGGTGCGTTTAAGGTGCCAAATGCACCAGCCAATGTGTTGGTCTCACCTTGATGTGCGGAGTGGTGTTCATTTCGCGCCAACTGATGTGCGTGTCTCCCTGGGTCGCACCACTGGGCAGATTCACTGGAAGCCTCTTCTTTGCTCCACGCGATCATCCAAATGTAGAATTGTTTCACTTGTAGTGTAATAACGCTCTTCCAAGCTCCCTTTTGTGCTCCAAGGGTGAGTGTGGCTTGGATTCTCTTGTCTAGACCTTGAAGTATAGGTCTAGCATGAATGTCATTGGCGGATATCATATCTTCCGTAGAATCTCCTTCCAGGTATGTGGGATTTCATCATTGGGTTCCTTTTATCCATTGAGTCCCTAGACTCAGTTCAGTTCTTCAGTTTTCAGCTAGTTCTTCAAACCTAGGGTTCCTAAATGTTATGAAATCATTGAAATTCAGGTTCTATTGCTTGTATGATATTTATGACATGTTTTCTTGGGAACCTAGGATAGTCATGTGTACAGAGTTCAGTAACCCTAGTATGTGTGATTTCCAGTACTCAAATTTACACTTGCTAGTCAGATGATTCAGTCAATTATGCTTCAGAATTAGAATGTTATCAGTTTCAGTATTATTACTTCATTCTCAGATGATTATCAGTATTTGAGCTATCCAGCACTTCAGATTTTGCATTTATTGGTTATGTATTCAGTTGGGTGTAGACTTAGCACTGTGGACGAAGGGATGAAGGCTCACCTGTCAATTTAGGCTGAGACCTTTAGTAGCGTCCTTGAGTCCCAAAACTACGGCGCCACCGTAGGTTCTAAAGGGGTCACCTGTCAGATTAGGCATGACACCCTTGTCCCTTGTGAACATCAGCTTAATGGATCCACGTCAGAATAGTTTGTACCTTTGGCAAGGTATGAACACCCTTCCATACAGGGTTACAGGTTGGCCCTACAGTTAGCTCAGCTTGGGGTATGTCAGTTAACAGTAACTCCCACAGTCACACTCAGCATTGCATTGACCTTGTACTCAGTTATTCAGTTCAACTTAGCATATTATGATATTCATATTCAGATACTTGGTCATTGCATTTAGATATCCTTCAGTTCATGTTTCAGTATATACTTCTGTGTCAGTATTCATATTTTACAGCTTTGGTTATACATGTCGCATGCTCAGTATATCCTAAGTACTGACGCATACTTTTGTGCTACATCATTTTATGATGTAAGTTCAGGCGCTCAGCATCTGGACTGCACTTAGTATAATTTCGTAGTCCCTACTCAGCAGCATTAGTGGCGAGTCCTCATAGTCCGAGGACGATAGTTATGTTTATTCTCTTTGCATTATATTTTAGTTTTCAGACTTTTAAAGTTAGCTGGGGGTCTGTCCCAGCAATTCATTTCAGTTAGAGGCTTTTAGACATAGACTAGAATCAGCTTTTCACTATTTCAGTTTACTTTCAGACATATCATATTTACATATCTTTGTATATATATTCAGACATGTTTGGATTCTTTTCCAACTTCTATATAATTTAAATCAACTCAGTTTTCTGCTCAGTAAATTTTATCAGAAATTATCTAGAATAGCCAGGCCATGGGTTAGCTTGGGGTGTGAATAACTTGGTATCAGAGCATAAGGTTCAAGTGTCCTAGTGTGTCTGAAATTCACGTCAAATAGAGTTTTCATCATGGATGTGAAGTGCACCACACTTATGGGGGAGAAGCTATGAGATATCTTTAGGAAAAACTTCACTTCCTTCTTTTCCAGCTCGTGCTATAGAGTATGAACTCTATTTAATCTCTTTCTAATTCATGCTCTACATGTTTCAGAAAATGCCTCCCAGAAGAGCCAACGCAAGGAATCAATCGGGACCAGCAGCTCCACCAGACCCTCTGAATGAGCAAGTTACCTATTCTGAATTCAGGGCTGCATTTCAAGTGCTTGCTAAGACCATGACCATCCAGGTCAACCAGCAAGCTGTGGCACCAGCTCCACCTCAGACCAACACTACCGCAGCTAGAATCTGGGACTTCACTCGAATGAACCCTCCAAAGTTTCATAGGTTCAAGTTAGAGGAGGACCCAAAAGAGTTATTTGATGACATTCAGAAGGTGACAAATATTATGGGTGTCACTCCAGTCGAGAGTGCAGACTAAGCCGCTTACCAGCTGAAAGGAGTTGCTTATACTTAGTACCAGCAGTGGAAGGAATCCCATTGTGCTAATGCAAGTCCGATGACTTGGAACCACTTCAAGACTGCATTTCTGGACAGATTTTTACCACTTGAGCTCAAGGAGACCAAGGTCCAAGAGTTCATTAATTTGAAGCAGAATGATATGAGTGTGAAGGAGTATGCACTCAAGTTTACTCAGCTATCTAAGTATGCTCCGACAATGGTAGCTGACTCCAAAGCCTGTATGAGTAAGTTCATGTCGGGAGTATCCGATGATGCGGTTAAGTAGTGCAAGACTGCCATTCTAGTGAAGGAGATGGATATCTCAAGGTTGGTTACTTACGCTCAACAGATCAAAGAGGAAAAGATCAAGGAAAGGGGAGGAGACAGTAAGAGAGCTAGAACAGGTGACTTTAGTTACTCTCATCAGATGTCAAAGGGTGTCAACCGCTCTTAGTTCCATCAAAAATCATCAGCTCCAGCCCCATCTTATGCTAGTGCTCTGGTACCCAAGTTCAGACAGGATTGACGGGATAGGCTGCCAGGCTCTAAGTCCCAAGGTAGTGTCACTGGAGGGCGCACTCATCCAACTTGCAAGAAGTATGGTAAGAACTACTAGGGTGAGTGTATGAAAGGTAGTGGGAATTGTTTCGGGTGTGGCAAGCCAGGCCACAGGATGAAAGACTACCCAATGACTTCTCAGAAGGGCAGGGATACTCGCACCCAGAATAAGGCTAGTTCTACAGCAGCTCCAGTAGGTCACCCTACTCAGTAGGATGCCCCTTCTAATACAGGTGATGGTCAGTGCCAAAATAGGCTTTATGCCCTTCAGGCTTGATAGGACTAGGAGGATTCTCCCGATGTGATCACGGGTACATTATGAGTTTTCAATACTGATATTTATGCATTATTAGATCCCAGACCTACACTTTACTTTGTGACTCTTTTTATAGTAGTAGACTTTGGTGTCAGTCCAGAAGTCCTCCCAGAACCTTCTCAGTCTCTACTCTAGTCGGTGAACCACTTATAGCTAGATGGGTATACAGAAATTGCCCTGTCATATTTTCCCAGAAAGTCACCTCAGTCAATCTTGTAGAGTTAGAAATGATTGATTTTGATATCATTCTAGGCATGGATTGGTTACACTCCTATTATGCCTCAGTTGATTGTAGAACTAGGATCGTTCATTTTTAGTTTCTAAATAAGTCAGTCTTAGAATGGAAGGGGAATACCACAGTGCATATGGGTCGATTCATCTCTTACCTTAAGGCTAGAAAAATGATCTCCAAAGGGTATATCTATCATCTTGTTTGGGTTAAGGATTCAAACTCTAAGACCCTAAATCTTGAGTCAGTCCAAGTTGTGAATGAATTCTCAGAAGTGTTTCCAGAAGATCTTCCTGGAATTTCTCCCAAAAGGGAAATCGACTTCGGAATAGATCTCCTTTCAGATACCCAGCCTATCTCGATTCCTCCTTACAAAATGGATCCAGTTAAGCTTAAGGAATTAAAAGAATAGTTGAAAGACCTTCTAGATAAGGGCTTCATCAGACCCAGCATCTCTCCGTGGGGTGATCCAGTATTGTTCGTGCGTAAGAAAGAGGTTCTCTCAGGATGTGTATTGACTACCATCAGTTGAACAAGGTCACAATCAAAAATAAGTACCTCATCCCCAGGATTGATGGTTTGTTCGACCTACTTCAGAGTGCTAGTTGTTTCTCTAAGATAGACTTCAGATCAAGCTATCATCAGCTTAGAGTCAGAAATTGTGACATTGCAAAGACAGCTTGTAAAACTCGGTATGGTCATTACGAATTGTAGTTATGTCATTTGGACTAACAAATGCTCCTACAACTTTCATGGATTTGATGAACAGAGTGTTCAGGAAGTACATAGACTTATTTGTCATTGTCTTCATCGATGATATAGTCATATACCCTCATAGCAAGGAAGATCATGCAGACTGAAAAACGCTCAACTTATGGCTCTCAAATTAGGAGGTCACGACGATCGCGTAGTCAAAACAAAATTTATAAACCCAATGGATGTCGGGGTCATACCCAAGGGACCTGATTTAGCTCATTAGAGATTGTGCGAAGTGATTTCAAAGTGAGAGTAGTTGTTCAACAAAACTAAACAATAAAATGGGGGAATTGGGAAAGTTGTCACTACTAACTCAATTCAAATAAAAACTATAAAATCGAGATGGGTG
The DNA here is from genome assembly GCA_003996215.1 of Jaltomata sinuosa. Lineage (NCBI taxonomy): Eukaryota > Viridiplantae > Streptophyta > Magnoliopsida > Solanales > Solanaceae > Jaltomata > Jaltomata sinuosa. The sequence continues at coordinate 261,689 of QJPP01001220.1, read as the reverse complement.
TACCAATAAGAACTAGATGACTAGGGGTGCATTTCCGATGGGCATTCGCTATAGGATAAGGTAGTCACTACTTCACTTAAATTCTCACCTATTGACACCGGTAGCGTTAGTCATAAGTGTGGAATGCTATCTCTCGATCAACATACATATATCCGATGATTTCGATTAGAACATCATTCGGTGTGCTAAATAACCAACCAACATTTGCTTGGGAAGGTCGTCCTATCTCTAACTCGGACCCTTAAATGAGAGATTCTGCGATTGGAGCTATGTCTAGCCTCCAATCTAAGTGGATTCTCAAGTACCCACTAGCAATTTCACATCCACAACTACAAAATTCTCTCTCGAGCAATTATATAGCCAAGTAAGGTAAATTCATGTTTGCAACCACAAATTATTAGATTAGAACATGGTGAAATTACTAGACCCATATCAGATAAGCAATTATAAAAGTGAATTAGCAATACCCACACCCATTAGCTACACACCCATCATCAATACACCCCTAGACAAGAGAAATTAGCCACTCATAGAAGGGGGAGAAGATATACCAACTGGGTAAATCAAATTCACATCCATTGTAGTTGATTCTCAAGTTCTAGAGTCAAATTAGGTACACAATTTGTTAACCAAAAGATTGGATTGAAAACCCTCTCAATGGAGATGGAGAAAATTGTTTACAAGCCAAAAATATCTTCAAGTTCTCTATTGAAATTCTCTACTCAAAATTGTATCTACAAAATAAGCCTAAAATTGCCTTTTATATGTTCCCAAAATCGTCACATAAATTTAGGACAAAATTGCCCTCCAGGTGGTGTGCGACAGTGCATGCGGTTCACACGTCACAGTGTGCGCGTCGCACACCTGCTTCAGGTTGACCAGTGACTTCAGCCGCTCAAGTAGGTTTTGTGCAAAAGTGGTGCATTTCGCACCACGAAATGTGCGCATCGCATGGCGACCGCACTCCTTAGCAGTCTAACTAATTGGATACTCTATAACTCTTATCTTAGAGGCAAAACATAGCTCAGGGGTATAAAAAAAACATTGTATATCTCATTGGGTAATAATTTACACTATTTATTATGTCTAATTTATGGGATACTATATAACTCTTGCCCTCGAAGCAAAACATATCTCAGAGCTTAAAAAAATAACTTATGCCTCATGGGCGATGCAACTATTCCAAAGCTAGGATATTCTTCTCCATAGACTGCTTTATCAATTAAATGCTAGCATACATCATTTTTCCTACATTAGATATGTGACCAATTTCTATTATAGATTTTGTTATCTAACTCTAAAAATAGAACTCTTAAGTTTACTTCCATGTCAAAGAAAGAAGACCCTCTTTCAAATTACTCAACTTTCTGTTCATTAGCAAAAAATATAAAAGTTGAGAGAAAAAGAGAAAAAAAAAAAGAGAAAAAGAGAGAAAAACACAAAATAAATGAAAATGAAGAAAAATGAACCAAAAAAAAAGAGAAAGAAAAAAACAAAATAAAAGAAAACAAAGAAAGAGAAAAATGAAAAAAAGAGAAGAAGAAAAAGGAAAAAAAGTTTTAAAAAAAGAGAAGAAATAACAAAAGTTAAAGAGAGAAAAATGAAAGAAAAAAAAAATAGAAGGTGAAAGGAAAGTGAGTATAGAGACTTGTTTAAAAACACTTGAGGTGTAGAGGGGCAAAAACGTATCTGTTATGTATATAAAGAGGAAGAAAGGCTAGTCTTTAAAGACTTTTGTTATGGAAGACAAAAAATCAAGATCACATGCTTTGGGGAACACCTTGTGTAATTTCCTGAAAACAAAAACCACGATAACCAAAGGCGAACAAAATGAAGCACGGCACTGTGACCACCAAAGTTCATGTTTTTCTTTTTTCGATCTACAATGTCAATATTTGATCATCTTGTTCCAGGGGCACATGCAATGGGCAAAGCACATTGCGAACTCTTCTCGGAAAAACAGCTAGGCCCGCATGACAAATCTCTCTTGGAAAGTCTCATAAGTGCTCACCTGAAATAAATTTCACACCAGAAAAAGGACAAGAATACTAATTCACCAACAAATTTATAATAGAAGGTTCTCTCATGAATCTGTTTTTGTAGTTGATCGGCAGCTTCTATGTGGAGAGAGAGATGACAGCAATGAGTTAATCTGTATGCAACCAACTCTGAAGAGCATTCATTCCCTTTGCATTGAACGAGATGGGAGACCTATCAACTACACTGAGATTGCATGTTAACGAGCACAAATAGTCCCATATAAAGTACGGCACAACACATTTGGCCCCGATAAATAAATACTTTTTTTCCTAAGCTTGTAATGATTGAAGACAAGTTAGTTAACAAAGATGTGAAAAAATCAATTTCGTTTTTTTCCTTCTCTAAAAATAATATCTGAATGAGCCTCCTAATTCTCATCAACTCTTAAGCTTTTCCCTGAGACATCTCAACGCTGACAAGTTTATCAAAATTGCTGATACATAATCCTTATCACTAACTTTATGACAGCAAAAAATTCGTGTTCCCTAACCACTTGATTGTATTCACCAACCAAGGTAAAGGAAACATGCAACTAACAGTCCTGCAGAAGAAAAATACAAAAAGGTGCATCTTAGTTCTCCACTACAATTAACATGATAAATTCAAAATTTGAAAACAGAAATAGCCTGCTGACACTTGCTATAATATGAAATACACCAAAAGTATCAGCATGTATAACCGTTACAGGTGCTAATTATGTGTTTTGAGTCCAATTCCAGATTACAGTACTTCTACTATTGGGAACATCAAATCAAGAGACAAATTATCAGGCATAGTAATTCAACAATAAACTTTACATAGCATTCTCCTGTAGAATCAAGAAAATTTCAAAAATACTCGTATCACCTGAAGACTAAATTTTAGCTCTTTCACCAAGTACTTTCATATCCAGAGAAAAAACTTAAAACATTAATGGTATAGGCACAATTATCAATACTGCCACCAAATGCAAATTGATTCTTCCAAGGCAACAGAACTTCTTTTCAATTAATGCAAGTCAAGTCATTCTACAATAGATTGTTGACGGAGTCCACGTCTGCAAGATACCTGACGGCGTCTACTAATTTTTTGAGCGTGAGCTTGTCCTGCGCTCCTGCCAGAATAAGAAATGTTCGCTCTTTAATATGGATCTCAAGAGCAATGAGGAAAGTATTCCTTTGTGTGTAGACAGATGCATGGGGAGCCATCCTAACAGCAAAGAACCTACAGAGGACAATCTACATTAATTCGAGCTACATGCACAAGCAAGCATGAGAGGATATCAACCATCTAGTACTCAGTTTCCCTATTGCATACATGCTGCAATGCATGGTGTGTAACAATGTCGGGGATCTACTGGACGATGCTAGAGACTGTAAAAGAGTGGTGCTAGGGTGGAAACTCAGAAAGAGCATGGGACATGACTCCTCTAGTGCTCATGTGTACCATATGGAAGGAGATTCATATCAGTGTGCTTTTAAGAGTAGAATTTAGAGTTGCAGAGATAGAGAAAGCTCATTCTCCTGAAATATATAAGGAGATGAGTCTGTCGACCAGTGCTTGAACTAAGTTTGTTTCAAAAGAGAAAGGGAATGAGTCTGAAAAGACAGGTCGAGAAGGGTTGACCATTGTACACATAAGCAGAGAGGGTTGGCTTTGTGTACTTTTTGGGGAACATTTGACTAGATCCTCTTTGTAAAGAATCATGTTTGCACATAAACATCAGTGACGTTTAAAGTCTTCGTAGAAAATTATGTTCTTTTGTAAGTTAGTCTACTTTTGTATGCACCTTACGTATGCAGGGTATCCCATCATAAACGTCACTGATGTTTATCTGCAGATACAACTATAAATAAACACAATCAATTAGTTACAAAATTAAAATTCAAGAATTTTCGATAAGTGAACCGATTCAAATTTCTACTCCAGAACGATTCCCTTATCCTTGGCATATGCATCCTTTAGCCCCTCATTTGTCCCCCTTCCCCTATTCCCAAAATGCCCTTTAGTCAATCCCCTCTCCATAGTGGTTTCTATCCCCTCCTTCATCATGTCTCCTCTCGCTTCCCGCTTTTCCCTCCTGCCTTAGACAGCCTCTCTTTCCCTTTCCTCCCACCTCATTTCCTCTCCATTTTCTAAGACTTCAAGGCTAAACTCTAATGTAAACTAGACCCTGAAGTTTGTTCCTCATCCTTCATCACTGTTGACACAGGAACCCTTCCCTCTTTCCTTGCAAAAAATCTAACTTCAAACAAGTTAAAATCAACATCCGAAAAGCCCCCACACGCATCTCCCACTTTTCTGTGGACTGGCCAGAGCTTCTTGTAGGTCTAATACTATAGCTTTTTTGTAGGTCCAATATTTAGCTTCTTTGCTTCTAGAGAGGAGTTTCTCTCTCCAGAAAAAGATTTTCCATTCTATACTTCTTTCTCCAAGCTCACAAGGCTACTTTTGGTATTGCAAGACTGCTTGGCGTATGTTCTGCAGAGCCGAAAATCAATCAATATTAGTATCTTAGGCCTCTCAGAAATTCCACCCCATTATCAAACAATCTCGTTATTTTCCAGAGCAACACCAAATGCACTCTTCACCTTATTATCTGCATAAAATAATCACTTGCTCATAGTCTTTCTATTAAGATGAAGACTAACCAAAATGTAAAATACAGAGAGAATTGAGCAATTTCAATATTGTATTAATCCAAAAGGAGAGCTTTGTGTAGGTGTACAAGTAATCTTATCTAAGGAAAACAAAATCAGAAAATCCCTAAACATCTCTACGTATCATAGTATTCTATATGAAGATGTGTTTATGTTCATTTGGTGTCTATGTACATTCTATAACACTCCCCCTCAAGTTGTTGCATAGATATTAGTCATGCCCAACTTGTTACAAAAATATTCCACCCGAGTTCCATTTAAAGCCTTCGTGATTATATCACTCAATTGCTCTCCTGTCTTCACATAGCTAGTAGAAATCATGCTCTCTTGAATCTTCTCATGAACAAAAGTGCAGTCGACCTCAATGTGTTTCGTTCGTTCATGGTACACTGGATTTGAGGCAATCTGTAGAGCAGCCTGATTATCACACCAAAATTTTGCTCGAGACAAAGGATTCAAACCCACCTCAACTGAAAGGTGATGAATCCATGGTATTTCACATGCGGATTGAGCCATAGCTCTATACAAAGATTCTGCACTAGATCGAGATACAACATTTTGTTTCTTACTCCTTCGAGATACCAGATTTTCACCAACAAAAACGTAATAGCCAGGAGTAGATCTTCTATCCATTCTTGATCCAGCCCAATCAGCATCTGCAAAACACTCAATACGAGTATGTCTGTGATCGCTATACAGTATGTCAAGGCCAGGAGCTCCTTTCAAGTAGCACAAGATCGGTTCCGAGGCTGCCGAATGTTTGACTGTCAGTGCAGACATGAATTGACCAATGATACTGACTGCATATGCAATATCTGGACGGATCACTGTGAGGTAGTTCAATTTCCCAACTAATCTTCTGTATCTTTCTGGATCATCAAAAGGGTCAACATCATCCTTTGTAAAATATACATTAGGAACCATTGGTGTGCGACACGGTTTGGCTCCCAATTTTCCAGTTTCTACAAGTAGTTCAAGTACATACTTAGTTTGGGACAAGAAAATCTCTTTCTTGCTTCTTGCAACTTCGACACCCAAGAAGTATTTCAACTACCCCAAGTGTTTGGTATGAAACTTGGCATGTAAAAATTTCTTAAAGACAAGAAATTCCTGCAGAATTATCTCTTGTAATAACAATATTGTCAACATAAACAACGAAAAGAGTGATACCAACTGTTGACTGTCCGTAGAGATCTGAGTGATCACACTTGCTCTTCTTCAATCCAAATTCCTGAACTACATCACCAAATTTTCCAAACCAGGCACGAGGAGTTTGCTTTTGACCATATAGAGATTTTCTGAGATGACAAACTTTCCCATACTCCCCCTAGAACAAACACAGGTGTTGCTCCATATACACTTCTTCATTAAGATCACCATGAAGAAATGCATTCTTGATATCCAACAGATGTAGAGGCCGATGTTAGGAAACAGCCAAGGAAATAAACAAGCGAACAAAGGTGAGCTTGGCTAGTGGGGAGAAGGTGTTGGAATAATCCACCCCATAAGTCTAAGCATAGCTTTTAGCCACAAGTCTGGCCTTAAGTCTTGCGACAGAGCTATCAGGATTAACATTGACCGCAAAGACCCAATTGCTTTATTCCTTTGGGTAAATCCACCAAATACCAAGGGTGATTTTCATCTAAAGCATGTATCTCCTCAAGCATTGCACCATGCCATCCAGGGTGGTTTAAGGCATCCTTCACTGTTTGGGGACAGAGATGGAGTCTATAGAGGCAATCAAACTAGATGCAGTTGATAAGTGATCATAAGAGACAAAATTAGCAATGCAATATGTGGATTTGCATTGATGTGTACCTTTCCGAGAGCAATAGAAAGGTCACAATTTTCTGGAGGACCAAGTGGCGGAAAATCTAATGGCGAAGGAATTGTATTATTGGTTTTCCGCATCCTTGAGTAAACTTGAACAATTGGCGATTTTGTTAGCGCAGATGGAACTAGTGTTGAAGACACAATAGTGTATTGATGCTCAATAGACAGACCCAGAAATGGAAGAACAATATAATCTTCTTTTCCCTGACTCGTAGAAATGGGAGGTGCATAGATGAATGGTGTAGTCTCTGAAAATACCATAGCAGTTGATGCCGTATATTTTCCAAGTTCAGTAGAATAACATTGATGTCCTTCTGAAGGAGAGAATATCCCAAGAAAACACACTTCAATGCTTTGGATCAAACTTGGTAACAGATGGTCAAACATCTCGAACATAACATGTGCTTCCAAATGCCTTAGGTTCCACCGAAAATAGTGACTTTTTTGGGAAAAAAAACATTGTAAGACACATTACCAACAAGCACAGTCGATGGCATGCAATTTATTAGAAAACAAGCACTAGAGACCGCATAAGACAAAATTGTTTAGGAACCTTCATTTGGAAGAAAAATGACCGAGCTGACTTAAGTAGATGCCTATTCTTTCTCTTAGCAACTCCATTTTGAGAGAACATATCAACATGAAGACTGGTGGAGAATACCATATCGTCTCATGTAGGATCGAAATACTTCTGACATGTATTCTTTAGCATTATCGCTCCGTAGAATATTCACTGAGGAATTAAATTAAGTTTTAACTTTAGCACAGAAGGCAGAAAAGTGAGTAAACAGTTCAGATTGACTCTTAATAAAGTAAATCCAAGTTATTCGAGAAAAATCATCTACAAAAGTGACAAATATTTATGCCCAGTTTTAGAAACACAAGAACATGGTCCCCAAACATCAAAATGAACTAACTCAAAAGCTGACTCAACTCAATTATCAATCCTTGGACCTAACAAGTTGCGATGGTGTTTTGCAAATCGACATGACACACTTCAACAAAGGTAGAGAAGGATATCTCAATCGACAACATGCTTCAAACGGAAATACGACACCGGACCAGGCAGCAGACTAAGACTCCCATTCATCAAGGATGTAGAGATCTTCATATGCATATCATTTTCCAATTACCTAATTCGTTGTAAGATCACGAAACAGACAATGATCGGGAAAGAACGAGATATAACAATTAAGGTCTCTGTAAGTTTACCGACAGAAATCAAATTAAAAGCCAACTTTGGTAGACTTAACACATCGATAAGGTAATATAGGAGGTTGGTTTAACAGTTCCAAATCCAACACTATTGCAAGTTGATCCATCAGCTACAATAACTGCCTAACTGGAGATAGTGCTTTGTATGGTCAAAAGCTAGAAAAATATTAGGATACCTTTCATGTGATTTGTGGCACCTGAATCAATGACCCATTTATTTGAAGAAGTGATAAGACATAAACTGACTTAGCAAAAGTAGTAACTGAAGCAGATTTTTGATATTGAGAAAATTTAGCGAACTCCTAGACCGAAACCAAAATCATTTTGTCAGATAATGAACCAGAAGCAGCAACAACTTAGACCTTTGAGTTACCAGATTAAGATCAGTCATTGTCCCAATTAAAATACTCAAGGTATCAAAAATAAATTGAGTGGGCAAACCAACAAAATTTCACCAAGTAGAAATACCCTAAAAAATTTCCAAATGCTCAAGAATAAATAGAGCTCGGCTGACCCAATCAAACTAATTCTTCACTTAAAGTAAACAACCAATCAAGCCAGATTCACATAGTAAAATTCGACCAAAGTTTTAGTAGTAATCTGACACCAAAATCAGAAAATACAAGGTCAAGCAATTTTGCCCAAGAAAAACAAAGTTTATAGAACCAGGAATGCTCTGAAATCTACCCAAACGAGGTTTGTTGAACAAGGGACCGTAAAATTCTTACCGAAAATATTGCGGCGATGCTGGAACTGAAAATCTAATCTGATTCGGATGTTACACGCGCCCCCACATGCCTCGTATGCAGAAGCTGCCAGAAATAGTTCGCCAGAGCGTGAGCCTCACGCTCTTCCCTTGGCACTGGATTCTGGGTTCTGATACATCAGGATGAGGTGGCCCTCCTTGGTCGGCTGTGAGATTGAAATATCAAGTTCCAAGTACCTCCCCATACCAGACGCGACCAACCAAGTCACTTACGACCAATTTTCTGAGCTGACACCAGTGATTCGAAAAGAAAAACAAAACAAGAACTCTGCTCTACACCATGTAAAATACAGAGAGAATGGAACAATTTCAATATTGTATTAATCCAAAAGGAGAACTATTTGTAGGTGTACAAGTAATATATCTAAGGAAAACAAAATCCGAAAATCCCTAAATATCCCTACCTATGATTGTGCTATGTGTTCTATATAAAGATGTGTCTATGTTCATTCGGTGTCTATGTACATTCTATAACACAGAATAATAACCACCTTTCATTATCAAGGCTAAACAGTCCATAAATAACTGTCAACGTTACATAATTGAATGTTAAAATTTGACTTAAAACCCACCAAAGTACAGGAGGAATGAGTATCATGCACTTCTTCCCAAATGATACACTACCATAGATGAGCAATATATTCATCAAATAGACAAACTGTAGAGGACAATATCCTACCATTTCAGGGTTTCTCTCTGTAGGTTTCTTCATCTTCTTAGCTTAGGTTTCTGCTATCCTCATTCTTCATTGATTCAGAAGCCCAATTGCCTTTCTCTTATCAAGGTCAACCTGAAATTCCTAATTAAAAGCCCCACAAGACCTCTCAACTTTTGAAGTCATTACTCCGGTGTTACACTATGAGCCCCATAACAGCCACCAATCCCGCATCCCTTCCCGATGATTTTCAACCTAAGTTGTTCCATCACTTCAAGAAATCATATTTCTCTCGACTAATTTAACCCTAAAATGCTTTACACTTCTCCAGCCAATTTCTCATGTGGTGGAATTGTCCTCCAACAGTCACTAAAAATAAACCCATGGCATGAATTAAAAGAGAGAAAATTTGCATGGTCCGTCAGAAGTCAGGTCTCATAAATTATCAAAAACAAGAATTTTGAGAATTAAACAAGACAACTGTATTGGGTTCAGATAAGAAACAAAAAATTGCAGAGTACCTTGGGTGAAGGTAGTGCATGGATGTATACTCAAATGCCAACCACATTGCTGTATAAACTCCAAATAAAACAATATCTGATAATTGTTCCGCACTCCAACGTTAAAATCATATTACAGTTAACAACTCCACATGAGAGATCTGCCTTGCCATCTAAGCAAATGGAAGAGACCAAACACTCAGTCACCATTTTTGGCTGCTGGATTTCTACCTTTAATCAGCTGCTTCAAACAAGAGAGAGACATTTAAAAACAGTAGGTTTTATTAGCAAGACCAACTTGCCCAGATAAAATTTAAAAAAATAGGAACTAAGAAAATGGTGCCATCTCGTATGAAAAATTGAATGATCCCACTACGCAGGAAAAAGTATCAAAATCCCAACACCAGAAGGTTAGAAGATACAACCTTGTAGAAGTACTTCCTCCGCAGTTTTATGGCAGTCCGTACACACCTCTTGACCCGAATCTTTAACATATTGTCGTTGAATATCTGATACATGTTCAACATATAATTATCAGTAAATACTAACCATGTAACTCCAACAAATTCATAATTTTCATGTGATATGCACATGTGTGTAACTCCAACAAATTCATAATTCATAAAACAGACACTATATATATATATATATATATATATATATAGAGAGAGAGAGAGAGGGAGGTGCCACAAAATAATTTAAGACCAACTTCCACATCAGATAGCACCAAAGTGAAAATGAGGAGGCGTCTGAAAAACCAGCCAAAATGACAAAATAATCAACCACCGCCTCTGAAGAAGATAATGACGCTAGGGTCATGAAGTGAGATGAAGTCCAAGGTCCATCAGCATTTTAATATAGTAAATTGATATATCAATGGTAGGACAACCACACTTTAAAATACAACAAGCATGATAAACATAAAAATAATCTGGCATCTTTAAAATTTATTTTTAACCCTTCAGCAGCAAAATAGAGATATTTGAAGTTCCTGTTGACAACACTTGGACCTAAATACACTAAGCAATGATAGTAGGGAAGCAATGGTTGATCACAAGTTTATAGGTACATCACAGCATGCTCAAAAATGCACAACTTCGAAGGAGGTTATCAGCTGTAATGCCAAAACCTGACATTTTAGCATAATATCTAGCTAATGTGTCGGAAACACGATCCAGGAAGCAATTAACGAGACGATATTAGTAGCTAAACCATCACGGTTAAGTAAAATGAAAACAAATAAAGAAATAAATAAAGAGAAATCTTTACTGCAACAAATGTTGTCGTCTGTAGTAGTATACTCTAGTGACAAGAAGATTTAATAGAAAATAAAGGCAAATTCTTGTGGAGTCCAAAACAAAAAGAAAGAAATTAAATAAACGGAAAAATAAGCTTAGAGTTGACAAACTGATCACTTCACATTACCTTTCAAAATCAGAATGACACATAAACCAAAGTAATTAACAATGAAAAAGAAAGGCAGAATCACACAGTGGTAAGCATCCACTCGACAATCAGTATACAGCGCAGTCGATGTTAAGTTTAATAAACCTGCCTTTATTAGATCATCAATTGAGCGAGTTTGTTTAATGATCTTCTGGTGGTTCATGACAAGAATAGCTGCTACACAAAAAACTGGTAATTCATCAACAGTACTCCTTGTTGATGAGACCATATTAACACTGTGCATGCCACTACTTTTGGACCAAAAATTCCTTGTCAGGCCACAAAATGGATGAGCTAAGGAAAGCTTCATCCCGTTATTTTCAGAGACAGTACGCTCTCCACTTCCATGTTTAGAGGGCGAGCCATCCTTTGAATCACTATTGTTATACTCAACAATTTCTTCTCCTGATTCTGCCTCAGATTCCAAAGGAATCTGAATGATCAATATTTCAGGGCAATTCTCCTCTAGATGAAAAGCAATTGATTCATCAAAATCTGCAGCCCACATCATCTGCAAAGTCCAAATAAGTTAAGCAGATGAATAACAACACAAAACACCTAATGATATTTGTTAGAATACGAATAGGAAAAGGAATAGTATATAGAATCCTACTTGGTAAAAGATTGGATTATAGTGTCTATAAATAGGGTCTCTGTGTAATAATGTAGATACACAATCCAATAATATTTTTCTTATATTTCTCACATGTTATCAGAGCATTAGTGGGAAATTAATTGTTGGGAGAATTTCCAATAATTACAGAGAAAGAAAATCAGTCACCGTGCAATTTTGCGGTGACAACATAACTGTATGCGTCAAATTTTAGCTAGTCCTATGATTCCTACAATTGATGAATTATCTCTCGTCTACTTCGTCTTGCCGCGCCTCCCAGTCACAAAGTGGTTTCATCACCCACCGTTGAATCCTCTGTTCTCGCATTTCAAACCATAGAAAAACAAACATCTCAGTCTATGGAGAACCGACGAGGAGGAGGTCGTTATGGAAGATCTCGATCTAAGTGTAGTTATTGTCATAGGCTTGGACACACTCGTGACATATGTTATACTTTGCATGGTCAACCACCCAATAATGATCATATTGCTCAAAAGGAATACAATGAGTTCCTTCGGTATCAGCAAGTAAGCAGACATCTCCACAAGTAGCCTCTGTTGCTCAGCCTGATCGACCATCCAATAATGCTCATATTGCTCAGACAGAATATGATGAGCTCCTTCAGTATTGAGCAAGTAAGCAGGCGTATCCACAATTAGCCTCGTTGCTCAGCCTGATGCTTCTGTTGCTGGTAATTCTTTTGCTTGTGTTCACAGTATGGTACTCTTGGATTATGGATCGTGGACTCAGGCGCTTTTGATCATATTTCTGGTAACAAATCACTTCTGTTCGATATTGTTTATTCACAATCTCTTCCTGCTATTACTTTAGCCAATAGGATCCAAACGAAACCAAAAGGAGTTGGACAAGATAAACCCATATCTTTTGTCACTCTTAAGACTATGTTCTTTATGTCCCTGGTTGTCCTTTTAATCTTGCATTTGTTAGTCGTTTACGCGTGCCCTATATTGTGGCATAACATTTTTTGATGATTATTTTCTCATGCAAGACCGCAGTACGGGACAGACGATTGGCAGAGGACATGAATCACAAGGCCTTTACTATCTTACCTCTTCAAATTCCTTCACAGCATGCTCCGTTACAGATCCTCCAAACCTAATTCACAAACGTTTGGGACATCCGAGTTTATCCAAGCTACAGAAGATGGTACCTAGTTTGTCTAGTCTATCCACATTAGATTGTGAGTCGTGTCAACTTAGGAAACACACTTGTGCTACATTTTCACATAGTGCTGAGGGTCGTTCAGAATCTATTTTTTCATTAGTTCCTTCTGATATTTGGGGTCCTAGTAGAGTCAGTTCACCCTTAGGATTTCGTTAATTTGTTAGTTTCATTGATGATTATTCAAGATGTACTTGGGTTTTCTTAATGAAAGATTATTCTGAGTTATTTTCTATATTCAAAAGTGTTTGTGCTGAAATACAAAATCAATTTGGTGTTTCTATTCGTACTTTCGTAGTGATAATGCCTTAGAATACTTGTCCTCCCAGTTTCAGGAGTTTATGACTCACCAAGGAATTATTCACCAGACATCTTGTTCGTACACCCCTCAGCAGAACGGTGTAGCAGATAGGAAGAATTGGCATCTCATTGAGACTGCTCGTACTCTTCTCATTGAATCCCATGTTCCGCTACGTTTTTGGGGTGATGCAGTCCTCACATTTTGCTATTTAATTAATAGAATGCCCTCATCTTCCATTCAGAATCAGGTTCCCCATTCCATACTATTTCCTCAGTCACATCTCTACTCTATTCCCCCTCGCGTCTTTGGGAGCACATGCTTTGTTCCTAACTTAGCCCCAGGAAAAGATAAATTAACCCCTCGTGCTCTCGAATGTGTCTTTCTTGGTTACTCTCGAGTTCAAAAAAGGTATCGTTGTTATTCACATAATCTTCATCGATACCTTATGTTCGTCGATGTCACATTCTTTGAATCTCAACCTTACTATACATCTTCTGATCATCCTGATATCTCTGAGGTCTTACCCATAACTCAGGTTTTACCTATACCGACTTTTGAGGAATCTATGGTTACTTCTACAACTCCGGCTGCAGTGTCACCACTCCTGACTTATCATCATCGTCCGCGTCTAGCATCATGCCTAGATGATTCATGTCATGCGCTGGACACTGCTCCTACTGCGGACTTGCCTCCTCCTAGCCAACTGATTGCACTTCAAAAAGGTATACAACCAAAATAGCATTTGTCCCTCTTTTTCTGTCTATGGCTGTCGTTCGCCATTGGCCTCTTCATCAGCTGGACATTAAGAATGCTTTTCTGCACGGTGATCTTGAGGAGGAAGGTTGCTCAGTCAAGATCAGGTATTGTTATTTCTCAACGCAAGTATGTCTTAGACATTCTTGAGGAGACAGGAATGATGGGATGTAGACCCATTGACACTCCTATGGATCAGAATGCTAAACTCCCGCCACGACAGGGGGAGCCACTCAGTGATCTGGGAAGGTATATGCAGTTGGTTGGAAAGTTGAATTACCTCAGAGTGAATAGACTTGACATCTCCTTTCCTGTGAGTGTTGTAAGTCTGTTTATGACTTCCCCCCAGTGTTTTGGACGGCGAAAGGCGACACAAGGCGACAAGGCTCTGCCTCGCCACGCGGCGAGGCGCTCACCTTTTTGAAGTGCGGCGCCAATTAATACCAAAAAATTAAAATATTTAATTGCACATATAAATAATCAAAATCTCAATAGCAATAATATATTAGCAAATATTTCAATTCAAAAACTAAAAATAGATAGTTCATAGTAGCAAATATTTTATTAGATTGAGACGCCAATGAAATTATTGTTAATGATCAACAATTACGATATTAATTACTAATTAGTATATTATATAACTAAATTAGAGAAAAAAAACCGAGGAACAAAAGAAGAGAAAAACAGAGGAAGAAAAGAAGAGAAAAAAACAGAGGAAGAAAAGAAGAGTTAAAAAACAGAGGAAGAAGTGAAAAATCAGAGGAAGAAGAAAAAAGTAGAAAAAGAAATCAGAATATGAAGTAGAAGAAGAAAGTAGAAGAAAAAAGTAGAAGAAGAAATAGAAAAAGAAAAGAAAAAGAGTTACTTACCATGGAGAAGTCGGACTGTCGGAGACTCGCCGGAGCTGGCCGGCCGGAGTTGCAGTCGCCGCCGGAGTCTGCACTCTGAAGTTGTTGCGTCTGAGTTACCCGTCGCCGCAGTCACAAGGTTTCAAGGGAAATACGGAAACAAGCCTAAAAATACCTTTTATCTCTTAAAAAACTCTAATTTTTTTAAAAAAAATAAAAGGCGTCGCCTTTTATCGCCGTCGCCTCGCCTCGCCACATCGCCATGGCGTCGCCTTTTCGATCTGCAGTCGCCACGGAGCCTAGAGGCGAGATGTCCTCGCCTCGCCTCGCCACGTCGCCAAGGCGATCGCCTTTAATAACACTGCTTCCCCCTGTGATAGTAATTGGGATACAGTTGTTCGTATTCTACGATATATAAAGTCAGCTATAGGTAAAGGACTACTCTTCGAGGATCGAGGCCATGAGCATATCATTGGATATACAGACGTTGATTGGGCATGAGCACCCTCTGATAGACGTTCTACATCCGGATATTGTGTTTTAGTAGGAGGTAATTTGGTGTCCAGGAAGAGTAAGAAACAGAGTGTGATTGCTCGATCTACTGTAGAAGCAGAATATCGAGCAATGGCTGTAGCAACTTGTGAGCTAGTTTGGATCAAGCAGTTGCTCAGAGAACTAAAATTTGAAGAAATCAATCAGATGAAACTTGTGTATGATAATCAAGTGGCTCTTCATATCGCATCAAATCCAGTATTTCATGAGAGGGTTAAGCACGTTGAGATTGACTGTCACTTTGTTAGAGAAAAGATACTCTACGGAGATATTGTTACAAAGTTCGTGAAGTCGGATGATCAACTTGCAGATATCTTCACCAAGTCCCTCACCGGTCCTTGTATTAATTACATCTGTAATAAGCTCGGTACATATGACTTGTATGAACCAGCTTGAGGGAGAGTGTTAGAATACGAATAGGAACAGGAATAGTATATAGAACCCTACTTGGTAAAGGATTGTATTATAGTGTCTATAAATAGGGTCTCTATGTAATAATATAGATACACAATTCAATAATATTTTTCTCTTATATTTCTCACAATATTGAAGAGAAAGAAGACATGCTTGAGACTAAACAGAATCCATATTAAATATCAATAATATTGCATGACAATCGCGTTGAATGGAATCTTAGTCATTTGAGTTCTCTGTACTTTATTGTTGCTCCTTGATAATTCTTCTTTTCCTTCTCCTTTCTACAAGTTTTCGCAATGATATGTTTTTATAAGTGTAGAATGGAGGATACCACATATAGGATAAGCAGGTGGTGATAAATGGTAGAGAGCTTGAAGGGTGATACAATCGTATCCCTGAAATGTTGAACGACGCTAAAAACTTTGCTGATTATATGGCTTCTACCAAAAGATGCTATGAAGTTAAATAGTAAATAGAGCTGAATTTGGGATGTATATTAATAGACACAACACTGTCCTTTTCAATCATCTCTTTCTCTGTTCTTAGGAAAATAGAAAGAGAAGTAAACCAGAAACACAACTCGTTAATAAAAGGGTCCAAGTAAATAAATCCATCAAATTACGAGAAAACTACTGATGCCATAGTACTTTTCCTGCTAGAGGATTGGTGCTTTCTCATTAAGGCATGTCCTTTCGCATTGCAACTAACATTCCGAGTTTCGATAAAAACAGAAACACAAACCTCCCACATACAAAGAACCTCGTTAAAAGATAATTCCCGGCGGAAGAGCACCAACAGCATCCGGAAGGCAAAGTGAAGGCTTTCAGCACCTATGCTTGACAAATGAGAAAACATTTCTCGATCTGTAAGTTCCACAATATGCCATAGAGCTTGCAATTGCTTCATGACACCAGTTGGCCCTTCCATCTGAAAGTTCTCACGCTGAAGAGAAAGAAACACTAAATAAAGTCACAAGCACAAAAAGAAAGGAATAACAACGAAGAACTAAAGACTGAAATAATGCATGAATTGCTGTTTATGTACAGACCATTCTCCGTAGAAGCATCTCAAAGCACCAGAACGCATCAGCATTATCCTCAAACAGAACAACAAAAGGAGACAAGAGATCACTCATTCCTAGAAAAAACATAAGAGAAAAGAAAATAAAGGAACAGCTTTGAGAGCTTTGTATTGATACAGCAAAAAAGAACTTTGTCAGAAGAAAAGGAACAACCTTGGCAATATCCCGTTGCCGGATCAACCCATGCATAAACAGCCAGGATATCTGACATTCTAGCCAAATTTTTTCTATCCTCGTAGAATTCAAGATGGCTATCTGTTCTGACTACATCAACAACTAAAAGCCAAAGAAGGAAGTTCTATTTCAATATCATTAACTTCCAGGTAAAATAAATAAAATTTCTGTAGGAAAGAGGTGATCACTAATGCTGAACTTACCTATCTGGTGTAATGTCCAGAGCCATTCAGACACTCTTTCATCACTGAAACCACCTCTTGGAGGTGTTCTCGCATTCATATTTGCAGTGTCAGGTGCGTCAGATATTCTGAGTCTGCTAAAAATCTCTGTTTCATGTTCCTGGAATTTTGCAGACCATGACACTGAATCCGGCCCAGTAGGATGAACCCTCTCAATTTCAGAGTTCACGGAATGAGACACGCCATATGATGAGGAAACATTTGCTTCTACGACTAGATCTGCATTATTATTTATTCTGAAACTGTGCATCTTGTCATCTCCATATTTCAATTTACGCCTTGCCAAAATTCTCTTACCATATGACCTATGACCTTTCTTATTTTTGATACTCTTTCGAAATAAGTCTGTAACAGGCAAAGCAGGAAAATCAAAATAGTTCTCATTTACAGATTCTGATTGACATGCTTCACCCCCAAGTTCGGTGGATCGGCGGTCATATGAACCCAAAGTAGGCACAGAAAAGAACGAATCCAATGCTGCCTCATCTGTGCTTCCCCTTGCACTTATAAGGTCACCAGAATCACTAGAGCTTTCCCTTTGATGTGCATCTGGTGTGTCTATACAATTATTATCAAAATCACTGTAACTGCATAGATTGTCAGTATTAACATCAGAAGCTTGACTGCTCTTGACATCAGCTTCTCTTCGGCAGTCATCTTTGGAACTAGTTCTCATGTCCATGACCTTGGACCCAACAACATAAGCAAGGGAACCAGTTCCTACACTGGAATGCATTGCTTGACACTGCTTTATGAGGTCTCTGTAACGTTCCCTGAGGAGATATTACGCATATACAGAAGTTCATATACCAAAGTTTGTTAATTGGAAAAGTGAAGACATCTCTCTTAGGTCCCTCTTTTTGCTTATGCAGGTGGTACACTTTCTATAACAAAATAAAATTACCCCCTCTTTTAACATTCAAAAAAAAGAAAAACAAATCAAGGAATCAGAATCTTTTTCAGAACTAAGAAGTCCCTAAATGGAGAATAAAGCTAAGATAATTTGGTGTGTCTGATATAACAAGCATGAGTCTGACTCTTCTACAAGGCAGTGAACGACTTTATTTGCATCTCTCATGAATAAATTACTACAATGGATATGCAAATGCTAAAGGTGAGGACAGAACAATTGAGTGGGGATGTGAGGGGGTTTTACAAGCAAACAGGTGAGCCATTAAAATGTTGGGATCAAGATACAATAAGATTCCCCAAGGAAACAGTGGGATGTGAGTATTCTCTAAGACACTGAAGATGCTGAAGATATAATTAAGTAAATAAAACAGAGATTTTAGATGAGATAGCAGTCTGTTTCTAAATTTTTCTATTTCTTCCTCTCTCTGTTGCAGTCCTTTTTCTTCTTTGTTAATTCTTCATTTCTCTGTTTCTTTATTTTATTATTCTATTTCATTCAAGTTCCTTTTCTAATAATAGCAATTTAAATGGAATCATCTGATCAAAGGAAAGACCCAACCTGAACTTATGGAAGCAAAGTTGGTGAGAAAGATAGGTCTTCAATCCAACATGTTTCGTAACAAGGTTACTGAAAAAGTGTGTAACCATCTCATCAAGAATCTTAAACAGTTAGAGAGATCACCCTTTTATTTACTTAATTATATCCTCAATACACCCTCTCACGTGTAAGCCTGAATTTTTTTCATGGCCCAAGCATGTGGAAGTTCATTTTGATAGTGGGTGTTGGTGAGATTCGATCCTAGGATCTCTGCCTTCTCTAATACCATGTTGAAGTGTATCACCATCTCATCTAAAAGATTAAGTTGTTAGAGAGAGCACCCTTTTAGAAAGGCAGCCCGGTGCACTAAAGCTCCCTCTATACGCGGGGTCCGGGGAAGGGCCGGACCACAAGGGTCTGTTGCACCCTTTTATTTACTTAATTATATACTCAACAATTACCAAGGTAGAATTGACCATCACAAACATATCATAGATGGTAATAGCAATGTCAAATCCTGTCCAAAATACCAGGAACGTGTTGAGGAGGATTTAGAAAAGTATGTTGAGGAAAACTATGAGATAAGACATCAAATGAACCATCAAGCATTTGTGACTAATCTTGATGATGAGGATGATGAAATGGACGAACATGAGGGTTGTCGAAATATAGGAGAGAAATATTATTGAATTGTGTATCTACATTATTACACTTAGACCCTATTTATAGATACTACATAACAATCCTTTTCCGAGTAGGACACTACATTACAATCTTTTTCCAAGTAGGATTCTATATACTATTCATGTTCCTACTCCTATTCTAACACTCCCCCTCAAGTTGGTGCATACAAGTCATATGCACCGAGTTTGCTACAGATGTAATTAATAAGAGGACCAGTGAGGGACTTTGGTGAAAATATCTGCAAGTTGATCACTTCGATTTCACAAATTTTGTAACAATATCTCTGGAGAGTATCTTTTCTCTAACAAAGTGATAGTCAATCTTAATGTGCTTAGTCCTCTCGTGAAATACCAGATTTGATGCACTATGAAGAGCTGCTTGGTTATCACCTATGTTACGCGGACTCTTTGGTTTTGCCGCCGAACCCGTCTCGACGCGACACTGACGCTGGTGTTGGTGCGGGTGCAGGGTGCGTCTCTGATTCGGTCAAACGAATCCGAAGACGTTGACCAACATCAAGAACAAAGTTGGTTGTCATTGTCGAAAGGGAGAAAGACCGACAGACCGTTGTCGGAAGGGAGAAAATCGGCGACTGTAATTGATGTCGTTGTCGGAAGAGAGAAAACCGGCGACAATTGTTGTCGTTGTCGGAAGGGAGAAACCGGCAACTGTAATTGTTGCCGTCGTCGAAAGGGAGAAAACTGGCGACTTTAATCGTTGTCGTCGTCGGAATTTGAATCTTTCGTCGGGGAAGAAAGAGAGAGACGTCGGTTAGCGTCAGATCTAGTCGGTGGTTTTATTTTATGTAATTATATTTCTTTTAGAATAAAAAGAATTAATACTAATATACTAAAAAGTTACTGTATGTCGGTTTTCCCCAAAAGAAAAAGTACATGTGGAAAATACTACTCCTAATTGAAAAAGTAACTAAAAAAAGTTACCTTAAAAGTGGGAAAAGTAAAAGATATTTTGTAGGAGTAAAATAACACACGTTTCTTGACACATAGGGAAAAGTAAATTGGAATAACTATTTAAAAGTGGGAAAAGTCCAAATTTTTGTTCAATAGTGAATTTTTATAATTCTATATTTATAATATTTGATTTTTTTTAGCCGAATCCCCGCACCCGTATCCATACTCGGATTCGCACCCCCGAATCTTAAAATTTAAAGTTTGATGAATCCGACTCTCGGATCCGCACCCGTCTCGGATACCCGCACCCGAGTCCGAGCAACTTAGGTTATCACACACAAGTTCCATTTGACTGATTTCTCCTAATTTTAGCTCTTTCAGCAACTATTTAATCCAAACTAGCTCACAAGTTGCTACTCCATTGCTCGATATTCTACTTCTGCACTAGATTGAGCAACCACACTCTGTACTCTTCCGGGACACCAAATTACCTCCTACTAAAACACAATATCCAGATGTAGAACGTCTATCACAAGGTGATCCTGCCCAATTAGCGTTTGTATATCCAACGATCTGCTCATGACTTCGATCCTCGAAGAGTAGTCTTTTACCTGGAGCTGACTTTATATATCGCAGAATGCGAACAACTGCATCCCAATGACTATCACAGGGAGAATCCATAAACTGACTTACAACACTCACTGGATAGGAAATGTCAGGTCTGGTCACTGTGACATAATTCAATTTACAAACTAGACACCTATACCTTCCAGGATCACTGACTGGCTCCCCCTGTCCAGGCAGGAGTTTTGCATTCAGATCCATAGGAGTGTCAATGGGTCTACATCCCACATTCGTGTCTCCTCAAGAATGTCTATGGAAGTAAGGCATACTTCCATTGTGAAATAACAATACCTGATCTAGACTGAGCAACCTCAATACCTAGAAAATACTTCAGTCTGTCAAGGTCTTTAGTCCGGAAATGTTGAAAGAGATATTACTTTAAACTACTGATATCGTCTTGATCATTGCCGGTAATCACGATATTATCAACATAAACCACCAAATAAATACACAAATTTGGAGCAGAATGTCAATAAAACACAGAGTGATCAGCTTCACTACGAGTCATGCCAAACTCCTGAATTACTATGCTGAACTTCTGAAACAAGGCTCGAGGAGACTGTTTCAGACCATAAAGTGGCTGACGTAACCGACACACCAGGCTAGACTCCCCCTGAGCAACAAAACCAGGTGGTTTCTCTATATAAACTTCCTCCTCAAGGTCACCATGGAGAAAAGCATTCTTAATGTCCAACTGATAAAGAGGCCAATGTCAAACAGCAACCATGGATAGAAAAAGACGAACAGATGCTATTTTAGGCACGGGAGAGAAAGTATCACTGTAATCAAGCCCAAATATCAGAGTATACCCTTTGGCAACAGGCGAGCCTTAAGCCAATCAATTTGGCCGTCCAGACCAACTTTGACTGCATAAATCCAACGACAACCAACAGTAGATTTACCTGAAGGAAGAGGAACAAGCTCCCATGTACCACTTGCATGTAAAGTAGACATCTCGTCAATCATAGCCTGTCGCCATCTTGGATGATAAAGTGCTTCTCCTGTGGACTTAGGGATGGAGACAGAGGACAAAGATGATACAAAGGCACAATGGGGTGATGACAGATGATAATAACTTAAAAGGGTATAATGAGGGTTAGTATTACGAGTGGACTGTATACCTTTTTGAAATGCAATGGGTTGATTAAGAGGAGACAAGTCTGTACTAGGTGCAGGGTTAGGTGCATGAAGGGAATCATGACAGGAGTGGTGGCACTGTGGACGGAGATGTAGAAGGTATTGTAGATTTCTCAAAAGTCGATATGGGTAAGACTGGTGGTACTACGGATGGAGATGTAAAAGTAACTGTAGAATCCTCAAAAGTCAATATAGGTAAGACCTCAGATATGTTAGGATGATCATGATCATAAGAAGATGTAAAGTAAGGTTGAGACTAAAAGAATGTGATATCAGCTGACATAAGGTACCGACGAAGATCACGTGAGTAGCAACGATACCCCTTTTGTATTCGAGAATAACTAAGAAAGACACATTTGAGAGCACAAGGGGCTAATTTATCTTTCCCCGGGGTTAAGTTATGAACAAAACATGTACTCCCAAAGACACGAGCGGGAAGAGAGTATAGAGGTGATTGAGGAAACAATACTGAATAAAGAATTTTATTCTGAATGGAAGATGAGGGCATCCGATTAATTAAATAGCAAGATGAGAGAATTGCATCGCCCCAAAAACGCAGTGGAACATGTGATTGAATGAGAAGAGTGCGAGTAGTCTCGATAAGGTGCCTATTCTTCCTCTCTGCTACTCCATTTTGTTGAGGAGTGTATGAACAAGAAGTCTCATGAATAATTCCTTCGTGAGTCATAAACTGCTGAAACTGGGAGGACATATATTCTAAGGCATTATAACTACGAAAGGTACAAATAGAGACACTGAATTGATTTTGTATTTCAGCACAATAACTCTTGAATATAGAAAATAACTCAGAATGATCTTTCATTAAGAAAATTCAAGTACATCTGGAATAATCATCAATAAAGCTAACAAAATAACAAAACCTTAAGGTAGAACTGACTCTACTAGGACCCCAAATATCAGAGTGAACTAAAGAAAAAATAGACTCTGCATGACTCTCAGCAATACGTTGGAAGGTAGTGCGAGTGTGTTTCCCAAGTTGGCATGACTCACAATCTAGTGTGGACAGACTACACAAACTAGGCACCATCTTTTGTAGCTTGAACAAACTAAGACAGTGTTCTGGGGAGCGTGAAGCGGGAAAAAGCGGCAAGGCTCCGCTTCATGCTTTAAGCGAAGCGTGAAGCGAAGCGCCCGCTTCATTGAGGTGAAGCGCAATTTAAAAAAAAAGCCTAAAAACAGAGCAGTAACACAGTAAATCAGCAACTACAAAACAGCCACAAAATAGTGCAGAAAAAAGAAGAAAAACAGTCAGGCCAGCAGTCTTTTATAGCAAACCATAGATTTCAACATCTAATTCTTGTTCTTCTAAAGCTCTACTTCATCAAGTCCAAGATCATCTAAATCTTGTATTCCTTCATTATCATTATTATATTGCTCATCATCTTCAACTTCATCATCTTCATCGACTAGTCTTGAAGTTGAAGTAGCTACTTCTTTTCCCTTGTTATGTAAGCTTGAACTTGAAGTATTCCCCCTTAAACCATAACGGTTCTGCTCAACTTCACTTGCCTCGACAACAACACCCCAAGTGAAAGTAGAATCTTCCTTAAAAATTGGTTCATCTTCAGCATTCTCAACTCCAGTTAGCCATTCA
The DNA here is from genome assembly GCA_003996215.1 of Jaltomata sinuosa. Taxonomy (NCBI): domain Eukaryota; kingdom Viridiplantae; phylum Streptophyta; class Magnoliopsida; order Solanales; family Solanaceae; genus Jaltomata; species Jaltomata sinuosa. Next base: position 238,011 of record QJPP01001220.1, on the reverse strand, counting down.
TTGGCATCATCAATATTGTCCAAGCTAATTGGATCAATTTCATAGCGAGCTCTGTAACGACGCCTTAATGTTCTATTGTATTTTATGAACACCAAGTCACTGAGGCGCTTTAGGGTGAGTCTATTCCTCTTCTTGGTATGAATCTGCAAATAAATATTGACAAGTAATTAGTAGGAGTTGAGACTTGAGACATTTGGGATATAAAGCTTTCCTCTAAGTCTTACATGTTCGAACACACTCCAATTTCTCTCACACCCAGATGAGCTACAAGTTAGACCCAAAACTCTTATGGCGAACTTTTGTAACTCTGGAGCTTCTGAACCATAAAGCCTCCACCATTCAACTATTAAAGTAGAATAATCGTTCAAAATTTAGCAACAAATTATAAAGAAACAACTTGAAGTGTTACTGTTAACTCAAAAGAAACATAGAAGGAGTCATTCACCTGGTGACTTTCTGTCTCTTTGTCTTACGGCCAATGGTATTCCAAAAAGTCCATCAGCAGAGCAATAAGTACTAATCTGATCGGTTATTTTATCTTGAACTTTTTCATCAACAACCAACTTTTCAATGCACTTATGAAATCCCTCCATCAGTTTCTTATTCAGCAAATCATTCTCACGTTTATAATAGAGTGATCAGTGATGGGTTCAAGATATTACCAGCCGCATGCAACGGTTGATGGAGTTGATCCTTCCACCTTTTATCAATGATCTCAAAGACCTTCTTATATTTATGCTCATCAGTAAAGAACTTTTTAATATCCTCCTTAGCCTTATCCATCGCTTCATAAATGTAACCCATTGATGGTTTTGCCTCACCATCTACCAAACGAAGAACTTTAAGCAAGGGACCACTGACTTTAAGAGCATAAACAACATTGTTCCAAAAGGTGTAAGAAAGCATTATCCTTGCAACTTCTTTTCCTTTCACTTCTTTTACAAATTTACTATTATTCCATTCATCTGAAGTGAACATGGTTCTCAAATTGCCTTTTTGTATGTGCATTCTTTGCAAGGTCAAGAAAGCAGTAGCAAATCTAGTCTTGCCAGGTTTCACTAAGTTTTTTTGTTTAGTGAATCTTCTCATCATATTCAACAACAAAGGCCTTTGGACAATGTAAGAATGCACCCTAACTGCCTTAGTGAAAACATCTTGGAAGGGTCTTTCCTTGAAAATATCCCCGAACATCAAGTTTATACAATGAGCTGCACAAGGAGTCCAATATATGTGAGGGAACACTCCCTTCAACATATCACCTGCTTTAACATTTTCAGCTGCATTATTTGTAACCACTTGAACAACATTCTCTGCTCCAAGCTTCTCTATGGTGCTCTCAAACAAGGAGAACATTTTGATGGAATCAGTAGACGAGTCGCTCGCATCAATGGATTCAAGAAATAAGCTTCCTTTAGGAGAATTCACCAACACATTGATGATCATCTTTCCGGTTCTTGCTGTCCACTTATCCATCATAATGGAACATCCGAATTTGTTCCATTCAAGCCGATGCTCCTCCACAAGTTTTTGTGTCTCTTCCACTTCTTTATTTAGATAAGTGACACTAACTTCATGATAAGTGGGAGGCTTCATACCTGGACCACATTGGGCTACGGCTTCAATAAAGGCTCCAAAAGTGTCGGTATAATTGACACAATTGAAGGGAAGCCCTGCATCATACAACCACCGTGAAAAGGCCGCAACTGCACGATCCCTCAGAACTCCTTTAGCCACATCATGCACATTCTTTTTACCATTTGTCCCTGCAATATCTACTGGCTTCTTAGGAAAGTAACAATCTATTGGACCTTTCCTACCGGTTGATCCATAACTTGAAGAGACTGCTGATGCATTCTGTGATTGTTTTTGTGATTTTGAAGGAAGTGACAAATCAGCAGCTTCTCCTTCTTCCGTTTCATCATCATCATCATCAAGATTAGTAACTATTGGTGGCTGAGATAACATTTGACGTTTTAGATCCCTTTTTCCCTCAACATACTCCTTTATTTCATTCCTCACATTATCCGGACAATTTGAACAACCAATTACATCACTATAAGAACCAATAAGATGTTGTTTATGGCGAAAAATTCCACTATTAAACGTCTTGTTACAGAAAATACATGTAACTTTAGACCTATTGTTCGGATCAGCTTTCGTACCATATTTCCAAGCCGGATCAGACATTTTGAATCACTGTTAAGATTTAAGATTTAAGAAGCAAATCAGAATTGTAACATAAAAAGGCAAAAAACATAACTGAAGAAAAACAGAGCAGAGCAACTATTAAAAAGAAAACAGAGCTTTGTAAAAAGTAAAACAGAACTGAAGTCTGAAGAAGTCCCTTCGAAAATCATAACTGAACTGCTTTGTCTCTTTGAAATCGCAACAGAAGTCTCTTTGAAAGAGACAGAAAGTCGCAGAAGAAGAAGAAGAAAAGAAGAAGAAGAAAAGAAGAAGAAAGAAGAAGAAAAAAGAAAAGTTACCTGAATGGAGTCGCTGCTCTGTCTTGGAATGAAGTCGCAAGAGTGAGAGAAATGAAGTCGCTGCTGTCTTGGAAACCCTAGAAGTAATATTCTTTTTTTTAAAATCTAAAATAGACCTTTTTTAGGTCTGTCAACATAAAGCGCTCGCTTCAGTCGCTTCTCGCGACGCCTCGCTTCTCCGCGTCAGCATTAGAAGCGCTCGCTTAGTGAGACCCATTGCGCATCACTGCAGCGCATCGCTGTCAGCTCGCTTCGCCTCGCTTCGTCGCTTAAAGCGGTGAAGCGGGCGCCTCCCAGAACACTGAACTAAGATGTCCCAAATGTTTGTGAATTAAGTCTGGAGAATTTGTAACTGGACATGCTATGGAGGAGTTAGGAGAGTTAGGAGAGGTAAGGTAATAGAGGCCTTGTGATTCATATCCTACACAAATCGTTTGTCCCGTACTGCGGCCATGCATGACAAATGAGTTCTCAAGAAATAGTATGCCACAATTTAGGGCACGAGTCAAATAACTGACCGACGCAAGATTAAAAGGACAACCAGGGACAAAGAACAAAACTTAAAGTGATAGATGATAGGGGATTAGCTTGTCCAACTCCTTTTGGTTTGGTTTGGATCCCATTGGCTAAAATAATAGCCGAAAGAGACTGTGAATAAACAATATTTAACAGAATTGATTTATCACCAGAAATCAGAAGCGCTAGAGTCCACAACCCATGATCCAAAGGTAGGAGACTGGGCCGCTGAAGCTACGGGTAGAGATGTTTGTTTACTTGCTTAATATTGGAGATACTCATTGTATTCCTCTTTAGATAGATAAACCTGTTAGTTACCTGTGGTGTTAGTCTGAGCAACATGAGCATTTTTAAGTGGTCAACCATGCAAAGAATACATACTTCATGAGTGTGTCCAAGTCTATTACAATAACTACACTTAGGTTAAGAATAGCATACTTCACGAGGGTGTCCAAGTCTATTACAATAACTACACCTAGGTCAAGATCTTCCAAAACTCCCCCTCGTCGATTCTTCATGAAATGTGATGTTTATTTTCTGATCTCCTCATTAAGGGTTCAGACTTGATCATAGGATTTAAACTTCCAAATCTCGTGTTTTTGGAGTCAAAAATATAACATCCAAAATCGTAGCAAAATTTGACATAAGAAGGTGGTCTGGAATATGAAATCTGAAAGGACAGTTGTCGGAATCTGAAAAAAGAATTCTTGTTGTCGCCGGAAAATAAGATTTGATAGCTGAAAAAAAATTCTGAATCAGGAAATAATTTTATGGGCAGCCTCGGAATGAAGAGGCGACCCTACCTGAAAAAGAATCTGCCAAAAAAATGGCTAGAAAAGGCCTGGAATCCTCCGAAACAGTACTGAAGTCGCCAGAATTCGAAATCTAGAGAAAACTGCAGGAGTCTGGTCGGAATCAAGAGACGAGCAGATATGAGAAAGAAAATCGTCGAAAACTGGACGGAACAAATCTCACGCGCCAGGGCATGGGCAGGTCTCACCGGAGGAGATGACTCTCTAAGCGGCGCATGGGACGTCGGTTCACTGCGGATCTTGGTGGGATTTGGTCGTCGGGACCTGCTGGACCTTATGGTGGTGTTGGATTTTTCACAACACCAAAACAAAGATAGCTGTGAGTAGTCTCCGGAATTCGCACAGTGACTACTGATTTCGCTGGAATGACGCACAACGATACTTCTCCCACAATTGCTCTGATACTATGTGAGAAGTATAGGAGAGAAATATTATTGAATTGTGTATCTACATTATTACACTTAGACCCTATTTATAGACACTACATAACAATCCCTTTCCAAGTAGGACACTACATTACAATCCTTTTCCAAGTAGGATTGTATAAACTATTCATGTTCCTACTCCTATTTTAACAAGGGTAACAATTTGTCAATACCACTTCTCTAAAAAAAAAATTTAAAAAGGAATATTCTCTTCGAGTTGTAGTTGTACCGGTAGGAATAAAGGTCCTATAGATGTTTATTTCATGCAGAGTCTAAAGGATGTGGTTAGGCAAGAAAAGAGGTGAACATCCCATAGAAGTTGCCAAGAAGACTTTGACAGATCGTGCAGTTGCAATTTTTGCACGATGGATGTATGATGTTGGGCTCCCTTTCAATTGTGTCAATTATACGGATAGCTTTCAATTTTCGTTGAGGTTGTAGGTCAACATGGTCCACGAATGAAGCCCCACAATGAAGTTAGAGTTTTGTATCCAAAAAAAGAGGTGCAAGGAGATGAACAAAACTGTTGAGGAACCAAAAGTACAATGGAACAAGTTTGGATGTTTCATTATGATGAATAAGTAAAAAAAGGGCAGCCCGGTGAACTAAAGCTCCCGCTATGCACAGGGTCCGGGGAAGGGCCCGATCACAAGGGTCTATTGTACGCAGCCTTACCTTGCATTTCTGCCAGAGGTTGTTTCCAAGGCTTGAACCTGTGACCTTCTGGTCACATGGCAGCAACTTTACCAGTTACTCCAAGGCTCCCCTTCTTTTCATTATGATGAATAAGTGGATAGCAAGAAATGGAAAAATCATCATCATTGTGTTGATGAATTCTCTGAAAAGATGGAAGAAAATATCGACAAGAGGATAAAGAATTGAAGAGTCTTAATGAAGTACAACCGCAATTTTTTGAGCGCACATCAAATGGAACCATTAACCATGATATCGAAACATAGCATCCACAATGTAGTCCTTTAGGGTCTGTTTGGAAAGCCACCTGGTAATTGGAATTGGTGTAATTACTAGGTAGTAATTTACACAGCCTAGGAATTATACAGTATAGTAAGTACCATGATTGTAATTACAAGTGTGTTTGGTTGCACAAGTGTAATTACATACTTATATTAAAATTTTAAGATAGAAGTTACTTATCAAAAATTAAAAATTAATATTTGACAAACAAGGGCCTTTATAAATGATATTAAATTAAGAATTTGAAATATATATTGTCTCTTGAAAATATATTAATCAATAAACGTATACTTTAAATTAATATTATAAAAAATAATTGATATATATTTTTCAAGTTGGCATATTTTAATTTAATTAATCATAAAAACTAAACGTACATGATTTTTAAGAAAATCGTGAAATGCATATTTGAAAAAAAGATTAATATTATAAATATAATGTCATAGAATTTTTCAAACATTTGACAAAAATATAACATATCAATTCTAACTGAAAAATGAATGGCATGCAATGTGAAATAACAAGTCAATACTACTAAAGTAAATAAATTGGAACAAAAAATATACATATATTTTAAAAAAAAGTTAGTATAATACTCTTTTGCCAAATTCCTACATAATTTAAATAAATATAATTCAAAAGAAAATAAAAACATAGGTCTATAACCTCATTCAACAATGAATTCTACTTTAATTAAAAGGCGAAATGACCTGGGAGACCCTTGTACTTCACTCCGTTTGTCGGTTGAACCCTTCTACTCACCAGTTTGCCAACTGAACCCTTGAACCCACTGAAACAAAACATTTTAAACCCCTTTGACCATTGACCAAGCCTATGTGGCAACTTGATAGTGAGTTGGCAAAAATACGTGATTTCACGCAGACAAGGCGCGTACCCATAATTTTTTTGACTAAACATGATTAAAATAAATAATTAAACAAAAAGAGAGAGAAAAGGTGTGCAACTCCTTCTTCTTCCCCACCCCACCCTCGTTTCTTTATCCCATCCCCACCCCCACCCTTCCATCTTGTCACCTTCAAGAATTCAATTAATATGTGAGAAAAACAGTTAAAAAGCTTTCTCTGAGTAGCAATTATCAAATCAATGAAGAAACTACAAAATACAATAATCCCAATTAAATCCAGTTCATATTCAAACACAAAAATCTCAACTTTCAAATCTCTGAAATATCAACTTTGCTTGCTTTTCATTGAATTTGGCTGTGCTTCTGAATAGAGTGGAGAAAATAGAAGATAATGAATGGCAAAGAAAGAGATCTGAAAAAGAGAGAGGGGGGGCGGGAACCCGATTAACAAGAATAAAGGGAGCAACGAAGGGGGAAAGGTTTGAAGAAGAAGAAGAGGCAGGGTGGGGGTGGGGACAACGAAGGGGGAAAGGTTTGAAGAAGAAGAAGAGGCGAGTGGGGGTGGGGGGAAGGGTGTTGGATTTAATTAATTTTTTTATTTAATTTATTATGTGTCACTTAAAAATGACGTGGAAGTCCACGTGTAATCAGTTGTATAACACGCACATTTATCTGATGAGAAAAGGGTTTAAAATATTTTGTTTCAGTGGGTTCAAGGTTCAGTAGAAGGGTTCAGCTGACAAACGAAGTCAAGTACAAGGGTCTCCCAGATCATTTCGCCTAATTAAAATAAAAAGAGAATAGTAAAGCAGGTATGCTTAATGAAAAACATAACTAAAAAATAAATAATGCGAGGAATTGCATGAAAACTAAAAAGTAAAGGTTGGAAAATTAGAAGTAAGGATAACTATAAATAATGTAAAATAAAATATATATTTTAAAAAAAATTAAAATAATAAAAATAAAAAGAATTTAAAATAATAGAAAAAAAAATTAAGTAACCTTGTAATTACACCATGTAATTACCAGCAATTCATATCTCCCCCTTGCGAATTGAAGAGTGTAATTACCCCCTTCCAATTACACCCAATTACCTGTTAACCAACTAATTACCTGGCGTCAAATAGTGTAATTTCACCCAATTACGTCAAATCCAATTCCCAGGGTGGGCTTTCCAAACAAGCCCTTAGAGTTAAAGAGGCTTGTTTAGTGAGAGATTATTCTCTTGATAGTTTCTATACTTTCTTTTAAATTATTAGTTTTCTCATATGCAGGTCCATTGACCAAATTATACCAAGTATTATGCACTACTTTGGTATACTTCTCTTTTGTTTCTGATTTATCGTCGTTTAAGGTTTGCAATTGTTAAATTTCGCATGATGCCCTTGTTATTTCGATCCCAACAAATGGTATCAGACCAAATAGTTTGACAAGGTCGAGGACTGGTTCAAGGCGGGTTCAGCTCGAGCTACAACAAATTTGATGATAATAAAAATTATCTAAGAAAAAGTCTGAAGTACAACATATGGAGACAATTTTCAACAATCATGTTGCTACATCTTTAAAAACAAAAATTACTTTTAGGTCATGCTTACTTTTAACTCATGGGCTCTAATTTTCAACGCATGCTTACTTTTAACGCATGAACTCCAACTTTTAACTCTTGCTTACTTTTAACACTTGGGCTCCAATGTTCAATCCATGTTTACTGTTAATGCATGGAACTTTCAACTTGTAAAGATATGCCACCTAAGCCTAACTCAACCCAAAAGCTAGCTCATGAGGTGAGAATTGCCTAAATCCATATAAATAGACCACCAGTCCATTCCCCAACCGATGTGGGACTCTAACCCACTCTAACACTCCTTTCACATTCACGCCCAACTGGAGCGTGGACTAAGAGCCCAAAAAGGAATGAACCTGGCTCTAGTACCATGTAAAGATATAGCCCCTGGGCCTAACTCAACCTCAAAAGCTAGCTAATGAGGAGAGAATTGCTCAAGTACATATAAACAGACCACTAGTCCATTCAGTGTAGGATATTTACTTACCTTTGATAGAACCTCTAGTAACGGTACATATACATGTGCTTCTGACATAGTGAAATACAAGTTCTTCACCATTCCATATTTTAGTTACATGGTATCAGAGCCAGATCTTTGGCTTCGCCAGAGTTATGCTTACTGCCTCAACACCGGACTCGATTTCAGTCCAACTTTCTTCTCCTCTCCGACATTGCGCTGCCTTTTCCAGCCTACATATTATGTGGTGCTCTCGGTCAAATCTGGTGAGATCATTCTTTTTACTTCAGTTCTCTGGATCGTTTCTCTGTTCTAATTTGTAAGTGGTTATTTCTTTGGAGGTTCTACTATTTTGTTGAACTACTATTTTGATTTGGGTGAGTGGAACTTTAGTTGAGGGATCAGATTAGTCCTCTATTTGTTTGAGAAGAACCTGATCGAGTCATGTGCTTTATTTGAGAAGACTTGTCCTCTGTTTTGCTTGAAGCTGTTCGAATGAAGTGTTGGAATTAGTTCTCTGGTTTTCATCTTGTGTTTCTTATTTGTTGGCTGATATTTCTGGTTTGGGCTTCTATTTTGTGAAGTTCGGTTATTCTCTTCTTTTGGTGGAAGTTCTTGATTGAAAAAAAGGAACAAATCTCAGTCCAGGCTTCAAGCTCCAAGGTTTCCGTGGCATTAATGGTTAATTTTGTCATAGTTCTCTGGTCTGTTTAAGTGGTTTACTGGATTGGAGTTTTATTTGTGTCTAGAATAGACCTGGTTTAGGTAATTTTAGCTTTAAGGATTCTCTATCAATTTATTTTGATACTGGATAGCTTTGCCAGGACGGTCGACTACTGAGGCTATTCATCTCGTGAGGAGATTGGTGGAGCAGTATAGGGAGAGGAAGAAGGATTTGCATATGGTGTTTATCGACCTAGAAAAGGACTACGACAAAGTTCCCAGGGAGGTTCTTTGGAGGTGCTTGGAGGTTAGGGGTGTACCCGTGGCATACACTAGGTTGATCAGGGACATGTACGATGGCGCAAAGACTCGAGTTAGGACAGCGGGGGGAGATTCCGAGCAATTCCCTGTGGTGATGGGATTGCACCAGGGATCGTCCCTTAGCACGGGAACCTACACATATTAGTACAGTATACCGGGGTCCCCGGCCAGAACCACACGTGCAAGTTGATTTGTCTTGGTGATGGATGTGTTGACGCGGCAAATTCAAGGCGAGGTGCCCTGGTGTATGTTATTTGCAGACGATGTAGTTTTGATTGAGGAGACCGGCGAAGGAGTTAATGACAAATTGGAGATTTGGAGACAGACCCTGAAGTCTAAATGGTTTAGGTTGAGCAGGACCAAGACGGAATATGTGGAGTGCAAGTTCAGTGAGGTGACATCTGTGACCGACGTGGAAGTGAGGCTTGACACACATGTCATCCGACAAAGAGATAGCTTCAAGTACCTTGGGTCTATTAGCCAGGGTAATGGTGAGATTGACGAGGATGTGACCCATCGTATTGGTGCAGGGTGGATGAAATAGCGGCTCGCATCCGGGGTCTTGTGTGATAAGAAGGTACCCCCAAACTGAAAGACAAGTTCTACAGAGTAGCAGTTAGACCGGCTATGTTGTATGGGACGAAGTGTTGGCCGGTCAAGAACTCCCACGTTCAGAAGATGAAGGTGGCTGAGATGAGGATGTTGCGCTGGATGTGTGGGTTTACTAGGAGGGATAGGATTAAGAATGCGGATATTCGAGAAAAGCTAGGAGTGTCTTCAGTGGAAGACAAGATGCGGGAAGTGAGGTTGCGATGGTTTGGACATGTGATGAGAGGCACAGAGGCCCCTGTGCGGCGGTGTGAGAGGCTGGCTATGGATGGTTTTAAGAGAGGTCGTGGTAGACCGAAGAAATATTGGAGAGAGGTGATTAGGCAGGATTTGGTGCAATTGCAGCTTACCGAGGACATGACCTTAGATAGGAAGGTGTGGAGGGCTCAGATTAGGGTAGAAGGTTAGTAGGTTGGTTGGCTTCTTAGCAGGGAGGAGTGCAGTGTTTTGTTGCCTTTTTAGTAGTTGTAAGGCTACGCTTGTAGCTTTTGTTTCATCTGCGCCGGCTACTTGCTAGTGCCTTGTGTAGTTAGATTATTATATTATTTTGTTGTAGTATAGTTTTGTGATTATCTGTTGTTTTGTTATTGGTTTTATATCTTGGACTGTTTTGAGCCGAGGGTCTATCAGAAACAGCCTCTTTATTTCACTCTGGGGTAAAGGTATGGTCTGCGTACATTCTACCCTCCCCAGACCCCACTTTGTGGGAATATACTGGGTATGTTGTTGTTGTTGTTACTGTGAGTATAATAGTTGGGAAAATGACGGCTTCTATTCCATTATCTGATAAAATGGTTTCGGTTTCGGCTGAGGAGTTTGCTAAATTCTCTCAATGTCAAAAATCATTAAGGGAATCCACTTCAGTTAATGTCTTTACTGAGTCGGATAAAACATGTCTTATCACCTTTTCAAATAAATGAGTGATTGATTTAGGTACCACAAATCACATGACATGTAATCCTAATATTTTTTCTAGTGTTCGATCATACAAAGCACCCTCTCCAGTAAGCTGATGGATCAACTTGTAACAGTGGCAGATTTGGGACGGTTAAACCAACCTCATCTACTACCCTGTTATTTGTATAAAGTCTACCAAAGATGGCCTTTAATTTGATTTTTGTTGGCAAAGTTACGAAAGACCTTAACTGTTATTATCTCATTCTTTTCCGATCATTGTTTGTTTCATGATATTACAACGAATCAAGTTATTGGTAAAGGACATGTATCCGATGATCTCTACATCCTTGATGAATGAGAGTCTCGTTCGATTGCCTGATCTATTGCGTCTCCATTTGAAGCATATTGTCGATTAGGACATCCTTCTTTACCTATGTTGAAGAAGCTATGTCCTCAGTTCCAGAATATTTCTTCATTGGAATGTGAGTCAAGTCGATTTGCAAAACATCATCGAAACTCAGTACGTCCAAGTGTTAATAAGTGTGTTGAGTCAGTTTTTGAGTTGGTTAATTTTAATGTTTGGGGACCATGTCGTGTCGTTTCCAAAACTGGGCACAAGTATTTTGTCACTTTGGTGGATGATTTCTCTCGGATAACTTGGATTTATTTTATGAAGAGCCGCTCTAAAGTTTTTACTCACTTTAGTGCCTTCTGTGCTGAAATCAAAACACAATTCAATGCTTTTGTGTGTATTCTAAGGAGTGATAACGCTAAAGAATACATGTCAAAATTGTTTTGGTCCTACATGAGACAATACGGTATTCTCCATCAGTCTTCATGTGTTGATACACTCTCTCAAAATGGAGTTGCTAAGAGGAAGAATAGACATCTACTTGAGACAGCTCGGGCACACTTATTCCAAATGAAGGTTCCTAAATAGTTTCGGCCGATGCGATCTCTACGACTTATTTTCTGACTAATCGCATGCCATTTATTGTGCTTAATGGTGATATGTCTTATAGTTTTCCTTTTCCAAACAAGTCACTTTTTTCAAACAACAGGGCATAAATATTTGTCAATTTTGTAGATGATTTTTCTCGAATGACTTGGATTTACTTTATTAAGAGTCAATCTGTAGTGTTTACTCACTTTTCTGCCTTCTGTGCTAAAGTCAAAACTCAATTTAATTCCTCAGTGTGTATTCTACGGAGCGATAATGCTAAAGAATATATGTCAGAAATATTTCGATCCTACATGAGAGGTGTTCTCCACCAGTCTTCATGTGTCGAAAAAGGCTCTCAAAATGGAGTTGCTAAGAGGAAGAATAGGCATCTCGGGCACTTTTCTTCCAAATGAAGGTTCCTAAACAATTTTGGGCTAATGTGGTCTCTAGTGCTTGTTTTCTAATAAATTGCATGCCATCGAATGTGCTTGTTGGTAATGTGCCTTACAATATTCTTTTTCAAATAAGTTACTATTATCGATGGAACCCAAGGTGTTTGGAAGCACATGTTATGTTCGAGATGTTCAACCATCTGTTACCAAATTGGATCCCAACGCATTGAAGTGTGTTCTGTTGGGATATTCTCGCATTCAGAAGGGTATCGGTGTTATTCTACTGAACTTGGAAAATATATGGCATCAATTAATGTGGTATTTTCAGAGACTACACTATTCTTCTATGCAACTCCCATTTCTACGAGTCAGGAAAGGAAGATGAGTGGTTAGCCTATCAGTTTACTCGAGTTGTAACAGAAAAATCAGATGATGTTGTTCTTCCAAAGGGGAGAATTGTTAGGGTATACCCTGATTTTCTTACCATATTTGGATTTTAACTTTTATTGAAGGAAGGGAATAGAGTTCACCATAATTGATTTTTACTTTTCCCAAAAGAAAATATAAATATCTTCCATATTTGGGTAACCACTTTCTTAGAGGAAAAAGCTTTGAACTTCTATAATTGAGGATCCTTCTTTCCCACAAGAACACAATAGCATCCATAATGTAGTCCTTTAGAGTTAAAGAGTCTTGTTTAGGGAGAAATTATTCTCTTTATAATTTCTATGTTTTCTTTTATATTATTAATTTTCTCATATATTGGTCCATTGACCAAATCATATTAAGCATCACTCTTTTAGTGTACTTCTCTTTTTTTTCTGATTTATCGTCGTTTAAGGTTTGCAATTGTTAATTTTTGCATGACGCCGTGTTATTCCGATCCCAACAAAAGATACAAGCCAAAAGAGTGTCATTCCTCAGAATTGAGAATCGTAGAAGGCAGTATAACTATAGTTATGATTGATATGGAAAGGAGATCAGGGGCATTCCACTAGCATCAATATGGATCACTAAACAATGAGGAAACTGTCCTTTCCCCTGACAGCAGCATGGGAGTCGTCCTAACATCAGAGAATGTGACAACACATATTTACATCTCCTGATGATTCTCATGCAAGAAAGGAGGGATGCCAATTATTAATCACTTCTTTGTCCAACAGCACATAGGCTACGGTGCATAATTTGAAATATGTGGCAAGTCAAATTGATTTAATAAATTGTCCATTATTTTTTGCAGATAACCGAATAGGCTCGATTCATAAACCATCAGAGAATATAGGCTATGGTGCATGATGTGGAATATCTTTAAAGTCGAACAAGTTATGTCAACCATCAGAGATATGATGCTAGGGTGATATTTTAGGAGGGAAGGAAAATAGCATAGGATGCAGTCTCTTTGGCACTTATGTGAACAATAAAGAAAGAAAGCAAATGGGTTCTTCTTTCTTTTATCACTGAGTAGCTTAAAAAGGCAGAAGACGCCTCTGTAAAATTATTAATGAAATAATTTAATACAAAAGCAATAATAATAGTAGTATATTCTAGAGCATATACGGTATCCAGAAGACTTGATGCTCTTTCTAGATAATCATATTTTTCCAGCAAAATTTCATAATATTGTAAAGATCTTGATTCTTGTGTGTGTAGAGTTCCCAACTACATCAATAAATAGGCAATTCCATCAAAGTAATTTGCTTGTCAATTGCCTTGCATGCTTACACGTTTCAGCATTCCACGTTAATACTACTCAAAGTCAACGACGACAAATAAATAAACCAAAAAAGGGGAAAAACAGAAAAAGTGACTTCAACATAGACCCAGACTTTTGCATAAACAAGATGTTTAACCAAAATGGATAATAAGACTGAAAACATGAAAGCTGCCTCACATTGACCAAATTGAGTAGAACATTTTCAATAGAATATAGCAATAACTGGAAAGCAAATACCTTCTAGCAGTCCTCAGCTGCTTTCGGTACTCAGCTGAGCTTCCCAAAGCATAACAGCCCAAGAGAAATTCCCACACTTCTGGCCTTATGGCTGGATCCACACCCTATCATGGAAGAAAAAAGAAATTGTTATAGCAGAGATACACTCATAACTCAGAAGTTTAACACATTTAAATTATCAAATATTACATACTTCTCTTTTAACAAATTAATCTCTTTTAAAGCAACCACCTTAAAGAGCCTTGGAGCAGAACCTGAGAAAAGTGTGTTTTGAGAGTGAAACTCAATGTCAACGTATTTTGTACTCTCTCAAATCCTTTCATCATCTCACTACTTCTCCAAGTATTCCAAAAGCTGCATAACAGGATATTTCAGCTATGTTTTCGGGAGGATGGTCATATGGTTTATGCTTCTCCTGTTTAGTATCAATACAGAGTTCAAGTAGGCATTTGGACATGAATTGAGTGATATTTGAAAACAAGTAGAATTTGAAGTTGAAGTTGAAAAACAGTATTTGAAAGTTAGAATTGTTTTTTGGAACATGCATTTCACTTGAAAAAAGTTGAAGTTTTTGTGAGTGGAAAAAAAGTTTCACTTGAAAAGCTGGTCAATTTGAAAAACTCATCCTCAAAAACTAACAAAAAAATCATTCTAATGTATAACTAAACAACAACAACAACATACCCAATGTACTCCCCCAAAGTGGGAGGGAGGCTAGAAAATATTTTTTATTTTTTGAGAAAAAGGAAAAAAGAATTCATGTCCAATCTCCTTTCTTCTTTTCTTAATACGTTTGTCCCTGAATTGTTCATTATTCTCAAGAAAGGGAGATATTTTGATGGAACTTTCACGTCTCAAATTTGTGAGGGAACATTACACATATATATCATTGGTGTCCAGATCAATTTGTTCGAACCTCGACTAATCCACCATGCAGCCTGTACAGAGCATAAACATACGTTTCCAAGGTAACCCCCCCCCCCCACCCCACATAACTGGAACAGATACACTCGGACCAGGTGTTGTATTGGGATTCGAATCTGGATCTCTAGGTTGTTATGAGCTCTCATGCCTCCACTACTAGGCCATCCCCTTGGAGACAACTCAAAATTTATAAAACAATTGGATTTACCATCCCTGGTATGTCTGTTCTCTCCTCCCCCAACCCTCACCCCCCCCCCCCCCCCGGATAGTTTTTAAGAGATCTTCACTTTGACATAGTAATGTTCTGACAAAGTTATGCTGGTTTTTTTAATATTTGCTTACGTTTAGAGGTAGGAATTCTGAGGCAAACAAGTCTTGGTGTTGTTTCTCTGAATGCTTCCATTGCCACTTTGAAAGACAACAACGATTGTCCATAGGTATAATACATAAATAGACACTTAAAGTTGGCCTCAGATGGAAAATAAGCACTCCAATTTTGAGAGTGCACATCTAGACACCTCAACTTGGTCTCAACTGGCAACTGAACACTCCATCTCGTCCCCATTGTATCTTGTGGGCACCCGACGCTGATGCGGCACATAAATTTCGAAGGTGTACCGATGATCATTTTGTAAGTTGGAGTGTTCAACTGACACAGTGGAGACGAGTTGAGGAGTCTCGATGTGCATACTCAAAGTTGGAGTGCTTACTTGCTAGGTCAAGTTTGAGTGTCTGTTTATATTATCCCAGCTATACATTACATGGATTCCTCTGTTGCTCCCTCTTTACAACTGCCATTGCCATCTCCAGTTTCTCTGGTACCTTAAATGCATTTGTTTCAATCTTATCTACTTTGCAGCAATATTCCATGTGTTGAACTTTTCGGTTGGAATAATAATTCTTTTACTGATTTCTTCTAAATCTTATTTCTTTTTAAAAGGAGAAAATCAAACTGCAGCATGCTATTATTGCATTAATTTGTGGAAAACATACCTTTTACCAGATGCCAAAAGTGACTTTCTATGTGGATATGTATTACACATATTCTAGTTAAGCACAGACTAGTCATATACACTTCTTTGTTCACCCTCATCAAGAAAATAGGAAGCGACCAAATGAGATGTATTCAACCTTTTAAGAGGTCAGGGCTCCAAACGCAATTACACCCTATTATCCATTTCTATTTACATAAGTGGATGAATGTCAAGTCCATGGTTAGATAGTTTTCAGAGCTATTAAAACCATGCACCTAGAATGAGTGGTTTATGAAGAATTTGAGGAAGAAGAAAAGGCTTCTTCTTTGAATTCTCGTATGTCTTTACATTTAGGGCTTCTTTGGGTTGATTTAGTTGTGGGGTGATGGGATATTATTCTAGAGACTACCCCCGTCGAGGGATAACAGAGCCTATACCTAATTAAGGAAAGACGATCAATTATAATAAAAAGAAATATTTTATTCCTATAATTAGAAATAAAGTATTTTTATTAGAGAGGATGAAGATCATTTTAAGACTCCAACTTTGCTTTAAAAATTAAACATCTCTCCCAACTTTAAACAATTGACATTCTCCTCCTCCCATCCTATGCAATACCCATTTTGCCCTTGTCATTATCAATCTAATTTACTATTTTACATTTCAGTAAATTTTGAACTAATTACCTATGCCATATATATTTTATATTATATGTACTCCCTCCATTTCAAAAAGAATGACATACTTTCCTTTATAGTCCGTTTAAAAAGAATGACCCTTTCCTTTTCTGACGACACTTTAATTCCAACTTTTCACGTGGCATGTTTAAGACCATAAGATTAAAGGGCATTTTGGTACATTTGACATAACTTTAATTTAAGGCCACAAGATTCAAAAGTCTTTTTTATTTTCTTAAACTCCGTGCCAAGTCAAAACAGGTCATTCTTTTTAAAACGGAGGGAGTAATATTTAATTTTTCACCTATCTCCTTTGGGTATAATTAAAGTTAGGCTACTTTATCATAAATTGCAATTTAAATTCATGTATAGTACAAGTAGAATAATCCTTTAATTTTATCAATTTTTTTTGTAAAAATCTACCACTATGTTGTTATTTTATTATTAAGTGAATGAAATATAATAACGACAACATACCCAGTGTAATCCCAGAAGTGGGGTCTGGGGAGGGTAGAATATACAGAGACCTTACCCTAACTTGAGAGAGGTAGAGAGGTTGTTTCCGATAAACCCTCGACTCAAGGAGAAAAGCCAAAGCAAGTCGAGAAAAAGAATCAACAAAAGTGAAGAAGTCATGGCAAAATACTATCAAGAACATGTCAAAGCATTCCGAAAAGAAACCCGTAACTACAGAAAAATAATACAATGCAAGAAAAAAACAGGTAATAACAGACATCGAAGGACAACAATAGAAGCCTTACCCCCAATATGATCAATTTCAGCACTTTCCTAAACCCATGTACCTTCCCATCCTTCTCAAAGATTGTCTGCCACCTGTCAGGCTTAAGCATTTTGCTCATCTATATCATCAAAAACACAAGGAAAATGTTCCCAGCATGAACGTTGAGTTTACCATCAAAAGCACAAAAGAAAGTCTCAAGAGTGTAGAAGTTGAGTTTACGAAGCGAAAATTCTATGTTATTATTAACCCAAAAAAAAGGAAGAAGCTAGCACACCTATGAATAAATATTGTATTCCATGATACTTTCTCTAAAGAAATCATAATATTTTCCAAACAAATAATATTCGCATTAATATTATCATTATCAGCATCATCACCATCATTAGCAAGCTAGAAATAAACATAACTCTCTAACTCAAGAAAAAGACACATGCAAAAGTGTCTCTTGAGTTCTTCCAAATGCTGCTTCATTACATTAAATGGATGAACCACTAGAGACGATCTTTATTCAGATATATTCAAAAGGCCCTTTAATGACGGCCAATTACTTTTTTTTTCTTTCTCGATAGCAAGCAAACAAATTAGTGTTGCAAGTGGCCGAACTGCCAAATTCGGGAAATTCTCCGGCTGAGAAAAAATTTATGGGTATTTACAACTTCACTGAAGGTGTATTAGCACTTTGATGATAGACCTTATTCTCTTAACTTAATGATGAGCAAGATGAAATTTTGTCCTAGAAAACTCACTCTATCCTTTTCCTAGAGTATTTATTTTTTTGATCAGGTAAAGAAATTATATTATTTAAAAGGCCAAAATCGTATACGAGAAGTATACCAAAACGTAAAGAACCTACAAAACGACATGGTTCTCTACAAAAGACACTCAATCCTCTATACATCCCGGAACTACATTGGTTTCTACCCCTTCAAAGACCCTCCTATTTCTCTCTCTCCAAGCAATCCACATCAAAGCCAGAGGGACCACACTCCATGCCCTACACTTCCTCCCGCTTCTTCCAGCTTTCCAGCAAAACAAAAGTTCCTTTACAGATCTAGGTATCATCCAAGACATACCAAACCAGCCGAACATATTCCACCACAATCCCATAGCCTAACTGCAATGTAATAGAAAATGATTTACATCCTAACCCGCATCCTTGCATAAATAACACCTGATATACAACCCTCTAGCAGCAGCTAACAACGTGAAAAAACACTTCCCTCGGCACCTTAGGAATCCAACCCGACTTTACAGGAAACACCTCCTCCTCCCTCGCCAAAAGCTTCTTATAAAGACTTGACTGAAAATACGCAATTGTTCCCCAACTTATCGGGTCTATTCACCCGCTCACAATGACGATGGAGTAGAGCTAGTAACTTTTGAAACTCATCCACTTCCCATTCTTGAAAATCCCTCCTAAACCTCAAATCCCAAAACGTTTCTTCCCCTTGAGTCCCCCCTTACGTGCTTGACTACCGCCTCCCTTTGACACGACACCCCATAAATGCTCAAAAACTCTATCTTTTAGCAACATTTCTCCACTCCATTTGTTTCCTCAAAAACTAACTTTACTCCATTCCCTACCCTGAAAGAGATATTATCATAGAAATCTGCCATTCCCTTCATGATGTTCCTCCAAAGTCCATAACCAAACGCCAAAGTGGTATCATTAGTTTCCCAACCCCCTTCCCGTTACCCCATACTTATCAACTATCACCCCTCTCCATAAGGATTGGAGCTCCACCACGAATCAACACAATCATTTCCCTAACAAAGCTTTGTTAAAGACCCTTAAATCTTTGACCACAACCCCCCCTCAAACATTTAGGAGTCGTCATGGTCTCCCATCGAATCAAATGATATTTCCTTTCCTCTTCACTGAATCCCAAAGGAAGTTCCTCCGGAGCCTTTCCAATTTTCATGTAACAGTGATGAGAGCTTGAAACAAAGACATAAAATAAGAGGGGATGTTGGACAAAGTGCTCTTTATAAGTACTGTATTCCCGCCTTTGGATAAGTATCTCTTTTGCCAACTTGCAAGTCCCTTTTCAACCCTCTGAAGAACAGGTCCCCATACATTAATGTCTTTATTTGATGCTCCCAAAGGTAAACCAAATACGTAGCAAGGAGAACCCTTACACGTCATTGCAACACCTGAGCAAGCAAATAAATGTTGTCCACCACCCCAACAGGAATAATCTAACACTTCGTTAGGTTGATTTTGAGGTCCGACACCACCTGAAACCAAGTTAACACTTGGCTAGAATATCCAATTGACCCTCGTCTGCATCACAAAGAAACCAAGATGATGCAAAAAACAAGGTATCATCTGCAAACAATAGGTGAAAAATCGATACAGACCCACTACTTCCAACTACAGCGTTGAATCCCCTTAAGTGCCCCCCCACAACAGCTCTATCCATCATCCTACTCAAACCTTCCATCACCAGGATGAAAAGCATGGGTGATAAAGGATCCCCTTGCCTCAACCCGCTCGAACTGCCAAAAAAGCCACACAAGTTACCATCCACCAACACTGAGTAGCGCACTGATGAGATACAAAAGCCTACCCACTTCCTCCATTTCTCCCAAACCATCTTAAGCATAATAAAGTCAAGGAACTTCCAATTTACATATCATAAGCCTTTTCATGATCTAGCTTGCACAACACTCTGATTCAACCCTGCTTCCTTCTCGAATCTATCACTTCATTATCCAGCAAAGTTGCATCTAAAATTTGCTTACCTTCCACAAAAGCATTTTGTGAAGTAGAAATTGTCTCATTCAGGTGCTTTTTAAGTCTATTAGAAAGAACCTAAGATATGATCTTATAGATGCTTCCCACTAGACTAATAGGTCTATAATCCCTAATGCTTGTAGCCCCCTTCTATTTAGGGATAATAACAATGAAAGAAGCATTTAAGCTCCTATCGAACTCCCCTCTTTCGTGAAACACATCAATGGTTTGTATAACAATCCTCTTGACAATACGACAATACTCCAGGAATGTTGGAAGAAAGCCAAAGTAAAACCGTCAGGCCTTGTCACCCGCACAACACTCCACCGCCTCACTTACCTCCTCCTCCTCAATAGCCCTCTCAAGCCACCCACTACTATTCCCTCTAATGTGATTAAACTCTATGCTCCCGCCCCCCCCAAGTTTGGTCTCCATTTTGCTTCTTCATTGAAGAAACGTTCATAGAACTGAACGATTGCCCCTTCTACTCCCTCCTGACTCACATGAACCACTCCATCTACCTCATCTGACTCAATGAAGTTCTTCTTACTCACAATTGCCACCCTATAAAAAAAATTGTATAAGCATCCTTGTTATAGACTCCTTAAATCTGATGCAACTGGCAGAATAAATCTGATGCAACTGGCAGAATCTTGGGTGCATCAAAATAGACAGTAGTTTAGTTTTACTAGAATTCTTATTTGAATAGATTTTCTATGTTAGTAGATTCCTAGTTTTCTTTAGTATTTTGTTATAGGAGTCTCTATTTAAAGAGGCGGAAGGAATTTATATCAAAATAACAAGAGATCTGGGTCTCTCTCTAACGAGTCCTAAGGTTGTAGGCTCCCTTTTAACGAGCCTATTTGTTTAGCAAAAATAGGTCGCTCACGGAATAAGAACAAGGAGAAGGATCTGTTAAACACAAACTTCTCAGTAAATCGCTCTGTGACAAGATCCATAGCACGTGACCTTAACAACTTGGTATCAGAGCCAAACACCATGGGCGATCCAAGCAAAGGTGAAGAGTTACAGGCTCTCCTTCAAGAGGCGCATGTTGCCAACAAGGCACTGATCGCAGAAGCAGTGGCACAATCTGAAAAAAAGGATGGTTACTCAATTTGAACAGTTAATGTTACAATTGCAAGAGTTCATTGCGGGATTTAGCAAAAATAAAGGAAGAGACTCCGATGTGGGAGTGCGCAGCGATACAGGTAACCAGCCCTACAAACCAGATTATCGATCCAATCAAGTGTCAGGAAATAATGTGGTACCAAGATACACAAAGTTGGAGTTCCCTACTTTTGATGGATCCGATGACCCATTAATTTGGCTACACCGATGTGAGAAATTCTTCTCCAATCAAAGAAAAAATGAAGCTGATAAGGTGGGATTGGCTGCATTCCATCTTCTAGGTGAGGCACAATTATGGTATCATCAAATAGAACAAAAGTATCACTCAGTTGGTTGGTCGGAATTCAAGGAATATTGTACTCACAGGTTTGGGCCTCCATTGGGCAGTAATCCATTAGGTGATCTGGTTAACTTGAAGCAAATGGGCTCACTTGAAGAATATCAGCGCCAATTTCAAGAACGGTTAGCCATGGCCAGCAAATTCGTTCGCATAGACCAGCAGGTTAGTCTCTTCACCGCCTGCTTGATTGATTCCATTCGGCTTGACGTTGTGATGCAGAGTCCACCAGATTTGGTTCATGCCATGAATATAGCTCGAGCATTTTAGAAGAAACGTGAGACGATGCAGGCAACATCTTCTCGAAAGGAGACCTGGCAAGGGACTAAAGGCTATTCCAATACTACTGCAACTTCCACAATTCCAATTCCTAAGGGCAGCGACGGGTTAAGTGAGATTACTGAACCAAAGTTTGTAAGTTCATCTGCTCCGTTTATTAAAAAAATTGACAAGGGCTGAAATGGCGGAGAGAAGGGCAAAGGAATTGTGTTATAATTGTGATGAATAGTATTCGAGTGGGCATCAATGTAAGAAGTTGTTTTGGTTAGAACTAGGTGATCCAGATGATGAAAATCCAGGCCATAAGGATGTGCAAGAACCTGAAATTTACTCTAGTAAAACAATTTCGTAATGCATATCCAGACTTCGAGCTTGAGGACAAGCTCTTTTCAGAGGAGGGGGTTAATGTTATAGACTCCTTAAATCTGATGCGATTGGCAGAATAAATCTGATGCAACTGGCAGAATCTTGGGTGCATCAAAATAGACAGTAGTTTAGTTTTACTAGAATTTTTATTTGAATAGATTCTCTATGTTAGTAGATTCCTAGTTTTCTTTGGTATCTTGTTATGGGAGTCTTTATTTAAAGAGGCAGAAGGAATAAAAGAAAGGAAGGAATTTATATCAAAATAACAAGAGATCTGAGTCTCTCTCTAACAAGTCCTAAGGTTGTAGGCTCCCTTTTAACGAGCCTATTTGTTTATCAAAAAGATCGCTCACGGAATAAGAACAAGGAGAAGGATCTGTTAGACACAAACTTCTCAATAAATCGCCTTGTGACAAGATCCATAGCACATGCCCTTAACAATCCCCCTCTTCCGGCCACATCGCCCTTGTTTTTTGTCTCCAACTAATCTCTTGGGTCATTGCCAAAGAGGCTAACTCCCTATCCAAACCCTTTTTTCTCTCTTTCTCCCCCTCCTCCAACTCCATCCACACTTCTGCCCTTTCTAACTCCCTTACCCCATTCATAATCTCGCTCATTTTTACCTCTACCCTCCCAAATAGTTCTTTGTTCCACACCCTTAAATCTTTTTTAAGCATCTTCAGCTTTATAGCAAGTCGATAGGAAGGTTTCCCCTCCACAACATAGCTACTCCACCACCCATTCACCTTTTCCCCAAAACTGTAGCTTTCAACCACTTATTCTCATATCTAAACAGAGATCTCGACCTTCTTCTTCTACAGCCATCCAATAGGATAGGTATTGGATAGGTGAATGGTCTAAGACCAATTTCAGTAAAGGGACTTGCAGTGCACCAGGTGCCAACTCAAGAAGTAGACACCAAGAATCTGACAATCTAGATTTGAAGAAGAGTCCTCCGATCTGGACCATGTGAAAGAGGCTCATGTTTAAAGGTAAATCAATAAGATAATGGTTATCAATAAACTCCGAGAACTCTTCCATGTCCCTAGATATCACCCTACACCCTACCCTTTCCTCTGGAAATTTTATGGTATTAAAATCCCCCTCCGCTCAAGGAATGTCCCATCTCCCTAAACCTGCCCCAACCTCCTCCCAGAACATCTCCTTTGAACTCTCCCCCACAGATCCATACACTCCCCCAAAACCCCATTCCATCCATTACTAACATTTCTAAACTTCACACCAATCATAAACTCCCCTTGTCAACCTCTATGCACTTCATCTTCCTATCAACCCAAAGAACTGAAATACCACCCGCGTTGCCATGAACCTGAATGTAATCGTACTTCACCCATTTACCACCCAACACGCTTCTTACTATACCATCCATCAAAGTCTCCAATTTTTGTCTCTTGAATACATAGCAAGTATGTCCCTATTCTCTAGACCATACTTTTAAAATAGCCCTTTCGTTAGGATCGTTCATCCCCCTCACATTCCAACTGATAATTTTACAATCTATCAACAAATACAATTTTCCAGCCCCCCCTTACCCCCTCATTCCCCCTATGCGGCTCCCTATTTCTCCTCCCGTAGACAAAAGCTTGCCCCCTCCTTTATGAACCCCCAAATTAGAATGTTCTCATCCGTCAATTCTAATTCCTTCAACTCTACAACAAGCTCTAGCCTCTTGGTCAATAAAATTCAAGAGATCAATAACTTTCCTCTCCATCCCATCAAAAGACACCCTTAAGAACTTCCTAAAACTAATGTACTTCTCCTCCACCTTATACCCCCCCCCCCCCCACACACACACACACAAAAATTTCTCAATGTCCACACAAGTATTCCCCACACCATCCACAGTTTTATTGAAAGAGAAAGAGCAAAATTCCCCTGAGGAATTCCCTCCGTGCAGCAAATTGTTGTGAGAAACCCCATTTATTGTGCCACCAGTTGTAACACCCACCATAACGCCCTTATTCAACCGATGAGAGACAGAAAAGTTCCTCCTCGAATCCCTACAGGCCTTGGAGGACTCCGCGACTTAGAACTGGACAGGTATGTTCCAGGCCTATCGACTTCAAAACAAGACCCTTCAACCAACCCCACCGGAGAAACGCACTGGCCAACAGCTAAAACTCGATCTCCAGCACCTTATTTCCCCTTACCCACTTAAACCACAGCCACCAAAGTGTTGTTGGGTAATTCCAAGCCTCATCAGTCAAAAATCACCGGAAAAAGGTCGATCGGTGTCATCTTTCCCGCGACCCAGTTCGTCAAATGAGGTAATAGGCTCACGCAACCTATCTCCTACCTTATTCACGTCGCCTCCCTTCGTGGAAGGCTAAATCTGACACCCCAGGCTCCATGCAGACTTTCGATGGCACATTCCTCAAAGGCCGAGGACCTCGTCTGAGCCCCTCTACTCTATTTTGCCCAAAGAGGGGTTCAAAGCAACCGGTCTAAACCTTTTTTGGGTTGCTAAACCGGTCCAAAATATTTAGTGAACCGGTTAAAGTTCTTTTTCCACAATAGCTCACTAACCCAGGGGCAAATCCAACTTTTTCCCTCTCTCTTCCTAGCCCTACCCCTCCCAAATTCAAATCTCCCATCGATTTTCTCCTTACCCTTAGACCTAGTGTCTTCTTAAGCCATGTAAGTTGTTAGACGAAAACTCCTCTCATCAGTAAAATGAATTCTTCTCTTCCCCGTCATCCTATCTCCTCCTACTCACCTTCTTTCCTCCAAGTTTCATTGAGGTTGTTAAATGAAATTATGTATCATGTACATGTTTTCATACACATTCATACCACTCATTGAAATGCATGATATTTATCGGACAGGTGGACCACTCAACTTGATTGACTAAAACTCATATATTTATCGGTCAGGTGGGCCAGTCGACTTAATTTATTGAAACTCATATATTTATCGGACATGTGGGTCAATTGACTTCTTTTTATTGAAATTGATATATTTATCGGCCAGCTGGGCCAGTTGACTTATTTTATTGAGATTCATACTTTATTGTGATGTTTTCATACTTTTATATGCCGAGGGGAAATGGTTCTGGCAAAGCAACATCATGCATACCGAGGGGAAATGATATCAGTAGAGTGGTATGTCGAGGGGAAATGTTTTCTCCGAGCCCAAGGGAAAATGTTTACTGCAGGTACATAGACCTTGCTACTCCCCATGGGTCACGACTCCCTGATAAAGAAGCATGTGTATACCGGTTGCATTACATGGCCATTGCATTGCATATTATCATGCTCATACTATTTGATTTATTTGATTTCACTACTAGCCTCTATATCTGTGATTTTGGAAACTCATTTGTGGCACTTGATTACTTGCCCTATATTTGATACTGGTTGGGATTCATATTATTTCTGTCTTGAACTAACATAAGTGTTTCAGTGAATAAACCTCATCACTACTTCGAGAAGAATCGATCAATGATACTTATTGGGTACGTGTTGTTTATGTACTCATATTACACTTGTTGCTCCCTCTTTTGGTGCAGGTTCAAAGCTGAGTATGAGTGGAACTCTAGGAGTTGTTTGAGTCTTGTCAGCTTCGAGGAGAAATTGTGGTGAGTTGTCTGGCAGATCCCTGGCACTTGTCTCCTTTTCATATGTTAATTCTTGTCTTCTTTCTTTCTAGACACTTTATTTGATGTTTCAGACTTGTATAGAAATCTTAGCGGCTCTTGTACTACGACTTTCAAGTTTTGGATATTTTGGTTGTATTTCCGCATTTTTATGACTAGTTGACAGTATTATGGAATTCTTGTGTCTTTTCACTTTTAATTTCTGCTTTGTTGGCTTAAACCTGGAGTAAAAATGGATGTGGTTCGCCTACGGGCTAAGGTATAGGTGCCCTCATGGCTTTTGGATTTTTGGGCCATGAAACATTGTTGCATTTCTTAAGAGTCATAATAGTTTGTCAAGAAGCACAAAAATACAACCGCAATAGCAAAGGTTTCCTTTTTCTTTAATATTAGAAAGGTAATACCCATAACTGCACATATATTAAATGTCGCTTTATTTCCTATATTAAGGGGTTGTTTGGTTCAAAGATAAGTTATGCAGGGACTGATTATGCAAGATTTATAATGCAGGGGTCAGTAATGCAAGGATCAGTATGAAGGGATTGGCAATGCATGGTATGTAGAGGGTGTTTGGATGGGCTTAAAAGGTAGTTTGACCAAACCAGTTTTTAAGCCCATTTTAAATTATTTTGGTGTTTTGCAAACACAAAAAATGTGTAAAAGCATTTGGCTTTCAAGCCAAAAGTTATAAGTTGGGCAACCACAACTTACTGTTCTTTGGCTTAAAAGATATCCATGTTTGACCAAGTGATTTACTTTCTTATCCCTTATGAACTTTTTATATTCCAAAATTGTCCTCCAAAACAAAACCCATGCATTTCTTTTCTCTTCTTTTTCTCAATCCACCTTTCTCTTTCGTTGCCTCCATTTCTACATTTGGCCTCTCCGCGATTTAATTGGTGTTTCTCTGTTTCATCTTCAGAATCTATTTCACATTCTTCTTTAGAGGTTATTTTGTGTAATCTACTAGCCTACCAAATTCATCTTAATTTTTAATTCAAGTCAACTGAAAAAGAAAATAGTAAAAAGAATAAAGAACACCAAGATAATTACATGCCTAATAATCCCTTAACTTCACATCTACAAATCAAATAACGTGAAAAGAAAAAGAAAAAGAAGAAGAAAAGAATGTAAAGAGACAAATAAATACTTGAAAATACACAAACTATTGCACAACCACCAAAACTTGTATTTGAATTAGTTAAGAAATAAAAATATTGTTGTAATCAACTCCTTCATAGTGTTAACCGCCTTAACGATATTTCAGTCATTTTATGTAATGGTATGTCCGGTCATTTTGAGTTTTAGAACATTTTTCCCCTATTTGAGACTTCTCGTAGGTTCATTGGGTGATTTATGACTTGAGGGTAAGGGTGGCACGGGTCACGAGAGACTAAACACTTGAACCTAAACTAGAAGCTTGAAAAGTAAACAGTTGACCAAAGTCAAATATTCGATTAAATGGGTTCGAATTCGTGGTTTGAAGGTTTGTATGATGATTTTGGACTTGTAGGTATGTTCGGATTGTGATACGAGGGGTTCGGGTGAGTTTTGGGGGCTAAAACCGAGTTTGGACTACAACAGAATTTTTTTAGTGTAGCAGCCGTGCATCACATTCACGGGAGGGAAGGTCGCGAACACAAAGCGGTGAAAGGATGGTCAACCAGTCGCG
The DNA here is from genome assembly GCA_003996215.1 of Jaltomata sinuosa. Lineage (NCBI taxonomy): Eukaryota > Viridiplantae > Streptophyta > Magnoliopsida > Solanales > Solanaceae > Jaltomata > Jaltomata sinuosa. The sequence goes on along the minus strand of QJPP01001220.1, from coordinate 210,680 downwards.
CAGCCAAAATTTTCGTTAAGGGGGTTCAATATATAAAGAAGTAAACACACGAAAAAGCCAATGGGATTCAACATCTATTATATATACTTAAAAAAAATTCACCTTAGATAGACAGTGTAATTTTTCACCTAAGGGGGTCTAGATGAACCCCCTTGTACCAATGTGGCTCTGTACCTGTGGTCAACGCAGTCGAATAGGAGTTGACCGCGATCATGAGGCATCCACGTCAGGCTACTCTTCACGATCGCGAGAGGCTTGGTTGCGATCGCGTAGAGTTAGCACCTAGCAATGTTAAAATAATTCATATCGAGGTTTATGTGTTCAAAAAATATTTTGGGAGATTACCCACCGAGACTCCAAATGAAAAATGCTCCCAGACACGAAATCTCCTACTTTCTAGGAGGGTAGAACCACCCTTCCGGTGGCCTCGGCACTGGAAAACTTCCTTTCTTCCCCCAATTACCACCTTACGTGCTAACTACCAACCTTCTTTTATTCTCTTCGATTTCAACCATGGAAAGCGACATAATTTATTTTGCGATGGGATTCAAATCCCTTGACTTATCGAGAAGCTCCTCTCGTGGAGAAAGCTGGTATGAATTGACAGAACATGGAAGATATAGGATGAGCAGGTCAAGCTTCAGTCAGAAAACTATGGAATGGCTGTGTCGGACTCTCAAAGAAGCTTCAAAGGTCAAAGGCAACATTGTATGCAGATGGAAACGACAGAAGATATCTACGCAGCTATTTTGTGCAAGAAATTTCAACAAGAAGGGGAGATATATAAGTATAATCAGTGTACAGGGAAGAAATAGAGCAGTCTTAATAGTCCCAGAAACATCATTCAATGTAGGTTGGTGGGATCTGGCTACTAAAATAGAGAAGTTCATTTATTACAAAGACACAAGGATAACCAATACAACTCACACATTGATTGATAAAGAGATCCCTTATGCTGAAACTGCCATGAGAAGTAAATGGACCTCCAGAGGGGTAGATGCTGCGACTACAAAAGAAGAGGGAGGTATCATCTGTATTGAGGGTGATGCCAAACTATCTCAGAATGAACCTTTGAGCAGGAGCCTCTATGGTCAGGTCTTGACCAATGGTTCTGAAATCCCGACTCTCTCGGAGATTCGGAGATGGGCTAGCTCGAATTGGAACCAAGCCCATGGTCTGAACATTTATGACATGGGAAAAAATTGCTTCCTTTTTGAGTTCGCCTCCATGAAAGATGCAGAACACGTCCTTAGAGGACGCTGGTCATGGAAGAATCAGAACTTGAAACTTCAATGGTGGACACCAACAGTAGGTGCTATCCAATCCAGAACAGCCATCAAGCAGACATGGATCCGACTAGTAGGGTTACCCCTCCACCTGTGGTCAAACAAGGTTTTCTAGGCGGTAGGGGATTACTGTGGAGGATGGATAAGGACGGAGGAGGAGACAGAGCTTCGTAATCACTTAAAATGGGCGAGAATATTAGTGAAGGTTGGGGGAAATAGTATTCCAAAGGAAGTGAAAATCGAAAGCGAGGGAGTTGGGTACACCATCCAAATATGGGATGAGTCGCCGACGAGATTTTATGCCGAAGAAGAGAAGGACATCGCCGGAACTGTTGATGTGGGTAAACCCTCGAACCAGTGGACAATACTGGGCACTGGAACCCCTTTATCCTCGCCGAAAAAAGCTGTCACATCAGAGGAACACGTGGGCTGTTCAAACTTTTTTGAATTGCAAATCCAAAAAAGTGACTGGGCACGTGACTCTGTTAAAATTTCTGCAAAGGCAAAACAAGTCTTGGGCTCGGACCCTCTGGCCCATTTCAGCAGAAATTACATAGACAAAAGTGGGCCTAAAGTTAATAAGTCTTCAGACCCATTCCAAATTGAGATAGCAGCAAATTTATCAACGACAATGGCGTTAGAAACAGACCTCGTACTTGAACCAGGAACTTTCGACGAGGCATGCAATGATCTAGACCTGGCAGATGAGCAAATTGATGATGATGCGATGTCTATCATTCACACGGAGAACAAGGAAAATCAAGTATCGGAAAATTTACAGTTGGAAGAGGAGGGGGACAACATAGTAGAGGATATTCTACCCCTCAATTCAACAGAAGAGGATGGCACAATGAAATCAGAGAGAACGATTCCTATTTGGGTTCACCAAAACATTATCAAGCTAAGTAAGGAATTTGGAGTACATTTTCAAGGTTGCGAGGAGGTGTTGTTTATGAAAATTGATGGCAAAAGACAAGTAGTAGAAGAGGTTCCAGGTGCTATTGTGCCGATAACTCCAAAAGAGAAGATCCCAAAGGAGCTCAAAAACCTGGAACCAAGCAACAATTTTATCAGCTTTGGAACAAGAAGCAGGGGGGATGTTTTGTTGACAGTCTTAATGAAGGTTAACATCGTGTCTTGGAACGTGAGAGGCCTCAATGATCCTGGAAAGAGGCTGATGATCAAGAACATGTTATACAAATGGAGGGCAGACGTCTACTGCTTTCAGGAATCTAAATTAAGAGGTGATATAGGGGAGATAATCAAAGAACTTTGGGCTGATAGGAGGGTGAAATTTGAACAGTTGGAAGCCAGAGGCACCAAAGGGGGCATTATCATTCTATGGGAGAGTATTACTGTCAGATTTCTTGGCAAAACCCAAGATTTCAGCTGGCACTTATCAGGTGTATATGCTCCAAATACCAGGGAGGAAAGGGAAGAGGTATGGTGGGAATTGGGAGCAGTAAGGAGCCTATTCAATGGTCCGTGGGTGATTGCAGGGACTCCAATGTTGTGAGGTACCCCTCTGAGAAGAAGAACTGTAACAGAATAAACAAAGCCATGGAAGATTTCTCAGAATTCATTGAAGATATGGAACTAGAAGATCCACCACTCACATGTGGCAGTTTTACTTGGAGAAAAGGTGACGGGCATGACATAGCAGCAAGATTGGACAGGTTCCTTTTTTCTGAAGAATGGGAGGTATCTTTCAGGAAAATCAAGCAAACCATTATGCCTATAATCACCTCTGATCACAATCCTCTGATGTTAGAGTGTGGAAACTGGGAGAAGTCACAATCTTATTTTAAATTTGAAAATTGGTGGTTGCAAACTGAGAACTTCAAAGAGAGGATTAAGGGGTGGTGGGACTCTGAAACTTTTGTAGGGAGGCCAGATTACATCCTAGCTTGCAAAATGAAGGTTCTCAAAGTGAAGTTGAAAGAATGGAGCAAGACTGTTCAAGGTAACTTAGGCTTACAGAAACAGAACATATTAAACCAGCTTGATCACATGGATCAAAGAAGCTTGTCTGATGATGAGTCTTATCTGAGAGCTGTTCTGATAGTAGAGTTTGAGGAGGTGGCAAAAAGAGAGGAAGTGGCATGGAGACAAAGATCCATGGCCCTTTGGTTGAAAGAGGGTGACATAAACACAGTTTTTTCACAGAACAGCAAACTGTCACAAGAGATACAACAACATTGATAGTCTTACGATTAATGGGGCTAGTGTATCTGAGCCAACAATGATCAGGGAGGAAATCATAGGTTTCTACCAAAACCTCTACAGAGAGAATGAACACTGGAGACCCCAGTTCAGTCCCAGAGAACAAGCTATGCTTAATGAGGAAGACAACTTATATCTCCAAAGTCAGTTTGGTGAACAAGAGATTAGAGAATGTGTGTTTGCTTGTGCAGGAGACAAGGCTCCTGGTCCAGATGGGTTTTCCATGGCATTTTTCATACAGTGTTGGGAGGTGGTGAAGGTGAAGTGATAGCAGCTATTCAGAATCTCCATAGTCAAGGCTACTTTGAAAAAAGCTGCAATGCTACTTTCATAGCCTTGATTCCAAAAAAGATGGGTGCATCAGAATTGAAGGATTTCAGGCCCATCAGCCTAATTAGCAGTGTATACAGAATCATTTCAAAGATCCTGACAGAAAGGCTTAAGAAAGTGATGATCAAGTTGGTGGATGCACATCAATTGGCATTCATCAAGGGTAGACAAATAATGGATGCCATACTAATAGCTAATGAATGTGTGGATGTGAGGACCATATCTAAAGTCCCTGGGATTCTATGCAAGCTGGACATAGAAAAGGCTTACGATCACCTCAACTGGAACTTTCTGTGGAATACTCTTAAGAGGATGGGCTTTGGGAATAGGTGGATGAACTGGTTAAAGTTTTGTGTGAGTACAGTCAAATTTTCTGTACTAATAAATGGTACTCCCTCTGGTTTCTTCTCTTCTGAAAGAGGATTAAGGCAAGGGGACCCCCTCTCCCCCTTCCTTTTTATCCTAGCTATGGGAGGATTAAGTGATATGTTGAAAACAGCACTCCAGTAACATGATCAGGGGCTTCAAGATGAATGATAGTGTCAACTTGGGTTTGTCCATTTCCCATTTGCAGTATGCCGATGACACCCTAGTGTTTTGTGGTGCAGAGGAAGAGCAGTTGAAACACCTAAGAGTCATATTTATCCTGTTTGAAGCTGTTTCAGGACTACATATAAATTGGGGCAAAAGCTTTGTCTATCCAGTAAATGAAGTCACAGAAATTAACAGACTGGCTAACATCCTAGGAGGAAAAGTGGGAGAACTACCTACCATCTACCTAGGGATGCCCCTGGGAGCAAAGAGCAAATCAAAGAACATATGGAATGCTGTGGTGGAAAAGTGTGAGAAAAAGTTGGTAAATTGGAGAAGCCAATACTTATCTTTGGGTGAAAGATTGACACTAATTAATAGTGTGCTTGATGCTATGCCAACCTACATGATGTCCTTATTCCCTTTGCCAGGAAGTGTTTCAAAGAAGTTAGACTCCATTAGAAGAAACTTCTTATGGCAAGGAAATGGAGAAGGGGAAAAAAAATACCATCGGGTGAAATGGGATGTGGTGATCAAAAACAAAAAAGAAGGGGGAATGGGTATAAAGAATCTCAAAGTTCAGAATCAGAGCCTTCTCTTGAAATGGTTATGGAGGTTTGTTTCTGTGGAACAAGGGTTGTGGAAAGATGCTATAGTTTCCAGATATGCTATGGAGGGATTATGGATTACTAAGGAAGTTAGAAACCCTTATGCGGTAGGCCTATGGAGATCCATCAGAAATCAGTGGCCTAAATTATGGGGAAATTCAAGAATTGAAATAGGTAATGGAAGGAAAACTTCTTTTTGGAATGATGTGTGGGTGGGTCAACTTCCCTTGAAACAGTTGCATCCTATGATCTATAACATGAATCAGCAGAAGGAGGCTACAATTGCAGAAGTCAGAAACAACCAAGGATGGAACCTCACCTTTAGGAGAAGGTTGAATGACTGGGAAATAGACAGATTAACAGATTTCTACAACTCCTTGGAGCAGACCAACAACCTTAACACAAATGAGGATACTTTACAATGGTTGAGGGCAAACAATGGGAAGTTCACAGTAAAATCTGCTTACAGACATCTCGACAGACCAACTCTCTTACCATGGCCGTGGAAGAAGATATGGAAAGTTAAAGTACCTCACAAGGTGGTTTGTTTCACTTGGTTGGTAGCTAGGCAAGCAGTGCTAACTCAAGATAACCTCATGAAAAGGGGTAGGCAGTTAGGTTCCAGGTGTTTTTATTGTGAATCTGAAACAGAGACAACAAACCATCTCTTCATACATTGCAGAGTGACAGAGAAACTGTGGCAGGTGTTCTTTAATTTGAGGGGTATCAGTTGGTCTATGCCAAGGCATACCTCAGAAGTTCTAGCATGCTGGAATAGAGAAGAGAATACGTCAGGTCACAAGGAGAGATGGAAGATTGTCCCTGCTTGCATCTGGTGGACAATTTGGAAGGAGAGGAACCAGAGATGCTTTGAAAACAAGAGTATACCTTTCCCGAGCTTGAAGTTGAACTGCCTAGTTACTTTTTATTTTTGGTGTAACTATGCCCTCCCCAAAGAGGTGGAGGACATTACTCACTTACTAAATAGTTTAGGAGGGGTATAGATGATATCTTCTCTTTGGTTTTTGCTTACTGTATACTCCTGATGTAATTATCCTTGAAATACACTATTGGTGTATTTTTGTCTATAAAATGTTAACTTTCTCAAAAAAAAAAAAAAAAAATGGGAGTTTTGAGACTCGATTTTGGGGCGATTCAAAGAAAGATTTTTGTCTTGGATTATTGGGTAAATGATTTCAACTTGATTTTGAGTTACTATTACGATTACCCATTGATTTTAACGCCTGGTTTTGCAACTTTGAATTGGAAATTGTGGAGGTTGATTTGTATCCAGATTTCAAAAACGATTGTAGAATTGAACTCGTAGTTGTATGGATAACGGGAATTCATATTAAAGTTATGATTTTGACCTAGAGCTCGGGTTTGATTTACTGTTGATTCTTTGGATCGGTTCTTTTACTTTTCTAAAGATAAAGGGTAACTTGTATTCACACAAAAAATTCATCATCCAAAAAATGATGAATTGGAAACTTACATCCCATAAAGTGGTGGGCACACTCCATATGTGCACTTTACAAGTTTCCTATGAAATCAACTAAATCTATTGTCTCCCCTACCGGATCTTGTTTACACCAAAAAAATAGAAGGCTAATACATTTTATCTTGATCTTTTGTATGTTAATTCTTTGCCCTTTAAAGCACCTATCATTTCTTCTCTACATAAAATTTACCACATACATGTTGGTATAGTCCTCCACCAATCTTCTGTTCTCCTTCTGTTACCAATTCTTGTCCAGCTATCCAGCAGCTCCAAGGATGTCTTAGGCATCACCCAGTTGATTCCTAGTATGCATAAAAACATGTTCCACAAACTTGTGGCAGCATTGCAATGTAGGAAAAGATGATTGTTGACTTCTGCTTCCTGCTCACACATGAAACGTCTAGAACAAATCTGTCATCCTCTTTTTTGCAGTGCTTCGCGGGTGAGGCAAGCTTTCCTAGCCAAGTGAAGCATGAAACTCTTGGAAGACTTTTGGTCTTCCAAATTGCTTTCCAGGGCCATGTGTTTGTCATTGTGTGGTTGGAGTTGAGCTCCCAAGCAAGACTTAACTGTGAACAAACCTTTACTATGAGGTTTCCAGTTTAGCATATCTGGCCTCATAGACATACCCTGGAATTTACTGAGAGTTTCCAGTAGGTTTGCTACTTCACCAATTTCCCGGTCATTAAGTGCTCTCTTGAACATTACATTCCATCCTTGTTGACTCCATAATTGTGAGGTAGTAGCACTTCTTTGCAAGGTCAGAGTGTAGAGATGTGGGAACATATTTCTCAAGCTTTCTTCCCCTAACAGACTTCATTCCAGAAATCAGTCTTCATTCCATTACCCACCTTGATTGAGATGTTGTTGTTGAACTGTGGCCAGAGCCTTCTAATTGTCTTCCAAACACTACACCCAAAAGTACCCATAACCTCCTCAGTTGTCCACTAGTTGAGAAGGCCATATTTTCCTGCTATATATCTTCTCCACAATGCCCCATCCTCTGTACTAAATCTCCATAACCATTTCTATAGAAGGCTACTGTTCTGATTGTTAAGATTCTTTAAACCAAGGCCTCCCTGGATTGTGCTAAGAGTAAGGGTATCCCATTTCACCAAATTGTAGCATTTCTTCTCCTTGTTTCCTTGCCGTATGAAAGATCCTCTCAGTCTATTAATCTTCTTTTCAATGCTTTTGGGAATAGGGAATAGGCTCATCATGTAGGTAGGGAGACCATCAAGCACTGATTTGGCTAGAGTCAATCTGCCACCAAGGGATAAGTACTGGCTCTTCCACCTTGACAACTTCTTTTCACATTTCTCTATCACCTCATTCCACATTTCCAGCTCTTTTATTTTTTGCACCTAGTGGCATTCCCAGATACTTTGTTGGTAAGGAGCCAACTTGACATCCCAAAATATCAGCCAGACATTGTAGATTATCAACCTGGTTGATAGGAAAGATTTGACTTTTCAACAAGTTAACATGTTTTCAACAAGTTAACATGTAGTCCTGAGATGCCTTCAAAAATTGTTAGGACAGCATTAAATGTTTGAGCTGTAGCACCTCTGCGTCACAGAAAACAAGGGCATCTATGCATAGAACAGATGTGTAATTTCCAGAGTTTCTCCTCTTACAGTTTGGGCACTGAAAACTTTTATCCAACCATTAGCCTTTGCTTTCACGTGCAGCTCACGTGACTTCTCATTAAATTTAAAGGTTGTTTTATCAGTCTCTCTTGGGCTTTGACCTAATAATTCTTTTGGGTCCAAATTCCGATCTGAATTAATTAAAAGCAGGCCCTTCCTAGCATTCCTTAATGTATCTCCATTGGTCCCACCAAGTTCACGTGTTAAAACACGTAACTTTGACCTACCCCCCTTCTCCTGAGCTATAGACCTACCCGCATCCTCCTGTACTCTATTTGTACCCTCACCCACCTCTTTATCCGAAGATTTTTGATAAAACAACTGTTGGGTAAGAACGGTAGGTATCTTCTCTTCTCCGGTGTACACTCTCACCGGAATTTCTGCCCAGACTTGCATTATGAAGATAATCCTATCATTCTCCACTTTCACCTCCTTTGGGATGCTATTTCCATCGACATGAACCCTCATTCTAGCCCATTTGAGGTGGTTACGTAGGTTGGTTTCTTCCTCTGTTTCAATCCAACCCCCACATAGATCTCGAATAGCTTTGAAGACCCTTTGGTTCCATAGGTGAAGAGGAAGTCCTACTATTTTGACCCAAGTTGAATCAACTATGTCCTCCCGAATCGTTCTACCCTTGGATTCCACCATCGGAGTTTAACAGGGGTTTTCATTCAGCTCCAGACCCCTTTGGTAACTTGTTCAACTACTTCTTTGGAAGCAAACTCAAATAGGAACAAACCTCGTCTCGTAAATATTAAGTCCATGGGCTTGCTTCCATAGATTATTGGACCATCTTCTCACTTCAGAAAGATTGGTTGTTGCATTAAATTCACCTACCAAACTTCTTTTTAACACCTCATTCTGAATTAAATGGAGGTCTTTAGTGCTAATGATTTCTCCTTCCTTCATTGCAAGACCTGCATTTACTCCCTTCCCATCTCTGTTTTCCCATTTGAAACTGCTAACCACCTTTGCGTAAGGGATTTTACTATCTGTTAGCCTATACTCCTCTATATTATTCTTCCCCCTATGGCTTTTTATGAACCTCTCCACTTTTTCCGCAATTTCTGTCCATCCAGCATTGAAGGTCAACTTTGGAATAATGAGGACTAATCTCCTACCACCCCTCACATTTATCAAGCTGATGTATCTGCCAAATCTGTTGAAATTACGAGCATAGAAGATCTCAGCTAGAGCCTCTGTTTTCTTCCATCTGCAGACTATGTTTCCTCTTGTGTTAGATGCCTCTTTCAATGTCTGCACTATCCACTCCATTGTCCTTTTGTTGAAAGTTGTCCTTGTGATAGTACTACTACTCCTTTCCGCTCACTCATACCACACACCAGATGTCCCTGAAATCTTTTCAACATCAAAGGATTTAACCCTACCGCGAAATAGATGGTGTTATCCATCATTCAAAATAGAGAGTTTTCGAATCAGAAGAAGAATAAAGGGGAGGGAATGGATTTCTGGTGATCAGAAGGACCACCGGACGGGAAGGAGAGAGGGAGTTTCAGGGAAATTCAAACTTGTATTGGGAAACAGGTCTGGGAGCATTTTCTCTCTCTTAACAGTTAGTTGGACCGGTTCTTTTATATTGCAATATGGGTGTCGTTTGATTGATTTAATCCCCTAGAGTACACTTTTGAATAGTTGAACGCATTCAAAGGCTCTAAGGGAAGGAAAAGCCTTTTTGTGGTGCTTGAAAGGCTTCGAATTGAGGCAAGCTAAGGCTTTGGCTTTGATGGGAGATTTTCCCCAACTAAATGGTAACTGGAATACAATATGTATAGGGTAATGTATAGGCAAGGTGACGAGTGCTTATGCAGGTACCGGGTGCCATATTGGGGTATTTAGTTGATTATGCATGTTGTTCCGAGATAAATGCAACAATAACATACCCAGTATTTTCCCACAAAGTGGGGTCTGGGGAGGGTAGAGTGTACGCAGTCCGTACCACTACCTCAGAAGTGAGGTAGAGAGGTTGTTTCCGATAGACTCCTAGCTCAAGACAAAACAGTCTAGAAAAGGACAATAATATAAGAAGAAGAAACAATAGGTAGTAACAAAACAAGAGATAGTAACACAAACAAGACTACCACAAAATAATACTACAATCCATCTACTCGGAACAACAAACATCACCAGAACTCCAAGAACCAGATACTACAAGTGTAGCACTACGACTACTAGCACGGACCCCAAAACAAAGCACACCTACCTACTAGCATGGAAGCATCCCTTCCTACTAACCTTCTACCTTGATTAGCGTCCTCCACATCTTCCTATCTAGTGTCATGTCCTCAGTAAGCTATAACTGTGCCATGTCATGTCTAATCACCTCCCCCCAGTACTTCTTGGGTCTACCTCTACCTAGCCTGAATTCATCCATAGCCAACCTCTCACACCTCCGCACTGGGCATCCGCACACCTCTTCATCACATGCCCGAACCATCTCAACCTCACTTCCCGCATCTTGACATCCACGAAGTCACTCCCATCTTGTCTCGAATAACCTCATTTCTAAACCTAGCTCTCCTAGTAAACCCACACATCCATCGCAGCATCCTCATCTCCGCCACCTTCATCTTTTGGATGTGTCAGTTCTTGACTGGCCAACACTCTGCCCCATACAATATAGCTGGTCTAACCACCACTCTGTAAAACTTGCCTTTAAGTTTAGGGGGCACCTTCTTATCACACAAGACTCCGGAAGCGAGTTCCATTTCATCCATCCTGCACCACTACGGTGAGTGACATCCCCATCGATCTCTCCATTTCCCTAGATTATAGACCCAAGATACTTGAAACTATCTCTCTTCTGAATGGCTCGAGTATCAAGCTTCACTACCACGTCAGTCTCATGCGTCACCTCACTGAACTTGCACTCCAAATATACTGTTTTGGTCCTGCTCAACCTAAACCCCTTAGACTCTAGGTTCTGTCTCCAAAACTCCAACTTAGCATTAACTCCTCCTCGGGTCTCGTCAACCAAAACTATGTAATCCGCAAATAACATAAACCATGGCACCTTACCTTGAATTTATCGTGTCAATACATCCATCACGGAGGCAAATAAAAAGGGCTAAGGGTTGATCCCTGGTGCAACCCCATCAATACGGGAAAGTGCTCCGAGTCTCCTTCCACAGTTCTTCCCGAGTCTTGGCTCCATTGTGCATGTCCTTAATCGACCTAGTGTACGCCACAGGAACACCTCTAGCCTCCAAGCACCTCCATAGAACCTTACTGGAGACTTTGTCATAAGTCTTCTCTAGATCGATGAACACCATGTGTATGCCCTTCTTCCTCTCCCTATACTGCTCCACCGGTCTCCTTACGAGATGAATGGCTTCTGTAGTCGAGCGTCCTGGCATGAATCTAAATTGATTCTCAGAAATAGTCACAATCCTCCTCAACCCCAACTCCACTACCCTTTTCCAAACCTTCATAGTGTGACCTAAGTCACCTAACAACTTGATACCCCGATAGTTGTTGCAACTCTAAAAGTCACCGTGTTCTTGTACAATGGAATCAACGTACTCCATCTCCAAGCTTCGGGCATTTTCGTCGTCCTGAAAATGACATTAAACAACTCGGTCAGCCACTCCATACCTGCCCCACCTGTGCTCTTCCAAAAATCCACCAAAATCTCATCTGGCCCAGTAGCTCTAGCCCTACGCATCCTACGAATAGCACCCTTAACCTCCTCAACCTTAATACGCCTACAATAACCATAATCGTGACGCCTCTCTGAGTGCTCCAAGTCCCCCCAGCACAATGCCTTTGTCCCCCGCTTCGTTCAAGAGCTTATGGAAGTATGACTGCCATCTCCTCCTAATGAGTACCTCCTCCACCAACACATTGTCATCCTCACCCTTGATGCACTTCACTTGATCAAGGTCACGGGCCCTCCGCTCTCTAGCCTTGGCTAGCCTGTATAACTTCTTATCCCCGCCTTTATCCTCTAGCTCTGCGTATAAGCTTCCAAACATTGTTGTTTTAGCCGCCGTAACTGCTAACTTAGCCTCCTTCCTAGCCATCTTATACTTCTCCCTATTCGTCTGCTTCCTCCTCGGTCATACTTTCCACTAACTTCGTGTAAGCGCCATTCTTAGCCTCCACCTTCGCGTAACGGTTGTTGTTGTTCCGAGATACATGATTGCTAAATAATTAGTTGAACATGCCTTATTTCTTAAGTGTAGCATTGATTCACATGTTAGGCTTTCCCTTGTGGATATTTCATGTATTTTATGATATACCTATTGCATAGATTCGTTTTTATGCACTGTTTATATGTCATGTGATTCATGCTTTTCCATGACATGCATTCCGGATACTTTGGGACAATTGATGTGGTTATGGCCCGATGAAATTTTGTGCCGGGTGGAGTGTTATGATTATGGCCCGACGGGATTTTATTTCAGGCGGATTGATATGATTGTTGGCACGATGTGATCTTGTTCCGTGCAAGCGTATGGACAACGCGGTTGTCCCCCGTGGGTTACTGCTCCTAGACACCCCAGCGAAGCAGTGTATGCGCAAAGTGTTGGGGGCACTATTTGAGATTGGTAAAGAGTCAACATCACATGCATTGCACCATGACACTTATTTGTGCATATCATTTATATATTGTATTTGTGCATTTTATTATGTTATCCAGATGGATTTCCCTTTTAGCAGTTATTTCCTTATCGGTTGACATTATATGAAGTGCACAGGCTAAAGCAGGTACTTTTAAGGCCAACCCTCGCCACTACCTTGATGGTGTTGGTCAATGACACTTGTTGAGTACACATTGATTCATGCACTCATACTACACTTGTTGCACGTTTTGTGCATTTCTTGATATTGCTACCAGTAGAGTTCAGGACCGTGTCTAAAGAGCTTGCAGTCAGAGATTCAGCCTGCTTGGATGATCTGCAACACTAGACCCCCTTCCTATCTTTACTTTTCTATCTTTCCTATTCAGGCAGTGTACTCGATACTGCAGTTTTATGTATTTCCTATTTTGTAGAGCTCTTGACTCATATTGCCAGATTTTGGGGTTGTATGTATTAGTTTCGCACTTCTTTTATAAAAGTGGTATTCGGCCCAACTTGCGCGCACCTCGACTAATTCCAGGGAATACCCACCTTCCATCCACCAAGGCTAGATGGGAAGAAATCACCTAGTGTTTTTGTCTCTGCTGGGATTTGAACATGAGACCTCATGGTTCTTACCCACTTAATTGACCACTAGGCCAGACCCTTGGGTTTCGCGCTTATGTTATATGAGACATATATTTGACTTGTAATCGTTTTCAACTGTTTACATTTTGTCTTTTGATAAAGGAAATGGGCTGAAATTGGTATGCCTACCGGGTTGGGTGTAGGTGCTATCATGGCTTAGGTGATTTTGGATCATGACATTTTAACAAAAAAGTGTTGATAAGCACTTTTTTACCGAACACAACTTATATCCAGTTCCAGCACTTCTATTCAAAACATGCAACTGCTTATTAGAAAACCAGCTCCAGCACTTTAAAAGTGCTTTTCTGGTGCTTAAAAGCTACTTAAATTCAGTTAATTCAAACACTCTTAATAATGTGGAGAATTGAAATGTTTATGTTTTTCTTTTTTCTTTTAAAGGAGGGAGGGGAATGGGAAATGGAGAGGGGCTTACGAGGTGGGGAACCGGACCTTCACCAATAAAGTGAAAGTTTAGGTAATCAACCATTTAGACATCTAAGATTCATCGGGGATCGTAATTACGGAGTTTTCCTTATTGGATGTCTAGTTTGTTGTGCATATACCAAGTGTAATTAGATGTATTTACTTCTTAAACAAAATAAAATATTGTTTTAGAGAAACAAAAGATATAAATCAAAAAGTATCCTTGTCATCTCAATTGTTTAATCCATGCACATAACTAATACCCACATTCTTATTCCACGATCTATCGTGCATAAAATAATATATAGATTCTTGCATAATTTATGTAGGTATATTTGTGTGAATAAAGGGGGAAAACGTATCAAACAATGTATAACTTATTCCAAATTTATTGCGTGTAAGAAAGAGTCAACCAAACATTTTATTGGTGAATGTTTAGTTATATACTGTGTATCATAAGTGGCAATAAGTCCTACCAAATGGCCCCTTGACATCTTCTTCATTCCATTATATTTTTGGCTGAAGATTAGATAATTTTTCAAGGAAGAAGCATCAAGAGATGCAACCATATACATTCAAATTTTCTAGAATCCAATTTTTTTACAAATTGACAAAGTAAAGTAACAAATAGAGTAAAGGTAGAACAGTGCAAGAAACCAGTTCTGTGTGAAACTTCAAATACGAAACACTCAATAGGCAATACACAAAAGGATCACATAATTTCCTTGCAAAACTAATTGAGCACTGATCAGGCTAGCACTAGAGTTCAGAGATACAAACTATGACATCCTTCAAAGTACCTTAACTGAGAATAACAAATCTTAAAATCCATTACCTTTATTGATGACTGATGAAGACAAGGTTCCCCAATGTCCCGAACAATGGAACTCACTTTCTGTAAATTCACAGTACCCCCTTTTCCACATTTCCATGGCCTTTCAGCTCCGTCAAAAGACATCACTTGTGCGCTTTCACTCTCTCTAACCAAGCTTTACAACTTCTAACTTCTCTGATAAACCAACCAGCATAACTAAATTCACAACTTTAACCCTTACAGTATCTACAAATAATTTACTAGATCAAGAAGCTTAACACAGTATCTTCTTTCATTTGAATACTCCAAAATGCATATCAAATTAAAAGCAAAAAAGGAAAACTTTATGTAAACCCCAAATCTCACACTGACCAAATGGAAACACAAAAGAATCATTTCAAGTACCCAAGAGAGATCTAATTCCAGATATTTTTAAATATTAAAAAAATATTATAACTCCCAACTGCCACCAAGTTAAAAAAAGATTAGTTCCAAATCCAATAAACAAACCCGTTCTCCGATCAAGAATCCAGAAAACCACCACCTTCTCAAATACCGAATTCAATAAGAAGTTATAAATATTAAATGGTTAATATCAAGATACATAACAATATTTAAGTAACAAAAAGATAAACATATAGAAAATGAAAGAGACTACCTTAGTAAGCAATGAACAAAAATTGAGAACACTGAAGAATGGAGATCGGTGAAACAACAGATTGGCCATTAACAAAGAGATGCCTTTTCTGGTGTTTGCTCTTTTCGTTCGCCTGTTGTTTGTTTTTGTTTTTCCTTTACTTTCAACCAAGTTTTGGGTATTATATTATATTAGTTTAGGGTACGCGCACATACTATTATATTATACTAGTGTATTCATATTAGAGTATATAATTTTTTTAAAAAAAACTGGATCAACATAGTGAGCATAAATTTTCAACAACGAATCTATTACTTACTTGTTGAATATTACTTTTATCTCTACGACTTCTGTTACATCTCATGAAATTCCGTCTTCTAAGCCAGAGCCAGGTCAGTCTAAATGGAAGTAGACCAACATAGGAAGAAATGTGAAAGTAGGGGCTGCTAAGCGCCCAGACCCAGAATTCAGTGAAAATGGAGTTCTTGGTACCGGTCAAGCAGAAATAATATGAATAGCGAGCCAGTACTATATTTATAGATTGGAAAGAAGGGACTCTCCAAAGAGAGGCCCGAGCGGAATGAAGTTGTGCAAAATGAACGAGTTGTCCTATTTTCAATAACGAAATCTTAATCTTTTCCCAAGTCACCACAAGGGGATTGGAATAAACATAAAAGAAGATCTAAAATAATAAAAAAGAAAAAAAAAAAGAAACAACAAACAATAATATTGAGCACGGAGAATTAGCAGTTGATTTTATTTAAACACCAAATTACAGAAACAATATTTAATTAGAACTCTATTTCTATTTCTTTTACCAAAATAAGTTATGTTAGACAAAAAAAACATGGATAGAAGGTACTTTCGTACTTTTCATTTCTTTTATACAAATTACATTTAAAATTGGAGTTGCTTATAATCAACGTTTTACTTAATATCATATTATTTTTAGAAAGAAAATAAAAGGAGCATGATTAGTATAAGATTTTGTATTTAAAGTTTTCAAAATTTACCTTTCGTAAAAAAAAAAATAAGGAAACCTCTTTCCATATATTTAGGAGTCCTTAATTCGTACAATTCTTACCATATCTTTAGGAGTATATAAAATATTATAAAGATAAATTAAATAATAATTTGAGGAAAATAATAAAAAGATGATTTTGTCTATTACAAAGTCTTTTGATGAAGGTTAAAAAGTTCAAATCACATTATAAGGTCATTCACACTTTTTATGGTATATACTATTGTCATTCACAAGTACTAAAAGTACTAAACTTGAAAAGATAGATATACCTTCAAATCTTGACTTGTTAAACAAGTGGACGATCCCTAAAGTCCCGATAAAAACTATTTATGACTATGGTTGGTTCTGAGATCGAGGTACAGTCGGATCTACTACTACTCTTATTGGCTTTGCCTTAGTGGCTCCGTCTGGCCAGCCGTGGTCTTCAGCCCAAAAAAGGAGTGAAAAGTAGGGCGTCTTCTACCCGGTTAGAACTGCCAGACACATGGGCTCAATAAGAAGTATGTATTAGATTCCTGACAGGCCTTTTGCTCGGGTAAAATTATCACCATGTAGTCTAAAAAACTATGCAAAAATTCTTGTATATTTCGATTCTTATGTAGTTAAACTACCTAAGGATGCAGAACTGCTTGATCCTTGACTAGGCAGACTACCGCCAGGTCATTGATCCTGTTATTCTGGTATCAGAGCCTAGAACTTTTCATGGTATATATGAGATGGAGGTGAACTATTTGACATATATATGATATTTCACCCATGGAAGGGGGAGAAACAAGTACTAAAAGTACTAGACTTGAAGAGGTAGATATACCTCAAAATCTTGACTTGTTAAACAAGTGGACGATCCCTAAAGTCCCGATAAAAACTATTTATGACTATGGTTGGTTTGATAAGCTATCTTCTAAACAATTGATAAAAACTACTGAGCAATCTCTTGCTTTAAATTCGTCTGAACAGACTATTCATTTGTTAAACAAACGAGATATTGATTTATATAAAAATTGATATAATTATCTACATATTGGCATGGTTCAAATAGCTTTTAAACCTTTAACCCTCAAAGGGTTACCTGAGACTTTTCTGGCGGCTCTTCGTGACGCTAGAAATTTAAATTTTCGACAGTCTCTTATGGGTTCAATAGAATCCACAATGGCCTATGGTCATGTGTATTTTAATACACAACTCAATTTGCAGTTATCTCTTTTTGATGCCAATATTATAGATGCTTTAACTTTGAATGTTAAAACGCATGGTTTTAATTACATGTCTGGATCAGAACTGATGTCTATCCTATAGAATTTATTTTAAATTATTATCCTCTTAAACCCTAGATGTAAGTTATACGATACATCTGATCAAACTATATTGGTGGAAACCAATTTTGTAAGGTCCAAGGTCACCACTAGGAAACCCATCAAGTGGGAAGAAATAGATTTTCCTACTACGTGGACTCTAAATTCGGTTATATCCTCAAGTCATCTAACAGATGCGGTTACTAATTCTGAGTACTCTCATATTTATCAAAATCCTGATGGTAGGACTTGTAATCAGTTTTCTGATAAAAGCTATGCACCTCATAGACAGTCTTTTTCTCATAATAGACTTGTGGCAACCGAAAGTTCTATTTTAAATGGACGTTCTTTATCTAGTCATAGACTATTGCCTGATTTACATCATATTTCACCGATCGAACCTATATACGATCCAGCTCAAAATTGAGTTGCTTCTTTGCACACCTTATCTCCTATTGCTCCAGCTGAAAAGGCTGAGATAAAAATAGATCCTCGATTAAATATTGTTCAAGCTAATGATAAATCCTTTGATATTTCTGATAAGGATATCCCATCTGCATCCGAAATGGACTTTAACCCAAATGATATTTGATGATGGATGCACACCAAATTGATTTTAGTCCAGGTTCACTGGCAAGAAAGTACATCCAAAATGAATTTTTAAGTGATAAGTGGAACCAGTTTAAAACTTGGTTTTTTGACACTTATAGTGAAGAAGATATAAATAACATTTCTCAAGAATTTTATGAGAATTGTGCTTTACATAATCATATCATGTTCTTTGTTCCTTGGTTTATAACCACTTATTTACCTTTATTCATCAATGTTCTAGAACGATCTTATAAAGACGAAACAAGTAATATTATAAAAACTGTTTATCCACCGCAGTCATCGTTTATATTGCCTAATAACACAGGTATCACTTTTACTGCTTTTCAAAAATTTGTTGAAAATGATGTAGCAGCTGTTAGCATAACTGAGATTAATAATCTCATCTCTCAAAACAATTATTTGGGACTTTATGTTAAAGTCTTGGGAGAGCATATCAGTTCCCTTGATAAAAAACTGGATGAACTAACGACTTTAGTTATTCAGATAAAAACTAATTTGGAAAATTCTGATCAAGCTTCCACGTCAAAGCAGTTTTATAAACTCCCTACCCACGTGCAAAGACCCCCTGAGATTCAGGACTTTGTATTCAAACCTCTTTATGACTTAGAAGAACTTCTTGATAAAAAGTTTTCTGAACTAGGGGCTAAGCCTATTGATTTGTCCGAAGATTTTGCAACTGATATGGAAACACTTTTGATTTTAAAAATCAAGTTGATCTGGAAGTCAATAAACTTCGTGGCTATCCCAAGAAAAATAGTGGTAATACCAACTTTGCTTATAAACCTAGTATGCAAACGTATTATTATATCAGACCGACCCCTCAAGATGTATTAATTGAGGAATGTGATTGGAACCAGACTAATACCTCTTATAGTGGTACTGAAATCTATGAATGGAACCTAGATGGCCTGACTGATAGACAACTTACTATTCTTGTTCATAGAATGCTTATATATGCAACTATTTGTAAAAGTACTAAAAACACAAATAAAAATATTTACAAAATGATTATTGCAGGATTCACTAGTCAACTTAGAGGCTGGTGGGATAATTATATGAGTATTGAAGCTAAGGCCGCGATTATAAATGCCACTGCCGACAATGAAGGTGTTGATAACTTAGGAATGGCTTTAACCAGAAACTGAGAAGATGCTGTTTATACACTGGTCTTAACCATTCTAGAACATTTTAATGGTAGATTTACCAACCAGTATGAAACTGTCCGTTCCCTATTAAATGGTCTACGATGTAGACATTTACGAGAATTTAGATGGTATAAAGATACTTATTTGAGTCGAGTAATGGAATTACCCGAAAACGGTCTTGAGCACTGGAAAGCTAAGTTTATAGACGGCTTACCACCATTATTTACCGAGAGAGTTAAAAAGTCTCTAAGAAATCTGCAAGGAACTATCCCTTACGGCGCTTACACCTATGGAAAACTTATAGGAGCTTGCCCTCAAGAGGGTATCAACTTGTGCAACGAATTAAAACTATCCAGACAACTTAAGATTGATAAGCTTAGAGAAAGATCCCAGTTAGGAGATTTTTGTACCCAGTTCGGGTTACCAGATACCACTGCTAATAAGCACAGAAAATCTAGGGATTTAGATCATAGTAAACCTTATCGGAAGAAAAGATCTAGACGTAGGTCTAAGGAAGAAAGAGAAGAATGAAAAGCTCATCGTAAGTCTCATAGATTTACAAAAAATAGGTCTAGGCATGATATCGCAAAGATCAAATGCTATAAGTGTGGAAAATTTGGTCACATAGCACCCAATTGTAAGCTCGAAAAGCTTAAAGCCTTAGAATTAGATGAAGATATTCATGATAAGATCTACAACTTTCTATACACCTCAGGTTCTGAGTCAGATTATGATTCTGATTCTAGTTCACAGGAGCAGATGGATCAACCAGAATCTTCTGGAAATAATCAGACAAATACGACAGAAGCTTGTAAATGCCAAGGCGATATGTGTTATTGCGAAAATGATGAATTTTATAAATTACAATCGCAATTTGAAGATGTGAACATGCTTACCATTACTTCTGGTAATGTGATAGAACTACTAAAAGAAGTAACCGATAATAATCTGCGAGAAAAAATCATTCAATTGGCTGCTAATAATAAAGCCAGTTCCTCAAACTCTTTTGGATCGAAAAATGATTTTGAATTGGATTATTCTGCACCTTATTCTTTGTCTGAAGTTAATAATAGACTTGTCGGGCAGCCTGTTGTTATACAAGATACTTCTTTTGATGATTTAAAAGGAGAAATTGAAAACTTAAAAAAAAAGATCAAGGCGCTTAAGCAAAATCAGATTATATGTGATCACCGCCTTACTCAAATTGAGAAAATTGATAGCAAAGGGCCTGTCAGGAATCTAATACATACTTCTTATTGAGCCCATGTGTCTGGCAGTTCTAACCGGGTAGAAGGCGCCCTACTTTTCACTCCTTTTTCGGGCTGAAGACCACGGCTGGCCAGACGGAGCCACTAAGGCAAAACCAATAAGAGTAGTAGTAGATCCGACTGTACCTCGATCTCAGAACCAAGTCGAGAAACCATACTAAAATTTCTTTACATTTAAATAAAGCTTAGATCCATTCATGGTCTATATAGGAGAGAAGTTAGTTATTTGACATGAATATGAGATCTTTAGCCGGACATAGTCCTGGCTAGGAGAGACGTTACTAAAATTAAAGACAGAAAGAAATTAATTACTCACCTCGGACGTTCGTCACCAAAGCCTATGTTCTGAAGAACTTGCCGGATTTTTTATTTATTTATTGGATCTCGGAATAGTGCTTCAAAGTGAAAGCTTTACAATGATTTACAAACTAAGAGAGAGAGCTCTCTGTATTTTTTCTGATAATGATATCCCATCTGCGTCCGAAATGGACTTTAACCCAAATGATATTTGATGATGGATGCACACCAAATTTGATTGGCAATAGAACCATTGCATTTTGATTGGCAATGGACGATTTTGTCTATTACAAAGTCTTTTAATGAAGGTCAAAAAGTTCAAATCACATTATAAGGTCATTCACACTTTTAATATAGTATAGATAGATAGATAGATTACTTTTATTTTTAATATATATATATATATATATATATTCTATTATATAAAAGCGGTCAGAAGCAGTCAATTATCTATATCTATATCTATCTATCTATACTATTCTAAAACTAGGAAGCCACTTAGTTGAATGTTGGATTACAATTTTACCCCTACATTTAATTAAAATATAATAAAATATTTAATTAAATAGTAATATTTTAATTATATTCCAAAAAATAGTAGCAAATTTTTATTATCATGATAAATGCAAAAAAAAAAGAAACGTAGCAATTTATAATAATAACTCACAATTAATTTCAATAAAGAATCTTAATGCTACAACCAATTAGGCTCTACCGTTAAGAAGTTCAAGAATTACCATTGAATTTACAACCGTTTCTCTTCAATCAATTACTCCTAAACGATTCATGTGTGCATTGTAGTCTATAGAAACTGAACAATTGCATTTTAGTCTCATTGTTATTCTATCTTCTTTTTTCCACTAATAACATTATAAAAGTACTCCTTTTAGTGTTGCAAAAATATGGCAAAACATAGTTGTAACCAAATTTTTCAGCATTTTGTTCATGTAGTCTTTTCTTCTTCTTTTATATATTGTGCTTTTTGGTGTATAATATTTGGGTTATATGTGGTAAAAGTTCAAAGCCTAGATTATTTTGGGTCACTGAAAAATGTTGTAGCAATTATAGTAGTGTAATTTTTATCTATTGTTATATAGTGTGAATTGCAATATATATATATATATATATATTGTAAAAAGAATCTTAAGAATCTTCATATATATTAGTATAAATATTTTGCATCTTTCTTTTTTTCTTTCACTGGTTTGTAATTTGCAATTTAATCTTCATTTTTTTTACTGAAGATTTGATTTTGTGTGTATCGGTAATGACATTTTCACAATATTATCTTCATAATCTTTTCTTCTGTTAACACAATTTTTCTCTGTCATCTTCAGTTTTAGGTGCTTAATGAAGAAGCGTAAAAATTGAATGAGTTACTTTTTCTTACGTATTGATTTCGATTGCTATATTAATATTTTTCATACACGGTGTTGTATTTCTCTTTTTATGCTTTATAATAATTATTTAACATATATCTTTCTTTCTTTTTTCTTTTTTCTTTTTAATATTTATGTGTTTGAGATTTTGAGTCGAACGAAAGATTTATGACTTATGACAACATTGGGTGCATTATGATGGGATTGAAAATATGCGATTCGTCTGATTATATTTCATGCGTAACTATTAATTTTTAAGAGGTAATATTTTTATCATATGCATGTATTTATATGTGTTTGATTTTGTATTTATCTTTGAATTAAAATATTATATATACCACCAAAGTTACATCATATTTATAAAATTTTCTTACTTCAAGTTGTTACACTTTTAAAGAAAGTTCAAAAATATATATGTATACCACTTAAAAATTATCATTTGCAAAACTAATTAAATACCAAGTATTTTAGGAGTAACGTGCAACACACGTTCACAAAGACTATATATTAATAAGAGGGAATAAGTGCACACGTCACCGTTAACGTGTGTGCTTCCCAGAATTAACGTTCAATTCAAGGGTATTTTTGTTATTTATGTTTTTTACTTTACGGCTAATAAAGTTTTTTATTTTCTTTATGTATTTCAACAAATTAAGTTAAGTTTATTATTTTCATTCAAACTTTAAAGTACTAGTAGTTAAATTTAGATTTTCAAAACATAATTAATAATTTTAATTTAATAAAGTAAATTCCTAATAAAATTAATTTATGTTAAAAATAGTAAAATAAAATTCATTTGACGGAAAAAAGATATAAAGCATAACTTAGTCAAATAGCTTTAATAATAAATTCTATTAAATTATTTTTTTACAAGTTTCTAGCATTAGAGTTGTATTGCCAACATATAGGTTTAAAAGAAACTTTTTAATGCATGCTAATTGGTGCAACTCAAAAATAAGGTAAATCTTCTTTTGAACTTCAACTTTTGGGTAATAGTTCGGACCAATAAAATTATGAACAAAAATTTACATTTTAAATATTTAGCATAGTATTATTGGGCCCGTGCTATCATAACTAGTACTTTCTAATAAGTGGAAATAATCACACACGTCTCCGTCAACGTGTGTGCTTCCCGAAATTAATATTAACTTCAAGGGTATTTTTGTCATTTATGATTTTTTTACTTTACGCCTGATAAAGTTTTTATTTTACTTACTAATAAGCGGGAATAAGTACACACCTCTCCGTTAACGTGTGTGCTTCCCGAAATTAATATTGACTTCAAGGATATTTTTTGTCATTTATGATTTTTTTTACTTTACGGCTCATAAAGTTTTTTATTTTCTTTATATATTTCAACAAATTAAATTAAGTTTATTATTTTCATTCAAACTTTTATCACTAATTAACTATATAAAGTAATAATACTCAAATTAAGATTTTCAAAACATAATTAATAAAGTTAATTGAATAAATTAAGTTCCTAATAAAATTGATTTATCTTAAAAATAAATATTTTAATCCTTATTAGAGTAATAATGTTTGATATAGTAAAATTAAATTCAATTGACGGAAAAAACATATAAACCATATTATTATTTTTATAAGTTTCTAGCATTAGAATTGTATTGTCAACACATAAGTTTTAAAAAAATAATTAATGCATGCTAATTGATGCAACTCGAAAATAAGCAAATCTTATTCTGAACTTCAACTTTTAGGTAATAGTTCGGATCAATAAAATTATGAAAAAAAATTACATTTTAAATATTTAGCATATTATAACTAGTACTGTATTATTATACTTACTAATAAGCGGGAATAAGCACACACGTGTCCGTCAATGTGTGTGCTTCTCGGAATTAATTTTGACTTCAAGGGTATTTTTGTCATTTATGTTTTTTTTAACTTTACGGCTAATAAAGTTTTTATTTACTTACTAATAAGTGTGAATAAGCACACACGTCTCCGTCAACGTGTGTTCTTCCCGAAATTAATATTGACTGAAAAATTAGCTTTTTATGAATCGACAATAATCTAGAAAGTGGATCTATTTCTTTCTCCTCAAAGTAGGTGTTCGCTATGTAGCACGAACAGGTCGAGATGCAACGTTGATCACATCGGGGGGTAAGGGGGAGGGCGACTCCTCTTACCGATCTTGTTGTAGTAGAAGAAGTTATAGGGTCTTTAGACACTCGACTGAAAGGAACGAAGTAACTCGACCGATTCCTCTGGCATTACGACCCTTACCACAACGATGTTGTCCATAGATCAAATTATTTCGTGGATTGGATTTCACTTAAAACAAATAATATTAAAAAATTCGAATAGCCACAAAATCTTTTACAAATAGTAAAAAGACGAAATACTCTATTAATATGGAAATTCCGTTATTTTCTAAAATTATTCTGGTTCAATATTTGCGTCTACGAGCTAGCCATCAACAGACGGACATCCTTTTACCGCAGTCTTCCCCTATTGGGCATAGACTGTTGGTTGTCTTGTCTAATCTCTTTATTTCTTTTTCTTCGGATTGGATCTACACAAGAAAGTCCTCCCCTGGAAAAAATATCCGAAGATCTTCTCTTTCCTTTTCATTACAAACAAAGCGAAGGCGCTACTTTTAGCCCTTTCAAGAGGTGTGAGAGGTTGGCTATGGATGGTTTCAGTCGAGGTAGGGGTAGACCGAAGAAATATTGGAGGGAGGTGATTAGACGTTACATGGAGCAGTTACAACTTGCTGCTTGTTGAGGACATGATCCTAGATAGGAAGGTGTGGAGGACGCGAATTAGGGTAGAAGGTTAGTAGGAAGGGATGCGCCCAAGATAGTAGGTAGGAGTGTTTGGTTTTGTGGTCCGTGCTAGTAGTCGTAGTGCTACGCTTGTTATGTCTTGTTCTTGGTATTTTGGTCATATTTGTTGTCTCGGGTTGGTCGATTGTAGTATTATTTCGTGGTAGTCGTGTTTCTGTTGCTATCTGTTGGTTTGGTGCTCCCTATTGTTTCTTGTTCTTATACTATGTCAGTTTATAAACTATTTTTGCTTTGAGCCGGCGGTCTATCGGAAACAGACTCTCTACCTCGCTTCTGAGGTAGTGGTACGGACTGCGTACACTCTATCCTCCTCAGACCCTATTGTGTGGGAATATACTGGGTATGTTGTTGTTGTTGTTTGAAAGTAATAGTAGTCAAATTTAGATTTTCAAAACATAATTAATAAAGTTAATTTAATAAGTAAATTCTTAATAAAATTAATTTATCTTAAAAATAAATATTTTAATCCTTATTAGAGTAAACAATCTTTGATATAGTAAAATAAAATTCAATTGACGGAAGAATGATATAAACTATATTATTGTTTTATAAGTTTCTATCATTAGAATTGTATTGCCAACACATAAGTTTAAAAGAAAATTTTTAACGTATGCTAATTGGTGCGACTCGAAAATAAGCAAATCTTATTTTGAACTTCAACTTTCAGGTAATAGGAAGATCAATAAAATTATGAAAAGAAATTTACATTTTATATATTTAGCATAGTATTATGCACGGGCTCCACATAACTAGTCATACTTATTCTAAAAGTGGAACGCCTCATAGTTGAAAGTTAGATTACCAAAATACCCTTTAAAAGTTTAGTGATCATTTTATCTTCCTAAAAAAAATTATCAGTAATTTTAATTACATTTAATTTAAAGAAATCTTTCATATCCCCTATTGACCTAATACAATTATTTGAAATCAATTTACAACCTTACCATTTCATAGCTCACAATTACTATTTTTTCTTTTAATTTATCGGCAGTTATGTAAACTTGTCATATCTTTTATCAAATAGAAGTAATATATAATGTAGGTGCGGTGAGATTGTCTACATTTCAAGTCGCGTTAAGCTTTCATCCTTAAGCTCTATTTTAAAGAATTGTGTTATTTTCCTTTTCTCTTAAAAACTTCATTGCTAATATATAGATCAGCAACTATAAGCAATAAAGGTACCTTAATAGCTTTTCTTGTCTTTTGATTGTTATTTTAGTTTTGTTCATATTCTCATTGTCAGAAGTTTTTAAAAGCTTATACTGTTTGAGTTCTAATCCATTATTATTATCCTTAAGAGTATGATCAAGAGCTCTTTAGCAAGTATTGGTAATTGATATTTCAATTGTTCAATTTTCAGGGGAAATGTCTAGGGGTAAAAATAAGAAATCAGTGATTTTATTAAAGGTTTGCTTACTATTAACCAAAGTTCAAAATTTAGAATTGTTGTTTAAATGAATTAATTTTAAAAATTAAAATATGCTCCTCATTTGGTATTTCTTGCCACACTTTTAAAGATTTATTTGTAATTATTGTATTTTATTAATTACTCATTACATGCATATTTTTATAAAGCGTTCTAATGGATCTATAAAAATATTACATGGACACACGTGCAATGCACGTGTCCAGATACTAGTACTATATAGAAGTATGAAGAAACATGCAGATGTCCATCGACGTGTGTGCTTTATGTCATTCTTCTATATAGTAAGGGCATTTTTGCCATTCTTGTGTATTTTTTTCATTTTAATTATTTTATTTTATTTTTCTTTTTTAATTAGTTATATATTTAAAAATTACGTAAAAATATTATAAATTACAATAATTAAGAACTTAAAATATTTAGAAGACATTAAAAATTTGGGTGACTCTCAATTTTATCAGTGCCACATAAATTGAGACAGATGAAGTAATATATATTATTTTAAAATAACGTAAAAAGTATTATAAATCACAATAAATAAAAACTTAAAATATTTACAAGACATAAAAAATTTGGTTGACTCTCCGAATTATATCAATGCCACATAAATTGGAGAAGAGGGAGTAACATATATTACTTGAAAAGTATGAAAAAAGTAATATAAATCACAATAATTAATAATTTAAAATATCTAAAAAATTACATGTCAAAATTTTGGTTGAGTCTCCAAATTCTATTAGTACAACATAAATTGGGACAGAGAGAGCAACATATATTATCTAAAAATTATGTAAAAGATAATTTGCAATAATTAACACTTAAAATATTTAAAAATTATACAAAAAAATTGATTGGCTCTTCATCTGTGTTATATAAATTGAAACAAAATAGGTAACATCTAGCACGGGCTCTTATATCTAGTTATAATTATAATAATACTTATATATACTCCAAAAATATGTTCATTGTCTTCTGTTTAATGTTTCCAAAATTGAGACTTCGTTAGGGTACTTCCTACTTTTGGAAATTCATTTTGGACTGCCTGCAGTTTCGGTTGGGAGTTTGCAAAAATTCATTTAATATAAACTAGTTTTAGTACCTGCGCGATGCGCGAATAATATATAAGAAAAAAATATAACAAAAAAATAGATAAAAATAATAATCTAGATTTATAAATTTACCAAATGAATAGAAGCATAAAGAATTTCTCTTTTATTCATGAACAGATAAATCAACATAGACTAATAAAATACATTGTTTACATATCATGTGACTTATAGTTTCATGAATTATTCATAAAATCTAGTTTATGATAAATCATCTCAAAGTAAAAAAGAAATGTGCGGACAATATTTATGAAAAAAGAATCATAATAATTGATACATGAAAAATAACTTAAATTAGCACATTTACCAAATGAACAAAAGTACCAAAAAATATATATTTTCCTTAACCAACGGATTCTAATGAAATAGCTTGGCAACATCTCCTTTATATTTTTTGCTAATTAAAGTTTCAATAACTATCAAGTGACAGAAATTACAAAACATATAACACAATTATTCTCAGTTGGTTATTTTCAAAGCAAACATCTCTGTGTCCTACAAATTGAATAACTATCAGGGCTATATCATTGGAACTGATGGTGTAAGTTTTATCATCAATAGGATAGTGAAATTCTACACTCTTCATTGCAGGCCTTTGTTCCGCATTAAACAAATGGACAATGAAACAGAAGCTTTTCTCTTCCCATTGAGAACAATAACAACTTTGGGTATTTTGTGATGTATCGATTGTCGTTGAAGTTGTAATTCTATATGCATACTTTGGTATGTTCATGTAATTTTCATCAACTTTAAGCTGCACTTGCCATGGCAAATTTCAATTTTTTTGTCCTTCATCTTAATAATATGAAGGTAGGTTTAAACTGTTTTATGGAAGACATAATTCATAATTAGTTCTCACTGTTAAAATAATTCACCTAGTGCTTAGTGGAAAATATTTCGTGTAAGGTCAATATATTTCACCAGGTTTTTGTATAAAACTGAACAATGTAGCTATACTCAACTGAATTGCACTTAAATTATGATAAGAAGCTTGAAACAACATGTTAGTTCACCATTAAGATCTCATATTGATTTTGAAAAAAGACAGATTAATTTTTTGAGTGATTTTGAAGAAGTAAGACTAATACTTTAGTTCAACTAAAAGATGATATTTTGCTTGCATAAAAAATAATTCATATGAACAGATTTATATTGAATTTATATACTCATAATTACTGCACTACGTGAACGCATACACACACATTTCCTTTTTAGTATTTTAAAAACTATATTTGTTAGAGATAAGTATAAAAGTAAATACTAACATTTTAATTTTCCAGAGCCACTTAAGTGAGAAATGATTTCTGATCTCACCCAATTTGAAAATTGTCAAAGTCGCACCACACAAACTTTTAGATTGTTTTAACAAAGTAGACGACAAGCTTAGAAGTGAAAAATTACACTAAAATTGTATTTCTAAGTAACTAAAAAGAAGATAAAAAATTTCTTAATAAGAGTAAGCAAGACTTTCTTCTTCTCAAGCTTGTTCAACCCAAAAATTGGCCAAGCTTTCTTGTGCATCAGTAGAGATGATACTCTCTCTTTGTACATCTCATATTCTCAGACACTTTTTAAATGGCTATGATTTTCTGCATATATAGCACACACTCAAGAACACCATATCTATTGAGAAATACTCTTCTCTAAGATTCTCCAAATATACATATAGGTATATTGAACTAAATAGTGTCTAAGAAGTGGTTCATTGTCTAGAAATAAAAAAAACAATTCTTGCAAAGGATCTTGTTGAAAACCATAAGTTCTCACAAATAGTATTGATCTCCCAAGACTGAAAAATCTATTTGTTAAGAACCTGGATACATCCAAATAAACCTTGTCAGCAAAACTTGCATCATATTCTAAAGGCCTATAAACACAACGAACCTCGAGTACAAAATACTGATAAAATACATTCTCTAAAAGTAGCAATGGAGTGAAGTAATCGTAGTAGAGCTCTAGACGATGTCGTAGTTCAATGTTTGCTTCAATCCTCCTTATATAGTATTTTTGTATGCATATTGGGTTTAGAATCAATCATGGTGAGAACATATAATTGTTTTTCATATATATATATCTGTCTAATTGCTAATCAGATTTTTATTTGCCATCCCTATATAGTTGATTTTTATTTAATTCAACATTTATTTACCATATTAGGTATAATCAAGTAGTAATATTTAACCAAAATTTTAAAAATAAAATTCATTTTGTAGGCATCTTTGATTTAGAATCAATTTTGGTCAGAATATATAATTTTCTTCCATTTATATGTTTATCTAATTGCTAATCAAATTTTTATTTACCAATTATATATATAGTTATTTTGCTTTTATTCAATATTCATTTACCATATTAGATATAATCAAGTAGTAACATTCAATCATAATGTTGAAAATAAAATTCATTTTGTAGGCATCTTTGGTTTAAAATCAATTTAGTCAGAATATATAATTTTCTTCCATATATATGTTTGTCTAGTTGCTAATCAATTTTTTTATTTACCATTCGTTTATAGTTGTTTTGCTTTTATTCAATATTCATTTACCATATTAGGTAAAATCAAGTAGTAATATTCAACCATAATTTAAAAAATAAAATTCATTTAGTGTAGATTTTAAAAAATCCTCAAGATTTTTTTATTTTCCTATAATCAAGATTTAAAATATAAAATTTCACTTTAAATTGATTTTTACCCCAATTTCACTTTTTTGGTTGAAATAATAATTTTCATAATTTCAAAATTATGAAAATTATATTTCAAATTATATGTCCTTTTGAAGCTAAATCAATTTTAAAAATTTCAATAATATTAGTACAACTAATATTAAATACTTATTTTTTTTACACTTTGATAAAATAGTTGTCACTTTTATATGATTTGCACCCGAATTTCATTATTTTTGGTTGAAATATAAATTTTTACTTTTAATTAATTTTCACCCCATTTTATATTTTTTGGGTGAAATATAATTTTTTACATTTAATTAATTTTCACCCCAATTTCATTATTTTTGGTTAAAAGATAAAAATAATTGAGATTATTTAGTTGAGATATTATAGATTTTCCATAATCAACTATCTTAATTTAAGAAATCATATTAATTAGTGATTATGGAGCTTATTCAAGTTTTGAATTTTGAATTTTGAATTTTGAATTAGAGTTGAAAATGGTAAAATAGTTCTCATTAATATTATAGATTCTATTTTTTTTGAGTTAAAATATTTTTTTTTGAGTTAAAATAATTTTTGTTGTAAAAAAGCCAAGTGGCTAGTTCTCAAGATGCCACTTGGCTTCACCACAATGCATACTACCCTCCTTTTAATAATATATAGATAGATTCATTATTTTTATTTTTTTGTTTAAAGATGAAAAATAATTGTGATTATTTAATTGAGGTAGTTAATCAACTATCTTAATTTAAGAAATTATATTAATTAGTAATTATAGTTTCAAATTCAAATTTTAAATTAGAGTTTAAAATGGTAAGGCCCTCAAAATCTCCAAGGTTCATGACAAAATATGTTTATAACTATATTTCTATGTTAGAACAAGATTATAAATTATCTGATGGAACAATTACCAAATCTCTCCTTCCTCCTCAACAATCTTTTCAAATTGAAAAAGATAATAAAACTGTATATTTTACTGCATTTGCAGAATTATTTGATGAGAATGACACTGCTCTTATTACGTCTAAGCATGTTAAAATGTTAATAAGACAAAATAATTACACAAATGTTTATGCGAGCATTTTTGGAGAACATATTCTTTCTTTACATGATAAAATTAGTCATTTATGTTCTGAATTACAGAAGTCCAAAATCCCTGATAATGGGAAGGAGAAGGCTACTCCTACTATCCAACCCCCTCCGGAGATTAAGGATTTTAAATTATCAAAGCTTGATAATATTGAAAGGTTGCTTCAAGAAAGGTTTGAAGGGTTAAATATTAATCTCCTTCAACTAAGTGAAAATGAGGCCACTGATAGGAATACTCCTAATGAGATTAATAAAATCTCAGAAAAACATGCTATAAAACCAGTGCAAATGATGTACTATTATCCTAGACCGACTCCTCAAGACATCCTTCTTGAAGAGCAAGAATATTATGTCTCTAATAGTTTTAGTGGGACAAAAATTTATGATTGGAATATTGATGGTTTTACTGACAGACAGATTTATACTCTGGCACACAGAATTCTGATGTATAGTACGATTTGCAAGGCCAATAAGAATTCTGAAAAGGATACAGCTAACATGATTATTGCTGGATTTACAGGCCAATTAAATGGATGGTGGGATAATTATCTCTCAGAATCTCAACGAATGGCCATTTTAAATGCTGTTAAGGACGAAAGTTGAATGATTCCAAATGTAGTCTACACCTTGGTCCTAACCATTATAGAATATTTTTCTGGTAGATGGTCAGACAATAGTGAGACCATTAGGACTATGCTCCAAAACCTTAGATGTAAAACCCTCACGTCTTTTAGATGGTACAAAGACGTTTTCTTATCCAGAGTAATGGAATTACCCGAATGTAATAACTCTCATTGGAAATCGAAGTTTATAGACGGGCTCCCTGCTTTATTTGCAGAGAGGGTTAGAAAAGCCCTTAGAGGAGACGGGGTGAGTATTAATTACGATGAGTATACCTATGGAAAGCTTATAAGTGTTTGTACCCAATAAGGTCTCTCTTTATGCAACGAAATCAAGTTGAATCAACAAATAAAGAGTTATCACTTGAATGAAAAACAACAATTAGGAGAATTTTGTGAGCAATTCGCAATAGACATGCCTGAATCCTCTAAAAAGACTAATAGGCATAGAGGAAAAAGAGATTATAAGGAAAGACCTTATAGGCAACATAGGAAAAAGAAACGCTTTGATAAACGTGAAAAAAGAAAAATGGATTATAAAGGGAAAAAGGAGTTTTATAAGAATTATAGACCAAATGCTTGCCACAAATGTGGTAGGATAGGCCATTATGCAAGAGATTGCAAAGTCAAGGATAAGATTAAAAACCTAAAAACCTTGACTTAGAGGATAATACTAAGGATTCTTTATATAAAATCCTCCTTAACTCTTCTTCGGAAAATTTTAGCCAAAACAATAGTGATGGGGAAGAATCCTCTACAAGTGAAGACCTAAAAGTTCTTCATGAAGAAGATTACATGTCCTCATCAGAGGAAGAATGTACATCTTGCCAGATTGGCCAACCTTGTGATAATAAAGACAAGGATGAATTCTATCAGTTATATTCTCAGTTCAAAGACTTGAATATCAATGTCATCAGTAATGATAATTGGATGGAAATTGTCAAGATAATCGATGATCCAACGATGAGATCCCAAATTATTGACAAAATTGGTAATACTAGCACTTCCACTAGTAATACTAGTATTCCTAAAAATAATACCGCTCATCATAATGCTTATACCATGGCAGAAGTAAAGAGACAGTTAAAACTTAGGTCTCAAAGGGATCATATTCCCACTACAATTCAAGACTTGATTGAGGATATTAATAATCTCAAAAAAGAAGTATCTTCTCTGAAGAATCATAATATGGTTCTTGATGAGAGAATTAGTCATATAGAAAATAAAGGTAATGGGGAACAGGTTATGGTTGATGATAACCTCCCTGATATCCCTGAAGATAATTTTTCTGATATCTCTAGTGAATTTACAAGTAATAAGAATTTATTTTTAGAGACTATCGAGCTAATTATGGCTCATAAACCTTTGGAAAAAATAACGCTGTTTATTGATAATTATTTTAAAAAAGATTTTGTTGCTCTTATTGATAGCGGAGCTGATTTAAATTGCATTCAGGAAGGATTAATTCCATCAATATATTTTAAGAAAACCACTCATAGTCTTCGAAATGCTAGCGGTCATAAAATGGATATTGAATATAAAATTCCTAAAGCATATATTTGTATAAATAATATATGTATGCCTGAAAGTTTTGTTTTAATAAAAAATATTTCTAACGAAATTATTTTAGGAATGCCTTTTTTTCTGGCATATTTATCCCATAACTCTTTGGGATGAAACTGAAATAACAGGTACCTTTGAAGGAAGAAAAATGAGAATAGATTTTATATCTCAACCATTCTCAAAATTCGTTAATGAAGTTAAAGATATGATATCTTTAAAAAATAAACAAATCGATTTTCTTAAGAATGAGATTTATAGTCTTACTATAGAAGAGACTTTACAAAATCCTAAGATTCAAGAAAAAATTGATATTTTAAAGAATCAATTCTCCCTACAAATATGTGGAGACCACCCGAATGTATTTTGGGAAAAGAAAAAATATGTGGTAAGTCTTCCTTATGAGGAAGAATTTTTTGAGGATAATATTCCCACTAAGGCAAGACCTTGTCAAATGAATTCAGAATATTTAGATTTATGTAAAAGAGAGATTGATAATCTTCTTCAAAAGGGATTAATAAGGCCCTCAAAATCTCCATGGTCTTGCACTGCTTTTTATGTTAATAAACACGCAGAACAAGAAAGAGGGGTACCCAGACTGGTCATAAATTATAAACCCCTAAATAAAGTTTTGAAATGGATTAGATATCCTATTCCTAATAAAAAAGATTTATTAGATAGACTTCATGAAGCAATAATATTTTCAAAATTTGATTTAAAATCAGGATATTGGCAAATTCAAATTTCTGAAAAGGATAAATATAAAACAACCTTTAAGTCCCAATGGGACATTATGAGTGGAATGTTATGCCTTTTGGGTTAAAAAAATGCCCTTTCTGAATTTCAGAAAATTATGAATGATATTTTTAACCCTTTTAGCAATTTTATCATTGTTTATATAGATGATATTTTAGCATTCTCAAAAACCTTAGAAATGCATTTTAAGCATCTTGACCTATTTAAGAAAATTATAATTCAAAATGGTTTGGTTATATCTAGACCAAAAATGCATATTTTTCAAACCAATGTTAGATTCTTGGGTCATAATATTGAAAAAGGAAAAATTATTCCAATTCAGAGAAGTATTGAATTTGCGTCTAAATTTCCTGACGTTATTACTGATAAAACTCAGCTTCAACGTTTCTTAGGAAGTTTAAATTACATTTCTCCCTTTATAAAGGATCTAGCTAAAGACACAACTATATTATATGATAGGTTAAGGAAAATCCCTAAAGCTTGGACTGATAATCATACAAAAGCGGTCAAGAATATTAAGGCAAAGGTTAATAACCTACCATTTCTCACTCTGGCTAATCCAAATTGGCAAAAGATAGTGGAGACAGATGCCTCTGATATTGGTTATGGGGGAATTCTAAAACAAATCTCTCCAATTAAAAAACAAGAATACCTCATACAATTTTATTCAGGGAAATGGAATAATATTTTATTCAGGGAAATGGAATAATAGCCAAAACAATTATGCGACTGTAGCTAAAGAAATTCTAGCCATAGTTAAAAGTATTTTAAAATTCCAAGGAGATTTATATAATCAAAAATTTATCATAAAAACTGATTGTCAAACAACTAAATTCATCTTTAATAAAGATGTAAAACACGATGTTTCTAAATAAATGTTTGCAAGATGGCAAGCTTTATTAGCACCATTTGATTTTGAGATACATTATAAGAAGGGAACAAACAATAGTCTTCCCGATTTCCTTACTAGAGAATATTTGAGTTAATAATTCTTTATTTTCTGAATACAGGATAATGCGGCCATCGGGAAGTTCTTCCTCTAATAGAGGAAGAGGAAGAGGAAGAGCATCCATGAGCAGAAATAATATTCTGGCTCAATTTGGGAACCAGAGGCTAATAGCCTCAAATATTGCAGGAACCTCTACATGTACTTCTACAGGTATCTCGGGAATTAGTACCGAACATCCAATGTATAGAGAATTCATGAATTTTATACAATCAAGGCAACCTCAGAACAATGCACCACCATCATATTCAGCTATCGTCAATGAAGAAGTAGGTGAAAATATTGAGATATATGATAAAAATGAGAAAGATGAAGTAATACTTCTTCTTGAGCCAAGAGATTTACAATGGAGAGAGGATCCTTGGCAAATCATGTCAAGATATTTTGATACGGCATCATATGCTGTCCCAACATATAAATATAGAATGCATTATGAGATTA
The DNA here is from genome assembly GCA_003996215.1 of Jaltomata sinuosa. NCBI lineage: Eukaryota > Viridiplantae > Streptophyta > Magnoliopsida > Solanales > Solanaceae > Jaltomata > Jaltomata sinuosa. The sequence goes on along the minus strand of QJPP01001220.1, from coordinate 174,943 downwards.
TACTCTCATCTATTGGGTCTGCTGAATTCCAGCATTTTTCCCAGCAAATACCAAGAAAGTTTATAACTTTTCAAAAATTATTATAAAAAAGATATTTACCCCAGAAGAATGGGAAATCAGTACGATGAAGGAAAAGGAATACACCCATCCGGAACAAAGAATAGCTGTTAAGTTTAATTACTGGGACTACATTGAGAGCTTTAATAAAGCCTTATTATATGAGAATGCTAATAAAAAGCATTCATGGTTCATCAAAATATGTTCAAATGTTTTCAGACAACATATACCAAATTGGTTCTGTCAGTGGTGGACTTTATATGGCCCAACCTTGAATATCCTTCCAGAGGATTATAAAAAATTATATGCTGAATGGGTTGATGTTTCGCCTAAAATAATAAGATTACAACAAGAAGAAATATATTTTAAGGGAATATCCTTAATGTATTTCTTTATAGAATTTTCTATCCCATGGGTAATGAAATGGACCATAGAAGTTCATACAAATGAAGAAGGGTTTCCTTGCTTAAAAAGGGAAATTTCATACAAAATTTTGGAGTAAATTACTCCAGAAAGATATGGAGGAAAAACTTCATGGACGCGAGATAATAGACTCAATCAATGTGGCTATTGAGACTAGCAAAAACCAAACAGAAGTTATACAGGAAAAGGATAATATTAGTCCTTTTAAACATATAACCAGAAAATTACAGATGAAACAAGGAACTATTTCTAAATTGGAACTCCGTGCATCATATATGGAAGAAGTTAAAAAAGATTTAGCAAAAAATATGGGTATAGAATTCTCAGATAATATATCAATGACCACTTCTAATGAAGAAGAAGACAACTGTGTAGCAGGAGAATCTCAGAGTATTAATAGCACAGAAGAAATGGACATTGAAATATTTTTACAACAGTTCAAGAACCAGATAGAAGAATCTTCTAGCTCGGACAAGTCCAAAGGAAAGGAGATTGCTAAAGAGTAGAGGACAATACGTCAGATGTCAACTTTATTAAAGTTGAAATTATTTGAATTATTGTAAAACTTTTATAAAGTAGAGGGCCCCAGGTCCAATAATGTAATATGACGTAAGAACTTACGTCATGAAGTTTAAATTTTTCTGTCAATCTCTTATATAAAAGGGTTACTTATTGTATATAGAAGGCAAGCTTCAGCCAACCCTTCGAATATTACTCTCTCTGTATTTCCATAGTACTGAAATAAAATATTGTGCATAGTTTAAAGAATCACTGGTCTCCACCTAAGGTATTTATCTTTCCAATCTTTAATTTTAATCGTTTTAAGGTCTTATAGCCTATATGGTAGGCTAAACACCTGGTATTGGACTAACAACAACTGCAACTATTAAGACATGGTTTGAAAAAGACTGTTCCGATGTCTCTAAGGTCGAGGTAATATAATCAGGGGATAGAAAGAACTTGGCTTAGTCCGGAATTCCTGGTTAGGCCCATGTCAGCCATGTGGAGGCATTTATTTGGGCTAGATTGGAACCGTAAAAGTTCTTTCCATCCCTAGATTATATGAGTCGTAAACGAACCTGTAGTTACATCGAAGCGATCCTGCCATTCCTTTGGTATCAGAGCCATGTTCTTGATAGTAGTAGGTGATGGTAGTCCAACACATCTTAATTTTATGAACATTATTAAGAAGCATACTACTGTTAAAAATAGTAGAAAAGAGGAATATGATATGCCTCAACAACTGGATCTTCTTAATAAATGGACGATTCCTAAAATTCAACCTAAGGTTATATACCAAATGGGTACTTTTGAAAAAATGGGATTTAAACAAATTGTTAAAACCACAGAGGAAACTATTACGGTGGACTCTTATCATGGTACTTTTAGATTACTGTCTGAAAGTGATTTTGCCCCTTATAGGGAAACTCATAGATTTATGCATATTGGTTTGGTACAAGTTGCTTTTAAACCACTCACTTTGAGAGGTTTACATGAGAGCTTCATAGCAGCTCTAAGGGATGGCAGAAATCAGAACTGGAAAAAATCCCTTATAGGGACGGTTCAAACCAGTTTGGCCTATGGGCCTGTTTATTTTAACGCCTATCCCAATTTGCAAATTTCTTTGAATGATGAAAATTCTCTGAATACTTTAATATTAAGTATAAAATTACATGGTTATGATTATATGCCTGGTACTGAAGTTATATGTATTTGTTATAGAATTTACTATAAACCATTATACACTTTGAACCCTATGTGTAAAATTATGGATTTTAAAAATGAAACGGTTCTTATAGAAACAAATTTTAGTAAGTCTAAAGTGATAACTAGAAGGCCTATTAAATGGGATGAAATTAATTTTCCTAAAGAGTGGGTGATAGAAGAGGCAGTCCCACCCAAAAATAATATAAATCCTGATATTTCTGACATTGAGCAAACTCCTAATGGTTTACATGGATAGATCTGAACTTATTGATTTTAGACCGGGGTCACCGGTAAGAAAGAAAATTTCAAATGAATTTTTCCAGCCCAAATGGGAATCATTTAAAAAATGGTTTTTCAAGAATTTTAATAATAAGCAACACGTATATTTTCAAGAAGACTTTTATAATGATCTTTCTAAAGTAAATAAAGCCATAGCTTTTGTACCATGGTTCATGACAAAATATGTTTATAACTATATTTCTATGTTAGAACAAGATTATAAATTATCTGATGGAATAATTATCAAATCTCTCCTTCCTCCTCAACAATCTTTTCAAATTGAAAAAGATAATAAAACTGTATATTTTACTGCATTTGCAAAATTATTTGATGAGAATGACACTGCTCTTATTACGTCTAAGCATGTTAAAATGTTAATAAGACAAAACAATTACACAAATGTTTATGCGAGCATTTTAGGAGAACATATTCTTTCTTTACATGATAAAATTAGTCATTTATGTTCTGAATTACAGAAGTCCAAAATCTCTGATAAAGGGAAGGAGAAGGCTACTCCTACTATCCAACCCCCTCCGGAGATTAAGGATTTTAAATTATCAAAGCTTGATAATATTGAAAGGTTGCTTCAAAAAGGTTTGAAGGGTTAAATATTAATCCCCTTCAACTAAGTGAAAATGAGGCCACTGATAGGAATACTCCTAATGAGATTAATAAAATCTCAGAAAAACATGCTAGAAAACCAGTGCAAATGATGTACTATTATCCTAGACCGACTCCTCAAGACATCCTTCTTGAAGAGCAAGAATATTATGTCTCTAATAGTTTTAGTGGGACAGAAATTTATGAATGGAATATTGATGGTTTTACTGACAGACAGATTTATACTCTGGCACACAGAATTCTGACGTATAGTACGATTTGCAAGGCCAACAAGAATTCTGAAAAGGATACATCTAACATGATTATTGCTGGATTTACAGGCCAATTAAAAGGATGGTGGGATAATTATCTCTCAGAATCTCAACGAATGGCCATTTTAAATGTTGTTAAGGACGAAAGTGGAATGATTCCAAATGTAGTCTACACCTTGGTCCTAACCATTATAGAACATTTTTCTGGTAGATGGTCAGACAATAGTGAGACCATTAGGACTATGCTCCAAAACCTTAGATGTAAAACCCTCACGTCTTTTAGATGGTACAAAGACGTTTTCTTATCCAGAGTAATGGAATTACCCGAGTGTAATAACTCTCATTGGAAATCGAAGTTTATAGACGGGCTCCCTGCTTTATTTGCAGAGAGGGTTAGAAAAGCCCTTAGAGGAGACGGGGTGAGTATTAATTACGATGAGTATACCTATGGAAAGCTTATAAGTGTTTGTACCCAAGAAGGTCTATCTTTATGCAACGAGATCAAGTTGAATCAACAAATAAAGAGATATCACTTGAATGAAAAACAACAATTAGGAGAATTTTGTGAGCAATTCGCAATAGACATGCCTGAATCCTCTAAAAAGACTAATAGGCATAGAGGAAAAAGAGATTATAAAGAAAGACCTTATAGGCAACATAGGAAAAAGAAACGCTTTGATAAATGTGAAAAAAGAAAAATGGATTATAAAGGGAAAAAGGAGTTTTATAAGAATTATAGACCAAATGCTTTCCACAAATGTGGTAGGATAGGCCATTATGCAAGAGATTGCAAAGTCAAGGATAAGATTAAAAACCTAAAAACCTTGACCTAGAGGATAATATTAAGGATTCTTTATATTAAATCCTCCTTAACTCTTCTTCGGAAAATTCTAGCCAAAACAATAGTGATGGGGAAGAATCCTCTACAAGTGAAGACCTAAAAGTTCTTCATTAAGAAGATTACATGTCCTCATCAGAGGAAGAATGTACATCTTGCCAGATTGGCCAACCTTGTGATAATAAAGACAAGGATGAATTCTATCAGTTATATTCTCAGTTCAAAGACTTGAATATCAATGTCATCAGTAATGATAATTGGATGGAAATTCTCAAGATGATTGATGATCCAACGCTGAGATCCCAAATTATTGACAAAATTGGTAATACTAGCACTTCCACTAATAATACTAGTATTCCTAAAAATAAATCGCTCATCATAATGCTTATACCATGGCAGAAGTAAAGAGACAGTTAAAACTTAGGTCTCAAAGGGATCATATTCCCACTACAATTCAAGACTTGATTGAGGAGATTAATAATCTCAAAAAAGAAATATCTTCTCTGAAGAATCATAATATGGTTCTTGATGAGAGAATTAGTCATATAGAAAATAAAGGTAATGGGAAACAGGTTATTGTTGATGATAACCTCCCTGATATCCCTGAAGATAATTTTCCTGATATGTCTAGTGAATTTACAAGTAATAAGAATTTATTTTTTGAGACTATCGAGCTAATTACGGCTCATAAACCTTTGGCAAAAATAACGCTGTTTATTGATTATAATTTAAAAAAAGATTTTGTTGCTCTTATTGATAGCGGAACTGATTTAAATTGCATTCAGGAAGGATTAATTCCATCAAAATATTTTAAGAAACCACTCATAGTCTTCGAAATGCTAGCGGTCATAAAATGGATATTGAATATAAAATTCCTAAAGCATATATTTGTATAAATAATATATGTATGCCTGAAAGTTTTGTTTTAATAAAAAATATTTCTAACGAAATTATTTTAGGAATGCCTTTTTTCTGGCATATTTATCCCATAACTCTTTGGGATGAAACTGGAATAACAGGTATCTTTGAAGGAAGAAAAATGAGAATAGATTTTATATCTCAACCATTCTCAAAATTCGTTAATGAAGTTAAAGATATGATTTCTTTAAAAAATAAACAAATCGATTTTTTTAAGAATGAGATTTGTAGTCTTACTATAGAAGAGACTTTACAAAATCCTAAGATTCAAGAAAAAATTGATATTTTAAAGAATCAATTCTCCCTACAAATATGTGGAGACCACTCGAATGTATTTTGGGAAAGGAAAAAACATGTGGTAAGTCTTCCTTATGAGGAAGAATTTTCTGAGGATAATATTCCCACTAAGGCAAGACCTTGTCAAATGAATTCAGAATATTTAGATTTATGTAAAAGAGAGATTGATACTCTTCTTCAAAAGGGATTAATAAGGCCCTCAAAATCTCCATGGTCTTGCACTGCTTTTTATGTTAATAAACACGCAGAACAAGAAAGAGGGGTACCCAGACTGGTCATAAATTATAAACCCCTAAATAAAGTTTTGAAATGGATTAGATATCCTATTCCTAATAAAAAAGATTTATTAGATAGACTTCATGAAGCAATAATATTTTTAAAATTTGATTTAAAATCAGGATATTGGCAAATTCAAATTTCTGAAAAGGATAAATATAAAACAACCTTTAACGTCCCAATGGGACAATATGAGTGGAATGTTATGCCTTTTGGGTTAAAAAATGCCCTTTCTGAATTTCAGAAAATTATGAATGATATTTTTAACCCTTTTAGCAATTTTATCATTGTTTATATAGATGATATTTTAGTATTCTCAAGAACCTTAGAAATGCATTTTAAGCATCTTGACCTATTTAAGAAAATTATAATTCAAAATGGTTTGGTTATGTCTAGACCAAAAATGCATAATTTTCAAACCAATGTTAGATTCTTGGGTCATAATATTGAAAAAGGAAAAATTATTCCAATTCAGAGAAGTATTGAATTTGCGTCTAAATTTCCTGACGTTATTACTGATAAAACTCAGCTTCAACGTTTCTTAGGAAGTTTAAATTACATTTCTCCCTTTATAAAGGATCTAGCTAAAGACACAACTATATTATATGATAGGTTAAGGAAAATCCCTAAAGCTTGGACTGATAATCATACAAAAGCGGTCAAGAATATTAAGGCAAAGGTTAATAACCTACCATTTCTCACTCTGGCTAATCCAAATTGGCAAAAGATAGTGGAGACAGATGCCTCTGATATTGGTTATGGGGGAATTCTAAAACAAATCTCTCCAATTGAAAAACAAGAATACCTCATACAATTTTATTCAGGGAAATGGAATAATTGCCAAAACAATTATGCGACTGTAGCTAAAGAAATTCTAGCCATAGTTAAAAGTGTTTTAAAATTCCAAGGAGATTTATATAATCAAAAATTTATCATAAAAACTGATTGTCAAACAGCTAAATTCATCTTTAATAAAGATGTAAAACATGATGTTTCTAAACAAATATTTGCAAGATGGCAAGCTTTATTAGCACCATTTGATTTTGAGATACATTATAAGAAGGGAACAGACAATAGTCTTCCCGATTTCCTTACTAGAGAATATTTGAGTTAATAATTTTTTATTTTCTGAATACAGGATAATGCGGCCATCGGGAAGTTCTTCCTCTAATAGAGGAAGAGGAAGAGGAAGAGCATCCATGAGCAGAAATAATATTCTGGCTCAATTTGGGAACCAGAGGCTAATAGCCTCAAATATTGCAGGAACCTCTACATGTACTTCTACAGGTATCTCGGGAATTAGTACTGAACATCCAATGTATAGAGAATTCATGAATTTTATACAATCAAGGCAACCTCAGAACAATGCACCACCATCATATTCAGCTATCGTCAATGAAGAAGTAGGTGAAAATATTGAGATATATGATAAAAATGAGAAAGATGAAGTAATACTTCTTCTTGAGCCAAGAGATTTACAATGGAGAGAGGATCCTTGGCAAATCATGTCAAGATATTTTGATACGGCATCATATGCTGTCCCAACATATAAATATAGAATGCATTATGAGATTATACTCTCATCTATTGGGTCTGCTGAATTTCAGCATTTTTTCCCAGCAAATACCAAGAAAGTTTATAACTTTTCAAAAATTATTATAAAAAAGATATTTACCCCAGAAGAATGGGGAATCAGTACGATGAAGGAAAAGGAATACACCCATCCGGAACAAAGAATAGCTGTTAAGTTTAATTACTGGGACTACATTGAGAGCTTTAATAAAGCCTTATTATATGAGAATGCTAATAAAAAGCATTCATGGTTCATCAAAATATGTTCAAATGTTTTCAGACAACATATACCAAATTGGTTCTGTCAGTGGTGGACTTTATATGGCCCAACCTTGAATATCCTTCCAGAGGACTATAAAAAATTATATGCTGAATGGGTTGATGTTTCGCCCAAAATAATAAGATTACAACAAGAAGAAATATATTTTAAGGGAATATCCTTAATGTATTTCTTTATAGAATTTTCTATCCCATGGATAATGAAATGGATCATAGAAGTTCATACAAATGAAGAAGGGTTTCCTTGCTTAAAAAGGGAAATTTCATACAAAATTTTGGAGTAAATTACTCCAGAAAGATATGGAGGAAAAACTTCATGGACGCGAGATAATAGACTCAATCAATGTGGCTATTGAGACTAGCAAAAACCAAACAGAAGTTATACAGGAAAAGGATAATATTAGTCCTTTTAAACATATAACCAGAAAATTACAGATGAAACAAGGAACTATTTCTAAATCGGAACTACTTGCATCATATATGGAAGAAGTTAAAAAAGATTTAGCAAAAAATATGGGTATAGAATTCTCAGATAATATATCCATGACCACTTCTAATGAAGAAGAAGACAACTGTGTAGCAGGAGAATCTCAGAGTATTCATAGCACAGAAGAAATTGACATTGAAATATTTTTACAACAGTTCAAGAACCAGATAGAAGAATCTTCTAGCTCGGACAAGTCCAAAGGAAAGGAGATTGCTAAAGAGTAGAGGACAGGACGTCAGATGTCAACTTTATTAAAGTTGAAATTATTTGAATTATTGTAAAACTTTTATAAAGTAGAGGGCCCCAGGTCCAATAATGTAATATGACATAAGCACTTACGTCATGAAGTTTAAATTTTTCTGTCAATCCCTTATATAAAAGGGTTACTTATTGTATATAGAAGGCAGGCTTCAGCCAACCCTTCGAATATTACTCTCTCTGTATTTCCATAGTACTGAAATAAAACTATTGTGCATAGTTTAAAGAATCACTGGTCTCCACCTAAGGTATTTATCTTTCCAATCTTTAATTTTAATCGTTTGAAGGTCTTATAGCCTATATGGTAGGCTAAACACCTGGTGTTGGACTAACAACAACTGCAACTATTAAGACATGGTTTGAAAAAGACTGTTCCGATGTCTCTAAGGTCGAGGTAATATAATCAGGGGATAGAAAGAACTTGGCTTAGTTCGGAGTTCCTGGTTAGGCCCATGTCAGCCATGTGGAGGCATTTATTTGGGCTAGATTGGAACCGTAAAAGTTCTTTCCATCCCTAGATTATATGAGTCGTAAACGAACCTGTAGTTACATCGAAGCGATCCTGTACCATCTAAAAGACGTGAGGGTTTTACATCTAAGGTTTTGGAGCATAGTCCTAATGGTCTCATTATTGTCTGACCATCTACCAGAAAAATGTTCTATAATGGTTAGGACCAAGGTGTAGACTACATTTGGAATCATTCCACTTTCGTCCTTAACATTATTTAAAATGGCCATTCGTTGAGATTCTGAGAGATAATTATCCCACCATCCTTTTAATTGGCCTGTAAATCCAGCAATAATCATGTTAGCTGTATCCTTTTCAGAATTCTTGTTGGCCTTGCAAATCGTACTATACATCAGAATTCTGTGTGCCAGAGTATAAATCTGTCTGTCAGTAAAACCATCAATATTCCATTCATAAATTTTTGTCCCACTAAAACTATTAGAGACATAATATTTTTGCTCTTCAAGAAGGATGTCTTGAGGAGTCGGTCTAGGATAATAGTACATCATTTGCACTGGTTTTATAGCATGTTTTTCTGAGATTTTATTAATCTCATTAGGAGTATTCCTATCAGTGGCCTCATTTTCACTTAGTTGAAGGGGATTAATATTTAACCCTTCAAACCTTTCTTGAAGCAACCTTTCAATATTATCAAGCTTTGATAATTTAAAATCCTTAATCTCCGGAGGGGGTTGGATAGTAGGAGTAGCCTTCTCCTTCCCTTTATCAGGGATTTTGGACTTCTGTAATTCAGAACATAAATGACTAATTTTATCATGTAAAGAAAGAATATGTTCTCCTAAAATGCTCGCATAAACATTTGTGTAATTGTTTTATCTTATTAACATTTTAACATGCTTAGACGTAATAAGAGCAGTGTCATTCTCATCAAATAATTCTGCAAATGCAGTAAAATATACAGTTTTATTATCTTTTTCAATTTGAAAAGATTGTTGAGGAGGAAGGAGAGATTTGGTAATTGTTCCATCAGATAATTTATAATCTTGTTCTAACATAGAAATATAGTTATAAACATATTTTGTCATGAACCATGGTACAAAAGCTATGGCTTTATTTACTTTAGAAAGATCATTATAAAAGTCTTCTTGAAAATAAACTTGTTGCTTATTATTAAAATTTTTGAAAAACCATTTTCTAAATGATTTCCATTTGGGCTGGAAAAATTCATTTGAAATTTTCTTTCTTACCGGTGACCCCGATCTAAAATCAATAAGTTCAGATCTATCCATGTAAACCATTTGGAGAGTCCATTTCGGACAAAGTAGTATCCATATCAGGGCTAACTATATGATTTTCAATTTTTATATTATCAACTCTTTTTCTCTCTCTTATATCAGAGGTAGATACTCGAGAATTATCTTCTTATCTAATCTGAGAAGTAGACGCCCTGGAAGGCATATCAACAATATAATCAGCAGGAGATATATAAGATGAGTTAGATCTAAACATTCTAGAAGAAAAACCTATATTATCAGCATAACCCATCAACAAATTTTGGTCAGTGAATTTGATTCTCACCGTTCCATCAGGAGTTTGCTCAATGTCAGAAATATCAGGATTTATATTATTTTTGGGTGGGACTGCCTCTTCTATCACCCACACTTTAGGAAAATTAATTTCATCCCATTTAATAGGCCTTCTAGTTATTACTTTAGACTTACTAAAATTTGTTTCTATAAGAATCGTTTCATTTTTAAAATCCATAATTTTACACATAGGGTTCAAAGTGTATAATGGTTTATCGTAAATTCTATAACAAATACATATAACTTCAGTACCAGGCATATATATATATATATAATAGTGGCTTTAGATTTCAAATACAAACCTTATTTTCTTTTGCATTTTATATTCTCTCTGTTTCTTTTTAGTTGTCATGTATTCTAAATGTAGTTGTTCCTAAATCCTTGTAAATTTTAAAAATCAAGAGAGAATTAATTAGTTTTTTCCAGTTTTTCCTTAACATTAATTATTCTAGAATTAAGAAGCAAATGAATGGACATAAATTAAACAATTAATAAGGGATATATTAGTCAAGCTACCTTTCGAATTAATTTTTTCTTAAGGGTTGTGCAAAATCTTATCATGACAACTAATAGAGAATGGAGGGAGTAGTTTTTATCTTTGTACTTCTATTTTCTTTCTGAAGTCGTTGGCTTGGTGGGCTCTTCCCATCCGTGTGAACTGTGAATTGCTTCTGCTTGTAATTCGTGTAGCAGCTTGTAATTCGTGTAGATTTTTATGCATGAAGAAAATGTATCAAATAAAAACAAGAGAAAGCAAAATTAATTAAAGAAACATTTTCTTATCGCTTAAGTTGAAAATCGAACCATTCAGGATCAAAAATCGATAACAAATATCTTATTGATTTGGTTATCCGTTTAGCCTTTTTACAAATTAAACATCGATAAACTGAACCAAGAATATACAAAATCGGACTGAACCGAGTAATAAGTACCTCAAGTTTCGATAATCACCAAAGAGAAGCAGGAGATATTTGGATGGTTTCTAGTTTCTACCGATTGTGTTGTATCCTATTGTTACATTAAATTAAATATGATATTTATTGTGATTGTTTTTTAAATTTTATTATGTTATATATATATATTATTCAATTTATTATTAATGATGGAAAATACTACTTTATATAACAATCAATTGGATGTATCGCGTCGTTATCACTATTTTTTTACTTATACTTATTATTTAATTAGGGAACTTGATCGCGTTTTATGCCATTGTGAAAAGGTCTATTGAAATTATGAATGATGGAAAATACTACTTTATATAACAATCAATTGGATGTATCGAGTCGTTATCACTATTTTTTTATTTATACTTATTATTTAATTAGGGAACTTGATCGCGTTTTATGCCATTGTGAAAAGGTCTATTAAAATTATGAAATAATTTCACTATTACCTATATATTAAAATAATGAAAAAGAAAATTTATGTAAAAACTAAAAGATATTAAAAATATTTCAACCTTTTAATTAATTAAAAGGGCATCATGTGGAAGAAGGTGAAGAACAATTTATTTAAAGAAATATAAAGCTATATAGATATTTACTATGAGATTAGTGATGGAAGATCTTAGAAATTCTTATTTTCTGCATTAATAAAGAGTAGGAGAAGTTTAGTATTAAAGTGAATCATTTAGGCTTTTCTTAACATATATATATATATATATATATATATATATATATATATATATATATTCCTCTTTTTTTCCATTTTTACTCATTCTATTCAATTTTCAACTCAACTAAATTTAATTAATTGTAAACATGTTGCCACGCCCCAAACTAGGGGAGGCGCGATCGGCACCCGGAGCCCCAAAAGGCCAAGGGCACCAGAATCAAGTGTATCTCTATTGAACCTGTTGGAGGTTTGAGACTGATAAGGTCTCTAAATATAAAAATTAAAAACACTAATAGCTCAACAATAGGTAAACAACTCAAGTCCAACGAGGCCGAGCTCAAAAATAGTAAATAGAAGCAAGGCCGACAGGGCTAACATCAGAGTAGATAGCTAATAATAAGGCTTCCAAGGCCATACCCAAAAGTTACATATACCACACGTCTAAAAACCTCTACGAGTAAGCAAAATATCTCATAGACGGGACAGAGCCCCAGCATACCCGTCAATCATACATATACATAACCTGATTCAAAATATAAGTTATACCTCTAACTCGTCAACTCCAGGAAGAATGGAGCTTATCAAAATGGCTGGACACAACAACTCCTACTAGAAAGACTTGTCTAGGTTTCTATCTGGACCTGCAGGCATGAATGCAGCGCCTCCCATGCAATGGGGACGTCAGTACAAAAATAATGTACTCATATCTAAGGTAGAAATAAATTATTAAGCTGCATGTAGTAAATCTGAATAAGATATAAACCTGTAAACTATAATCGGTAAGACTCGTTAAGCTCTTATCTCCTTAATTATTTTTAGAAAACAATGCATTCCTTAACTCACATTGAAACTCACTCTTTACAACACACTCTAAATCAGAATAGCTCCTCGGCGCACCCTATATATAACATCCTCAATATGGCAGTAGCTTCTCAGCGCACACTATGTATATAACGGCCGCAATATGGCAGTAGCACCTCGATGCACACTTTGTATATAATGGACTCAATATGGCAGTAACATCTCAGTCCACACTATGTGTATAATAGCCTCAATATGAAAGTAGCACCTTAGTGCACACTAACACATGCAACCCATGCATAATAAGTGAATTACTAGGATTGACTCTTAAAGCTACTCTCATTAGTTATGAAGGTTTCTTTAGCTAACTTCTTTAGGCTTGACTTAGCAATATTTTGACTTAACTCACCAAGCGAATATGAATAGGAATTTGACTTTCTAGCCTTTCTTTCATACCTTCTAAAGCTTGATTAGGGATCGCAATACAAAGGGAAAACTCGATAAAAGAACAACTTACATTCCATGTGCAAAAAGTAGATTTTTATAAGAAAGCGACTTGAATCACCATAACGTATCACTTAGTTCCTTAAGACTTGTTTAGTTACCAAACCAGCTCTGTTAAAACATGGTACTCAATTCATTCTTTCATAAATTCAGAGTTCCATTTCTAGATTCATGCCGATAAGGAATAAAGAAGTCTTCACATACCTCATTTCTTCTGACGATTACGCTTACCAAGACTTGTCCTTTCCTTTATTAAGTTAATCTACAAGTGTATAATGAAGCTAATATTAGCTCTTGAACCTGATTCAACTTCACCAAAATAGTAGCTAAACATTTCCATACAGATTTAGCATTGGAGTTAATTAAATGGTGTATCACCACACCTTTCTTTCCCATTTCCATACAACACACACACCAACCCACTTCCTCTAACCATACCAAACACACCAAATAGAACCTACACAACTCACCATACCAAATTACAATAGCAACAAATTAAACTTATGGCTTCCGATCACCGTCATCCTGTGAGCTCTTAACAATAATTCAACAATATTGCTCCACCCGAACTTCCATACAAAAAGATGACTATTGGCATAGTACTTACCACACTTAAAGGGATGTCTTTGTTATCTTTATTGAAGTCTTGAAGAGCCTTAAATATCTTCAACACATACACCAACAAGAGAAGAAGAAACTTACTAATTGTTACACAATTTTGAGTGTCAAATCTAAGTAAAGGGGCTACCATACTTCATCTACTTCTTGCTACATGATATCCTAGATATGTGTAGTATATTAACACCAAAATCATGAGTGGTTTGACTCACCTTAAGCTTGAAAAATAGTTGAACTTATTAGAACCCTAAATGGGAAAGAGGGGCTGCCAAGAAAGGAGAAAGTTCTTTAGCTTTTTTCAGATTTCTTTTGGCTATCAATGTGTGCTGAAGCTTCATCCACATCAAGCCCTTATGGCTTCCTTTTTGGCCGACATTGTGGACTAGCTTTGGGCCAAAATGGGTCAAGAAACTTGGGCCAAAAGTTTCCTTTGTTTGGACCTTAAATGATTTAAAGTTGCTGGTATTTTTGGGTTGTTTTTTGTCATACTTTGGTCAATATTGGTGGCTACTTGTGTGCTTAGTTTGGGATAGACTTATTTTAACTTTTTTGGGCCAAATTTGAGCTTCATATGGGCCACTGATAGGTCCAATAATCCATGGAGTTTCTACCCATAATCGATCCTTGTAACTTAGTTCGTTTAATGTAAATAGGCGACACACCTACTTGTCATTTAGCAGCTTAATTAAGTCGAGCAAGCACCTTACTTTTTTATTTTATTTTTCAAACCTTCATCCTTATACTTTGACTAAACATTTAAATACTTTTGGCCATTTCAAAATATAGGCCCCAAGTACTACCTCACCCTTCTGAGCTCAAGTACCTTAGTCGATGTTAACTTAGTCATATAGGTGTTAAACGGTATTGGGTGTTACATCCTCCCCCCTTAGAATTATTCATCATTGAATGAGGGTAATGCGGGTAAAGCTCTAGTTGTTTAGGATTTCTCATATTTTTGGAAGATTTCCCTTTGTAGTTTGGACTATGAAAAAACCTAAAACTCAGAAAAGGTCCAACATGACGCCTCACAAGGCAATACAATGATATACAAATAGATGCAATCATTTGCACAATAGGAACAATGTTAAGAACATAAGGATATGACTCACCTCAAAACTATTTTCAAGTCATAAATAACTCCGAATACTTATTTCTCATTTCTTCCTCGGTTGCCCACGTCATTTCCTCGACATTATTGTTTCTCCATAATACCTTTACTGAGGTTACTTCTTTGGTTATGATCTTTCTAGCTTGACGATCAAGGATATCAATTGGTACTTCCTCATAGGATAAGTCTTCAGAAACTTGAACATCTTTGACATGCATATGTGAAGGATCCCTTATGCACTTTCATGGCATTGATATGTGAAATATAAGATGGACTGCCTCCAACTCTGCGGGTAACTCAAGATCATATGCAACTTTTACTACCTTCTAAGTGATTCTATATGGTTCAATATATCATGGACTAAGATTTCCTTTTTTATCAAACTGCATAATGCTTTTCATTAGTGAAACCTTTAGGAAAACCCAATCATTAACATCAAATTCTAAATCTCAATATCGCATATCTCCATATGATTTGTTCCAACTCTAAGTTGTTAGTAATATTTCTTGAATCAACTTCACCTTCTCCATTGCCTAATAAGCTATGTCGGGCCGTAATAATTTTTCTTCCCTGACTTAAAACTAGTCAATTGGTGATTTACACTTTCGCCCGTATAAAGCTTCATAAGGAGCCATCTGAATGCTTTCATGAAAGCTATTATTATGTGCAAACTCAATTAGTGGCAAATGGTCATCCTACCCCCCTTTAAAATCTGGCACACAAGTTCGTAGCATATCCTCGAGTGTCTAAATAATGCGCGTATCTTGTCCATCTATCTGTGGATGAAAAGTTGTACTTAGACTCACTTAAGTACCTAAACCTTTCTAGAAAGACCTCCATAAATTTGCTGTAAACTGAGAACTCCTATAAAAAATGATGGAAATTCGAGCACCATGAAGTCAAACTATTTATTTAATGTATAATTTGGCATAGTCTTCAGTCGTATAAGTCATCATGACTGGTAGAAACTGAGCCAACATTGTAAGTTTGTCTATAATCACCCAGGTGGAATCATACTTCTAATAAGTGCGGGGTAAGCCTATAATAAAATCCATGTTGATCGCCTCCTGGTTTTGGGTTGGAATCACTATGCTCTAAGTTAGACCTCCGGTCCTCTTGTGCTTAATCTTTACCTGTTGACAATTTGGGAATTGGGCTCCAAACTAATCAATATTTCTCTTCATATTATTCCACCAATAAATCTGTCGAATATTATGATACATATTCATCACTCCTGGATGGAATGAATAGCAGGAATAGTGGACTTCTGCCAAAATCTACTCCTGAAACTCCTCAACATTGGGTACACATAGATGACCTCGATATCTGAGAACCCTATCTTCCTTAAGCTCTAATAACAGTTACTTCTACTATGAAATTTCTTCCCTCAATCTTACCAACTCTAGATGTCACGAACCAAGTCTACACCCTGGACGTAACACATTTATCTTCGAGCTTTCATTCCTCAATCCACTGATTTCTTCCTTCATGTACCTCCCCACCAATAGTACTTGGAACCACAAGTGACCCTAAGCAAACCCTTGGTCTGGCATGCTACTGAGATACAGACTGAAAGATAATGCGAAAGTTAAAACATATGCTGAGCTCTTGAAACATACTATAATAAAATGAACTTTCATAAGCTAAAATACAAAGTCATTTGAAAACTGATACAACTAACTGACTGATTGACTGTCTATGAATCCTCTACTAACACTGACTACAGTTAGCTGAGACATGACCCCCAACTATCTCTAATCAATGTATAGGAACTGAAATAACTGTTGTAATGACTAACTGACTAGAGTCCCGAATAAGGAGAACTCATTCCTTGCTGTCCGAAAGCTGTGATCTGTCTGACCATGATCCTGGGAGCTAGCACTGAAACCTACATCATGAAATAACGCAGCGCAAGAAAAGTATGCAGTCAATACTTTGAATATACTGAGCATGTGAGATAATGCAATAACTTTAAATCATGAGAAAATATGTATATACTTAAAGCATAGCTAAAAACTGGATTAAGTTTAAACATCTGAGAATGCACAAGTCAAAATTATAAAACATAAGCTCTTTTACTGAAGTGAGTATAAAACTTGTTTCTAAACTGTAACTGTGAGATCATGATATTTAAACATAACTATAATTGTTACTTGGGGACCCATAGACTGAAAGATGAATCATGTCTGTAAGTCATAAGATAGTTCAACTAAGTTGAAAACCATGAGTCATGCCAAAAGTCATGTTTAAAGTAAATTCTGAGGGGAGTTTCTTATACTGAGCATGCTGAAAATACTGATATACTACACTGAATGCAGACTGAGTGCAAAACATAGGACTATAGTACAATGACTCAATCGTAAAATGAATATGACAAATATGAGAGAAAACCTGAAATAGAAATCATGAGAAGATGCAACTGAACTGAACTGAGAGTCATGTACAATCTACTAAGTTTGAAACTGTGGGAGAGTCTATTAACCGACATAAACCACGTGAGCTAAATGTGGAGTCCAATGTATATGTCCCATTGAGAGGACCCAATATACCTTGCCAGGGTATAGAGGTATGACTGGCGTGATCACTAGTTCTGATGCATAACTGAAGGGTTAAATAAATCTACGGTGACACGTAGTTCTGGGACTTTAGGGTATGCTAAACCCTAGTCTTACTCGGTGATAAGTACTACTCCCAAAACTGAATACTGGTAGCTCATTTAAATCTGAAGTTCTAGAATGCTGCGTCAGAACTTAACTGGTCTGAAAATACTTTTTCTGAAAAGTTATAGACTGATAATCTACTAAGTTCTGTTTAAAATTGGATACTAATACTCTGAGCTAAGTTCTAAAGAAAAGCCAATTCATGTGAAAATACTATAATTTCAGGCTAAACTCTTAATTTCTTAAATCCTTGTAAAAGTTCATGCAAGTCATTGATACTATGATATAAATCTTCTATAATAGTGTATAAATCATACATAATTCATGAGGACTGGAATCTTTTAAAAATCTACATAATAGGGTATGAACCCTAATTTGATAAAACCATAAAATCAATGTAGAAGTCTGGGGTTTTGGGCATAAGGGTGAAAGGAACCCTTATTGAATACTCACATACCTGATTACTGAAGAATTTCTAGGGCTAAAACTGGAGGATGAAGCTTGAAGAAGAACCCTAGGCTTTTGCTTCTTTGAGAGAACCTTTCTATTTTTAGAAGTTTCATCATAAGAATGAGAGGAGAACGGTTGATCTAATGCTGAGAAAATAACCTTTATTGGTGTTTAAAGATGTGAGGTAGGGGATCTAAGGCAAGGAAAAGTCTACACCGTGAAGGACTTTCTCGTATACCTCAACTACACCGTATACCCCTCATCCATCACACTCAGCACGTAGCCCCTGGTCCGGATCGTCAAGGTCCATGGAGGTCCTCGACCACATATTAAATGTCAGAATCTCAATATAGTTGTCCAGAGTGTATCCGGATCCAAATAAGTAACCAAAGTCTCAAAATGCATGCCCAGAGTCTATTCTGGTCTAAATCCATGAATCAAGTCTCAATAACCCCAATAAGGGTGCCCGGGCATAATCGGGTCAAAAATAGTAGTAAAACAAGTTTGATGCTCAGCTTAACCGAGTCTAGTATCGTCTAAAATCATGGGTAAAACATGTCTAGCACTACAGCTCAACCGAGTCTAGCATATGTACAAAAATAGTGATAAAACCATCATTTAATCTCTCTTACTCCAAGAAGATCCATGATAATCAGTTCAAAACCTTGTATAACCATTTTTATCGAAAATGGGCCATCGGGGTCATGCAAGATTTAGAAAACCATTTAAGTAGGCCCATTGCCAAAGAAGTAGTAAAACATGCAAAAAATCTCATTAGATGCATGATAATGGTATGCCCAAATGCAAATAGTAGCCCAACGGTTCACAACCAACCTATCGGCCCTGCACATGCTCCAATCGCTCTACAACATAAATAACCAACTCTAAAATTGCAATATTAATATCCGAGACTCAGGGACATTCCCAAGTAACCCACCATCTATGGTCCAGATTCAAATACAAGGTCACACAGGACCACAAGATTGATACTACCAACTATAACGAATACTACAACCATAGGAGCAAAAATTAGATGGATATAAAAAAGCGGACAAGGTGTGGGGGTGCCAAGCTAATAAACCAAACCTAAGGATGCTAATTAGTACAATTATAGCCTATATACGCAAAGTCTAATATAAAAAAGACCATAACCTACCTGTCATCCGACAACAAACTGCTGGAATGATGATGTCCAAGCCTGAACTGCTCCGAGAAGCTCCGAACAGAAGTCAAACTATCATAAACACAATCTACGTATTAAAACAAGTCTAACGGTACCCATAATGCTAAAAGTATAGCTGGGTCAAATTTTGGGTCACAAATGGGCCTGCGAGGCCCACAACCCAAAATCAAAAACGAAAAAGTGCACGACGATCACAACACTCCCATGAGTGCATGCTCCAAAATTGAGCAGATTTTAGCAAAAAATAAGGGCTCAAAATAGCCCGCAAACTAAGAGAATTCAAAGAGGGGAGTCAAGAAGAAAATCAGAAAAGAGGAAGAATTCACCTACCATGAGGAGAGGGATCAAGCCTACGAGATGAAATCCACGCAACCACGAACAAACAATCCCAATTTGAGCACTACAACCCAGAAGAAACCTCAAGATTAAGAAAGTACTATGGAGGTTAGCTTTGGAGAAAGAGCATTTGGGGAAGAAAATGACTTACCAAAACAAAGGGGAAGCAATATTAACCACTAATTGATGAATTCAAAAGCCAAGAACTGATAGGAACCAATTTTAGGAAAGGGAGATGATTTTAGAGTGAGAGAACCAAGGTGAAAATGGCTGGAAATTCGTGAAAAAGACAATTAATAGGCCTGACCATAGGCTAGCGCCATTGGCGTTGGCCAGGCACTGGTGGCGCTGAAGGCAGGTAGGTGGGTGGGTGCTATTGGCACTGGCAAGGCGCTAATGCGCTGGAGGGCCAGGCGCACGCGGGCGTGATCGCGCTAAATAAGCATCGTCGGCACTGGCAGACAGGCACACTGCCTAAGTGTTATCGGTACTGGCAGGGCACCATCGACGCTGAAGGGAGGGCAGCAGGCTAGCGCTATCGCGCTGCCTTTGCACCGTTGGCGCTGAGGACATGCCTGCTGCAGAAAAACTAGCTAAGATAAAAACTTCTATGGGGTGTTCTGGGCATAATCGAAACTCGATACTCACAAACCAAACATGCTACTAGAGTGGAAACAACGTTCCAGACTTAACGGAATTGATGAAACTTCCATACGAGGTCATTTCAGAGGGATGTTGACCTAAATAAACACTAGCTAACACCAACCAAAGACCCAAAATAAGCCCGGCTCCCTCGAGACCCAAACCAACCACCTACCTAACCCAAACTAAATATTCTAAAGCTGACGAAATTATCGAATTTTGAATATGACGCTCCCATCATCGGAAGTTGACCAAAGTCAAACTTCTAAGTCTAACTGACTTGAAAACACAAAAAGCCACATAAAATTAAACTAAAAGTTCTCAGGCCCTAACTAGACCAAAATCTATGCCCTGGAGCTAATGAAACTTTAGAAATTCAATTTCGAGCACGTTAGCTAAGAATATTGACTAAAGTCAACGATTTCTTAAGTTAAAGCTTTAAAACAGGGAAATGCCATAAAGACCAAATGAATGGCTAGGGCACCAAACCACCGGTCCCAGCAAGTCATAAATGACTTGGGGCTACTATATGCAAGCTCTAATAGTACAAAGAAAGCATAAACACAGGAATGATATAAAGACATTACATAGATGCATGGTAAATTCATCCGGTTTGGGTCTAACCACATATAAAGAACGATTTGGATCTTAGATTAGAATTTTTGGGGTGTTATAATATCTCCCTCTTAGGATCATTCATCCTCGAATGAAGACTAACTAAGTTAAAAGGGTAGTGAAAGGGCTGTAATCCCTCAAACTGAGATCTAAAAGCTGTAATACTGACATGGTAACTAATTTTTGACTGAAATATAAACTAAGATTAATTCATGAGACATGTATGCATACTGAGAGCATAAGAACAACTTATGGAACATGAAACTGAATATCTACCATGATAACTGGTCTGGATTAAGAGTAGGGACTCTGCTAAAACTTATAGAGAACAAACACATTCTTAAAAATCACAGTTAACTGAAAGGAACATAAAACTGAGCAGAGTAACTATATGAGAAAACTATTCTCTTCTAAACTGAACTAACTGCCATGGATTAAACTGAACGTAGGGCCTTCTAGCCTCATAAAATGGATACTGGCAAGTCTGAACTGATCTGATATAAGGACACTCGTATAAATCATGAAGAGGCATCTAAGCACAAATCATGACTGTCGAAATAGCACATATAACTACTAATTTTTGAGCCTAACTTCTTGCTTTCACCATGTTCAAACCAAACTCGGAGGCACAAAGTGCTACACCTACCATAGTCATGCTAGTCCGATACCTGACCTGTAACTATAGGTCTACTCTTGGCTATGAATACAAAGTTTGAACTGAGGATCATTAACAAGGATGAGGGGTACTGCTTAATCTTGACTTATACATTGAGAGACTCAATCACTTAATAGGATACTTTGGGAATCAAGTGCAAACGGCACAAGTACTTCACATATTGATCACATAAAGCCTGAATATAGGGTTATTCTGAGCATACATGTTATAACCACTCATCACCATTATGGGTGAATGTACATAGGTTTTAGAGAAAGGAAATCATAGGCATGAGTCGTTCAAAAGATCTGGTCAGAGCATATACATGATATAGCCTGGTGCCTTTAGCCATTAAGGCATAACTTAAGGACTGAGGTCATAGAACTGAACATGCCGTGAAAGATGAGATTATATGCAATAAGTCTCTTGACATATGATAAGTCGGTAATCTACCAACTTATTGAGCCTATATCCATGAATTATTGCTAAGTTTTGAATTGATTTAGAGGTTCTTATAGCCTTTATTGATGTCTATGCAGGTACTTTGGATAGAAGAGGAAAAACAAGGATATGGACCCAAAAAGAGCCAAAAAGGAGCTAAGTGTGAAGAGTTGTGAAAAGCTAGAGAATCTGCCAGGAGGTGCGGTGGCCGTGCGACACGTACAAGCCAAGGTGCGGTTCGCACCTCCTCCGCATGAAGCTGCAAAGATGACTGAAGATTCTGCTAAGGAGTGCGGTCGCCATACGACGCGCATATCCCGTGGTGCAAAATGCACCACCTTCGCACAAAGCTTACCTATGCGGCTAAAGTCACTGGCCAATCTAAAGCAGGTGTGCGATGCGCACACTACGATGTGTGAACCGGACATCGCGTCGCACACCACCCGAAGGCCAATTTTGTCCTAAATTTATGTGATAATTTGAGAGCATATAAAAGGCAATTTTAGGCTTATTTTGTATATACAATTTTTAGCAGAGAATTTCAGAGAGAACTTGGAGATATTTTTGGTTTATAAACACTTTTTCTCCATCTCCATTGAGAGAGGGTTTTCAATCCAATCTTTTGGTTAACAAATTGTGTGCCTAATTTGACTCTAGAACTTGAGAATCAACTACAATGGATGGGAATTTGATTTACCCAGTTGGTATATCTTCTCCCCCTTCTATGAATATCTAATTTCTCTTGTCTAGGGGTGTATTGATGATGGGTGCTTAGCTAATGGTTATGGGTGTTGCTAATTCGCTTTTATAATTGCTTATTCAATATGGGTCTAGTAATTTCACCATGTTTTAATCTAATAATTTGTAGTTGCAAACATGAATTTACCTTACTTGGCTATGTAATTGCTCGAGAGAGAATTTTGTAGTTGTGAATGTGAAATTGCTAGTGGGTACTTAGGAATCCACTTAGATTGGAGGCTAGACATAGCTCCAATCGCGGAATCTCCAATTTAAGGGTCCGAGTTAGAAATAAGAAGACCTCCCCAAGCAAATGTTGGTTGGTTATTTAGCACATCGAATGATGTTCTAACCGAAATCATCGGATATATGGATGTTGATCGAGAGATAACATTCTACACCCTTAACCAACGCTACCCATGTCAGTAGGTAAGAATTTAAGTGAATTAGTGATTACCCTATCCTATAGCAAATGCCCCATCGGAAATGCACCCCTAGTCATCTAGTTCTTATTGGTACACCCATTTCGATTTTATAGTTTTTATTTGAATTGAGTTAGTAGTGACAACTTTTCCAATTCCCTCATTTTATTGTTTTGGTTTTGTTGAACAATTACTCTCTCTTTGAAATTGCTTCGCACAATCTCTAATTAGTTAAATCAGGTCCCTTGGGTACGACCTCAACATCCGTTGAGTTTATAAATGTGTTTTGACAGTGCGATCGCCGTGACCTCCTAGTTTTAGAGCCATGATTTGAGCGTTCATAAAAAATGGTGCCGTTGCCGGGGACTTGAGTATTAGCTAGTTTTTGATTGTTGTTGTGAAGTCAACTTGAGAATATTTGTTTTCTTTTACTTTTTATTGTTTGTGTGTTGATTGAGCAGGCCAGCAATGGACGAAGCTGATGACAATAAGAGCATTGGAGGCTTCGATAATGCCAACGCTGCTGAGCCTATAATGCACGGAGGTGTAGGTGCAATCCACCTACCTCCCACGGTGGGAAATGTTATCTTTCATGTGACAAGCACCATGCTCCATTTGATTCAAATGAAGGGGCTATTTAGTGGAGCTGCCCATGAGGACACCAACCGGCATATTCGAAACTTTGTGGAGATTTGTCAACCATACATCATCCACAATATCTCCCGTGAGTCCATTTGATTGCGCCTATTCCCTTTTTCTTTGATGGGGGAAGCCACGACGTGGTTGGAAGAATTGCCGGATGGATCCATCACATCTTGAGCCGAGTTGGTTGAAGCATTCACTTCAAGGTTCTTTCCTCCATCTCGCATGATAAAACTCTGAGACGAGATTACTAACTTCAAGCAACTCCTGGATGAGCCCCTACATGAGGTTTGGCTACGATTCAAGAAGAAGCTTCTCTTGTGTAAAAACCATGAATTGTCAAACAATGTGTTGTTACAAAGCTTCTACCGGTCATTGAACTCCGTAAACAAATCAGTGGCCAATAACCTTGGAAGCGGCACCTTTATGGATCTTGAGTTTCACATTGCCTCGGTGCTATTAGAACGAATGACCAAGACAAATCAAGCTTGACATATGAGAGAGGCAGAGGTTTCAACTTCAGGAACGCCCTCAACAATCTTGACGAATGAAATAAGGAGAAAAGATAAGGAGCGAGATGAAGCTTTGGCTAAAATGATGACACAAATTGATTTGATGGCTAAACAGGTGATGGGAGCTGGTGTTAAGAAGGTGAATGCAGTGAGTACACCGGAGATTGAGGTGAATGATGTTGAGCTTATGACTAAGATTGATTGTAAGCTATGCTACGGGTCGGTGGGTTCTTGCCTTGGGTACTATCGCTCGAGGGAGAAGAATCAAGGTTGGATTAAAGACAAGGAGAGAGATGGAAATTGGCGTGAAAAAGATAAGGATGGTGATCACTTCAATCACCGGAGCTCGAATCCTTATACCTCCCCAAACAAATCTGATTCTCTCTACCAACCGGGCACAAGCAATCCTGGCCAATCTAAGATAGAGGACATATTGTCCTTGGTTCTTAAGAAGGTGGATAACACAAACTCGGGAGTAAGTGAGCTAAAGAGGGAGGTATCTACACTTCACCAAATGGTGAGCTCCCATAGTGCCTCAATCAAACACCTTAAGGCCCAAATGAACCACCTACCAAGCCAAATGAACCCACAGATTAAGGAAACGCTGCCGAGCGACACCGTCAACAATCCTAAAAATGAATAAGGATTGAGGTAATATCATCGTGCCGCAATGTTAAATCAAGCGCTTCTTGGGAGACAACCCAAGTTTCTTTCTTTGTTTTTGGTTATTATTTGTTATTTTTGATGTTTTGTAGGGAATGCATGGAATGGAAATATGGACAAAAGAAAACAAGGCAAAAATGTGCCGTGCGGTGGATGGTGCGGACCACTCAAGCAATTGTGCGTGTTGCACAGCCAACCGCACACCAAAACAGAAGGCCTAGAGGAAAAGTGAAAAATAGAGGTGGTATGCGCTGGGCTGTGCAGGCCACACAAGCCCAAGTGCGTGTCGGACCTCCATCGCACTAGAAAATATATGCCTGGGTAAGCCCAAGAGAGAAAAAGAGGCATGTGCAATATGCCATGTGGTTCGCACCTTGCCTGGTGCAAATCGTATGTCGCGGTGCACAGGATGTAAATTTGAATTTTTAATTGACCTAACCCATTGACCGACCCAACCTGGAGATGACCCGATCGACTCTTCTTCTTCTTTTTCTTTAAAAAATGCCTCTCTCTTTTCTTTTTCCACCATCTTCCTCCACAACTCTCGAAATACTCCACCAAAATTCTCTCCAAGCCCCTCAAACTCCCATAAATCCTTCTCATCTTCTCACCTAATCTTCTCCACCATTTCTCCACCTTGCCGCCGTTATTCTCCAATAGGTCTTGTGGGTCACCATTGTTGGAATTCAAAAAGCTTCAATTTCTTTTCTTCCCTTCGTAATCTTACTTGTGGTAAGTTCCTTGACGTTAAATAGTTGTTTTATGATTGTTGGGAACTCATAGTGTGAAGCATGCTTAGTAGATTAGCCATGTTGATAATGAGTGAGATCCGAAAATTTGGGTCCCCAATTTTGAGTTGTAATGATGAAATCTTTTAATGTCAACTTGGTAGATTGTAAATCTTGACTATGCATGTTGATTGGTAGTAATGTTTAACCTTAATATCTGTGATGGGGTGAAGTATGAGTAACCCACTTGTGACTAGTGCTTGATTTGGCCCGATGATAGATTGGGTGACGTCGTTCTTAAGGGCAAGTCATCGTTAGTCATGAGGTTTTGTTTGATAATTGATAATTGAGGATGAATGTTGCTTATCGTATGCCCATGATCCTTATTGAAAATCTAGTTTGGGTGTATGATCTTATGCGGGGAGGAGGTTAATTGTTGATATGCTTGTTGGTGCCCATTGTTGCAAGGAGGGCTTGATGTTCCCGATGATAAACCGGGTAACGTCCATCTTAAGGGAAGTCGTCGAGTCCTTTCTTGTTGGTTATGTGTTAATGGAAATCTGGGGAAGTATGAGTTCCCGGAAGTTATGGTCATGAATCCCCTTCGCCCCCTTTGTTTTTATGAATTGGTTGCATGTGGTGCAAAGTGTTGAAGCACATCTTGCTCTATGGATCATATGCGTAACTCACAAGAACACAAGGAACCAAAAATTCCAATTGTGTCTTTGTGTGTTTCGCATACGATGCATAGATCTTGATATGCGGGTGGCCCAAGGCGTCTTGAAAAACAAGTACAAAATATTGACTTGAGGGGCGAAGCTTGATGCGACACGCACTTCTGATGGTGCAGATCGCACCAACATCGCATCTCAATAGAAAAATTTCCCGGAAGGTTCTGTTGGCTTGTGCGATAGCATATGTGACACACACTCTTCCTAGTGCGTTTCACACATGGTCCGCACAAGACAACAATTACCTACTTTGTTTTTCTAAACCATTGCATTCCACCCTTCGTAGATTTTGTTTTGGTTTTTGCTCACAATCTTTTGATTCAGACTATGTCTTCTAATAGGGGTAACACCGAGAGAAGCTCACGTAGGCCACCCACTCCCTTCTTCTCCAAGCCAACTTCTAAAGGGAAAAAGAAAGTCTCATTGGCCCAAGATCAAGCCTCAGAGGAGGCGCGAGTTCGATTTGGAATGGAAGGCATGAAAGTGATCTATGATAGTGATAGGGAAAGGTCCTTCAATGTGGAGCAAAGCTTCAATCTGAATGCAATAGGGGATAATCTTCTTAACATCCCCACTCAGTTTACTAAGCGCCAGTGGAAACCATTTCAGGAGGTACCCGGGAACTATTACAAAGAGTTAGTTTGGGAGTTTTTTGCTTCATACCAGGTCACTCAAGATGCTAAGGGTCACAAATGGGGTTGTGAGAAATTTCCCGCTTTGGACTCAGTTATGGTTAGGGGGAAAGAAGTCTAGATCACCCTAACTGCAATTAATGCCACATACTAGAACAATCTAATTGATTCAGCACCCATCCTCATGAAGAAGTTACTTCTCAGGTGAAAACCTCTCGAATGGGCTGCTCTTATCATTTCTCCTGATACTCTTTTCTGGGCTACTATGGGAGGTGAAATCCCCCGCCTGACTTTGTACTTCGAGGCTCGCTTGTGGTATGACTTTGTGCGCACCCATCTGAAACTATCTCAGAATGACAAAAAAATCACACACGATGGAGCCATGCTGATAGCTGCAATCATGGCAGGAGATCATATCAATGTGCGAGAGGTCATTGCCTTTGTGATAAAAGGAAGTCCTGAAGGAGTAGTGATGCTTTTCCCTTCTCGGTATTGATCAAAAAATTGTGTGCACAAGCCGGTGTTCTCTTCTTCGAGTGTGATACTCCTACCCCTGACATTGGTGTGTTGGATCTTAACAAAAAGACTGACTGGGATGCTCTCCAATTCAAAAGGCCTAGGTTAAAGAATCCGTGGAAGCTGAGGGTGATGACTCAGATGTTGAAATGCATGCCTCTCCTCTTTTTCCTACTACCTCACAAGAACACACTCCTCCAGCTACTGCACCCAGGGAGCCACTCAGCCTCCAACACATGGTTGACAAAACATACAATCATGAGAGACAGTTGAAGGATTTGTCAAATGATCTCCCAGATTTGATCGAGAGGGCAGTCAAAGTGTCCATGAAAGAAATGGTGGAAGGAACTCTCAATCTACGGAGATGAGTGGATGCGTGCGAGAGGTCTCTCAAATCCCTTCAGTCAGACTTGGCCAAAGAAAAAGGGAAAGCACTGATAATCCAAGAGGACTTGTCCATATTTCCTCCACCTCGCAAGATTCTCGGCCCCTTAGATGGGTTGTTTGCCTCCTTTGCGGAAGAAGAGCTTCCCGGGCATGCTGAGAAAGAGCTAGACGATGATGAGAACCCTGAGTTTCAGAGAGTGCTTCATGACTCCACAATTTCAGCAAACTCTCGAAGGGGTGGTGCTGGCCCAAGTGGGAAAAATGTTGAAAAAGAAGCTGCTTATGATGGTGGTGATGATGAGGACTAGATCCTACAGGGAGTTCCACCCTTTTCCCATTGCACTATGAGCATTGAGGACATTGCTTCTTTCATGGGAGGGGGTGGCTTTCTTTACTTGCTTTTTGCTGCCCGTGAGTGGGCTTGAGATAATTTATTTCCCTTGTCGGGCCTAGTTGATTAGTCTGCTTAGTTTTATTTGGCCCTTATCGGGCACATTTTGGATAATTGATTGTGATGCCATTATTTTTTGTTATTTTTTGTTAACTTTGAGCTTAATTGTGCCCTCGTCGGGCTTGATGTTTTTATTGATGATGTGCCGGGTTGGTATTACATGCCCAATTGTTCCACTACCCGTGCCTTGCAAATGCGCTAAATGCCTACGCCGAGGATTGTTCTTGATTGATTCATGCGCACGAAAAAATCATGGATCACCTTGTTGATAGTAGTGTAGAAATAAACTCTGAGGTTTTTTTTAATACTATGGTTCTTTCCCAAGGAACAAAAGTTTTGATTAGTTTCTTTTTCTTTTCTTTTTCTTTTTGTGTGTCAAACTGGGTTGATGTTTCCCAATGATAAATTGAAAGGCGACTTTCTTAAGGGAAAATGCCAAGTTTAGTTTAGAATTGAGTCCGTAAGTGCTTGTCTCATAATGGGCCCACCAAAAAATTTTCTTGGTAATTTTTTTTGTTGAAAAAGAAAGGAAGAAGGGGAATGGATTTTTGAGGAAAAACGTTCTCTTGTCATGACTTGCCCACTTTCGCTTTGGCTTGATTGACTCACAAACGAGTGTGTAATGAACTCGGAATAGCTTGTCAAAAGTCATTTTCCCCAATTAATTATGGGACTAATGGATGAAGTCTTATGGCATTATGCCTTGTGCGGTGAGGCATTACATTGATTCTTGTGCATAAGTGTCATCTAGAACTTGCCCCGAATGTGATTCAAGGCAAAATTCTAGGTGTAACCAATCTTGGAAAATGACCTTAGGCCCTTTTTGATAGCCACTTCACTCAAATGACCTCCCAATGACATCAAATCCTAGTGAACCCCTTTGAGCTTGTGACCATTCTTTGACACCTTTATAACACCTTGACCACTTTAGAATCTCTATCTTGGCACCCATCTTCCCTAATTGCTTGAAAATGAAATGTAGGCTAAAAGCCTAAGTTTTGGAGGGGGGTTGGGGAAACAAAAGATAACATATGCAAATGCCTATGTTTGGGGGGTGCATGTGATCAAATGAGGAGAAGAAAAGAAATGCACTTCAAGTACAAGGTAGCACCTTGATTCGAGAATTAAAAATTGCTCCAAAAGATCAATCCAATGAGCAAATTGTAAAGCAAAAATAGTTGCTACCAAGTGAAGGTGATATAAGGTGTGAATGATCATGAGGTAAAAAAGGAGAAATCTTGGGTTGTGTGAGGGAGAAATAAGGTGAAGTTGAAAATTGAAAAATGTAAGCGGTGTTTGAAATGAAAACAAAGAGCATTAGGGAGGTGTAGTCAGTTGAACCAAATGATATCCTCACCTTGGCCCTAGCCAACATCGTAACCCACAAGTCCTTGGTGATTCCGAGCTTGGCTACCCTGCATTAGTTGCGATCTACATGAAGGGCAAGCCTATAGTTCGACGTGTATGAACTTGAAATTCCTTAAGAGAGTGAGAGTCTTCTTGGTTCTCTTATAATCCCGTGGTTAAGAATTGAATAATTGTGAGTGGGATTCTCTCTTGTGGTGAGTGGCATCATGCACTCAAATTGAAGCATAGAGTCACTATTTCAATTCAGGGGAATGAATGAGACAAGTTGTGTGGCGAATCTAGAGGCAAACCTTGACGATCCATGCCAATGACTTGAGAAGCTAAAATGTCTTGTTTTTGAATGGCAAATTTCCTTGAGTTTTAAAAGAGATATGATGTCTTTTTGAAAAAAAAGGGTTTTCAAATGAGCAATTGTCTTGAGCATGTGGGGGTCCGAATTGAGATAAGCATAGTAGTTGAGTCTTTTGTTTGTTTATTTTTCTTAAATTTTTAGTGGAGTAGTTTTTGTGCCTTAATTGAGCCTTAGAATAATTCATTCCTTGCCGTGTAAGTATTTTGCTTGAGGATAAGCAATAGTTCAAGTTTGGGGGTTTGATAAGTTGGTAATCTACCAACTTATTGAGCCTATATCCATGAATTATTGCTACGTTTTGAATCGATTTAAAGGTTCTTATGGCCTTTATTGATGTCTATGTAGTTTCTTTGGATAGAAGAGGAAAAACAAGGATATGGACCCAAAAAGAGCCAAAAAGGAGCTAAGTGTGAAGAGTTGTGAAAAGCTGGAGAATCTACCAGGAGGTGCGATGGCCGTGCGACACGCACAATCCAAGGTGCCGTTCGCACCTCCTCCGTATAAAACTGCAAGGATGACTGAAGATTCTGCTAAGGAGTGCGGTCGCCATAAGATGCGCACATCCCGTGGTGCGTAACGCACCACATTTGCACAAAGATTACCTTTGCGGCTGAAGTCACTGGGCAATATGAAGTAGGTGTGCGATGCGCACACTACAACGTGCGAACCACACGTCGCGTCGTACACCACTAAAGGGCAATTTTGTCCTAAATTTATGTGAAGATTTTGAAGCATATAAAAGGCAATTTTAGGCTTATTTTGTATATACAATTTTTAGCAGAGAATTTTAGAGAGAACTTGGAGATATTTTTGGTTTGTAAAACTTTTTGTCCATCTCCATTGAGAGAGGGTTTTCAATCCAAACTTTTGGTTAACAAATTGTGTTCCTAATTTGACTCTAGAACTTGAGAATCAACTACAATGGATGGGAATTTGATTTACCCAGCTGGTATATCCTCTCCCCCTTCTATGAGTGGATAATTTCTCTTGTCTAGGGATGTATTGATGATGGGTTCTTAGCTAATGGTTATGGGTATTGCTAATTCGCTTTTATAATTACTTATCTGATATGGGTCTAGTAATTTCACCATGTTTTAATCTAATAATTTGTGGTTGCAAACATGAATTTACCTTACTTGGCTATGTAATTGCTCAAGAGAGAATTTTGTAGTTGTGGATGTGAAATTGCTAGTGGGTACTTGGGAATCCACTTATATTGGAGGCTTGACATAGCTCCAATCACGGAATCTCCCATTTAAGGGTCCGAGCTAGAAATAGGATGACCTCCCTAAGCAAATGTTGGTTGGTTATTTAGCACACTGAATGATGTTCTAACCAAAATCATCGGATATGTGGATGTTTATCGAGAGATAACATTCTACACCCATAACCAACGCTACCCGTGTCAATAGGTGAGAATTTAAGTGAATTAGTGATTACCATATCCTATAGCGAATGCCCATCAAAAATGCTCCCCTAGTCATTTAGTTCTTATTGGTACACCCATTTCGATTTTATAGTTTTTATTTGAATTGAGTTAGTAGTGACAACTTTCCCAATTCCCCCATTTTATTGTTTTTTTTGAACAATTACTCTCTCTTTGAAATCGCTTTGCACAATCTCTAGTTAGTTAAATCAGGTCCCTTGGGTACGACCCTCGACATCCGTTGGGTTTATAAATGTGTTTTGACTACGCGATCACCGTGGCCTCCTAGTTGGAGAGCCACGATTTGAGCGTTCATCAACATAAAGCTAGAATTCATGAAATCATAGAGTAAGAATGGGATTGCTGTGTGAAGCGGTTGCTTCTGATTTTAGGAATCTGAGTATGGACGTGAATCTGTATGAAGCACATGAACTTGATTAGGATCATGATGCAAATACATTTGTGTAGAATGTCATCTTAACTGAATTACTAAGGAACCGCTAGAATAATAATGACTCGATATACCACAATATCTCTTTTCTAGAATTCTATACTAGTTGAGTTACAAGACTCGACTTGGTTCCTCATTCTATCATCTCCCTATTAGCTCAAAAATCACCCCTTTAAGTCTGCGGATCTCTCTCCCAAACTAGGCTATAATTAACTAACTCTTGTAAGGTTAGGGTATCACTGTACTCGTGGACGCTAGTTTCTCCCTGATATGCTGTAACTAAAGATGAAACCCTTGCTAGGTCTTATTCTGAGGAATCTCTTAGCTTCTTCTTTACCCTTAAGGCTATTATTAGAGGACTCATACTCTTACTGGCTCACCTGACCACTTCTTCTAACACTTAGCAATTTGACCTTCGCCTATTCATCTACTAACATCGCATCTCTAATTTCACCGCCACCCAAATAAACTGAATTAAAACCACCCTAAGGGACTCAACATCTTCTATCTATAATCTTCTAAATTCATCTCTTAAGAGCATACTATATACACCTAGCCTTCCCTATAATTAGCAACCCAAGAATTCTAAACTAGACACACATAGCGCTATAGGATATTTGAATATCATGCAACAACATACTATTCTAGGTACACATCTATCTTTCTAATGCTTAAGGTTCCCTCCTTTATCTAATGACTTAGTCATGATTACCAATTCATCTAGGGGTCACATATACATCTTACCTGCACCACCATACTCATTGCAAGTTAATCAACTTAATCCTCTACATATATTTTGTCCAGCCCACTAGGTCAATTCCATAAAACTAGCATCACCATCCCCATCCCCATCTTATAGCTACTACACTTTTAAATTCATACACCTAGATCTGGGGTCATTGGAATACTAATGGCTCATAACATCTCAATTCATACTAACTCTTGAGTGACTATACAACCTAAGCGCTTCGAGAACCATACTTTTCAACTAAGGGTGCAATTCATAGTGAAGTTTCTGGAAGGGGTCTGAGAGCATATTCTATTTTAGGCTCAACTGCAGGATTTGATATGAACAAGGTTACACGCTTTTGAATAAGTATACTTAACGCACTAGTAGGCTCTTCTCAAGACCTTGTGCAGTCTCTCATTTTTTGATGGCTCTATCAGAAAGCATCTTACTGACAAGAATCTGAACATTACTATTTCCACCACCTTGAGGATGAGGCATGATTGGTGGAATTGGATCAATGCATGAATCTGCATAAGTTTCTTAAGGAACAGTTCTACTGCACGATTTGAAGTATGAAAGAAGGGAAACATTTCCTAAATGCCCTATAGCTTCATGGTTATAATTGTGGTGCACAATATACCCATAAGCAAGACTTTACTAGACACGGCTTCACAGACACCCTAGGACACTTGAACTTTATGCTCTGATACCAAGTTTTTCATGACCCCAGTCTACACCTTGGACGTAACATATTTGTCTTCGAGCTTTCATTCCTCTTTCCACTGATTCCTTCCATCATATACCTCCCCACCAATAGTACTTGGAACCACAAGTGATCCCAAGTGAACCCTTAGTCTGGTATGGTACTAAGATACAAACTGAAAGATAATGCGTAAGCTAAAATGTATGCTGAGCTCTTGACACATACTATAATATAATCAACTTTCATAAGCTAAAATACAAAGTCATTTGAAAACTAATACAACTAATTGACTGACTGACTGTCTATGAAGCCTCTACTAACACTGACTACAGTTAGCCGGGATATGAAGCCCAACCATCTCTAATCAATATATAGGAACTCAAATAACTGTTGTAACTACTAACTGACTGGAGTTCCCAAATAAGGAGAACTCATTCCTTGCTGACTGAAAGCTGTGATCTGTCTGACCATAATTCCGGGAGCTAGCACTGAAACCTACATCATGAAATGATGCAATACAAGGAAAGTATGTGGTCAATACTTTGAATGTACTAAGCATGTCAGATAACACAATAACTTTAAATCATGAAAAAATATGTATATACTGAAAGAATAGCTGAAAACTGGAATAAGTATAAACATCTGAGAATGTATAAGTCAAAACTGTAAAATATAAGCACTTTTACTGAAGAGGGTATAAAACATATTTCTAAACTGTAACTGCGAGATCATGATATTTAAACATAAGTAAAACTATTACTTGGGGATCCATAGACTAAAAAGGTGAATCACGTCTGTAAGTCATAAGATAGTTCAACTAAGCTGAAAACCATAAGTCATGCCAAAAGTCATGTTTAAAGTAAATTGTGAGGGGATTTTTTTATACGGAGCATGCTAAAAATACTGATATACTACACTAAATGCAGACTGAGAGCAAAGAACTGTACTGTAGTACAATGACCTGAAATAGAAATCATGACAAGATGCAACTGAACTGAACTGAGGGTCATGTATACTCTACTAAATCTGAAACTGTGTGAGAGTCTATTAACTGACCTAAAATACGTGAGCTAAACATGGAGTCTGATGTATATGCCCCATCAAAAGGACCCAATATACCTTGCCAGGGTATAGAGGCATGACTGGCATGATCACTAGTTCTGGTGCCCAACTGAGGGGCTACATAAACCTACAATGGCATGTAGTTCTGGGACTTTAGGGTACATTGAACCCTAGTACAACTCGATGCTAAGTACTACTCCTAAAACTGAATAATGGTAGCTCATTTAAAACTGAAGACTGATAATCTTACTATGTTTT
The DNA here is from genome assembly GCA_003996215.1 of Jaltomata sinuosa. Lineage (NCBI taxonomy): Eukaryota > Viridiplantae > Streptophyta > Magnoliopsida > Solanales > Solanaceae > Jaltomata > Jaltomata sinuosa. The sequence goes on along the minus strand of QJPP01001220.1, from coordinate 140,223 downwards.
GTTTAAAACTAGGTACTAATACTCTGAGCTACATACTGAAGAAAATCCAATTCATGTGAAAATACTATAATTTCAAGCTAAACTCTTGATTTCTTAAATCTTTGTAAAAGTTCATGTAAATCATTGAAACTATGATATAAATCTTCTAAAATAGTATATAAATCATATATAATTCCCGAGGACTGGAATCTTGTAAAAATCTACATAATAGGGCATGAACCCTAATTTAATAAAACCATAAAATCAATGTAGAAATCTTGGGTTTCGGGCATAAGGGTGAACTGAACCCTTATTGAATACCCACATACCTGATTACTGAAGAATTTCTAGGGTTGTAACTAGAGGATGAAGCTTGAAGAAGAACCCTAGGCTTTTGCTTCATTGAGAGAACCTTTCTATTGTTTTGAAGTTTCATCGTATGAATGAGAGGAGAATGGTCAATCTTATGCTAAGAAACTAACCTTTATTGGTGTTTAAAGTCATGGGGTAGGGGATCTAGTGTCACACCCTGAGGCTACCCCCTAGACGTAACACGAGACCTGGGACCATGAGTTCCCCAAGTAAACCCTTGGTCATAGTATAACTTAAGCATACACAAAGAAATATAGCGGAAGCATAACTAGTAGAAATAGGCAACCATGTCTATACAAGATAAAGGTCTAGGAATACCAAATCCAGAATATAAAATACATAATACAACCATCTAGCTATGTCTGAAGCCTCTAACTGACATAAGGAGTTGCTAGGACAAGACCCCAACTAACTCAAGAATTTGAAGAAAAGACATAAAATTATCTAGCATATCTATGGCCCTCGAATGATGAGGACTCACCAACCAAATCAGAGTAATTGGCCATGTTTAGCCACGAACCAAAGGAAAGGAGCCTGAATCTGCATCATAGATAGGATACAACACAAAATATGCATCAGTACTATAGAATGTACTGAATATGTGAGATATGCATAAATGTAGTAAAAACGTACTTAAAACATAGTTAAAAACTGAATTCATGCATGATAAGAGAAATCATAAGTAATATCATAATTTAAGCAGAAGGTAAGAAATAACATAGTATAAGGCTTAAAACATTCTTACGGAAGTTTCTCTTAACTGATATAAACCATGATGAGCTACATAGATTCTAGTGTCATACACCCACACCGAAAAAGGTTGTCCTAATCGGCAAAGGTTAGAACCTTATCGTAATAGGATACTATCAAAAGCCAAAAAGGGCAACCAACAATGGCAACGTAGTTTTGGACTTGGGTTATCTTGAACCCTCATCACTCGGTGCTAATTACTACTTCCAACACATACATATAGCTCATAACATACTTGTGACGTATCTAATGCCAAATCTGTTTGAAAAGTATAAGGACATATCTACTGTCATGTAAATTCGAATCATAAGTCTTAAAGCTTAGCATAGCCATAATTTACTTTTCTTTCTAAATTCATAACTTGAAGAACTAGGCATGCAATTTCATAAAATACTTGAGATCATAATATCAATGCATGCAATTTTTATTAAATCAAGCTATACATGCAAAATTGGGCTAGGGTTAGCCTTCAACTCATAATATAGATAATCATTTGTAAAACCCATGTAGATCATGAAATTGAACCTAGAACTTATTGAAGAATCATGAGAAAACACTTAATATAAAAGACCATGAGAATTGGGTATGAACCCTAATTTGAAATTCATAAATTCAATTTAGAAGAATTGGGGTTTTGGGTATAAGGGTGGAAGAATCCCCTTATTGAATTCCCACATACCTGAATTGAAGCTAGCCCAACTAAGAATGAGAAGAATGGAGACTTAGAATTGAATCCCTTGCTATGGAGCTTGAAACTTGGAGTTGATGAAGTTCTTTCCTCTTTAGGGGAGGTGACTGAGGAATAATGAAAGACTTAGACTAATTGGGGTAGAAAACCTACTAAAAGTGGCCAAAACTACCTCATTTAAGAGTTAAAAGGGTGGGTAGTTACAATAATACCCCTGGATAAAAGTTGGGAAAAACAAACTTAAAATCTTGGCTTCAGGTTCGACAGACCCTTTCCACGGGTAGATGGAGCCATGGTTCATGAATTGGAGTCATGGTTTCTAGCCTTAAAGTAAAGCTGCATATTAGTTTCTATGAACTAATAGTACAACTCGTGGAACCATCCACGAGTCATAAAAATCATTCGTAGTTCCGAAGAAAAAGTTGAGCCTCAGTCTGATTTCCACGAGCTGGTTTCACGACTCGTGGAACCATCCATGACCCATGAACCTGACTCGTGGTTCTCAGACCTTAGGTGGATCCTGCAGAACAACTTTCACGAGTCCATTCCATGGCTCGTGGTTCAATCCATGGCTCGTGATCCCGGGGAAGTTCAATTTTTTTAGGGATTCTAAGTTTAAAAGCTGATTGGAATTTTAGGCTGTTACAATATCTCCCCCTTGGGATCATTCATCCTCGATTGAAGACTAAGCAAGTAAAACTGGAGAGAAAACAGCCCAACCAAGCAGCAAAACATGAAAACTGAAGAACAAGCATAAAAGCTGACTCTTTTTCTTAAAACATGACTGAACTAACTTCGGAAAACATGAATACATGCTAGGATCATGAGAGAAACTGCTGGACTAGAACTGGAGGGACATACTAAGGAGGAAACTAATACTTCAAGTTGAAACTGGATCAAAAGGAAAGAGATGAGGGTACTTGGTTCATGGCTGCTTCTGCTTCCCAAGTAGCTCCCTCAACTAGCTGATTCCTCCAAAGGACTTTCACCGAAGTGACTTCTTTGTTTCTTTACCTCCGAATCTAACGATCAAGAATCTTTATGGGAACTTCCTCATAAGTAAGGCTATACTTCATGCTCACATCCTCCAAAGGAAAAATCAAGGCCGGATCACCAACACACTTCTTCAACAAGGAAACATGGAAAACAAGATGAATCGCTTCTAAATCCGTTGGCAACTCAAACTCATAAGCAACAGTACCAACTCTCCTCAGAAGCTTGTAGGGACCTATATACAGGGACTAAGTTTTCCTTTCTTACCAAACCTCATCACACCCTTCATGGGTGACACCTTCAGAAATACCCAATCATCAATCCCAAACTCCAACTCTCTTCTCCTCACATCTGCATATGATTTTTGTTTACTTTGAGCAGTCTTTAACCTCTCCCTAATGATCTAAACCTTATCCATAGTCTCATGAACCGAATTTGGACCAATCAAAGCAGCCTCACCTACCTTAAACCAACCAATAGGAGATCTACACCTCCGACCATAAAGTGCCTCATAAGAAGCCATCTGGATGCTAGAATGAAAGCTATTGTTATAGGCAAACTCGATGATAGGTAAGTGATCATCCCAATTACCTTTGAAATCAATCACACAAGCTCTTAACATATCCTCCAAAGTCTAAATCGTACGCTCTGCCTGGCCATCCGTCTGTGGGTGAAAAGATATGCTAAGCCTAACCTGAGTACGAAGACCCTTCTGAAATGATCTCCAAAACTGGGATGTAAACTGAGTACCCCTGTCTGACATGATGGACAAAGGAACAACATGCAATCTGACTATCTCTTGAATGTAGAGTCTGGCATAATCATTTGCTGAATCTATAGTCTTGACATCCAAGAAGTGGGCTGATTTAGTCGTCCTGTCGATGATCACCCGAATAGAATCATGTTGCCTATGAGTACGAGGCAAACCTGTAATGAAATCCATATTGATCATTTCCCATTTCCAAGTAGGAAGATCAATATCCTGAGTCATACCACCCGGTCGCTGATGCTCTACCTTCACTTACTGACAGTTAGGACATTTAGCCACAAAACTTGCTATGTCCATTTTCATGCCATTCCATCAATAGATTTCCCATAGGTCACGATATATCTTGGTGGTGCCGGGGTGAATAAAATACCTAGAGCTATGAGCCTCTGTCAAAATCCACTGTCTCAACCCATATATGTTAGAACACACAATTGACCCTGATATCGAAGCACACTATCTCCTCCTTAGGAGAAAACCTCAACTCTCTGCTAATGGACTACACCCTTTAACTGATACAAAATAGGATCACTGTCTTGATTTTCTTTCACTTCAGCTACTAAGGATGATTCGTACCCATTCTGAACAATAACACCACCATCTGTTGAATCCATAAGGCGAACTCCTAATCGAGAAAGTGGATGAACATCCTTGGCCAATTCCTTCTTTCCTTCCTTAACCGAAGACACACTACCCATAGACAACCTACTAAGTGCATCCGCCATGATATTGGCCTTACTCGGATAGTAAAGCACACTCATATCATAATCCATAAGAAGCTCAAGCCATCTCCTTTGACAAAGATTTAACTCCTTTTGAGTGAAGACATACTGAAGACTCTTATGATCAGTGAACACATCTACATGGACACCATACAGGTAGTGTCTCCCAATCTTCACAGCAAAAATCACGGCCGCTAACTCAAGGTCATGAGTAGGGTAGTTTTTCTCATGAACCTTAAACTGTCTAGAAGCATAAGCAATCACCTTACCACGCTGCATCAAAACACAACCCAAACCAATCTTAGAAGCATCACAATACACAACAAAGTCATATGAGCCCTCGGGTAGAGTCAACTCTGGAGCTGTGGTCAACCTAGTTTTCAATTCCTGAAAGTTATTCTCACATAGATCAGACCAGTGAAATTTCACCTTCTTCTGAGTCAATCGAGTCAATGGGGTAGCAATGGAAGAAAACCCTTCCATAAATCTCCTGTAGTAACCAGCCAAACCCAAAACGCTCCTAATATCCAATGGGAAAGTGGGTCTAGGCCAGTTCTTCACTCCCTCAATCTTCTGCGAATCAACTCGAATAAGATCTCTAGTCACAATATGACCCAAAAAAGAAACAGATTACATCCAAAACTCACATTTGTTGAATTTAGCAAATAACTGCCGATCCTTAAGAGTTTACAACACATCTCTCAAATGGTCCACATGCTCCTCCTTACTCTGAGAATAGATAAGAATATCATCAATGAAGACAATCACAAACATATCCAAATACTATTTGAACATGTGGTTCATCAAATCCATAAAAGCTGTAGGAGCATTTGTCAGTCCAAAAGACATAACCACAAATTCATAATGACCATACCGAGTTTTGAAGGCTGTCTTCAGAATGTCACACTCTCGAACACGGAGCTGACGATAACCGAATCTAAGGTCAATCTTGGAGAAATAACTGGCACCCTAAAGCTGATAAAAAAAGTCTCAATCCTAGGAATGAGATACTTATTCTTGATTATGACCTTGTTCAACTGACAGTAGTCTATATTCATTCTGAGAGAACCATCTTTCTTTTGCACGAATAAAACTAGAGCACCCCATGGAGAGATGCTGGGTCAAATAAAACCCTTATCAAGGAGGTCTTTCAACTGATCTTTCAATTCCTTGAGCTCCGCTGGAGCCATTCTATAGGGAGGAATAGAGATGGGATGCGTATCTGGAAGAAGATCTATTTCAAAGTCGATCTCTCACTCGAGAGGGACTTCAAGCAAATCCTTGGGAAATACTTCGGGAAACTCATTCACGACAAGAACTAACTGGATGGATGGGGTTTCAGACTCCGTGTCCATAACTTGAACTATATGATAAACATAATCCGAACTATATGATAAACATAACCCGAACTATATGATAAATAGGAGTAGAAACACAAAAGGGTTCTAAGAGCTGATCATGACTAATCTCAAACTTGCAAGCCACATAAGGGGTCACAAAAGATAAGGAGTCACCGGGGTCCAATAAAACATACACATCAAGAGAGAAGACTTTTAACATACCAGTAATAACGTCCGGTGAACTCTCCTGATCCTAGCAAGAGGACATAAAATAAAGGCGGTTTTGGCACTGACCACCAGAACTAGAAGCAGTGCTCTGCTAGGCTGGTCTACCTCCTGAGGCTGCTGGGGTAGACTGAGTCCTACTACCTCCCTATCCCTTCTTAGATGAAGGGAAGTCCTTAATCTTGTGTCCAACCTGACCATACCCAAAGCATCCACCTTAACCAGCTAAACACTCACCAAGGTGACTCTTACCACATTTGTTGCAGGTAGGGTGAGGAGCCCCCTTCGCAACACTCCCCTGCGAATAAGAATCTGATCCTCTTCCTGTCTGATCATAATGAGGCCTTGGGGCCTAAGTAGGTGTACTATCTGAAGAATGAACGGGTCCTGATGACCTTTTCAGAAATGAAGAGCGGTGTCCACCTCCGGACCTTTGATGGCTAAAACTTGAACTCTCTGATCTGGCCCTCTTGTTCTCCCTTGCCATTTCCCATAACTTAGGTCCCTCAATCTGATGAGCATGAGTCATAAGTCTAGAAATATCTATGTCACTTTAAAGCATAGCAGACCTGCACTCCTTCTTCACCAAATCAGATACTCCATAAATGAACTTGCTCATCTGATCCCTCAGATCAACCACCATATAAGGAGCATACCTAGAAAGCTGAGTGAGCTTCAACCCATACTCCTGAACTGACATAGATCCTTGCCTAAAATTCATGAACTCTTTGTCCTTGGCCTCCCTCAACTCCCTAGGGAAGAATCGATTAAGAAAATCCCTCTCGAAGTGCACACAAGTCATAGGGACCACATCCCTAGCCCTAACATCCTTCCACTATATGTACCAAATATGAGCTACATCCTTTAGTTGATAGGAAGCTAGATCAACAACATCAACACCAATAACTTGCATCACATCAAGGATCTTCTTCACCTCATACATGAAATTTTGTGGATCCTCACCAACTTTCGAACCCTAGAATTCAGGTGGGTTTATGCGAATGAAGTCTCGAACTCAGGCCGCAACTCCACCTTGAGGGTGGACGGGGAAGTGAGCCTGCTGATTAGCCTGAACGGCCATAGTCTGAGCTAGCATATGAATGGCATGCCTGAACTTTGCATTTGTGACCTCGGGGTCTAGAACTGGAGGATTAATATTTCAGGTAGCTCGGTGAGGCATGGCACAACAAGGAGGCATAATCTAAAATGCATAAAGATTGGATTAGAGGAGTAATAGAGTTACACTCTATCGCACGATATTGATTATGATAGAAGTGAAGTTTTTCCTAAGACATCTTGTAGCTTCCCTCTCATAAGTGTGGCGTGCTTCACACCCATGAAAGAGATTCTACTTGATGCAACTTTTAGACACCCTATAACTCTTGAACATGATGCTCTGATACCAAGTTTATCATGCCCAGAGGCTATCCTCTAGATGTAACACGGGACTTAGGACCATGAGTGCCCCAAGTTAACCCTTGGTCATAGTATAACTTAAGCATACACGAAGAAATATAGCAGAAGCATAACTAGTAGAAATAGACAACCATGTCTATAAAAGATAAAAGTCTAGGAATATCGAATCCAGAATATAAAATACATAATACAACCATCTAGCTATGTCTGAAGCCTCTAACTGACATAAGGAGTTGCTAGGACACGACCCCAGCTAACTCAAAAATCCAAAGAAAAGACATAAAAGTATTTAGCATAGATATGACCCTCAAATGATGAGGACTCACCAACCAAATAAAAGTAATTAGCCATGTCTAGCCACGAGCTAGAGGAAAGGAGCATGAATTAGCATCATAGATAGGATGCAGTGCAAAATATGCGTCATTACTATAGGATGTACTGAATATGTGAGATATGCATAAATGTAGTAAAAATGTATTTAAAACATAGTTAAAAACTGAATTCGTTCATGATAAGAGAAATCATAAGTAATATCATAATTTAAGAAAAAGGTAAGAAATAGCATAGTATAAGGCTTAAAACATTCTTACAGGAGTTTCTCTTAACCGATATAAACCATGATGAGCTACATGGAGTCCCGTGACATATACCCACACCAAAAAAGGTTATCCTAACCGACCAAGGTTAGAACTTTATCATAATAGGATCCTTTCATAAGCCACAGAAGGCAACCTACGGTAGCAACATAGTTTTAGACTTGGGTTAACTAGAACCCTCATCGCTCAGTGCTAAATACTACTCCCAAAACATACATATAGCTCATAACATACTTGTGATATATCTAATGCCATATCTGTTTGAAAAGCATAAGGACATATCTAATGTCATGCAAATTCGAATCACAAGTCTTAAAGCTTAGCATAGCCATAATTCACTTTTCTTTCTAAATTCATAACTTGAAAAACTAGGCATGCAATTTTATAAAATACTTGAGATCATAATATCAATGCATGCAATTTTCATTAAATCAAGCTATACATGCAAAATTGGGCTAGGGTTAGCCTTCAAATCATAAGATAGATAATCATTTGAAAAACCCATGTAGATCATGAAATTGAACCTAGAATTTATAGAAGAATCATGTGATAACACTTAATATAAAAGCTCATGAGAATTGGTTATGAACCCTAATTTGAAATTCTAGATTCAATTTAGAAGAATTAGGGTTTTGGGCATCAGGGTGGAAGAATTCCCTTATTGAATACCCACATACCTGAATTGAAGCTAGCCCAACTAAGAATGAGAAGAATGGAGACTTGGAATTGAATCCCTTGCTATGGAGCTTGAAACTTGGAGTTGATGAAGTTCTTTTCTCTTTAGGGAAGGTGAATTAGGAATAATGAAAGACTTAGGCTAATTGTAGTAGAAAACCTAATAAAAGTGGCGAAAACTACCTCATTTAAGAGTTAAAAGGGTGGGTAGTTACAACAATACCCCTGGATAAAAGCTGAGAAAACCAAACTTAAAATCTCGACTTCAGGTTTCGCAGACCCTTTCCACAGATCGTAGATGGAACCACGGTTCATGAATTGGAGTCGTGGTTTCTAAGCCTTAAAGTCTAGCTGCAGATCAGTTTCTACGAACTAACATTATAGCTCATGGAACCATCCACGAGTTGTAGAAACCATGTGTAGTTCCTGAGGAAAAACTAAGCCTCAGTCTTATTTTCACGAGCTGGTTCTATGACCCATGGAACCATCCACGACCCGTGAAACCGACTCGTGGTTCTCAGACCTGAGGTGGAACCTACAGAACAACTTCCAAGAGTTTATTCCATGCCTCGTGGTTCAATCCATGGCTCGTGGTTTGGGCTCGTGATCCTTGAGAAGATCAGATTTTTCAGGGATTTCTAAGTTTAAAAGCTGATTCGAATTCTGGGGTGTTACATCTAGAGTAAGGAAAAGTCTAAAATACCCCCAACTTAACTATTGAAAAATATGCAAAAAATCACCCATCGGACCTCCCACGGGCTGTCGGGTGCCCGATGGGCCGTTGGGTCCAAGTCATAGGGTTTTAGGGGCTAAAATGGCTCACTGATCCATTCCCACAACTAGGTTATCATGGGCTGTTGGACCTCCCACGGCCCATCAAACCAAGTTATTGCCCATCCCACGGGCCGTTGGATTTTTTGTAGCCTAATAGTACTTCACTAAAATGCCTATAACGTCTTACTCTGAACTCGTATTAATGAGTGGTTGGTGGAATTGAAAAGAAGACTCAAAGACCTTTAATTTGGTGGGTACTAGTCCACCTTACTCATCAAATTCTAGGAGCAGTGATCATTTGAATTTGACCCTAGTAAGTACTTACATGAAAACTAAATCGGTAGAAAGGCTTTCAACTTAACTTTGATCTAGAGGTTCTTTATGACTTTAATTCATATCTAATACACCTCCCACAATTAAGAATTGATCTTAATACCTAGATACATGGTAAATTCATCAGGTTCGGATCTAACCACATATAAAGAATAGTTTGGATCTTAGCTTAGAATTTTTAGGGTGTTACACTGGATCATCATATTGTCTTTCTTTTACCTCTATTACAAGTGAGAATTCTGCTATATTCTGAATAAAAACTCCCTCGTTACCAGGTACTAGTACTCAAACCTACAAATTAGCTAACTGATGAAGTTCTCTTGGCTCTACTTCCCATGGATTTACAGCTAAGTGAATCGGCCACTACATTGGCGTTACTTGGATGATACAAAATATCTAAGTCATAGTTCTTTAGTAGCTCTAGGAACCTTTTTTGCCTCAGATTTATTCCACCTATTTGAATAAATATTGCAAACTCTTGTGATATGTAAACATATCTACATGACCTCCAAATAAATAATGGCACCAAATCTTTTGGGCAAATATAACATCTGCCAATTCAAGATCATAGGTAGGGTTATTCTACTCTTGCTTTCTCAGCTGTCTCGAGGCATAAGAAATAACTTTACCATGCTTTATTAGAACACAACCTAACTCAATCCTTGAAGCATCGCAATAAACAACATAACCCATTTTACCCTCTGGTAGAGTTAAGATAGACGCTGATGTAAGCTTATCATTCAACTCTTGAAAACTCTGTTCACATGCATCTGACCATTGGAACTTGGCTGCTTTATGAGTCACTTCATCAATCATGGAGAAATAGAAAAGGGCTTTTCCACAAATCTCTGATAATAACCTGCCAATCCCATAAAACTACGGATCTCTATAGGGTTCAAGGGCCTCGACCAATTCTTTTACAATTTTAATTTTTTGGCCATCAACTCTAATACCTTTTGAAAAATAAATCATTAGTGTTTGGTCTGGGTTTCAAAATCCTACTTCTTTTGAAAAGTGTTTTTTGTCGGAAGTACTTTTTGATAAAGTTTTTGAGAGGAGCAGTTTGTGTTTAGTTAACCAATTTAAAAAATATTTGAGTTTTATTTCTTCGGCGACCTTTATTCGGTGATTATCTTTTAGTTCTATGGATTTTTTTCATTGAGTCTGCATCTCTGGATGGTCCCAGGTTATGGTTGCTCATTAGATTTGAGTCTTTGGTGATGTAAGATCATCGAAAACCAGATCTGTCTAGATCTATCTTGCTTTCTCTGGCGCCGTGAACTTACTACCTCTTCTCTACCTTATTCCAATGACCGGCGACCAAGGTCTGCCCTAGATTTTGCATCGCTGACCATCGACCACCGATACTTACCATCGACGAATCCATCTTTTTCGGTGATGTCCTCTGGCAGTCATTTTCTTTGCCAACAGTCACCATCAGCTCTGCACCGGCCAGATCTGTTCAGGCAAGATTTGCTTCTTGATCTGGCTTTCTTCTCCTTTCTTTGGTTTCTTTTGTATCTACTTCTTCTTGCGGGTTCATTTTCAAAATCAAATCTAGAAAAAATTCTGGCGATCAACCAGCTTCCGACGAACAATAAGATTCCAGCAACCAATTTTGACACCTCATCTTACCGAAATCCAACCACTTTAGCAAGCAGACCATCCTTCTCTCCTCCAAGCTTGACCCCGGTGACTTCTATCCCTAGTCTTTATTTTTGCCTTCAGTAGTTGACATTTGCTTGGATTTTTATCGCATTCTTAATAGCCTATTTAGGTTGAAATTTCTGCCATTGCTTTATCACTCGCTGACTAGTTTTATTTTATATTAATTTTAGCGTGTATTGTATTCTGGAAACAAATTCTTGGCTCTATATCTTCCTGTCTTGTTCTCTCTTCTTCGAGCCTAGGAGATCGTGTTTGGTAGTGTAGTTCTTGATTATTGTTGGTTCTTGATCATTGTTGTTTTAGACTTTTTCCTGTCTCTTGTACCTTGTTTTGCTTTTCTTGTGTTATAGTTGTTTAGTATAGAGTAGTTGGTGGAGTTGGCTTAACCCTGATTACAACGCACATTTTTTTAGTGGCTTTGGTGGATGATGGTCGAGTAGGGTCATGTCATCAGTCAAAATCGGGTTTGGGGGCAGGGTCGGGGGCGGGGGCAGGAGATGTAAAAGGGTTAGGGAGCATCTAGGTTGAGAATAGGGTCTTGGAACATAGGAACTTTATCAGGAAAGTACATAGAGCTAGTGAAGGTTCTAAGGAAGAGGAGGATTAACATAGCGTGTGTCCAGGAAATTAAATGAGTGGGCACTAAGGCACGGGAGGTAGACGGGTTTAAGTTGTGGTACTCAGGAGGTGTGAGGAATAGGAATAGGGTAGGTATCTTAGTGGATGAAGAGTTGAGTGAGCAAGTGGTGGAGGTTAGGAGGGTCAACGATAGCATGATGTCGATTAAGTTAGTCCTTGGAGGGTCTACTTTGAACATTATTAGTGCGTACACACCATAAGTGGGTTTGGACGAGGAGGAGAAGAAATGCTTTTGGGAGGTTTTGGATGAGGTGGTGGGAGGTTTGCCTAACACCGAGAAGCTTTTCATAGGAAGAGATTTCAATGGGCATATCAGGGCATCTTCGAGGGGTTATGACTATGTGCATGGAGGCTTTAGTTTCGAGGATAGGAATGAAGGGGGAGCCTCACTCTTGGATTTCGCTAAGGCCTTTGGGTTGAGAGTAGCTAATTCATGTTTCTTCAAGAAGGAGAAACACTTGGTTACCTTCCATAGTTCGGTGACCAAGACTCATATAGACTTTTTGCTCCTTAGAAAGGGTGATAGAGGTCTCTATAAAGACTGTAAGGTTATCCCAAGTGAGAATCTTTCGACCCAATATAGGCTCTTAGTGATGGATTTAGAGATCAAGAAGGAGAAAAAGAAAAGGATTGTGGATGCCCGGTCAAGGATTAAATAGGGTAGCCTGACTATGGCCAGTGCACTGGAAATAGGGGAGATGTTGATGGTAGAGGGGTTTAGGGGAGTAGTGGGGATGTGGACAATATGTGGGGTACGACTGCTAGCTGCATAAGAGAGACGGCTAGAGAGGTATTGGGCATCTTGAGAGGTCATTCTGGCAAGCATCGAGGGGACTGGTAGTGGAATGGAGACATAAAAGGGAAGGTGGAGGCTAAAATGGGGGCATACATGAAGTTGGTAGAGAGTAAGACTGAGGAGGAGAAATGAATAGGGAGGCATATAAGATACTAGGAAGGAGGCTAAGTTAGCGGTGACGGCGGCTAAAACTGCAGCCTTTGAAATCTTATACGCGGCATTAGAGGATAAAGGTAGGGATAAGAAGTTATACAGGCTAGCAAAGGCTAGAGAGAGGAGGACTTGGGACCTTGACCAAGTGAAGTGCATCAAGGATGAAGATGGAAAAGTACTTGTAGATGAGGTACTCATTAGAAGGAGATAGAAGTCTTACTTCCATGGACTCTTGAACGAAGAGGGGTACAAAGGCTTTGTGCTGGGAGACTTGGAACACCCAGAGAGGAGTCATGACTATGGTTATTGTAGGCGTATAAAGGTTATAGAGGTTAAGGTTTCGACTCCTAGGATGTGTAGGGGTAGGGCAACGGGCCAGATGAGATTCCCGTTGATTTCTGGAAAAGCTTGAGTGAGGAAGGTGTGAAGTGGCTAACCGAGTTGTTAATGGTATTTTCAGAACGAAAAAGATGCCTGAAGCTTAGAGATGGAGCATGATGATTCCTTTGTATAAGAACAAGGGCGATAATCAGAGTTGCAATAATTATAGGGGTATCAAGTTGCTAAGCCACACTATTAAGGTCTGGGAGAGGGTGGTGGAGTTGAGGTTAAGACATATAGTGCCTATTTCCGAGAACCAGTTTAGATTTATGCCAGGATGCTCGACTATGAAAGCTATTCATTTCCTTAGAAGACTAGTGGAGCAGTACAAGGAATGGAAGAAGGACTTGCACATGGTGTCCATCGATCTAGAAAAGGCATACAATAAAGTCCCTAGGGAGTTCCTTTGGAGGTGTTTCGAGGCTCAAGGTGTACTCGTGGTGTACACATATCAATTAAGGACATGTACGAGGGAGACAAGACTCGCGTTAGAACTGTGGGAGGAGATTCAGAGCACTTTCCCGTGTTGATGGGGTTGCACCAGGGATCGACTTTTAGCCCTTTTCTATTTGCCTTGGTAATGGATGTATTGATGCGACAAATACAAAGTGAGGTGCCATGGTGTATGCTATTTGAGGATGATGTAGTTTTGGTTGATGAGACTAGCGGAGGAGTTAATGCTAATTTGGAGGTTTGAAGACAGACACTCGAGTCTAAAGGGTTTAGGTTGATCAGGACCAAGACTGAATATATGGAGTGCAAGTTCAGTGAGGCAACTCATGATGATGACGTAGAAGTGAAGCTGGATACACAGGTCTTCCAAAAGAGAAGGAGTTTCAAGTATCTTGGGTCTACTATCCAGGAAAATAGAGAGATTAATGAGGATGTCACTCACCGTATTGGTGTTGGGTGGATTAAATGGAGGCTCACATCTGGAGTCTTGTGTGATAAGAAGGTGCCTACTAAACTTAAAGGCAAGTTCTACAGAGTGGTGCTTCGACCAACTTTGTTGTATGGAGTAGAGTGTTGGCCAGTTAAGAACTCCCATATCCAAAAGATGAAGGTGGTAAAGATGAGGATGTTGCAATGGATGTGTGGGTTTACCAGGAGAGATAGAATTAGGAATGAGGATATCCGAGATAAGGTAGGTGTGGCATCGGTGGAAGATAAGATACAGGAAGCAAGGTTAAGATGGTTCGGACATGTAAGGAGGAGAGGCACGTATGCCCCAGTGCAGAGGTGTGAGAGGTTGGCTATAGATGGTTTCAGGAGAGGAAGATGTAGACCGAAGAAGTATTGGGGAGAGATGATTTGACAGGACATGGCGCAGTTGCAGCTTACCAAGGACATGACCCTAGATAGGGAGGTGTGAAGGACGCAAATTAGAGTATAAGGGTAGTAGGTAGAATGTCTATGCTAGTAGGTAGGAGTGTTTTTCCTTGTTGTCCCGACTAGTAATCGTAGTGCTACGCTTGTAGTTTCTTGTTCTTGGATTCCTCATAGTATTTTTTGTGGCGGTGCTCTGTTTCTATCTGTTGTTTGTTACTACATATTACTACCTGTTGTCTATTGTATTTTTATCATGTATTTTTATCCTGTATATTTATTACGTCCTTTTTAGCCTATTTTTAGACTGTTTTTGTCTTAAGCTGGGGATCTATCGGAAATAGCCTCTCTACCTCACCTCTGAGGTAAAGGTATGGACTGCGTACACTCTACCCTCCCTAGACCCCACGTTATGGGAATACACTGGGTATGTTGTTGTTGTTGTTGCAACTCTAGTACCTTTATTTGTAATTATATGGCCAAGAAAAGACATCGAAGTCAACCAAAACTCACACTTGGAGAAATTTGCATATAATTTATGATTCTGAAGTGTTTGTAATATTGCACGCAAATGATCCGCATGTTTGGCTTTGGATCGTGAGTAAATCAAGATATCATCAATAAATAGAATCACAAATACATTCACGAATGGCTTTAAGACCCAATTCATTAGGTCCATGAAAATTGCTGGGGCATTAGTTAGCTAGAAAGACATTATTACAAACTCAAAGTGGTCATACCTCGTACTGGAGGCTATATTCGAGACATCTGCCCCTTTAACTCGTAGCTGGTGATACCCTAATCTCAAATCAATCTTTGAAAAATATTTTGCACCATGCAACTAATCAAAAAGGCCATCAATCCTTTGAAACAAATATTTATTCTTGATTGTAACCCTATTCATCAGTCATTAATCGATACACATTCTCAAGGACCATATTTTTTATGAACAAACAAAATTAGTGCACCCCACGATGATGTACTAGGCCCAATGAAGCCTTTTTTGCTCAGATCCTTCAACTGCTCCTTTAACTCTCTTAGCTCAGCGAGAGCAATTCTGTAAGGAGGAATGGATATTGGCTGAGTATCTGGGAGAAGATCAGTAGCAAACCCAATTTCTCTTTTTGGAGGAATTCCTGGAAGCTCATCTAGAAAACATCTGGAAATTCACTAACCACAAGAACCGACTGAGAAGTCGCTGGTTCATCCTCTGTGCTCCTTACTCAAGCTAGTTGATATATATAGCCATTAGAAATAATCTTCTGGGCCTAAAGGTAGGATATAAACCTACCCTTTGGCGTGGTAGCATTACCTTTCCACTCCAGGACGGGATCACCCAGAAAATAAAATTTGAATACCTTAGCTCTACAACCGACATTAGTGTAACTCACAGCTAACCAGTCCATACCCATAATGATATCAAAGTTAATCATATCTGACTCAATCAAATTAGCCAAAGTAAGATAGTCATAATTCAACACTACATAATCTCTATAAACTCATCTTGCTATATTGCATTTACCAGCCGGTGTAGACACAATAAAAACTTTAGGAAATAACTCAGGGTATGCCCCAAACTTACCACCAACAAGCGAGGTAACATATGAAAGAGTAGATCTAAGATCTGTAAGTGCATAAGAACATGAATAAAAATAGTCAATGTACTTGTACCAACATCAGGTGATGACTCCAAGTCCTGGCGATCGTCTAGAGCATACGTGCGATTCTAACAATCGCCTGAACTGGATGCTCCTCCTTCTTATCTACCTTTACAGCGACCTGGTGTGGCCTGTGGGACTGTCCTAAGGGCACGAATAGTAGATGAAGAAGCTCTTATCAACCCTGTAGGCTGGGCCATCTCACCCCTAGCTCTTCTCGAACACTCTTGCATAAAGTAACCAGGATGCCCACATGAATAACATGTATCTGAACCCATGCAATATGCACTAGGATGCTTCCTATCGCAGTAAACACAAGGTAGTAAATGTGGCCTAATCTGACCTGAATGCCCCTGGCAACGGGAACTTGATGCACCTGAACTCTAGCCTGGTCCAGACTGAATAAAATGATCATATCTCTACCTCTGCAAATAATGTGGGACACTACCAACAAGGTGGGCTAGTCACTTATGGAATTGTTGCCTAATATCACCTCGTGTCTCTCCGTAGGACCCAGTAAATCTAACCATCTTATTTTGATCCCTCTCTCAATTTTGGTTATCTCCACTCTAGAGTGCAAGATTCTCTATAGTCTGAGCTATAACATGTATTTGAGAAATATCCATATCCCACTATGTGGCTGCTATTGTGCATTTTTTAATCAAATCTTCCTTAAGGCCACCAACAAATTGATAAAATTTAGCTCACATCGTACTTATAATATTGGGAGCACACCTAGATAATGAATTAAACCTGAGGGTGTACTCTTGAACACTCATATTCCCTTGCTTGAGGGCTAGAAACTGATCAAGTCTGGCATCTCAAACCTCCTATGGAAGATAGTGAGCTAGGAAAGCCTCTGAAAAAATCCCCCCATTCAGCTGGGGGTGCCATTTGATCCCCTAGACCAATCCCAAGCCTTGAACCATAGAATAGAAAGGTCTCGTAGCCTAAAAGATGTAAACACTACTACCTCTACTATTGATGCATGCATGACTCAAAGCACCCCATAAAGCTGATCAATAAACTCCGAAGGATCCTCATAAAGGTCAAAGCCTTTAAATATAAGAGGAATCATGCTGATAAACTATGGGCCCTGGAACTCTCTGAGCCACCTGACTTGGCACTCGTCGAAACCCCTATCTATTGTTGTTGTTTGGCTACTATCTACGACAATAATCAAACTGCACTCCTGATGTCTGGGTCCTCTACTTTAGGTGGAGGAACTATGGGTGCTAGTTCATATCTAGCTATCTTAAGTGCCACATGAGCATGTGGGTCTGAGGTTGCTGGATCCCCTCTCATCTTATCGGGTACTGTTTGAACTGGGATTACTGGAGTCAATAATACATGCCTTCTTTGCTTGCTAGTTCATGGTCCCTGTTAAGGTTACAAGCACCACTAGCAACATTATTAGCACAAGAAGAGGGAGAGGGGCGATCATCATTAGGGCAATCGCTCCAATGTCCATCATGACCACCACACAAATAACAATCACGCCTATTATAGGAGCAAGAAGGAGAGTACCTTCCTCTCCAAGGGCCAATTTACATCTTCGTCCAAGGTGGGGTCCTCCACAACAAACACAATAGGCGGGAATATAAATTGGAATTCAACTATCACCCTTTTTAACATTCAAATAAGCCATGATGCCAACAACAACTGAAAACTAAATAAACGAAAAATAATTATTCACAAAATTGAACTAGAGTAATTAAACTCAAATTTTAAACTAACTCAATACGCCAAATTGTTCCCAATCAACGATGCCATTTTTGATGAAGCTCAAATCATGTTCTCCAAGTAGGAGGTCACAGTGATAGTCAGAGCAAAACAAAATTTATAATTCCCAAAGAGTGTCGGGGTCGTACCCAAGGGAATAATATAGTCGCGATCGAGCTAATAAAGAGTCCAAGCAACTTATTGAAGTTCAAATAACAAAAAGGGAAAAGATATCCAAAAGGGGGTTTTAGACTACAAACTAAAAGATAAAAGAAAATCAAATAAAAGATAAAGCGATTAATGGCTTTCACCTTGCTTTCGCCAAGTAAGGATAACAAGGGAGAATTGGGAATGAAAATTCAATTCACAAGACTTGCACCTGATTAACACCTAGGTAGTTTTAGTTGAAGGTATGCCTAACCATCTTTCGACCAATCTAGCATATATCTCGTGTGTTCTCTTGAATCACCACGAGTAAGCAATAAACCAACCAAATAACTTGGGTGAATTGGGTTATCTCTAATCCCAACTCTTAGATGGAAGTTTCCGATAACCAAACTATCTCCAGCCTTGGTCTAGAGTGGAAACCCCAAATCCTCACTATTGAATCTTCTCGAATTTAGGGAAATTCTCTCTCAAGCAAAAATCCAATTTAGAAAGCTAAGTCAATGTTTTCAACCATTGACTATAAATTCAATAGACCCAAATAATCAAACAAGAGCAAAATATATATATGAATTCAATACCCAAACAAGTATTATCTCTAATACAAACCCAAATCTCAATTCAAAAATTACACCAATAAAATAGCAATTAAGATCAAGAGTTTGAAGAATGGAACTTAAGATTTTACAATAAAAATCCAAATCTTCACTCCTATGGTGTTTGTTGATGAACTTTCTCCCAAGCTTGCTCAAAAGTTCCAAAGATTAGCCAAAGATGTGTTTCAAGAGGGCTTGGAAGTGTTTTATGTGAATTGGGGTTTTCAAAAGTGGGAATTTCCAAATCTGCCCCTGCAGCTGCTTTCCTTCTTCGCCTTCGCGTAGTGTCCACCGCATTTGCGAAGGGTCTCTGTCTAGTTGTCCTTCACGTACGCGAGTGGTACACCACGTTCGTGGAGCTTTGAATCAATTGACATTCGTGTTCATGGCTGGGACCCCGCGTCCGTGAAGGCATATGCTGCTGCCAGCTACTTGCTTCTCAAAATGGCCTCCTTTTGACTTGATTTCATCTCGAACACTTCTGAAACACAAAGACCTGCAAAATAGAAGTAATCCGTGTCAATTGCACTATTTTCCACTTTAAACTATCAAAATCATAAGCTTAAAGGCTAACTAAGTAGGTAAACTATCGACTTATCAGAAGCCCTTTGTGAAATGGTTTTTAAAAGGATCAATTGCCTTGATATTGTGGTGGTTCAAATTGAGATAAGTATAGTAGTTGAGTATTTTGTTTGAGTCTTTTTGTTTGTTATTTTTCTTAGTTTTTAGCATAGAGTAGTCTTTTGTTCCTTGGTTGAGTCTATAGCATAATTCATTCCTTACCTTGTGAGTATCTTGCTTGAGGACAAGCAATAGTTCAAGTTTGGGGGTTTGATAAGTCGGTAATCTATCAACTTATTGAGCCTTTACTCATGAATTATTGTTATGTTTTGATAAGATTTAGAGGTTCTTATGGCCTTTATTGATGTCTATGCAGGTACTTATGATCAAAGATGGAAAACAAAGAATTGGACCCAAAAAGAGCCAAAAGGAGTGAAGTGTTAAGTGATCAAACGAGACAAAGATTCTGCTGAGAGATGCGGTGCTTGTGCGACACGTACTTTTCTTGGTGCAGAACGCACCTCCTACCACATGGAGATAAAAGTTGACTGAAGAATCTATCAAGGGGTGCGGTCACTATGCGATGCACAAAACGCTTAGTGTGAACTACATCCCCTTCGCATGAAGCTCCCTAATTAGCCTGAGTCACTGGATTATAGAAGAGGGTGTGCGACACACACATCACGATGTGGGAACCGCATATCGTGCCGTACACCACCTGAAGGGCATTTTTGTCCAAGTTTATGTGATGTTTTGGGAATGCTTATAAACCCATTTTAGGCACAATTGTAAATAGTTCTGATAGCACTTAATTTTAGAATAATTATTCTTAGCATTGTGAACAAGTTTTCCCTTTTAAGATCAAGAAGAAGGTTTCTAAAAATTCCTTCTTCCCAACTCTTAGAACCACCATTTGTGTATAAATTGAGCTTGGATATTGAGAAATTTAGCTTGAATGGAAGGGAAATTGAATTACCCATATGGTATATCTCTTTCCTTAAGCATGAGTAGCTAAACCTCTTATATAGGGATGTGTTGATAATGGGTACTTCATAAATGGGTGTTGGTGTTGCTAATTCTTGTTTATAAATGTTTTTTTTGACTTGGGTCTAGTGATTTCACCATATTTTAACTCTAAAGCTGGTGGTTGCAAATATTGACTTTCCTTACTTGGTTATGTTGTTGCTTGAAAGAGGATTTCATAACTTCGGATGTGAAATTGCTAGTAGGAACTTGGATTTCCATTTAGATTCAGGCTAGAAAAAACTCAAATCGACGGACTCATCCACTTAAGGGTCTAAAGCTAGAATAGTATGACCTCCCTAAATAATAGCTTGGTTGTTTATTGATTAATCAATAGTGCTTGACTTAAGGCTGTTGAATATATGGTTGTTGATCGAGAGATAAATAATCATACCTAAAACCAAGGTTACCTATGTCTTTTAGCATGAATTTGCATGAATAAGCATTCACCCTATCCCATGTTAGAGTCCCATTTGACGTACAATCCTAGTCATCCTCTCTATTATCTACATTATGTTTTACTTTATTGTTTTGCTGTTGAATTGCAAAAATGTGACTTATTCCCAATTCCCCTCTTTTTATATTACTCATTCTCGTTGTGAACTCTGTTTTATAATCACCTAGGCTTAGCTCTTCTATGGGTTCGACCCCAACATCCATTGGAAACTATAAATGTGTTTTGATCTAATGATCACCGATACCTCCTAATAGGAGAGTATGTTTGAGCATTATCAATCAACAATCAGAGTCTACCCTAGTGCCCTTACAGCAAAGTAGTCTCGCTATTCAATAAATTGGGACTGGGAATACACTCACTCTCGCAAAGAAGTTCAAACTGTACATGCATAATACCATTGAGTTAGGATCACTATAGGACTTTGTTCGGCTTGTAATGTAGGTTCAGGGGTGGGCATGGTATATTTGGAAAATAGTGACTATGCCCTCCTTGACACTACACTCACTTTTTTTTTTCCAGTTTTCAGACTATGGTATTTTCCTCCCTTATTCTCCTCTTTTGCTATCTCTTTACTTCACTCAAGCATCGAGTGTGGCTTTTATTTTAAGTTTTACTCCTTTTCAAATTCTTTTGTTTTTCTTTTTTTTTTCCTGCTTTTCTTTTCTTTTGTAGCACACAAACCACACCTCTTATCTTCCTTTTTAATGCTAACTCGGTCTTTTCATACCCCAACTTCCTATTTACCCTTATAGTAGCCACCCTCAACTTAGGCGTTTATCCTGAGTTGAGGTAAACAATGTCCAAGAAGGGACCAGGGCAAAAACAAAGGTTTACAGGAAACAGGAAAGGTGAACATGCTAACAATAAAAAGGGTCAGTTCAGGCTCAAATTTAGGGATTAAAGGGAATCATTTTTTCATTTGGAAGGTCATTTGGATTAAGTGGACTTCATTCAAAAATGGCCTATGATCATCTCCTAACCAAACTATTCTACCACTAAGACAAGACTAACCAGGCCAGTTCTAGATTGACACATATAGCAAGAACGAATACAAATCAGCTCACTCGCACATGGCACAAAGTTTACACACATGAATCGCTAACTATAAGTTCATGCATTAGCTTAAACTACTTATCACATTAATATGCATGCTGTCAAACACAGATCCATCAAGGTCAGTCTCAACATACTTATAGCACACAAATGATTTTGGAGGGGCATCCATTTTTACAATTAGTTTGTTTTTTACAAAATAAGACCACATGCTGCATTAAGTTCCTATTTTTCTTTCACAAACACACATCCTTTTCTAAACATGTCAATTCAACATAAATTAAAGAACCTTAGGGAAAGAACACAACAAGCAAACTCCAAGGATGCGGGTACCTTGTGGATACCCTCATGGGTTGCCTCCCATGCAACACCTGATTTAACATCACAGAATGACGCGAGCATTTTGGCTACTCAGACTTTGCTAAAACACTCTACAAAAACCATACAGATGACCAAGTTTCCCCCATCCCATCAAAAAAATTATGCATTATCCCCAATGCACTAAAAAGAATCTAAAATAAGGTAGGCGAGGCATACCTATGGCGTCTAAGAGCGGTCATCATATAATAGTCAGGCCCACTGGATCGGTGACCTTGTCTTTCTTACCAATAAAGACTATCTCAGAAGTCCTCTCAACATCAACAACTGCCCAAGCAACATCATTACTGGTCTCTCCAATAATGAGGTCTGCAGAAATTACCTTCGTGGTGCTTGAAACACCACTTCCTGAGTTACCGTTACCAATAGCATCAACCCAGATCTGGTGGATGGCCAGGGACTCTTTGTGCACTCGTGCTTTCTATTTCTTTCTCTTTATCTCAGCTCTCTCCTCCTTTCTCTTTAATGATTTTGAGCTCAATGGAGCATCCTCACCCTCTACACGAACCTTCTTATCTTTTCTTCACCTCTTTTTCTTAGGCTCGGAAGGACTACCATGTGCCTCCTCTTCCTTATCATCATCTTTCCTTTGGAGGTCGGGATGTTCATAGTCCTACAAATTTATCATTAGTGTGAGTGGCACCTGTGGCATGACTACTTGAGAGACGGAGTACATAGAGGGCGAGCATACCTTTAAATCATCAACATCCACCTGAAGTGCTGCTATCTACTCCTTCATCTCTTTAAGTTTAGTTGCGCCCATTTCATCCAACTTTTCATTGATCTTTTCTTCCATCGAATTTATTTGGCCATGCACAACAACAAATGGTGCTATGGCTCTCTTCATAAAGGGGTCAACAATAGCTTGAAACTATTTAGTAAACTCTGTCATCTGCTTCTGTAGTTGTATGGTGGTCTGAACAGTGTTTGCAAAAATTTGCCAGATGAAAGGCATAGACTGAGGTCGGATTCTCCAATGGAGGTGCAACAGAAGTTGAAAGGGATTCTAGAGTCTCTGGAATAGAGGTGTCAACCCCGTGAGAAGTGAAAAACTATGTACTTCGAGGGAGTCTTGAAGTAACTACAAATTCTTCCATTGCCAATGGAGTCTCCTCATTCATACTGCCCTTTGGAGAGGGTAGAGCAGTAATGAAAGGTACAACTTCTGGTGGCAGCTCAATAGCATCATAAATGGTGCTGGGTTCAGCTGATTTGAACATACTGCCAAGGCCCACAGTTTTTCTATCATCATTGGACCTCTCAAGATGATGGATTCGGATAGCACGCTCTCCACGATCAGTACCCGATACTTTGGGACACCAGCATTATTACACATCTCAGTCAGCAGGCATGGGAAAGGGTATAAAGCACTAAGCTTTGTAGCCCGATCCCTTATCTCCTCAGCTACGATTCTCCCAGTATTGAGCTTGTACTTTGACAATAGGTTGGCCACCATAACTGCTCTATCTATAGTAAACTGATTATCTGCACATGTCAGCATAAGCCAGAGCTGCACAATTGCCCATCAGAATTTCACCTCAAATTTCAGGGATGCTTTGGTGATTTGTGTCTTGTTCTAATAGAGCCAATTTGGGATGCTCGTTGGTGTCAGGACCCTGACTAACCACTTAGTACGCTCAAACTTATTTTTCATCTTGCGCCGGAAGTCATATTCTGATGTATTGAAGGGTACCATATACTTGGGTCTGTATAGGAATCTATTGATAGTGCGAGTAGAGATGTTTACTAGGACACCTCTCACTGGGACACTCTCAAGAGAGGGCAAGTTTGATGCTTTCTGAACCTTTCGACATTGGCTTTCCTGGATGACCTAATAATTAACATAGAACTCCCACATAATGGTCGGCTGGTAGACTGGAGTGGCTTGCTAGTCCAACCCAAGTTATAGTGTCTGAAGTACTCCTCAAGCTTAGGGAAGTCTTTTGGCTTGAAGGAGTCTATCCTCCACTCTTCAGTAATAGGGCACTTCATGTGCCCCTTAGCCATCATCTCGAGCCCATAGTCAAAGATGTTTTGCGACCCTTTCACATTCCACCTAGCTTTTTCTCGGAGTCTGACAGTTTTTGTTGTAACGACTAGAGTTATCCCGGGAGCTTTAGGAGTAGGTGGGGTCGTGTATCTATCAGGGGTTGTGCTCTCAGTATCGGACCCTAAACCAGCCTTTTCATCCTTGTTAGAACCTGATTGAGAACCATCTCCAGACCCGGACTAGGTTTCCATGCCACTAAAAACCTGGATAGCCGATTCTTGTCCTCTTTTTATCGGTGGTAGAGCGGTGTCGCTCTCTTTATCTGAGCTGGACAATCTGGAAGATGATTCTTTTCCCTCTTTAAACTAGGAGGAAGTCTATTCTAATGCTTTCTCTTGCTCGAGTGCATCACCTTCTCCCTTTTCATAATGGGATGAAGATGACATCACAAGCTTCCCTTTTGTCAGCCGGACAAGGGGGATGTTGTTTGGGTCACCCTTCTCGCCTTCTGAATCACATTGATACTTCAGACGAGAAGTGATGGCTTTATCATTTGTTTTCTGGGGTTCCCCTTATCATAATGGAGTTGGTGGTGCCATATATTATCTGTAGGTGAACTACGTTAGTAAACTAAGTCAAAAAATGAAAAATAAAAACTTGAAAAAAAATAGTTAGAGAAATTTTATAGATTTTCAGCCTCCCTCGGGCGTGGGAGGTCTGACGTCTCACGGGAATGGGCGTTGGGATGAGGAAATAAGATTTTAAGGACTTTTTGTCCTCCCACAGTGGCTTGCCACGGGCGTGGGATATACCACGTCCCATCGGGATCGAGTGTTAAAATAGGACAGTGGCCTTTTCAGGTCTTGTTCCACTCCTATGCCCAATTCTGACATCCCGTTATCTTTGCCAGTGGAATCATATCAACACAAAATATCCCTCCTTATTTCTTTAGTCTCACGATTTTCACCTCACCCAAACAAAAATCATACACAATTTTAACCACAATTCCCACACACCATTACACAAACAACTAAACCCTAGTTCCCTATTTTTAATCAATTTATATTCATACAAATACACACATATGCAAAGTCGAAATATAGGGTCCACCATTATCACTTAAGAGATAAGATGCTATTGCTTAATTTCGAACCCATAGATACTGCAACACCAAGACATAATTGAAACCATGAGAAAGGGACTTACTCTTGGTTTGCACAATATCTTTGAGAAATGAATCTTGGGTGCTTGTACGAACTTGCTTACTCTGCCTTTGTGATCCTCTATGTATATAGGTAAGTGGGGAAGTGATTTGGGATGGTGAGGAGTATAGAGGTGAGGTGATCATGGGTGAGAGATGTGAGAAGAGCGAGAGAGTTTAAAGTAGAGGGAGTTGGAGTGTTTGACCTCAATTGAATGAGGTCAAATTGCTAATTATATGCGGGGAAAGGGAAAGGGAAACCGGGTCGGGTCGAGTCAGCTGAAATATACAATTTTTTAAAAAATATCTACCTTTTGACCAACCTAGACGACAGGCTATAGCGACGATCATGGTACATGCGATGTACTATTGCAATGGACTTACCTGGGAATTGGAGACCCCATTTCCCATGTCCATTGGGGTTAAGATGTCCCATCATGTCAGGATGTGGGAATGGACAGTGGCTTTTCCTCTTTTTTTTTGTTTGCACGCACTTGTCCCACGCCCTCAGGGCTGCAACGGCCCATCATGGCCGGCCGTGGGACTGGGGCAGTGGATTATGCTTTAAATTTCTACCTGGCACACCCATTACCTATAGGCGTAGGACCTGTGATATCCCGTCACAGGTGCTTGTAGGACCCTTTTTCTGCAGATTTTCATCTCCTCAACTTCACCAACTCCTGCACAGTTAAACAATGGTTAATTCATGGGTAGCCTCCCATGCAGCGCCTGATTTAACATCACAGCATAATACAGGTCATTGACTACTCAGACTTCATCAAGTTGCCTTCATGGGTTGCCTCCCATGTAGTTCCTGATTTAACATCACAGCACGATGCAAGTCAATTGGTTAATCACACTTCACCAAGCTCCCAAACTTCAACCACTTTGATTTCTTCAGCATCTCCCAAATAGGCGTTGACACGCTGACCATTTTCCTTGAACCGCTTGCCATCACGGTTCTCAAGTTCAATAGCACCATGTTGGGAAACTTCCACCACTCAAAATGGACCCATCCACTTAGACTTAAGCTTGCCTAAAAACACGCACAGTTATCAATTATTGAGTAGGACCAGTTCGCCCGGCTGAAAATCTCTCTTCTCAATCTTCTGGTCATGGTACATCTTCATTTTCTCCTTGTATAGAGCTGAAATTTCATGCACATTTAGATGAAAATCATCAAGTTCATTTAACTGGCCAAGCCATTAATAAGATGCAACAGACCAATCCAAATTTAGCTTCTTAAGTGCCCACATGGCCTTATGCTCAAGCTCTACCAGAAGATGACATGCTTTTCCAAACACAATATTATAGGGTGACATACCTATGGGAGTCTTGTAGTCTGTCCGATATGCCCATAGGGCATTATCAAGCTTCCTAGACTAATCTGTTCTGTGCACATTCATTGTCTTCACAAGGATGGATTTTATCTCGCAGTTTGAGACCTCTACTTTCCCACCAGTCTGCGGATGATAAGGTGTGGCCAAACTGTGTCTCACCCCATATTTCTCAAGTAGAGCCCTGAACAGCTTATTACAAAGATGAGACCCTCCATCACTGATAATTGCTCGTGGTGTGCCAAATTTGAAGGAGATATTCTTTTTCAAGACTGTTGTGATACTCTTTCCTTCATTGTTTGGAAGCGCTACCGCCTCCACCTATTTTGACACATAGTCAATAGCAACCAATATATACCTCATACCATTCAACATCATAAAAGGACCCATGAAATCGATTCCCCATACATCAAATAATTCAATCACGAGGATAAGAGTGAGAGAAAGCTCATGCTTCCTTGATATACCACCTTCCCTTTGGCATCGATTATAGGCTTTCGCGTGCTCATGAGAATCTTTGGGGAGGGTCGGCCAATTATAGCTGTATTGCAAAATTGTGTGTCCTGTCTGGGTGCCACCATGATTTCCCCTACTGAAGAGGAATGGCATGCGCCAAGTATATCTTCCATCTCATATTCAGCTATGCATCTCCGAATAATGATGTCACCACATAAACAAAATAAATAAGGCTCTTCCCAGAAAAACATCTTCACATCAGACATGAACTTTCTCTGCTAATGGACTGTTAGGTCCGGAGGAACTATATTACTTTCTAAGTAGTAAGCAATGTCTGCATACCATGGGATCAAATCTTAAGAAGCAGCCAATACATGTTCGTATGGGAAAGCATCATCAATCTCAAGCACATCTTTCAGTTGCAGCATAGCCTCCTCTTCAAGTCTGGACAAGTGGTCAGCCACCTAATTTTTGGTACCTTTGTTAGCCTTGACTTCAAAGTCAAATTCATGCAACAACAACACCCAATAAATCAACCTAGGTTTAGCGTCCTTCATTTCCATAAGATACTTGAGAGCTGCATGGTCTCTGTGGACAATCACCTTGGTGCCAAGCAAGTAAGATCTGAATTTCTTAAATGCAAACACCACAGCTAGCAGCTCTTGTTCAGTCACAGTATAGTTCTTCTGGGTGGGGTTCAACGCTTTACTAGTATAGTAAATAGGGTGTAGAATCTTTCTACATCTCTGGCCAAGGACTGCTCCTAGCGCCACTTCACCAATATCACACATCACCTCATATAGTTCAGACCAATCAGGTGCGACAATAATAGGGGCTGAGATCAATTGCAACATTAGGCATCCAAATGCCTTCGAACATGCCTCATCAAACACAAACTTTACATCCTTCTCTAATAGTTATAATGAACATGAGATAGAACCCAACATGCCCCAAGAAACTTTGAATACCCTTTACCAAAATTAAATGAGGAAAATTTTCAATTACCTCTATCTGGGCCTTGTCAACCTCAATACCCTTGTTCAAAATCCGGTGGCCCAATACAATACCTTTTTTAACCATAATATGGCACTTCTCCCAGTTCAGTACCAAGTTGTACTCTTCACATCTTTTCAGCACACAACTCATATGGGATAAACAATCATCAAATGAACCTCAATAGTATCCTCCACCATGTTAGAGAAGATCGATATCATACATCTCTAAAAGGTTACTGGAGTATTACATAGTTTAAATGGCATCCTCTTGAAAGAGAATGTCCCATATGGACAAGTGAAAGTCGTCTTTTCTTGGTCCTAAGGAGAAATTGAAATATTATTGTATTCTGAGTAACCATCAAGAAAATAGTACCATCCTCTACCAGCAAGATGGTCTAACATATGGTCCATGAATCGCATCGGACAATGATCCTTCTCAGTCCATGAGTTTAGCTTTCTGTAATCCATGTAAACATGCCAACGTGTAACTGGTCTCATAGGAATTAGCTCATTCTTAGCATTGGGAACGACCATGATTCCACCTTTTTTGAAACACACTGAACTGGGGTCACCCACTTGCTGTCTGCAATAGGGTAAACCACACATGCATATAGCCACTTAGTGATCTCTTTCTTGATAACTTCTTGCATAGGCTGATTCAACCTATGCTGATGCTCAATACTCAGAACAAAATTTTTCTCAAGTTGTATTTTGTGTATGCATATGCCTAGTGGGATACAAATAATGTCAGCAATAGACCACTCAATGGCCCTTTTGAACCTCTTCAATATAGACACAAGTGCTTCAACTTGCCCTGCTCCCAAGTCAGCTTCAATAATCACATGTAAGATGTTGTCAGCTCCTAATAAAACATATCGTAAGTGTGAAGGAAATTCCTTAAGCTCCAAGATTGGAGGCTCCTCAATAGATGGTCTGGCTTGAGGGGTCACTCTGTTCTTCAAGTACAGATCAAGCTTCTTTAGAGCATAAGAGTAAGAACCCACACAAGCAAGCACTTCCACCATGTCAGCATACTCATTAATGTCATCCCCATCAAAGTTCATGATCACGGCTGCAAATGCTCCAATACCAAGTCTCTCCTCAAATGGGACTGATAAATAATCTTCATCCATGACATCAATGAATGAGACCACCCGTAAATCATCATGGGGCTTCATAGGTTGGCACAGGTTAAAAGTTACTTCCTCATCATTAAGCTTGAATTTCATCTACCCTGTCTCCAAGTCAACTAAAGCACGTCCTGTGGCAAGTAATAGTTGCTCCAAGATGATGGGGACCTCAAAATCTACCTCATAGTCAAGAATCACAAAGTCCGCTAAAAGATAAAGGACTCCACTTTCACAACAATATCATATAAGATACCTATTGGCCTCTTTACAGTATGATCTGCCATCAATAGCCACATTATCGTCGATGTGGGGGTTCCCAAGCCCAACTATCTTAATACTTCCAAAGACATTAGATTAATGTTCCCACCAAAGTCACATAGCTCCTTAGCAAAGTAGAATTCCCCAATCAAGAATGGAATAGTGAAGGCTCTAGGATCTTCTTTTTTCTGCACAAGAGAATGGGAAGCTATTGCACTAAAATGGTAAAAATTATCTGCAGGATCAAAACTAACAGTTCTCTTCTTTGTCATCAAGTCCTTCATGAACTTTGCATATGCAGGCATCTGCTCTAGAGCCTCAACCAAAGGAATATTGATCGAAAGCTGCATCAACATAGAGATGAATTTTTTATGCTTGCCTTCTTCATCCTTCTTGGCTAGTCTTTGTGGGAGAGGGGCAATAGGTCGATGCATAGTCTTTACAACTTCAGTCACCTTCTTTTCCTTCTCCTTGGTCTCAGTTGTCTCATTTATGATTTGGCTTTCCTCATCACCCTTTACCTTAAACTCAACCACAACTTCAATTTCATTATTTTTGGGCTCAGTCTGCTCCTCAACAATTATAGGGACAAGAGGGTCAACAATCTTCTTTCCACTTCTAGTAGTCACCGTCATGCAATGTCTATCATTCTTTGGGTTATGAACTATATCACTTAGAAGAGTGCCCTTTTGACATTGATTTTGGGTTGTAGACATTTGCCCTAACTGCATCTCAATCTGCTTTATGGCGACTACATGTGACTCTACATTCTAATTCATGCTTGAGATGTCAGCATGCATCTTCTTCAAGTTACCATCAGTAGACTAAACCTTTTGTAACACCTTGGCTAATATCTCTTTCACAGTTGGCTGTTCGCGTGCTACTTCACAGTTTCTAAGAGGGACATATAGGCCGCTTATATTATTTTTATAGACATTCCTCTTATTCCAGTCACCATCTCTTTCTCTACCCCTTCTCTCGTGTCTATATCTGGACCGGTTGTAGTCGTCATCTCTGTCTCTGTTGTTATCCCAATCTCTATTTCAACCTTGGTTTCCCCAACTATTAGCCTGGAAACCTGCCACTTGATCATTCAGATAATTCATTTCTTCATCAGATTTGTGCCCATATGGTCTTGGTGCCTTCCTTGGTGAACCTACAACATTCACCTGTTCCACTCTATTATTCAGGATTTTCTTTATGATCATATCTATACTTGGCTTCAGTCCAGCAACATCCTATCTAAATTCCTGCAGCTCGTGCTGGTCTAAAGATTTCCCAACAGCATAAGTTTCTGCTACACTCTCAGAGTCTCATGTATGCCAGGCCCTATTCATCTTAGTGACTTTGTCAAGCATCTCAGATGCTTTTGCAAACATATTCTCTATAAATTCTCCTCCTCTGACTGTATCAACGGCTGCCTTGGTATTTGCATTCAGTTCCCTATAAAAAATCTCCATCAAATGATCCAGAGGGATTCTGTGATTTGGCACTTGCATCTTCTGGTTGAACCAAAGCCATGTCACATAGAGTTCTTTGGTGCTCAACTGCTTGAAATAATAGATCTCCTGCTTGATCTAAAACATCTTTGATGGAGGGAAAAACCTCTCCAAAAACTAACTCTTCAGTTCCTTCCATGTAAATATTGAAGCATCGGGAAGTTCAGTAAGCCAAAGAGTTGCTTCTCCTGTCAAAGAGAATGGAAAGAGCCGCAACCTGATGGAATCTTGATCTACCCCTAGAAGGTTTTATTCCTTGCAGATCCCCACAAAATTCACCAAGTTCAAGTTCACATCGTTAGTGGGCTTGCTAGCAAATAATCCCTCCAGGTTCAATGGCTGGATATAGTGCTTGTAATGTCAAACTTTGTACCATCGGGTAGTGGTGGCAATACTATGGGGCCTGTTGTCCCTGCATCATTTAAATCATCATCATCAACATTATAGTGAGGGATGTGTCAAGGTTGTTGGATCTGGCGGCCTCTATTCCCTCTTGGTGTGATTGGATCTTGAGGTTCATTACGTTGGGCTGCCTCGTCTCTTCCAACTTGAGAATTTAGTGTGGATTGACGAGAAGCTTTTTGTCTAGCTTGCCATGGTTGCTGAGCTTGAGCATTATGTTGAGCAAGTGCATCTACAACATGCACATCTTGCACAATTTGAGCATCTTCTGCTGCCTTTTGCCTCTATTATTCTTCAGCCAACATCCATGTTGTGGCCTATTCAGGTGTCTCAAAAACTCCCTCCCTAACCATATTTCTCAGAGTTTGTGGGAGTTCAGGATTGAATGGAATTAGGGGATTTCCTTGACTCCTTGTACTGGGCATGCACAAGTGTGCAACCTATGGACCAAAAACAAAAACAACAGAAAAAGTAAAATCAGGAAATAAGGACTTATAGTGAAATAAACACAATCTCTCTTAATCCTAAATCGTATTCCCCGACAATGGCACCAAAATTTCATACGCCCAAATTACACTGCCAAAAGAAGTATAAAGTGGTCGATGTTAAAATATAGAACCCAATGAAGGTTGGTGTCAATCCCACAAGGAATATGATAGGACTAGGGTCAACTATGTTTATTCGCGCTCTTAGCTATTTATTTCCAAGATAGGGGGGATTTAAAGTAAAAGTAATGTTTATAATTACAATTTGAACAAGTAACAAAGTAACAGTTTCCTAGTGTTGTAATCAATAAGACAAGCGACTAGGGCAGTGTTCCCCATGAAATCATAATACAGTAAGGCGTTGTACCAGTTATCAAGTCTAGTGATATGCATGCAAGATTGGTAAGTTAGGTTCTCCTTAGTGGATGGTTACCAAAATAGAAGAATGTCATCACGCAACTTGGTCAGTCTACGGGTGTTTGCTTTGCTAACCCTTACGAGTGATCCCAAATTAGCTTTCCCCGAGCAAGTTCAAGCTAATTAGATGAGGGTTGGTAGCCTCAAATCTCTATTGTGTAATCCCCTTTCCCTTTCGTTACCTCTTTGGTCAAGAAAGTAACAATAAGGCGAGTTATAACGTTTTCAACCATTAAAAAGCAATCAAAACGAGGGGAAGAACAATACATGCATGAACACCGTTCTATAGTTACTAAGTACTTTTCCTACTTTGGTAATCATTCATGGTTCCCACAACCCTAGTGGTGGATTTAGCTACTCATAGTTGCAAGAGAACCATCAGATTTAGATGAAAAGATCATGATTATAACTTACAAGAATAAGTAAAGAAAACCAGAATCTTGAATTCTCAAGAACACTTCAATAATTGAGAACAAGAATTGAATTCTCAAAAGTCTGGAATAAAATCTCAACAATGTGTTATGATGTCTCAAAGTTGCATAACAATTGTCAAATAATGCATAATGTTTGGAATAAAGCCCTAGGGAATGTATTAATAGACAACAAAGACAAAATCCTAACAGAACTAGGAGAGCTAGAACGTGGCAGGTCCGATGAGCAGGCCCCATGGGCCGTAGTGGGTGCCACGATCATCGTGGGTGCCAGGGGCATAATGAGTGCCCGTTGAGTCTTGGACACTTCAATTCTCAGACCCTCTTCCTTGTTTCCATGGACAAGTGTGACAAGCCATCGTGGCCAAATCATCTTAGGTCCCAAATTAGTCGTGGGCTGGGTTTTTGCTTTTAATGTCTGCTATCTCATTCTGACGTCTCTTTCCATGGGCCGTGGTAGATACCACACCTGTGGGGCATGTTATTTAGCCCAAAAATATCAATTTTTATGTCTTTTTGTCTTTTAAATACTTTTCCCTCCACATGTAGCAAACGAGTATCATATCTAACAAAACACACTTAAGAACTCCTAAAATCCTTAGTTTTAAGCATCAAAAGTGTCGTGAAATCTCGACACATCAGTCTGAGACTGAGAAGGTCTCTAAATATAGCAATCAGAAACACTGATATCTCAACAGTAGGTAAATAACTCAAGACCGACAAGGTTAATATCAAATTAGATAGTTAATAACAAGGACAACAATGATCATTGATATGCATTACACGTCTACAAGCCTCTACGAGTGAATAAAATATCTCATGGCCAGGAAAGGGCCCTGGACTACCCACTAACTGTACATATACATAAACTAATTAAAATATAATCTATACCTTTAACTAATCACCTCCAGGAAGAATGGAGCTTACCAGAATGGCTGAACTCTGCAACTCCTACTGAAGAGGTCTGCCTGGGTCTCCGTATAAACTTGTAGGCATGAATGAAGTGTCCCCCAGGAAATTGGGAT
Source organism: Jaltomata sinuosa (assembly GCA_003996215.1). Taxonomy (NCBI): domain Eukaryota; kingdom Viridiplantae; phylum Streptophyta; class Magnoliopsida; order Solanales; family Solanaceae; genus Jaltomata; species Jaltomata sinuosa. The sequence continues at coordinate 106,392 of QJPP01001220.1, read as the reverse complement.
GTCAGTACAAAAATAATGTACTTGTATACAATGTAGAAACATAAAAGTAAGTTTCAAGTAGTAAATCTCAACAGGATATAATATGAAACTTTTAAATTGTAATCGGTAAGACTCGTTAAACTCTCTTATCCTTTATTCTTTTTAGAACACAACGTATGCCTTAACTCACAATGCAACTCAATATTTATAACACACGTTGAATCATAATAGTGCCTCGGTGCACCTTATATATAATAGCCTCAATATGGCAGTATCACCTCGGTGCATACTATGTATGTAATAGCCTCAATATGGCAGTAGCGCCTCGACGCACACTATACATATAATTGTCTCAATATGCCAGTAGTGCCTCAGAGCACACTATGTATATAATGGCATCAATATGGAAGTAGCACCCTGGTTCACACTATTTATATAATAGCCTCAATATGGCAGGAGCACCTCGGCGCAACTTACGCACTCAACCCACGTGTAATAAGCGTATTACTAGGTTGACCGTTAAAGCTGCTCTAGTTAGTTATGAAGGTTATCTTAGATAAATTTTTTAGCCTTGACTTACTAGACGTTGGACTCAACTTATCAATTACATATAAATAGAGATTTGACTTGTTAACCTTCCTTTTATTCCTTCTAAAGCTTGATTTGGGATCACACTACTAGGAAGAAACTCAAAAAAAAGATAACTTACGTTTCGTTGCAAAAAGAATCATATTTTTATAAAAGGCAACTTGACTCACCATAATGTATCACTTAGTTCCTTAAGACTTGTTTAGTTATCAAATCAGATATCTTGTAATACAATACTCAAATTCCTTCTTTCAAAGATTTAATGTTCCATTATTAGATTTATGCCGATAAGGAATAAAGAAACCTTAACATACCTAGTTCCTTCCAATGATTATGCTTACCATGACTTGGAATTTCCTTTATTATGTTAATCTACAATACAATGGTATATATAAGCTAATATTAGCTCTTAAACGTGATGCAACTTTGTCAAAATAGTAGCTAAATATTTCCAGGGCAGATTTATGTATTGGCATTAACTAAATGGTGTATCCCCACACCTTTCTCCCTCAGTTCAATACAACACACACACACACATTAACCTACTACCTCAAACCATACCAAACACATCAAACAAACCCTACACAACTCACCATACTGAAATACAATAGCAACATATTGAACTCACGACTTCCGATCACCGTCCCAAGAGTTCTTAACAATAATTCAACAACATTTCTCCATCCAAACTTTAATACAAAAAGATTATTATAGGCAGAGTACTTACCACACTTGAAAGGGTGTTCTTATCCTCTTTTTCTTGATGTCTTGAAAAGCTTACGTGCCCTCTACACATACACCAAAGAGAAGAAGAAATCTCTTAATTGTTACACAATTTTTAAGTGTCCAACCTTAAGGAAGGGGATGCCATAGTTAATATATTTCTTACCAAAGGATATACTTGCTATATGTAGTAGATTAGTACCAAGATAATAAGTTGTTTAACTCACCTTAATCTTGACAAAATATTGATTTGGTTAGAACCCTAAAGGGATAGAGGGGCTGCCAAGAGGAAAGAATTTCCTCAACTTTCTTTCCAGATTGTTGGCTAAGAAAAGAGTGCTGAAGCTTCATCCAAATCAGGTCAATATATGGTTCCTTTGGCCTACTTTTTGGACTAACTTTGGGCCAAAATGGTTCAAGAAATTTGGGCCAAAATTTTCCCTTGGTTAGGCCTCAAATGGGTTATGTTTATGGCTGATTTTGGGATGCTTTTGGATTTGTGTTTGGTCAACATTGGTGGCTGCCTTGTACTTAAATTGGGACAGACCTTATATCACCTTTTTTCAGGCCAAAACAGAGCTTCTTTTGGTATACCATTAAGTCTAATAATCCATGTAGATTCTTCACGCAATCGGCCCTTGTAACTTGGTTCATTAGCGTAAGTAGGGATACACCTACTTGTTACCTATGATATTAATAAGTCGATCAAGCACCACACTTGTTTTCTTACATTTTCAAAACGTTCATTCTTATACATTAACTTAACAATTATATACATTTTGTCATTTCAAACTCTAGGCCAAAGTACCTCCTCACCACCCTGAGCTTAAGTACCTTTATCGATATTGACTTAGTCGTATATGTGTTGAAAGGTACGGGGTATTACATCCTCTCCCCCATAGAATCATTCATCCTCTAATGAGGGTAATGTGTATAAAGCTATATTTGTTTAAGATTTATAGAAATTTTAGCAGAGTTTCCTCTCCCATAATAGCCTAAGCCTTTCTCACTCTAAGTCATTCTATTCCAAAAGAAGAAAGAGTTCCTCTTCTCCAAGTCTCAAGCTCCAAGCAAGAACCTCCATCTTCAAGTCTCCTCTTCCTTTTCAATCTAGCAAAGAAAGCTCCAATAAGGTATGTGGGTATTCAACAAGAGATCCTTTCACCCTTGTGCCCAAAACCCCAAGCTTTTACTTAGATTTATCAATTCATGAAATTAGGGTTCTTACCCAAATTGGCGGAAACTCATGGGTTCCATTTTAAAGCATCAATTCATGGTTTCTCATTACTTACCTATGACTTATTTGAGGCTCCTTAATTGATTTTAAAAGCCCATGCATTAAAGATGATTTCTAGCCTGATTTACTCAATTTGTATGTTTTCAAGTAAAAATCAGCATGTTTAGATAACATGGCCATATGTATTAAGATATTGCATGCCTAATTCTTCAAGTTGTGATTTAGAAAGAAAAGTATGTTTTGAATTATGGCTATGATGAGCTTTAAGACTTATGATATGAGAATTGTATGACATTAGATATCCCCTTATACTTTTCAAATAGTTTTGGCATTAGATATGTCACGAGTATTATATGAGCTAGATGTATATTTTGGGAGTAGTATTTAGCACCGAGCGATGAGGGTTATAGATAACCCAAGTCCAGAAACTACGTTGCCAGTGTAAGTTATTTATCACCCAATGGGCTTATGAAAGTGGTTCCACTCTTTGATTATGGTGCCCTTGCCTTAGCGGGCATAGGGCATCTTTGCCAACTAGGGTTATAAAGTTGGATTATGGTGTCCCGTGCCTTGGCAGGGTTAGGGACAACTTTGCTAACTAGGGTTATATAGTTAGATTCCATGTAGCTCACATAGTCTATTGTCAGTTATAAGAAACTCCTGTATGAAGATTTAAGACTTATGATTTTCTATTTCATGCTTTAAGCTTTAAACTATGAAAATTACTTATGATACTTCCTTATGCATGAACTCAATTTTAATTACGTTTTAAGTATGTTTTACCAGATTAATGCATGTCTCATATATTCAGTACATCCTATAGTACTGATGCATAGCTTGCGTTGCATCCTCTTGATGATGCAGATTCAGGCTCTCTCTCTCAGGCTCATGGCTAGACGACGCCGGATATCCAGATAGTGTTGGTGAGTCCTTATCCTTCGAGGACTAGTATCAGTCTAGTCACTTTGTTTATCTTTCTTTCAGATTCGCGAGTTAGTTAGGGTATTGTCCTATCAACCGGTCGAGTCTAGCAATATCAGAAAAATCATGATAAAAGCATATTTTGACCTTCTTCTACCCTAAGAAGATCCACGTATCAAGTCAAAGCATTTCCAAATACAATTTCAAATGGGCCCCCGGGGCCATAAAAGTATAAGGAAAATAGTCCCAGTAGGCCCGAAGTCAAAACAATAGTAAAATCTGGAAAAATCTCTTTATATGCATGGAAATGATATGATCAAACCACAATAGCCGCCCAACAGCTCATAACTACCTATCGGCCCTGCACAGGATCCCGAATCTACTCAGCAAGCATAACCAACCTAGAAGGATAATTCTATGTTCGGGACTCGTGGACATTCCCAATGATCCCACCATCTATGTTTCAGAGTCAACAAGGCCTCACAGGACCACAAGGGTAATAATATCAAGTAACAAGAGTACTACACACAACAGAGGAAAAAAATGGGACGGATCATGGAAAAATGGTCAAGGTCTGTGGTACCAACCTAATAACCCAACCTAAGGATGCCAACTAGTACAATTTTACCCGATATATTCTAAGTCTAGGAGTTTAAACCATAACCTACATGTCGTCCAACGACAAGCTGTGGGAATGATGATATCCGGGGCTGAGCTGCTCCGAGAATCTCCGAACGAGGATCAAACTATCAACAACATAAACAGGACATCAAGAAGAGTCTAACGACACCCATATCACCATAGTAATAGTCACGCCAAAGTCTAGGTTGCCGGTGGGCTCGTGGGCCTCGCAACCCAAGACCAAAAATGAAATGAGCACGACGATCACCACCCTCTAAAGGGTGCATGCTCAAATTTTGAGGGAAATTGGCCAAGGGAAAGGCTCAAACAACCCAGCCCTCATAAGAAGCAATTTAGGAATCAAAAGAGATAATTGACGGATTAAAGCGATTAAAACTTACCAATTATGAAGGATAAAATATTAGGACCAAGGAATTTGGCACCCAACAACACCAATCGATCAAGGACTAAGCTGGAATGAGTTTAGAGTGATAACAATGGAGGATTTCGAGTTTTAAAGTGAAAGAGACGGAGTTGGTAGTTTATATACTGCTCAGGGTCCTTCATCGCGATCGTGAAGGACCCCTCGCGATCGCGAGGACCACGCTGGCTAGACCACTGTGATCGTGGAGACTAGACATGCGGTCATGAAGATTAGGGACCTAGTAACTTCATCACGATCATGGAGGCTGGGCTCACGGTCGTGATAGAGGCTGATGCCTGCACCTGCAACTTGGAAAAATCTGCAACTTTTAGAAAACTCGACGGGACATTCCAAGCACAATCGAAACTCGAAATTCAAAAACCAATAATGTTAAGAGAGTGGAGACGACGTTCCGAACTCAACGGAATTAATGAAACTTCCGTACAAGGTCATTTTGGAGAAATGTTGACCCAATTCAACACTAAAAAAAAGGAACTCAAAGGCTCGAAATGAGTCTGGCTCACCCGAAACCCAAACCAACCACCTTCCTAGCCTAAACTAAACATTCCGGAGCTGATGGAATCTTTGAATTTTGAATCTGACACTCCAATCATTGAAAGTCACTTGAAGTTATACTTTCAACTCCAAATGGCCTGAAATCTGAGAAACAACACAAAACCCACATCGCAAGTTCTCAGACCTCAACTAAAGGTCCAACTAGACCAAAGTCAATGCTCTGGAGCTAACAGAACTATCAGAATTCAACTCCAAGCATGTTAGCTAGGAATATTGACTTAAGTCAATGATATTCTAAGTTTAAGCTCTAAAACAGGAAAAAGGGAAAAACAACCAAACGAACGGTCAGGGCACTGAACTACCGGTCTTAGCGAGCCATGAATGACTTGGGGCTACTACAGGAAGGCTTTAATAGTACAATAAATGCGTAAATGCGAATATAACCAGAAGGGTCATCACATTCTTCAAGCTTTGATAATAGAAAGGAAAGTATATTTTGAATTATGGTTTTGGAAAGCTTTAAGATTCATGATTTGTGAATTGCATGACATTAGATATGTCCTTATGCTTTTCCAACAGTTTTGGTGGCATCCAGACATGTCTACCAAAGTTATGAACAGTTTTAACATCAGACATGTCACAATTATTATGAGTTATATGTATATGTTTTAGGAGTAGTATTTGCATTGAGTTGTACAGGTTTAAAGTACCCTTAGTCCCAAAACTATGTGCCCCTGTAGGTTCTAAGTCCCCTCAGTTGGGCATCAGATTTAGTGATCACGCCACAGTCATGCCTTTATACCCTGGCAAGGTATATTGGGTCCTTTCGATGGGGCGTATACATTGGATTCCATGTAGATCATATGATCTATGTCGATTAGAGAACCTCCCACAGAACAGTATCAGGTTTTAAAAAGAATTGACTCTTTGACTACAAATTTTAGGACTATTATTATTACTTATGATATTTTGTATATCTTTCTTTAGCATTGCATTGAGTCTCTTGCATTTTAGCTTTACGCTTATAGTATGATTTCAACTTTACAAGTTTATTTAGCATGTCTATCTTAGATTCTTGTTTATACCATATATTCAGTACATCCTATAATACTGATGCATTTTGCGCTGCATCTTTTTACGATGCATATTCAGGCACCTGCCCTCAAACTCGTGGCTAGACGACCCATGATTAATTAGGAAGTAGGAAATTGAATTGCAATGGATCGTATGGATATGAATTAAATCCCATTTCCAAATCTCATTGTTAACATTATTTGTTTGGTCATTCATCAAACCTATCTTCTATCATAGTTACTTTTTATCTTTATTCGTGTTTCTAAAAAGAACCCCAAAACATTTTATCTTTTCGTTCTTTGGAATCTAGTAAGTTATTTTCATTCAGTTCTTCCTCAGTCGCCCTCGATATTCTTCTCTGTGGGATTCGACCCAAACAATTTTTTTGGTAACTTATTTTGTGACAATCATAGTCACCTACTTAATTGGAGAGTTGTTTTGGATGTTATCACTGAACCTATTGCCTACTCTGCCTGAATCTGGGACAATCCCGAGCAAAGTGTCCCAACTCTCCGCACTCGTAGAAATCTATGCTAGATGCACCCTGATGTGATGACCTTGCTTTACCAGAATCGCCAACATGGACCGAATACTTAAAATGTACACCTCACAAAGTCTGGCCTGAACTATGGCTTCCCTGACCACTCAAACCTGAATAACACTCTAAGAGATCTATAGAGTCATCTGAACAAGCTTTCTAGACTGATGATGCTGAGGGTAACCTCTACTAGAGAAACCCCTACCTCTCGACTGAGCACCATAAAAACACACTAATGGCGGAGCCTCTTATTTCCTCCTTAATAGGCCTCGTGACTTATACCCTTAATAGTCTGTGCGTGATCAATAACTTTAAGAAATGTAGCCCCTTATGCCACTAGATATTCTATAGCCAAACAGAGTGGTTGAACAAAGCCTCTGACAAACTGGCAAACCCAGTTGTGCTCTCTAGGCAAAATCATAGCAGCATGCCTAGCCAATTCATGGAACTAAGCCTCATACTCAAAAAGTGACATGGAACCCTGTTTCAAATCAGCAAGCTCATCTCAACCTACCTCTCATACTGTGAGGTACGTACTTCTCCAAGAATGCCTCAGAGAACTGAACCTAAGTCATTAGAGGTGACCCATCTGCTCTACACTCAAGATATGCTTTTGCCACTATTTTGCTTACCCCTCCATCTGCAATATGGTGTAATCAACATCGTGAGAATCTAAAAGGCCGAGTTTATACAACCTCTCCTGGCAATTAACTAGGAACTCATGGGTTTCCTCTCCTAGAGCACCTAAAACATAGAGGACCCAATCTATGAACCTACCAAGTATTTTTTTTGCTCCTTGGAAGATATAGTTAGTCTGGTTATGATAGGAGGAACACCAATAGGAACTGGAAAAAACTCTACATGGGGAGCCGCAGCAGCAGGCTGCACTTCAGAACATTAAACACCATGTGTCGCTACCTGAGTTGATGTTTTTTCGTCATCCCTAATCTGTGAACCACTCGGAGTGCGAGACAATGTCCCCGCATATGACATACCCTCTAGAACGTTAAGGATCCTGACAAAAGTATCTTGAATAACAATCGTGCATACAAACCCTGCTGGAGGTTTGGCTGACCCCATAACCTGTGGATATTACTGAACATCCTCCACCTCTACCTCCTGCTCTGGTGACAGTGCCCTAGCTTGGGAAAAAGCTAGCATCGCAGCCCGTGCTTGGCCTTGATCTCGGGGTCTACCTCTACATCAACCCCTAGCTGGGTCCCTAATGGAAAGTGCAGAAGCCTCGTCCTTGTCCATTGATGATCTCATCTGAACCATCCAAGAAAGAATGAAACAACCAAAATTACGAAGTTGATAGAGTCTAGAACGCACGATAAGGTATCAAAAAGATTAAACTTTTCCTATGAATGCCCTATAGCCTCCCGCAGATAGGACACGAACATCATCATACAGATCCTCAAAACTCTACTAGACAATTGGTCTTATATTGGTATGACCAGTGAACCTAATGCTCTAGTACGATGGTGTCATGACCCAAAATGGAGCCATAATGGCGCCTACTATAACCCCCCAATAGTCAAGCCAAGACCTAAGTAAAACTGAAAATAAAGTCTAAAACATGTAAAGCAGGAGCAGAATAAGGAGATGATCAGGCCACAAGCATAGATAAATACATAACGATACAAAATATATAATACGTACCAAAAGGAAACTAGGAGTGATTAATACATAAATAAGGAACCAACCGCAGACCTTGTGTTAGCAGTACAAAAGCCTCTAATGTACAGGAATAAGGTTATACATAGTAAGACATTAAGTCTAGGAAGGAAAGCAGTAATTTTCCAGATGCCGAGAGCTTACCATGATATGAACAGCAGCAAATCACGAACGAGCAGAGGATAAGCGAGAATGACTTGGACTAGATGTATCATTAGAAAAAGTTGCAGAAGTGTAGTATGAGTATTAAAACACAAGGTACTCAGTAGGCATCATTGGCCTACATAGCTCAGAATACAAGATATAATAAAAAAAACATAAAAGCAACTAATATCAAAAATTAACCTAGGAATCTCAAGTATCATTAGATAAAGGTGAAGACAATAATAATAATGAAAATATTACACTCAATATAAGAGTACACCGAGCATATAGTGCAATAGGGGATGATGCAGTGCGGGATATGGACAATGCAGAAAAGTAAAACCCAAAATGATCCCTTGGGCTGCCAAAGCTAATCAACAGATGCAATAAAGTAAAACTTGGAGTAATTACACAAGCCTCCAGAGATCATCAACATATGCAATAAAGTAAATCTCTAAAAAAGATTCAAAAATATTGCTCGGACCGAGTATAAAAAGTGATACCATTTTTTCATCTCAAAAATAGGTGAACAAAATCAATAAAATCCTTTCTGTAACTTAAAAATTATGGTAAAGGTGAAAAATTCCTTTTAAAACTGAAAAGACAATATTATTCCTCTCAAATTGTGCATAATCCATATGCGTGCATGTAGGAATGTATGCGTTCCATCACAAGAAAATATAATTATATATATATATATATCTCAAATAGGGCAAAATAATCCTTCAAACAGTGGCACTAACCTGGAGTTCATCCAACATCCACAGCCTCGGGCCTATAATAATCATAATATAAGGAAATAATACAGGAAAAGGAGGAGATAAGCATAAAACCAAATAATAATAGTCTACTCTACCACAAAATCCTCTCCTAAGTGCAACTAAGGGTTCACTAATTAAATCACACTAAGGCTACATGCAACCTAAATTAAGGTTCAACAGGAAAGGTTATTCTAAGGTCCCAAAAATGGCCAAATATTCATAAGAGTATTAAAACCTAATTCTACCATGCATCTCAACCCTAAAATTCATGAAACCTATATATACGATATAATCAAGCTAAGTCTAAAGAAAATAAAAATATACCCTACCTCAGGGCCGAACGACAACCACAAACTATCACTCAGGAGCCTTTCCCATTCGCAGTGGCTCAAATTGTTGTCACGTTATCACAAACAAAATCTACACTTCAATACAAGACTAACAACACCCATATTGATATTTCAAAATTTAGACCGCAAATCAGGTCAAAAGTCAATCCTCGAGTCCCATTGATGAAAATAGAAATAAAAATTATAATTATGATCTTTATAGGGTCATAAACCCATGCCCGGATGTTGGGCACCAATGGGAATTTTTGGGGGCTCAAAAATAGCCCCGAAAACTACAATGATCAATGGAGTTTTTATGAATTAAAGCTTAATTCTATGTAATTAGGAGATAATATGCGGGAAAAATGATGGGAAAACACGAGCAAAGGATTTAGAAACTTAAGCAAAACAAATGCAAGAGAAAAGTCCACAAGAACCAAGTTCTAGGTCTCAAAGGATCAATTTCGTGTGTAAAATGAGTGGAAAAATGAAGGAGGGAGTATTTATATTGCCAGGGGTACGTTCATCGTGAACACAAGGAACCCATCACGATCATAGTACTGCACCCACCTGGAAAATCACAATCACGATGGTCTCCTTGCAAATGCGAAGAAAAACCCAGATTGGGTCCTAGCAGGTTCTTCATCATGAACGCAGAGGGCAGCTCGCAAATGTGATGGTAAAAACTCTAGACCTTTGCAAATACAAAGCCCTTATCGCGAACACAAAGATAGGAGTAGAGCTGCACGAGCAGCTGAAACCAGCTATTTCACCAAGTCCAAAATGACTCTAAATAGACCCTCGAGATTTTTTCAGAATCCCGTGAACACAAATTATGTTTGATACCAAACAAGAAGTGGCATTCCGGACTCAACAAAATCATCAAAATAACCCGAGAGGCCATCTTCATGAAATATTGACTAAATTTAACACTTTTTTGGTATTTCCTAAAAACTACCCAAGTACCCAAAATGGGCTCGAAAGCCTCGGGACTCAAGCCAAAGGTTCCACAGGTCAAAAATCCATGTTCAGGAGCTAACGACGCTAATAGAATTCTCATCTGAGTCCGTTTACTCAGAATGTTAACCAAAGTCAAATATGTCAACTTTAAGAGTTTCAAAATAGGGAATCTAATATGCGATGGGCTTGTCTTTTGGATTTCAGAGGTCAGTAGGAGCAGTTTCTAGCCTTATAATAACAACTACCATTCAAGTATCAATATGGATCCATTCATGGTATTGTATGGCAGGCAGTGCAAGTCTATTGTTGGACGATTTATGCTTTTGAGGCCAGTCCACAAGATACTGATTTATTGTGAGTCTTTGGATAGAGTTTGGGTGATTTAGGATAGACTTCAGGCAACAAAGAGTAGGAAGAATAGTTACACTGAATGTAGGCATCGTGCTTTAGATTTTTGAGTTGGAGACCATGTGTTCGTTTGAGTGTTGCCCATGTAACATCGAAATAAAATCTAAGGGAATGTATTTATATACAAAACAAACCAAATCCTAACAGAACTAGGAGAGCTAGAAAGTGTCAGTTCAAATGGACAGGCCTCATGGGCTGTCGTGGGTGCCAGTCGGTCATTCTTTCAGTTTAGCTCTGAATCATCTACCTCATTTTCATGGGCCAGGAGATCGGCCATCGTGGTTTCCACAGGTGTCATGGGCAACTCGTCGACCAAATCATTTGAGTTCCCAGTGGCTCAGTCCAATCCCAATGGGCATGTGCGAAATCCCATTGTGGCTCTCACGGGCATCGTGGCTGGTCGCCATACTTGACATCCTGGCTTCAGCTTCACTAGTCCTTTACCACGGGCACGTGTGATAGCCTGTGGCAGCTCCGACGCCCATCCCAACTAAGTCATGGGATGGGTTTTGCCCTTAACTCTTGATGGCTTATTTCGACGTCCCCTTCCACAGGACGTGGTGGATCCCACTCCTGTGGGGCATGACATTTAGCCCAGAATATAGCAACTTTTCAGTCTTTTTATCTTTTCAACACTTTTCTCTGCACATGTAGCAAACGAGCATCATATCTAACAAAACACACTTAAGAACTCCCAAAATCCTTAGTATTAAGCATCGAAAGTGCCGTGAAATCCCGACACATCAACACCATCATCTTAGATTGTTTGTTTGTCCTCAAGCAACAAATGAAACAAAAACTTAAACGATGCTTAAGTAAAAGAAACCTAGGAACTATAGCAGCCAAGTGGTTTAAATTCTTTCAGTTCACAAAATCCGTACCCACTCTACGTCAGTTCAAAACCAGTGCATACATACAAGTTATCGAGGTAACACAAGATGGATCCATGGATGACAACATGGTATTCATGAGCAAGATAGTTTTCACGACCGGATTTCTCAGGTCATGATGGCACCTACAACCCCCCAGTAAGCGAACCAATCACCTAGCCAGGAATGGTTAGTAATGCACTACTACCAAACCAATATGCACAATAAGCAAAAATAAGTGGAAGTAGAATATAAAGATAGAACAATACGGAAGCCACAACCAGGATATATATACATAATGAAACTACACCAACCTCAAGACTTGGTATCAATAGTACAGGAGCTTTTAACTAGAATACAAACTAGAAGTAACAAAATAAGATATAAAATTGTCTCCGAAAGTACAAAGAGTACAGTGTCAAAAGATGAGATCTGGTCAATCCCCAAACATCAGGCGCTCTCCCTAGTCTTGAAAATCCAAAAGCTGCACGAGTCCTCATACGATCAACGGTGAAAGCTCACACTAGTATTAGGTTGCCTATCTTTCTATGTATGCTTCTGCTTGTTTCCTTATGAATAACTGAGTATGCTATGACCAAGGGTTAACTTGGGGAACTTGTTGTCTTGGGTCCCATGCTACATCTAGGGGGTAGCCTCGGGGCGTGAAAAACTTGGTATCAGAGCCAGGTTCAAGAGTCCTAGGGTGTCTAAAAGTCGCATTGAGTAGAGTCTCTTTCATGTTTGAAGGGCGCCACACTTATGAAAGAGAAGCTATGAGATGTCTTAGGAAAAAACTTCACTTATTTCTTGATCAATATCATGCGATAGAGTTTAACTCTAGTAACCCTCTAATCCATTCTTTATGCATTTCAGATTATGCCTCTTTGTTATGTTATGCCTCACCGGGCCAATGCCCAAACTGCAAACCCTCTAATTCTACACCCCGAGGTCACAAATACGGAGTTCAGGAATGCTATTTATATGCTAGCTCAGAATGTGGATGCTCAGGCCAATCAGCAGGCTCCTATCCCCGCCTATCCTCAAGGTGGAATAGCGGCCCGAGTTCGAGACTTTATTCGCATGAACCCACCTGAGTTTTGGGGTTCGAAAGTCTGTGAAGATCCGCTAAACTTCATGGATGAGGCAAAAAAGATCTTTGGTGTGATGTAAGTGGTTGGCATTGATGGTATTGAGCTAGCCTCCTATCAAATCAAGGACGTGGCTCATATTTGGTATTCACAATGGAAGGATGCTAGGGCTAAGGATGTGGTCCCTATGGCTTAGGAGTGTTTCTAGAGGGCTTTGCTTGACCAGTTCTTCCCGAGCGAGTTGAGGCAAGCTAAGGCCAAAGAATTTGTGAATTTGAGGCAAGGTTCCATGATGGTTCAGGAGTATGGATTGAAGTTCACCTAGCTTTCTAGGTATGCTCCTCCTATGGTGGCTGACCCGTGGGATGAGATAAGTAAGTACATTTATGGTGTATCAGATTCAGTCAAGAAGGATTATAGGTCCGTGATGCTTTTAGGTGACATGAATATCTCTCGATTTATGACTCATGCCCAACAGATCGAGGGAGACAAGTTAAGAGAAATGGTAAGGGAGAAAAAGAGGGTTAGATCAAAGGGTTCAAGTTTTGGCCATCACAGGTCTGAAGGCGTACATCGCTCTTTGTTTTATAAGAAATCATCAGGACCCATTCATTCTTCTGCTAGTGCTCTTACCCAGGCCCCCAGACCTCGTTATGATCAGACCGGTAGAGGATCTGGTTCTTATTTGCAGGGAAGTGTTACTAAGGGGACTCCTTACCCTTCTTCAAACAAGTGTGGTAGAAGTCATCTTTGTGAGTGTTTAGCTGGTTCAGGTGGATGCTTTGGGTATGGTCAGGTTGGACACAGGATTAGGGATTGCCCTTCAGCTAAGAAGAGAAAGGGAGGTAGTAGGACTCGGTCCACCCTAGAAGCCCCAAGAGGTCGACCGGCCCAGTAGGGCACTGCTCCTAATTCTGGTAGTCAGTGTCAGAACCACCTTTATGCCATGTCCTCTCACCAGGACTAGGAGAGTTCACTGAATGTTGTTACTGGTATGTTGAAAGTCTTCTCTCTCGATGTGTATGCTTTATTGGACCGATGTGCCTCCTTATCTTTTGTGACTCCTTATGTTGCTTACAAGTTTGAAATAAGACCTGATTAGCTCTTAGACTCCCTTTGTGTTTCTACCCCTATTGGTGAGTCAGTCCTCGCCAAAAGAATCTACCAAAATTGCCCTATCTCAGTCCTTTATAGAGTCACTTCAGCGGATCTAGTAGAGTTAGAGATGACTGATTTTGATTTTATTCTTAGTATGGATTGGTTGTATGCTTGTTATGCCTCAGTTGATTGTCGTACCCGAGTTATTAGTTTCAAGTTTCCAAGTGAACCTGTCTTAGAATTGCAAGGTAGTCCTCTATCCTCGAAAGGTCGTTTCATATCTTATCTTAAGGCTAGGAAGATGATTTCTAAGGGTTATGTTTATCATATAGTTCAGGTTATGGACATGGAGTCTCAAGCCCAACCTCTTCAGTCTATTCCTGTTGTGAATGAGTTTCCAGAAGTGTTTCTCGAAGATTTGCCCGGAGTCCCTCCCGAGCGGGAGATCAACTTTGGAATAGATCTTCTTCTAAATATGAATCCTATCTCTATTCCTCACTATATAATGGCTCCTGCGGAGCTTAAGGAATTAAAGGATCAGTTGAAAGACCTCTTTGATAAGGGTTTTATTCGACCCAGCATCTCTTCATGAGGTGCGCCAGTCTTATTCGTGCAAAAGAAAGATGGTTCCCTCAGAATGTGTATCGACTACCGTCAATCAAACAAGGTCACAATCAAGAATAAGTATCCCATTCCTAGGATATATGACTTATTCGATCAGCTTCAGGGTGCCAGTCACTTCTCCAAGATCGATCTTAGATCTGGTTACCATCAGCTCTGTGTTCGAGAGTGTGACATTCCATAGACAGCCTTCAGAACTCAGTATGGTCATTATGAATTTGTGGTTATGTCTTTTGGACTAACAAATGCTCCCGCAACTTTTATAAATTTGATGAACTGTGTGTTCAAACAATATCTGCATAGGTTGGTGATTGTTTTATTGATGATATTCTTATCTATTCTCGAAGTAAGGAGGAGCATGCAGGCCATTTGAGAGTGGTGTTGCAAACTCTCAAGGATCGACAGTTATTTGCTAAGTTTAGCAAGTGTGAGTTTTGGATGCAGTCTGTTGCTTTTCTGGGTCATATTGTAAGTAGAGATGGTATTCGAGTTGATTCTCAAAAGATTGAAGTAGTAAAGAACTAGCCTAGATTCACTTCCCCGTCTGATATTAGGAGCTTTTTGGGTTTGGCTAGTTACTACAGGAGGTTTGTGGAAAGGTTTTCTTCCATTGCTTCCCCATTGACTCGGTTGACTCAGAAAAAAGTTAAATTTCAGTGGTCTGATCTATGTGAGAAGAACTTTCAGGAATTGAAGACTAGATTGACCATAGCTCCAGTGTTGGCTCTACCAGAAGGCCAAGATGATTTTGTGGTGTATTTTGATGCTTCTAGGTTTGGTTTGGATAATGTGTTGATGCAACATGGTAAAGTGATTGCTTACGCTTTGAGACAGCTTAAGATTCATGAGAAGAACTACCCTACTCATGATCTTGAGTTAGCGATCGTGGTTTTTGCTTTGAAGATTTAGAGACATTACTTGCATAGTGTTCATGTAGATATGTTCATCGATCATAAGAGTCTTCAGTATATGTTCACTCAAAAGGAATTGAATCTTCGTCAAAGGAGATGGCTTGAGCTTCTCAAGGATTATGATATGAGTGTGCTTTACCATCCGGGTAAGGCCAATGTCATGGAGGATGTACTTAGTAGATTGTCTATGGGTAGTGTGTCTTCGATTGAGGACGAAAATAAGGAATTGACCAAGGATGTTCATCTACTTGCTCGATTAGGAGTTCGCCTTATGGATTCGACAAAAGGTGGTGTTATTGTTCAGAATGGTTCTGAGTCATCTTTGGTAGCTGAAGTGAAAGAAAAGCAAGACAGTGATCTTATTTTGCACCAGTTGAACGGTGTAGTCCATCAGCAAAGAGTAGAGGTTTTCTCCTAAGGGGGAGATAGTTTGCTTCGATATCAGGGTCGATTGTGTGTTCCTGACATAGATGGGTTGAGACAACGAATTTTGTTAGAGGCTCATAGCTCCAGGTATTTTATTCACCCCGCTACCACCAAGATGTAGCGTGATCTGGGGGAAGTCTATTAGTGGAATGGCATGAAGAGGGACATAGCAGGTTTTGTGGCTAAGTGTCCCAACTATCAACAAGTGAAGGTAGAGCATCAACGACTGGGTGGTATGACTCAAGATATTGATCTTCCTACTTGGAAATAGGAGCAATCAATATGGATTTCATTACTGGTTTGCCTCGTACTCGAAGGCAACATGATTCTATTTGGGTGATTGTCGATCGGATGATTAAGTCATCCCATTTCTTGGCTGTTAAGACTACAATTCAACAGATGATTATGACAGACTCTACATTAAGGAGATAGACAGATTGCATGGTGTTCCCTTGTCTATCATTTCTGATAGGGGTACTCAGTTTACATCCCAGTTTTGGAAGTCATTTCAGAGAGGTCCTGGTACACAGGTTAAGCTTAGTACAACTTTTCACCCTCAGACGGATAGCCAGGCAGAGCGTACTATTCAGACTTTTGAGGATATGTTGAGAGCTTGTGTGATTGATTTCAAAGGTAATTGACATGATCACTTACCTCTTATCGAGTTTACCTACAACAACAACTTTCATTCTAGTATCTAGATGGCTCCTTATGAGGCACTTTATGGGCGGAGGTGTAGGTCTCGAATTTGTTGGTTTGAGGTAGGTGAGGCAACTTTGATTGGTCCAGATTTGGTTCATGAGACTATGGGGAAGGTTCAGATCATTAGGGAGAGGTTGAAGACCACTCAGAGTCAACAGAAATCATATGCAGATGTGAGGAGAAGAGATTTGGAATTTGAGTTGATGATTGGGTATTTCTGAAAGTGTCACCCATGAAGGGTGTGATGAGATTTGGTAAGAAAGGGAAGCTTAGTCCCCCCTATGTAGTTCCTTATTAAATTCTGAGAAGAGTTGGTAGTTTTGCTTATGAGTTGGATTTGCTAACAGAATTAGAAGCGGTTCATCCAGTTTTTCATGTTTCCTTGTTGAAGAAGTGTGTTGGTGATCCGACCTTGATTGTTCCTTTGGAGGATGTGGGTGTGAAGGATAACCTTACTTATGAGGAGGTTTCCGTGGAGATTCTTGATCGTCAGATTCGGAGGTTGTGAAACAAAGAAGTCACTTCGGTGAAGGTCCTTTGGAGAAATCAGCTAGTTGAGGGAGCTCCATGAAAGCCAAGTATCCCCATCTCTTTCCTTCCGACTTAGTTTCAGTTTGAGGTATTAGTTTTGTCCTTAGTACGTCCCTTTGATTCATGTGTTTTGAAGTTAGTTCAATCATGTTTTAAGTTGAAGAGCTCAATTTTCATGTTTATCCTTGAGTTTTATGTTTTGCTGGTTGGTTGGGTTGTTTTTTTCCAGTTTTCCTTACGTAGTCTTTATTCGAGGACGAATGATCCCAAGGAAAAGATATTGTAACACCCCCGGAAATCCGAACCAGCTATTAAACTCAAACCCAGATTTTTACTGCATTTGTTGGTCACCACGGGCAGTTCCATGGGCGTTGGAGATCCGACGGGTCATGGGGCGCACCATGGGAAACGACCAGTGGCTTTTTAAGCCAAACTCCTCCAGCCCGACGGGCGGTCATGATGGGCGTCGTAGGTGCGACGACCCGTGGGAACCCACCGTCGAGATCTTCCAGTAACTTTTCTCCCCAGACGTCCTCTGCTCCGATGGGAGTCACCACGAGCATTGCGGGTGCGATGGCCTATGGGAATCCACCGTCAAAACCAGCCAATGAGTCCCAGACCCCAGGTAGCCCTGCACGACGCCTTGGCCGATGGGCCATCATGGGTATGATGCCCATCGGGCAGCCCCTGAAACGACCTTTTCTTACAACTTTTTATTTTAAGTCAGGGGTATTCTGGTCTTTTTTCCTATTTTTTAACTCCTAAGTGAGGTCGTTTTGACCATTTTTAATAGAGTTTTATCCCCTAATAGCCTAAGCTCTTCTCATTCTAAGTCATTCTATTCCAAAAGAAGAAATAGTTCCTCTTCTCCAAGTAGTAAGCTCCAAGCAAGAACCTCCATCTTCAAGTCTCCTCTTCCTTTTCAATCTAGCAGAGAAAGCTCCAATAAGGTATGTGGGTATTCAACAAGAGATCCTTTCACCCTTGTGCCCAAAACCCCAAGCTTTTACTTAGATTTATCAATTCATGAAATTAGGGTTCTTACCCAAATTGACGGAAACTCATGGGTTCCATTTTAAAGCATCAATTCATGGTTTCTCATTACTTACCTATGACTTATTTGAGGCTCCTTAATTGATTTCAAAAGTCTATGCATTAAAGATGATTTCTAACCCGATTCTATCAATTTGCATATATTCAAGTGAAAATCGGCATGTTTAGATAACATGGCCTTATGTATTAAGAAATTGCATGCCTAATTCTTCAAGTTGTGATTTAGAAAGAAAAGTATGTTTTGAATTATGGCTATGCTGAGCTTTAAGACTTATGATATGAGAATTGCATGACATTAGATATGTCCTTACGCTTTTCAAACAGTTTTGGCATTAGATATGTCACGAGTATTATATGAGCTATATGTATGTTTTGGGAGTAGTATTTAGCACCGAGCAATGAGGGTTCTAGATAACCCAAGTCTAGAAACTATGTTGCCAGCGTAGGTTATTTATCACCCGATGGGCTTATGAAAGTGGTTCCACTCTTTGATTATGGTGCCCTTGCCTTAGCGGGGCATAGAGCAGCTTTGCCAACTAGGGTTATATAGTTGGATTATGGTATCCCGTGCCTTGGCAAGGTTAGGGACAACTTTGCTAACTAGAGTTATATAGTTAGATTCCATGTAGCTCACATGGTCTATTGTCGATTAAAAGAAACTCCCGTATGAAGGCTTAAGACTTATGCTTTTCTATTTCATGCTTTAATCATTAAACTATGAATTTTACTTATGATACTTCCTTATGCATGAACTCAGTTTTAATTACGTTTTAAGTATATTTTTACCATATTAATGCATGTCTCACATATTCAGTATATCCTATAGTACTGACGCATATCTTGCGCTGCGTCCTCTTGATGATGCAGATTCAGGCTCTCTCTTTCTCAGTCTCGTGGCTAGACGACGCCGGATATCCAGAGAGTGCTGGTGAGTCCTTATCCTTCGAGGACTAGTATCAGTCTAGTCACTTTGTTTATCTTTCTTTCAGATTCTCGAGTTAGTTAGAGTATTGTCCCATCAACTCGTATGATAGTTTAGAGGCTTTTCAGACATAGACTGTATTCGAGCCTTTCGTTCAGATTATGTTTCATCTTGACTTTATCTTCTATAGATTTGGTTGTCTAGCCTTCTATTTATGCTTCCGCTGGTTTTCTTATGAATAACTGAGTATGCTATGACCAAGGGTTAACTTGGGGCACTTGTGGTCCCGGGTCCCGTGTTACATCTACGGGGTAGCCTCGGGGCGTGACACTTACCTGGAGTGAACTATTTGCTTACCCACGTTGCTCTCGTATTGTGGTCCATAAAATAGTATGTGAGTCACACTATTCATCGTAAAAAACTTTTACGTGATGTTTCTTTGTGCACTTTTGCTCTTTTTTCATTCTATTTTTCTTCATATTTAGTGTCCATGTTTTATTAAACCTGCAGCACAGCACACATTAATGGTATCTAATCCTAGATAAAATTTAAATAACAAAGCAAACAAATATGATTTAAAAGGAGGTTTGGGCTGCCTCTTAAATAACACTTGATTTAACATCTCAGCACGATGCAAAACATGATTTTATCAAGTTTCTTCAAGGTAGCCAGTTAAATTAGGCTTTTCTGTCTTTTTTTTTTCATATTAATCCCATCCTTGAACTTTTATAACAGTCCCCACAATTTATCAAAATCAGAATTAGTGAGGGATGTTGAGACAATTTTATTGATCTCTGCTAGCCGTGGGCTTGAGTCTAACTCTTCTTCGAAGTCTTTAATCATGTGAAGTGCGAAAAGTGCTACACATGCCAGTGTAATGGTTAAAGGCTAATAGGTGCCCAGACAGTCTTCCCTTAATTGGGACAAGTTTCCCTTGATTGAGATAGACTCCCCTTGAATTGGGATACATATTATGGTATATACATGATATGTTGAGTTCATATGATATCATGGTATGATGGCTCAGTCGATTAGGTGTTGATTGGACATCTAAAATACACATGACGAGTCATTATGTATTCACATATATCATCAACTAAGATATCCCCACGAGAAATATATTTATGTTCAAAGACTAAAGTATGATATTTCTAATAAGTTTATATATGTTTTAAAATCAACAACAACAACAACAACATACCCAGTATATTCCCACAAAGTGGGGTCTGGGGAGGATAAGATGTACGCAGACCATACCTTTACCCCAGAATGAAGTAAAGAGGCTGTTTCCGATAGACCCTCGGCTCAAAGCAATCCAGGAGATAAAACAAATAAACAATACAACAGATAAACACAAAACTATACTACAACAAAATAATATAAAAATCTAACTACACAAGGCATTAGCAAGTAGCCGGCGCAGAAAAGCATCAAGCGTAGCCTTTCAACTACTAAAAAGACAACAAAACCCCGCCCTCCTCCCTACACAGAAACCAACCAACCTACTAACCTACAACCCTAATCTGAGCCCTCCACACCTTCCTATCTAAGGTCATGTCCTCGGTAAGCTGCAACTGCACCAAATCCCGCCTAATCACCTCTCTCCAATATTTCTTCGGTCTACCACGACCTCTCGTAAATCCATCCATAGCCAGCCTCTCACACCGCCGCACAGGGGCCTCTGCGCCTCTCCTCATCACATGCCCAAACCATCGCAACCTCACTTCCCGCATCTTATCTTCCACGGAAGACACTCCCACCTTCTCTCGAATATCCGCATTCCTAAGCCTATCCCTCCTAGTAAACCCACACATCCAGCGCATGAAATTTACAAAAAAGTTATTTGTATGTTCGAAGCTAACATTTCAGGTGTTGCAACAAAGTATTTTCACAAAAAGTATTTATAGCCATATTTGCTTATAATGTCATTTGAAAAATTACTTTAAAGTTGAGAATATTCTTATGTTTTCATTTTGATGCATCATAAAGTTATGGTATACCAGTCTCTTTTAGATGCCCTTCTTATTATGATATTGGGTTGTTGATGTCTTATTATAAGAGTACTATTTCATATATACTCATGTCCCTTTTGTCAGGGGCGCTGCACTCAACTGTAGGTACATATGTTCAAAGTGATAAACTACATTGACAAACATCCCTCTCAGGTCAACTAGATTTGGTGAGCCTCACTACTATTCAGAGCCTTGTCATGTTCCATGTTATGTATATAGAGATTTTGTGTATGCCAAAATCCTGTCGTGACACTTTTACAATTCATGTCAGATAATAAAGGCTTCATAAACTAGTATGTACAGGCCATGTTTCATGTTGATTGTATATATGCCTTGTATGTATGTTCAGATAAAACTGATTTGCTTGATCAAGTTATGATATCATAGTTAAGACATCGAATGTTGTTCTGTCTCAATCAGATTTGGAAGTAACAACTATCATCCAAATATTAATAACTCATAACCCGTTTGGATTGACTTATTTTAAATGCTTTTAAGTTTTCTTTTATAGTGTTTGGGTAAGGTAAGGTAAATAAAAGTGCATTTGAATATATAATTTTAAACCAAAATAATAAAAAAAGTTAAAACTGAAAAGTTGAAAATTTCAACTTAATAACTTATGGATTAAAAACAACTTAAAATAAGGCTATCAAATAGGCTCTAGAAATAAAATAATTCAAAAAAATTGGATACATGTCAAGTAGTGGCACTGGGTGCGCACATCGGGCAAGTTTATTTTCAAGTTAAGACCCATTACCCGACCCATCGAACCTCTTAAATATAATTGTAAAACAAATTGTCGAGCGGATGAATTAGGGTTGAATCTTGAACCTCCGTTTTCTTCGAGTATATATGGATTCTCCTCAATCAGGTATTCAGTTTTCTCTAAATGTGTGTATTTTCCGTTTTTAAGATGGACGCTGCTTTATTTATCATTTGTTGGCTGTTTCCATAAGTTTTTTGCGCTACACGAAATTGGGTTTTCGTCTTTATACTAAAAATATGGGTCTTATTGGGATCTACAGGCATGGAATCTGAAAAGGAGATTAATGATGAAGAAGTTAAGAGTGTAATTGAAGTAATGGCAGCTAGTGGCAAGTATTGGTATGCTATTAATTTGTCCTAGAACCAAGTGGCTAGTTTAAATTTGCAATCTGAGTTAGTCCCATTTTTCACTTTGCTCACTGATGTGGAAATGGTAAACGCTATAAATTTTTTGTCACAGACAACAATCTTGCTACGTTCCCTTCAATGTTGTTCTTTTATGCAACTCTTTTACCTGTATCCTAAAGTAGGTGTTTAATGGGGATGAGCAAAGTACAGTCACTTGATCTGGCAGAGCAAACCTTGTTTCATTGGCCTGCTAACATTATGGCTACGTCAAGCTAGTTTATGCTGAGCCAAGCTCCATATGTTTGGGTTTATATGGATCTGTGATCCCAAGCAAGCTCTGTGCAAGTGCACGCAAGCTCACCAGGATATTTCTGTTATAAAAAGGAAAGCAAGCTCAGTTCAAATTTAGCTAGAATATAAAAAAAGGGCAGTCCGGTGCACATAGCATCCCGCATTCACGTAGGGTCCAGGGAAGGGCCTCATCGCATTTCTGTTAATGCTTGCATTAGCGGGTGACTTATAGGTCACACTGAGGCAACTTTACCGTTGCTCCAAGTTTAGCTAGAATATCTTGGAGATAAAAGAATATAGTAATACTACTGCTATTAGATTGATATTTGTATTTCATGTATGAGTACTGCTATATTCCTTTCTAAGTACTTTTTCATTCAAGCTTTTTCCTGACTGACATCAACTTGTACTACTATACAACTTTGCCTTTCTTGTTTACTAATCAGTAAAGTTGGAATAGAAATTACATAGAAATATAGGCATATAGGTCACAAGAACGTTAAGGTTTTTTTTTTTGGTCAAGGAAGAACATCAGATTCTTTAACCTGGGGCTAAAAACATTATACTGGAGTATATAGTTGGTTGGATAGGACAGTTCTTTTAGCTATCTAAAGTTATTATAAATTCTGTACAAGTTGGTTGAAATTTATTAAGCTGGTTGTTGTACTTGAGTACTTCAAAGAGCAAAGACTAGTTAAGTTCTTGAGTTTGGTCTCTAACCAAACTACTTTATAACTTGGATGTGCTCAAGCTGAATCTAAGCCATAAATATGCGCAGAACTATCTGCTTCAAGTATTAGTTACTAACATAACAAGTCAACTGGGCTAGCAACATCCAAAAATTTGGCCTAGCTCAGCTTGACCTGGTGAGGTTCTCATGTTTATCAGCTGCTGTATGCGCCATTATAGAGCTCAATTGGAAGGCTTAATGACATTATAGTTGTAGCCCTGTAGACGCTCAGATAATAGTACACACGATACCATCTCTCTTTTTGTTCTCTTATCTTGTCTCTGCACCTATATGTATATTTTGCAACCTTTTTTGGTAGTATATTATATATATATATTTTGCAACCTTTTTGGTAGTATATTGTATATATATATTTTGCAACCTTTTTGGTAGTATATTCTACTTGATCTACTGATGTTGTATAATAAGTTTCTTAAGCTTGAAATATTTTGGCAAATTCAGCTTTGTAACCAAATCGAACATATACCAGGAAACGGCCGTGGGGCATGGCGAGTGTTCTTGACCACCCCACATATCATGTGCAGTTCACCATTCAAGGAGTATTATTAATTTGTTAGTTCAGTCTTTACTACTATCGGCTTATTTGGCCCCGCTTAATGATAATTTGTTTGTTCTTCCCATCACCCCCTTTCAAGGAGCATCATTAAAGGTTTCTTTTCTCAGCCTAGTTTAAGAGAATCTATCCAATATCCATAGGTCAGAAGAGAATTTTATTTGTAGATTCAATTTTGAATTCTATTTCTTTATCTACAAATTTTGAACTTTTGAAGTGTATGAGAAAAGCTGTTCCATGTGAGACTGACTTTCTTGTTTTTAGCTGGGGAAGTAAGTATAAAGAATCTTAAATTCTACACAATAATCTCGTTGAAGAAGAAGAAGAAAAGAGTTGTATTCTGATCCAAAAGAAAAAAAGAAAAGAAAGAAAAAGAGTAGTCTCTGTTGTATTCTTGTTTATTGCATTATGGTTTTGGAAGTTCCGTGTCATGAACAATTTATCTTGTGCATGTTTTCTCAGGCATGACTGGGACAAACTCAAGGGCATGCTGTCATTCCATCTTAAGCAGGTATGGGGAGGTATGCCAAGTTGTCAGCATATGACAACTTGTTTTAGAGTGGTCTTCCAATTTATGCTGTTTTATTATTTCTGCATAGTGTATATTAACTTTTAACCACTCTTAAATGCTTTATTGAAGGTCCTGTCAGATTATCCCGAGGCAAAAATGACTATCGAACAGCAACAATCTTGTTTAGGGGAGAGCTTACCTGAGTTGGCGAAAAGGTTGGATGATGGTATTCCCGCAGTCATTTGCCTTACCTAGTTCTGTCGTTCTCCTTTGACATGAGGGACAATTAGCATTATTTGACTGTAACAATTCTATAAGAAAATCTGCTGATAAAAATACAATTCTATAAGAAGACGCATAAACCTTGGTAGTAGAGTTGCCCAACACCTGTGTTGGTGGGAGGTGGGTACCCGGTGGAAAAGTGACGTTTGCGCAAGCTGATTGGGACAACAGTGATATTATTATCAAATAACAGAAGATGATACATAATGTTTCATATTTCTAGAACAAATTCCTGTATATCCTGTTTTTGTGTGCTTACTTGAGGCAAAAAAAATTCACATGCCATAGAAGTATAAGGCTCTTCTTTCTAATTTCTCCTGGGTCAAGTAAGCTTTCCTTGCCACCATTCAGACAAAGCAAGAAACCTTGAAAGGAATTTTGACTCCACAGGTGACAAGGACCATCCCACAAACCTCTGGCTGCTGCAATCTCCTCCCAACACTCATTTTTGTCCATTCTAGTGTGGAGGGCATATACCCTTGTGAGACACCAATTGAAGGGGTGTTTACTGCTATAAAGCTGTAAGGAATATCCCTTATTTGGTGCACCCATGTAGTTCCGGGTTGTACGGAGGATTGGGTGTCTTTTGTAGAGAACCATATCTTTTTGTAGGTCCTTTACTGGTTGGTATACCTCTTGTATATGGCCTTTTTTGGCCTTGTGATTAATGAAAATATTTACCTGATAAAAAAAAGGGAATATAATAAGATCATTTTGCTATTAGTTCACCTGTCCACACTCTAATGTCCCAGAGAGTCATTATGCTTCCGCTGCTACCTTGAGCCTCTAAGAATCCACATTTCATCCATCTGCATGCCCGTAATGGTTTAGCAGTAAGGTCCACCTTTCTTACAATATATGTTTGCCTTCCAATTCTGC
The DNA here is from genome assembly GCA_003996215.1 of Jaltomata sinuosa. NCBI lineage: Eukaryota > Viridiplantae > Streptophyta > Magnoliopsida > Solanales > Solanaceae > Jaltomata > Jaltomata sinuosa. The sequence continues at coordinate 80,879 of QJPP01001220.1, read as the reverse complement.
ATCAAACTCTTAATAATATTCCTCTTTGATATCCTGTTGAGTTCCCTTACATTCCAAGATAAAAGTTTGACTTTCATTGATAAGTCGAACATAGAATCTTCCCCCCTGCTTCTAACCCCTTCCACCTCCTCATTAAGGTTTGATTGCAAATTCATTAATTCATTTTTGACTGTGTTCCCCATGTTCTTTTTCCTTTCATCAAGCTTTTTAAATAAAACTAGCGCTTCTTTCTTGCATCCTACAAAGGCAACATCATAGGTGTTGCTTAACTCTAATACATTGGAGTTCACCCAGTTGGAGGCCTCGACTTCAGCCTCTTGTTCCTGTGGCTGCATGACCACTGGCTCCACTTGATGGACTTGTATAAGTTACATATATATGCCATCTTGTTCTGCATGGACTGGTTTGTCCATCACATCCTCCTTAATTGTCATGTCGTCAGCATCCCTCACTTTGTCTGTTCCTTGAAGCTCCTCATCAGGTTTCAGAAAAGAAGACGAAGGAACAGAAAGCCAAACTTCTTTTGATTCATGGTCGCAGATCCCAGATTGCAAGGAACTTCAGAAAGTTTGTTGCCGTAACTTTTAGGTTGGAGAAAAAATTTCTGTATGAGGGGCTGATAAATCATGGGGATATGTTAAGTGGTCTTGCCTTCACGTGGTTAATTGAAACCATCTATCTCATTCTCAATTTGTCCCAGACAAGAGAACTGATTTGGGCACAAATTAAGCTTCATTTGGTTGCTACAGTTTTCCAGGTCAAAATTCCTGTTTGAAAACACTGACAGCTGTCTCTGAGGGCCCACATGATCAATGAAATCCTTTTTTTTTGTGTCATATCTTCACACTTACCTTTTGTCGGTGATATTGATACCCGCTGGGTTAAACCTTGCTCTCCTTTGTATTCCCCGATGGCGAAAGTCGCTGGAATTTCCACCCGCCGTTCTCCTTTTTCTTCTCCGAAGGCAAAAGTTTCCGGAATTTCCACCCAGATCTGGATGGTGAAGAGGACTCCTCCCTGTTCGTAGGTTATTTCTTTTGGAACCTCACTTTCCTCCCCTCTTATTCTTATTATGGCCCATTTCAAGTGATTCCGACGTTGCGTCTCTTCCTCCGTCTCCAACCGATCCCCAGAGTGGTCTCCAATAGCTTTGAAGACCTTTTGAGACCAGAATTGCAGCGGTAATCCAACTAGTCTGGTCCATACTGAACTGGGTTATTCGTCGTGGTTGATAGCTCCTATCAATTATGACCACCGTTGCAACCTGACGAGGAGATTCTTCCAGCACCATTCATCCTTCATTTGTTCTGCAGTGGATCTAAAAGCAAATTCAAAGAGAAATTTGCCATCTCCCATTTTGTGTGCTTGCTTCCAAATAGAACTATTCCAACGTCTGGCCACTTATAAGGTGGGTGTCTTCAAGGTATTCAAAGGAAAAGCTATGGTTTGTCACATAGTTTCGTGTAAACAAGAACACTTCCCATATTAGTGTTGTTACTCTCTTCTGTGGTAGCAGTTCTAATGCATCTGCTTCACTTTCACAATTTTAAGAGTTTTCACTTGCCTGCTGATCCTTCAATTATGGTTATTTAAGGCCAGTCTGGCTCAACCTATTAGACTGGAAAAGTACTCACCTGGAAATAATGTAACACATCATATCGTGTTGAAAAGTAATTCCTGATATGTTACTTTATTTACCTGTCAAATAAAATGTTATTCCAAATCAGCCTTAGAAGTTAGAACTCGGAAATTGATTCAAGTCTAAAGACACCCCTGTGGGTGCTTCAATGGTGTTTTCTCCGGGCTCACTTTGTAACTGAACTTCTAACATATATTACCATTTTCTCATCTTGTTTAATGTTCTCCTGATGCAGTTGAGATAAGACCTTGTCTTAATGCTTCATTGCTCTGATTTGGATCTTCCCCACATTACCTTGTTACCTTGCTTTTGCAGCTCTCAACAGCTTTGCTGAAGGCCCTCCATTTACGTTGCAAAGACTTTGTGAGGTGACAATCTTTTTAATCTCAATTTCGAATTGTTGTATGTGTTGGTACTTCATTCTACCATTTTTCTTTAAATTTGAAGCTGTGTTTCTCTGTTTCATGAAGAAATTGTGTTTTTCTAGCATAGGAGTCGTCTTATAGCAGCTTAGTGGGAGTATACTCAATATGAGGAGTTCCTTTTTGTGTATCTTGTATGTTCTTTTTGCTGCTACAATGATTCTCTTCATGCTGATGTCTGATTTCTGGCCCTCAATTAAACATTTGACATATTGGTTTTTCATTTTCTCTAATCTTTTGAGTAATTCTGAGCAGATTTTGTTGGATGCACGGAACATTTATTCCAAGCTGTCAAAGCTTGCGTTGGCTCTAGAAAAGGTTTGATTTCGATGTGGAGCCTTATAGTGCTTATAAAGTTTCACATTCTTAAATGTCATTGATGTAGAATTTCAACAATTTTTAACATCCAAATCTTGAATGACAACTTTCTGAAGGAAACTCCTTAGTAGTAAGTAGTGAAAGATTACATTACTGAGCTTAGTTGACAATTGATCGGAACTTACCTGTTAGAAAAAGGGCTTCCAGTAGTTTCTGAAGATCTGCTACAGGCTGAGTATGGTCTTCTTTTGTAATTACTAGTTCAGGAGTATTAATTCATGCTTTACCTGTCTGCAGAATTTGTTAGTCACATCAACATTGACCATCTCCAGTGATCCATATGCATTGTCTACCATACAAAATGCAACAGAAGCAGACAGAGAAACCAAGGGTTCCCAAGTTCAATCTAATGGAGTGGAACCTATAGCCAGTGCAGGTGATGCAGATGAAGTAATGGCTGAGGTAGAAGAGGCCGAAGTTGAGGATGTTATGACAATTGACATGGATACTATTGAAGCAATGGTTAGATCATCTGAAGCAGATACTACGCCTACCAGTGATTCATAATGCTCTGTTTTATGTTGTGATTATTTTTCATGTCAAATACAGGATATGTGTAGAAGGTAGGTCATGCTTCAGTTAAATTCGAAAAGAGGTAATGCTTCTGAAATATATTTGTGTTTGGAGCAGTATAATGTGTCTTAAAACCTTACGTTAGTCCATCTCGTTCTGGGGATAGGCGGTTTCTTGTCTTTGTCGAACTATTCAATGTCTCTGTGGAATAATATATTGTCATGGTGGATGTGCCTCTTTTTCCCCCTCGATGATAATTTTAATCTCCATCCCCACCACATTTGATCAGTTGGAACCATATCTCCTGTTGGAGAAAGTTTATTCTATTTAGAGGAGGTTATTATGAGTACTGCCATTGCAATGACCTACAAAGGGGAGTTGAGCATAATATTATATTTAGAGATAATCACACTATATATAGTCAAATCCCGCTATAGTGACCATGTTTGTTTGAATATTTTATGATTGTTATTAGTGAGGTGTTATATATGTATATTGTAATTTAGATTTTATTTAGATATTATAAATAAAAGTACACAAAAAAAAATTAGTTTAATGATCTTGTGTACCAAAAAGAAGGAATATATTTGTTAACCAATTTAATCAAAAAATAGAAAGAGTGTTAAAAAAAAAGGCAAACACCAGTAGTTTTTTTTTTTTTTTTTGAAGTTATGACCATAATTGATGAGCTCATTTAAGGGGAAATAACGATTTTAGACCTTGTGTTATTAGCTTATTATGATTTTGGTCATTGTGTTATTGAACTAAGCATATCTAACCTTTAATTAAATAGAATGTGCAATTTTAGTCCTTATACCTAATCTAAAGTTAATACCGTTAACTTTTTATATCTTTGAGATTAAAAAAAAAATTACGATCAAAACTGAAAAAAGAAAATCTAAGCAATGCTATTAGATTTCTTCTTAATGTCTTTTCTTTTTTTCAAATCTACAAATAATTTGAAGTCAAACACGTAAATATTGATGGATGAAAAAAATATAAGAAGAAATTGAATCATAAAGCATTTGCAATTAGCAGATTCAATATTCATATGTAAGACACAATATAAATGACAACAAATGCAAGGACAACACGTCTTTGTTAGTTTGGATGTCTCATGAATACTGATAAATGTAATTGATTTGTTCTTGTTTCTAAACTTTCACAAAAAAGAATTTGATCACTTCTAAAAAGTTTTAGATTAAAAATTTTAAAAGATCAAATAATGACATAAAAAACATATTTAAATGTAATCTCAGGAAACACTCACAATCTAACTCCATTAATATGTCAGCACTGTCTTATAATTTCAGAATATGCGTGAAATCTTTTGAGAAGGATCTGAAGAAAAAAATGCATTGAACTTATGGTTGCCAATGTAACTTTGTTATGTGATTTGCTGGCAAAAGCAGGGATTTCAGTCGATTTTACCTACTATTGGATTTGAATCAATGGCTCTCGCCGTATGAAAGCGATATTCTAACCGCTGAGTCAAGTAGGTCGTTGTTGTTGTATAGTATTAGATTGTAGACATATAACTTTCTAAAACATTATCAGTGAATTCATAGGGAGGATCGATTCCGATTCAAGTGTAGAGATTGTTTAAGAAGAATAAAAAAGAGAGTCAAAAGTTAACGGTGTTAACTTCAAGTTAGGTATAAGGACTAAAACTACATACTTTATTTAATTAAAGGCTAAATGTACTTAGTCTAATAACACAAGCACCAAAATCATAATAAGCTAATAACACAGGGACTAAAACTATTATTTCTTATTTAGATATGTTTTTTTTTCTTTTAAATATTTGTACTTAGAACTTCGCTAAACATGATATTAATAATGATTATTATAAATATCTTAATATTTTATTTTTATACATAATATATTTCTTATAAACATGATTATTATAGTTGAGTAATTTTACAAGGAGTGTATTGTTGTAATGAGTGTCACTACTGTTAGGTATGATGCTGTTATAGAGAAGTAAAATAAAATACGAAAAATTAGTTTTGAAGAAAATTAGGCCGTTATAATGAAATGTTGTTATAATAAATGACTTATAACGAGGTTTGATTGTAACTATTTAACTACCTTTATTACAAAAGCATATAAGTATTTTTTCATATTTATTAAAAATAGCAATAATTAATATTGCAGATAATCAAAAAATGTGGGATGTAATTATGGGCATAAAAAAAGGAAATTTGAAGAAAATAAATATCATTTGATTTTAGAGTCCAAATTTAATATAACTAATTACTTCCAATCTTACCTTCCACTTCTCTGTCGCTTCTCTGTCGGAGTTGATGATTTCTCCGGAATTGAGCTTCCATTCATGTTCCTTTTTAATGAGTGATGCTGCATATAGTCCATTACACTCTCCAACAATGGGAATTCATTGTGCATTTGCTAGATCATTTTTTCACCGGTTCAACAAATTGCTCTCCAATCAAGCTCTTAAAACAAATTGAATTTTCGTGAGAAAATCAGGTGGAATCAGGAAACTTTATTGTTGAAGTTCTTAGAAGAAATTTGGGTTCACTAGATCTAGAAGTTTTTCGATGTTCCATTTGATTTTTTTAAATCATCATCTTCTTTTTATATATAGTATGGTATGAAAGTGCCTTTTCCGTTGTTATGGTGAAATGAGTGATAGACTGATAGTTATGGCTGTTTCTAGTGGTGGTTATGATGATATTTAGTGGTGATCTGGTGCTAAAATGATTATATGTTGGGTGTATATCATTTCAATTTCAAATTAGAAATACAAGAGGACGAAGAATGCACGACAAACAAAATACATACAAAAATATATATAATATGCAATTTTATGCAAAATGAATGAAACTTGGATTCTAAGTCTGTGTTATTTGGAAAAAAATTACAATGGTTGAGGTACAATCAACAGAAATTGTGTGAGGTTCCATTACTTTTATGACACATGAATAGTGGACCCTTTTATCTATTCTTAAAGCTACAATAATCTTATCAAGAGAGAGAAAATATAAAAAGTATATTTATAGTTGCTATGGATACCAATATAATAAATTAAATTAAATAAACATAAAAAAATCAATAAAAATTATGTGTTTTGTGCAATATTAATTTTGACTCATTTTTACATATTTTCATCAACTCATTTTTATATTTTTTTTCAAATGAATATAAAAATGACGATTTTTTTATAAAGTTGTGTTAAGAATGACTTTAACCTATCTACTAATATTTTTATTAACTTCTTATAAAAACTCGAATTTATTTTTCTTTAAAATATTATATCTACAACAACAACAACAACAACAACAACATACCCAGTGTATTCCCACAGCGTGGGGTCTGGGGAGGGTAGAGTGTACGCAGACCATACCACTACCTCAGAGGTGAGGTAGAGAGGCTGTTTCCGATAGCCCCCCGGCTCAAGACAAAACAGTCTAAAAATAGGCTAAAAAGGACGTAACAATGATACAGGATAAAAAACAAGATAAAACTACAAGAGACGATAGGAAGTAATATGTACTAACAAACAACAGACAGAAACAGAGCACTGCCACAAAATACTACCACGAGGAATCCAAGAACAAGAAACTATAAGCGTAACACTACGATTACTAGTCGGGACAATAAGGAAAAACACTCCTACCTACTAGCCTACACACACTTCTACCTACTACTCTTCTACCCGAATCCGCGTCCTCCACACCTTCCTATCTAGGGTCATGTCCTCGGTAAGCTGCAACTGCGCCATGTCCTGTCGAATCACCTCTCCCCAATACTTTTTCGGTCTACCTCGTCCTCTCCTGTAACCATCCATAGCCAACCTCTCACACCGCCGCACTGGAGCATCCGTGCCTCTCCTCCTCACATGTCCGAACCATCTCAACCTCGCTTCCCGCATCTTATCTTCCACCGACGCCACACCCACCTTATCTCGGATATCCTCATTCCTAATCCTATCTCTCCTAGTAAACCCGCACATCCATCGCAACATCCTCATCTTCGCCACCTTCATCTTTTGAATATGGGAGTTCTTTACTGGCCAACACTCAACTCCATACAACAAAGTTGGTCGGACCACCACTCTGTAGAATTTGCCTTTAAGTTTAGTAGGCACCTTCTTATCGCACAAGACTCCAGATGCGAGCCTCCATTTCATCCACCCAACACCAATACGGTGGGTGACATCCTCATCAATCTCTCCATTTCCTTGGATAATAGACCCAAGATACTTGAAACTCCCTTTCTTTTGGATGACCTGTGTATCCAGCTTCACTTCTACGTCATCATCCTGAGTCGCCTCACTGAACTTGCACTTCATATATTCAGTCTTGGTCCTGCTCAACCTAAACCCCTTCGACTCGAGGGTCTGTCTCCAAACCTCCAACTTAGCATTAACTCCTCCGCGAGTCTCGTCCACAAAAACTACATCATCCGCAAATAACATGCACCATGGCACCTCACCTTGTATTTGCCGCGTCAATACATCCATTACCAAGGCAAATAGAAACGGGCTAAGGGTCGATCCCTGGTGCAACCCCATTAACACGGGAAAGTGCTCCGAATCTCCTCCCACAGTTCTAACGCGAGTCTTGGCCCCCTCATACATGTCCTTAATTGATCTGGTGTACGCCACGGGTACACCTCGAGCCTCCAAGCACCTCCAAAGGACCTCCCTAGGGACTTTATCATACGCCTTTTCTAGATCGATGAACACCATGTGCAAGTCCTTCTTCCTTTCCCTGTACTGCTCCACCAGTCTTCTAAGGAGATGAATAGCTTCTGTAGTCGAGCGTCCTGGCATAAAGCCGAACTGGTTCTCTGAAATAGGCACGATCTGTCTCAACCTCAACTCCACCACCCTCTCCCAGACCTTCATAGTGTGGCTTAGCAATTTGATACCCCTATAGTTGTTGCAACTCTGAATATCGCCCTTGTTCTTGTACAAAGGAATCATCGTGCTCCATCTCCAAGCTTCAGGCATCTTTGCCGTTCTAAAAATACCATCAAACAACTCGGTTAGCCACTTCACACCTGTCTCACCCGAGCTCTTCCAAAAATCAACGGGAATCTCATCTGGCCCCGTCGCCCTACCCCTTCGCATCTTACGAGTTAGAAAATTATATATCTATTTTAATATTTTTGACTCGGGTCTATTTTATTGATAGGTGATTATACAAGTCATTGAAATGAATACTTTGAGTACAATTATTTTTATAGCATTTTTAAATATTTATTTAATTCAAAGAACTATAAAATAAAATTCAATACTATATTAATTTAAAATACAGTTAATATATTAACTAACAATAAAAAGAACGAATCAAACTAACAATAATCAAAGTGATGAATGTAAATTATATTTATTTACTTGTTACTTTTCGCTTTTGGCAACTTACCTATCCAAGGATGCATCTACAACTGGAGCAACTTATTGTATACTTCATCCATTCACTTTTACTTGTCACGTTTTGATTTTAGCGAGTCAAATTGTATAGATTTTAATTAATATTTTAAAATGTATTTTTTGACATATTAATATGAAAATGATCACAATTTACAGTACTTTTTATATAGTTTTTAAATATTATATTTAAAATTTAAAATATTAAGTTAATTTAATTCCATTTAACTTTAAAAATTAATCAAATTAATTATTATAAAATAAAATGTGACTAGTAAAAGTAAACAAAGAGAGTATGCAACATGCAATAACAGAGAGTTGGCAAAGTTACGTGAACTTATTTAGAATAATTAACTCATATAGCACCCCATATAAATTTTAAACTCAAAATAAACTTATTTTTTTATTTTCATCCACTTTAACCCTTCACTAATAGTTCTTTTCTTTTTTTAGCCGGTTAGTCAAAGCTCTTAGGAACCATTATTTAAACCTACAATTTAGGGAATAATAGCAAGTAATTTTAAGTTATTATTTTTCTATTTTTTTAGTCTTTATTTAAAGTAGACTTTAGACATTTATCCTTAAATTCTAACTATTACAATTTCTCTGTTACATATCCTCACCCACTCACACAACTTCATCTTAAATACAATCTTCACACAACCTAATACTTTTCAGATTTTTTTTGTATAATATTTTATTTATACATTGTGTAATTCGTGTATAATTATTGCATAACATTTATATAATATGTGTATATGTAGTGTATATATATTATATACTAATTATATAATACTTTTACACATTCATTATATATATATATAATTTTTAGAATTTTTGATGACGATGTGATAAAAAAATTCTACCTTCTTTCACCTAAGATTTTTCAATATTGGAAATAAAGAGATAATAAATGATGTAATAATTGAAAAAAAAAATTCGTTGATTTTTCAGAAATAATGCAGGAAGTAAGTCATTTATATATTGTGTAATTTGTGTATAATCATTGTATAATATATATATAATCCATGTGTATATATTATATATTGATTATATATTAATTTATACATTTGTTATACATGTATTAATTTTCTAGAATTTCTGGTGAAGATGTGATAATATATTTTGTGTCATTTTTCACCTCAATTTTTTTTAAGTGTGAAATAAATACGTTGGAGATAATGAAAAAAATAATTTTGGGAGAAATTGAAGGAGTTAAAATTTTCCGGATAATCATCCTTGATTATAGCTACAATCTTTGAGATTCTTTACTTTTTTCATTTTCTTAGTTATATTAGCTAAAATAATTTATGGCTAAATATTGTAAGGCCAACTAATGTTAACTAAGTAATGGGCTTGACTATTTATATTTTTATCCCTATTTATGTTTTTATCCCACTTATTTAAGCAAACGAAATTCAGTAGTTATTATCATGTTAAAGCTAATATATTAGTATTGAATATCATTTTATGGTACTTTGAATTAAATAAATATTAAAAAATACAATAAAAGTAAATTGTACTCAAAGTATATTTTAGTGACTTGTATAACTACTTATCAACAAAATAGATCCGATTCAACACTATTAAAATGGATATATAATTTTCTAATTCGTGGATATAATATTTTAAAGAAAAATAAATTTGAGTGTTCTTAAGAAATTAATAAAAATATTAGTGAATCGGCTAAAGTCACTCTTAACACAACTTTATAAATATTTTTTTTTGTCATTTTTACAGTCATTTTTTCGTAGAAAAAGTTTGTAAACATGAGTTGATGTAAAATGTAAAAACGAGTCAAAAATAATATTACAACAAACACAAAATATTTATTGAATTTTTATGTTTATTTAATTCAATTTTTATTGGTACTCATAGCAATTATAAATACACCTTTTATACTTTCTCTCTCTTGGCAATATTATTCTAGCTTTAAAAATAAATAAAAAGGCCCACTATTCATGCGTCACAAATGTAATGGAACCTCACACAACTTTTGTTGGTTGTGCCTCAACCATAGTAATTTTTTTTTCTGTTATTTGTAGTTGGATTAAATTTGTATGAAAACTAATAAATAAGTTGTGTAATGTATACATTCTTTTTTTCTGGCTCGATTTTGATTTTCCATATGAAAGTTGTAAGGGTGCCCGCTTTTCTACAGCCACAGTCAAAAATGCTCTTTAGTCGCCTTATTGTCACACCCTAAACCTAGAGAGGCACGACAGACACTCGGTGCCTCAGCTAATCGAGCGAACCAAATATAACTCGCATAATTATACTCCTGAACCTCTTGGGCCGACAAGGTTGACATATAAACACGTATGCTCAACTAACAAAGAAAGGTGAACGGACCAATAAAATCTCTATAAAGGACAACCTGCACAAAAACCATCCTAACACAGATATGTACATAAAGCTGGCGAGGCTAAAATAGGAAGTTCAGCTAACGGAAAGGCCGTCAAGGCCACTCAAAATACACTAACACATACCATAGGTCTACACACCTCTAAGAGTGCCGTAACATTGTATGGACGGGATAGGGCCCCGACCAATTCGTCACAATACATATGCAACTATGACTTCAAGCCATAAAACCAAGAGCCCTAAGAGGAGTGAAGCTTACCAACAAATGCTGAATGCGATAGTCGCCTACGGGAGGGGTCTATGAGCCTTTACCTGAACCTGTAGTACGAAATGCAGCACCCCCGATAGTGGGGTGTCAGTACAAATAAAATGTACTGGCATGTAAGACATGAATAAACATGTACTCAGCTGTAATAAAACACAAGTATAAGAGGTAACCTGAAACTTGAATACCACATAAGACGTATAACCTGAAAATTGAAGACTAAACCTCATATACATAATTACTGCAAGTTTATAACATAAAAGCCTCTTTGTCCTATGAACATCGTCAAGGGCTCAGAGAAATAAAGTAATAAATGAGCATTGTCAAGGGCTCACACGTAATAATATTTTTTTTAACTCCTCATATAAATGGGCATCATCAAGGGCCCGTAAATATAATACAACAAATGGGCATCGTCAAGGGCTCGTAAATATAATACAATAAATGAGCATCATCAAAAACCATAAATAATACAATCGATGGACATTGTCAAGGGTCCATAAATATAATACAATAAATGGGCATCATCAAGGGCTCGTAAATTATACAATTGATGGACATCATCAAAGGCCCGTAATATAATAGCATTTTAGCTTCTCATTTACTTAGAGAACTCATATGTAAACTCCATAAAGAAATGACTTGGTGTCTTTTTCTTTTATGATTATCACAACCTCAACTCTATCTGTATAATTATACTCGAGGACGGTTGTAAATAGAGATTCGTCAACTCTTAGTATACTTCCTCAATATAGCTTTTATACTCGAGCACAATTGGAGACTCGGCTCGACATCAAATTTGGTTTTACTTTTTTATCTACTTTGAATCTTGCTTTCAAATTAGGACTAAACATCGTGCTCAATCTAATTCTTTTAATTACTATCAAGAATCAGCTACGAGTAAGAACTCAACACTACTTCATTAATTATCTTCAAGAATTTAACATAAATAGAACTTCAATTCATCTCTCTTTATAACTTTCTCAATTTAACCTTTTCTATTAGTTTCTCAATACCCACTTTAGAGAAATTAACTCTTGATTTGACTTTGAGAATCTGTAAATAATCAACTAGATATAAATAAGACATCGATACGCAAGAGATAGGCTAATTCGATAATTCTCAAGAATAGAGTAAATACAACAACACATCTCTTAAGCTCTCTCTCGGTACATGTCGTTAAGACAAAAAATTTATGCCGAACGGAAAAATACAGAAATTACATACCTTACATCAATTCACTCAGCGACATGAATAACTTGGACCGTACAACACCTTAATCTACAACAACCAACAATAAAACTAACATTAAGCTAAAGGATAACTAGTAAATGATTTATCTAGCGGCAAGTTCAATTTTTTAACTAACAATCTGACACTCCTCTGTACTTACGCTTCTCTTCAGTAATATACACAAAAATCATACATATACAGATAATTCTCCCAAATTATAGCCATAATAACATCAGGAAAATCCCTCAAAACAACCAGCATTATATAACAACCAAAATATGTTTCTACTCAAAAGTCGTATCGACAAAAAGTTTTATGCTTTGGAAACTAGACTCATAGACCTTAAATTTGGTGGGTGGATCACCCCATAACTCCAAGTAGATTGAGAAAAAAGCTCTGTGACATCTGACCTAAATTTCAGAGAACTTAACAAAGTAACTTGCAATAACTTTTGTCAATTTTTGTTTTACAACTTACTTGACTTCTATACTTAAGAAACGACCATTATACGATTAGAATACCTCATAACACATACTTTTTAGAATATTAAGTACTCCCAATCATACTCCAAAAGTAAGGGTTATAACATCTTCGATTCACTTAACTTCCAACCCTCATGACACTTTCTTAACCTATCCTACTCATAGTGATTTACTTACGACATATTCTCACGTGAAAGTATGGGGTGTAAAAATTTAAAAACTTTCATACATTAATTCATTGATACAAACACCAACTTGTAACCTTATTTTCCTAACAGATCATCGACGAGTGATGTTAAGCGATAGGATTAGACTCATAAGTCTTCAACAGGCTAATTTAATACTCTGAACATGTGGGATATTATATTCTTTCCCCCTTAAGAACATTCATCCTCGAATGAAAATAAATGCGTGCATGGTTAAGTCTAGGAGCTCTTTCAAAATTTTGAAAGAGTTTCCTCTGCATATGGGACTATCTAAAACTTGAAACTCAACTAAAACCAACCTACACATCTCATAGGGCGATACGAAACATAATAATAAAGCCATGATTGATAAAATCTCACAAATCACCTTATAAAACAATTGCAATTTAAGAGGACAACTTACCCTTACCTACCTACTCAAGTAGATGTGCATAGGAATAGTATATGACATATAATCAATTATGTGACGTAGACTTCCTAACATTCAAGTAACTGAGCATGTAGGGGCACATAATCATAAGAACTTAATGAAAGGTTCTTATCTTGTGAATATGTAGGTCCTTAGGCGTATGCTGAATGCACGATTAAACTATAAGAACATGTGGTCGTATGTGAAAATGAGTCATTGATTATACAACAACCTGTGTACAAATGACCTCTAAATTAGGTAGCAAGTAGATAAGTAGACTATAATCTAAAACTTATTAGGAAATCTCGTAAGCAGGAATGATGCGTAATTATTTTAGACATGAATTTTTAGGCTGTAAAAATTTATTACATATGAGTACTCAATTATGATACATAAGCTCTATAACACTTAAATCGATAACTTATTGCCACACCCAAACTAGGGGAGGCGCAATTGGCACTCGATACCTTATTCGACCGAGTTAGCCACTAAAATATACTAGCTGAATAAATTGAGCCCAGAAAGTTGGACAACACAACATCTAAAATACTAATCCTGGACCGTTAAGGTCATAACCTGAATGACAACAAGTCATATAGATAAAGGAAAACAAGACAAAAATAATAAAGTACTGGCTGACTGACAAGGCCGCAACTGAAGACATACATACATACACATATATGCCTATGGGGCTAGAGACTGGAAGCTGCAAAAAGAAATCAGAATACTGTGTCTACAATAGCCTCTAAGAGTGTCATAGGCACTGGTCAGGACAAGGCCCCCACTATACCCAAACTGTACAACAAAAGTAAACATCCTCTGATAGCCTAGTAAGAGGTGGAGTTTACCAACTCATAGATAAACCCCAAATCCTAGAGGAGGGGTCGATCAGAATCCCTACCTGGACCAGCACGCACAAAACAAAAATGCAGCGTCCCCAGGTAATGGAACGTCAATACGAATAATAATGTACTGGTATATAAGGCGGCAAGTAGAATCATAAATAGCTGCTGCAAAAAGGGTAATAGAGATACCGCCTGAAACTAAAACTCTGATAGCCTCCATGGCCGACATCTGACCTTATAGAAATCAAATATGCATGATATGCTTGTGTAATTATATGTCATAAATACATATATATATATATATACATATATATATATATATACATATATATATATATATATATATATATATACAAATATATATATATATACAAATATATGTCATACCCAACTAAATTCTAGCAATGGTGGTGTATTTTGATAGCTAACCAACATCATATTTGCCAACTTGTGGCCATCTGTGTCTCATACATATAAATATAGGCAATAGGCTTTATATCTTCCGATTATAGCTGGGGAGTAGAATGCAGAGCATGTCATATTATGGATTTATAATGCATGTATATCATAATAATCATGTTTCCAATCTTGGCCCGCTGGTACTCTTTAGTTTCATAATCTCGTAACTACTTTCGTATAACGTATAAATGTCTCGTAGAAATTCATATATTTTTAGAATAAACTTGAACACTTAACTCAACTTTAGAATAGTGACTTAAACCTGCGGATATTCATAAGGAGCTTAAGGTGCTTTACTTAGTTTCTATATATGTTTACTTAAGAGTTTGTAAAAGAAAGTATTTCAAAAAAACTATGCCCTTTAGTAGTTTAAACATACGAGTTATATTTGAGAGTTTTGGAAATCGATGTATTATTTTAAAATTTTTCAAAAATTATTTTAGCAAGTAAGGAGGACTGACTGCAAATTTTTAATATTCCTTTATAATCATTTTTAAGTCACAACACCCAAAGAAGAATAAGAATTCATACATATGGACATATAATTAAAGAAGTCAACAAAATGATATATAGATGCCGAATATCCTATATAACCAAACGAGTGGAATATCAACATAATAGAATTACAAAAATACTTCAACTGTGATCTCAATGCCTTTCACATAAGGTCTTTCTAGAAATAGAATAGTAAAATATCGCATTTGATGATTTAGAAATTTTTCTAAAATTTGTGCTCAAAGGAAGGATGAAGCTTAACCTTAACATACTTTTCCAACGAACATCTGCACGCCCATAGTTCCTTCACGGAAGTTATTCCTTACATCCTAAGCTTCATAAACACTATATATACACATCTTATACACGCCTATAAATAATTTATAATTAAGCCTAAATTGACAGATTAGCCATAAGATCAAGACTTGACGAAATGTTCATTGAACTTTGTAAAAATAATCATTAAAGCGTCCCGATATGGCTACCTTAGTAAACTAAGTGTAAAGCTTGAAGAATCACCAAGAACTACCAAGTTCTAATTTTTGAAACTAGCTCCAAACGCGGCTAATTGAAGGGGAAAATAATTGCCACGCATAGAGATCGCGTTTCTAGGCACGTGGGCAAACTTTAGCGATAGAAATTATCAAAAATTCCCCATAATCACTCAAGAACTCTCGTGTAACCCTTTCCTATATTTCTCCCTGTTTCAAAACTATTTTGAAATGTTTTTTACGACTTAAAACTTCAATAGGCAGATTTATTCTAATTTTGACCCGACCCAGTTCACGACCTAGTTTCAGCATAGACAGTCCACGGTAAAACAATCATAACTCTTTACTCTGATGTTGGCTTGACGTGAATTTTTATGCGTTAGAAACTAGACTCATAGACCTTCAATTTAGTAGGCTAGGGGATCTCTAATTATTTATATATTGGGAGAAACTCTCTGAGATATTTGACTCGAATATCAGAAAGTTTATTAAAGAAACTTATAATAACTTTTGCCGACTTTTATTTCACAACTTGCTAGACTTTAAAATTTAACATACGACCATTGTGCGATTATAATACCTCATAACATATCCTTCTTAGCATATTAGACACTCTTAGTCTTACCCCAAATGTACGGGTTAATTTAAACCTTCCGAATGAGCGAGGTGTTACACGAGGCATTTCTTTAACTCAAACTTGTTTAAGGGATTCCTTGACCTAAAACTTTAGTTCAAGTTCTTTGATATTACCACCCATTTGCAACCTAATTCTCCTAACGTGCTACATCAAGTCATATACACCTCCTACACTCATGCCACACTATATATATTACGTGAAAAAAACACGAGGTCTCACATTCTCTCCTGCTTAAGAACATTCGTCTGCGAATGGATCAAAACAATTCGTTGGTTGAATTTCTTTGTCGCTAATATGTCATTTGCAAGGATATATATATATATATATATATATATATATATGTTATTTTTGCAAATCTTAAATCCAATTCTGAAAATTTCAACTACAAGGCTTCGCATAGCTATCTCGCGATAAGACATATAAATTGCACTTTCAAGTTATTTAAAATTCAAGTAAGTTGCTGTAAAAGAATAATTTTCAATTATTGAAATGCGATTAACCTTAAGTCATAAATAGCCGGGGTTACTTCTTCCTAATTTTCTCCTCGGCTTCCCAAGTTATTTCCTCAATGTTGTTATTCTGGCATAACACTTTCACGACAACCACTTTTTTAGTCCGAAGCTTTCATACCTGCCGGTCTAAAATAGCCACTGGTACCTCAACATAAGACAAGTCTTCAGTGATACAAATACCCTCAATGAGCATAATACGCTAAGAATCTCCAATGCACTTTCGCAACATAGGTGCATAAAACACAGGATGGACCGCTTCCAATTCTTAAGGCAAATTAAGCTCGTACGCCAACCTGCCAATCCTTCGAATAATCTTATATGACCCGACATACCTGGGACTAAGCTTCCCTTTCTTGATAAATTGCATGACGCCCTTCATAGGAGATACTTTCAGGAAAACCCAATCTTCTACATCAAACTCTAAGTCTCGCTGTCGAATATTTGCACAAGACTTCTGCCGAATCTGTGCTATCTGTAACCAATCTCTAATAAGCTTTATCTTCTCTATCACTTTCTAGATTAGATTGAGACTTAGAACCTCTGCTTCCCCGACCTCGAACAAACCAATCGATTATCTGCACTTCTGCCCGTATAATGCTTCGTAAGGAGCCATCTGTATACTAGCTTAGAATTTGTTATTACAAGCAAACTCAATAAGGTCTAGATGATCATCCCAGCTTCCTTTAAAATACAGCACATAGGCACATAGTATATCCTCAATAGTTTTAATAGTACACTCAGTTTATCCGTTAGTATGTGGATGAAATCCAGTGCTAAGATTTACCTAAGTGCCTAGATCCTTCTAAAAATATCTCTAGAAATGTGCCATAAACTGAGACCCTCGGTTAGAGATAATAGATAATGAAACTCCATGAAGGCGCACAATCTCCCAAATGTAAAGCCTGACATAATCCTCGGATGAATATGTCATCCTGACTGGCAGGAAATGAGCAAATTTTGTTAGCCTATCAATAATTACCCAAATAGAAACATACCTCCATGGTGTGTGAGGAAAACTAGTGATAAAGTCCATTTTTATCATGTCCCATTTGCATAACGGAAACTCGATAAACTGAGTTAGGACTCCATGCCTCTGATGTTCCACTTTAACTTGCTGGCAGTTGGGACATTAAGATACCATCTCGACGATATCTCTTTTCATGCCATTCCACCAATAGATCTGTTGAAGGTCCCGGTACAGTTTTGTCTCTCAAAGGTGAGATGCATATCTAGAATAATGGGCCTCCAAAAGAATCTTTGCATGGAGCTCTCCTGTTGTTGGTACACATAAGCGACCTTGGTATCTAACGACTCCATCTCCAGTCAACTCAAATAAAGGTTGTTTCTGCTGTGGATCCCTTCCCTCAGTTTCATTAACTCAGGATCCTCGTGCTGTCTCTCTTTCACTTTAGTGACAAAGGAAGATTCTGCCGTATTCTGAATGACAACACCTCCACTCTCTGCATCAAATAACCACACATGTAAATTAGCTAGACGACATAGATCTTTGGTCAGTTCGACCTTATTAGCTTCAACGTGTCTTAGACTACCCATGAATTTCTGGCTAAGCGCATCAACAACAATATTAGCTTTGTCAGGATGATATAAAATATCAACATCATAGTCCTTCAGCAATTCTAGCCATCTCCTTTGTCGTAGGTTCATCTCCCTCTACTTAAATAAATACTGAAGGCTATGGTGGTCGGTGAAAACATCAATATGAACCCCATATAAGTAATGCCTCCAAATCTTTTGGGTAAAGACAACTGCAGCCAACTCAAGATCGTGAGTAGGATAGTTTTGTTTATGTTTCCATAGCTATTTGGAGGCGTATGCGATAACCTTGACATGCTGGTTAAGAACACAGCCTATGCCAATTCTTAATGAATCGCAATATACAACATAACCCTTGACGCCATCCGGAAGAGTCAAGACAGGCACTGTGGTAAGCCTTTTCTTTAGCTCCTAGAAAATCTGCTCGTATTCCATAGTCCACTGAAACTTAGCTGTCTTATGTGCCAGGTTAGTCAGTGGTGTGGAGATAGAGGAGAATTCCTCTACAAACCTGCAGTAATATCCTGACCAAGCCTAAAAATCTATGAACCTCTATCATATTAAGTGCCTCATTTAGTTCATCAATGCTTCAATCTTTTGGCCATCAACCCTGATACTATCAACAATGATAACATGGCCAAGAAAAGCTACAGAAGTTGGCCAAAATTCATATTTAAAGAATTTAGCATATAACTTGTAGTCCTGGCGAGTCTGTAATATAGCTCACAGGTGCTCCACATGCTTGGCTTCCGACCACGAATATATTAGGATATCATCAATAAACACAATCATAAGTACATCGGAAAATAGTTTGAAGACACAGTTTATAAGATCCATAAAGGCTGTTGGGGAATTTGTAAGCCCGAAAGACATGACAAGGAATTCAAAATGGCCATACCTCATCCTGAAAGTCATATTCAGGATATCAACATCCCTAACTCGTAGATGATGGTAACCGGATTGCAAGTCGATCTTTGAAAAACATTTGGCACCCTGTAGCTGGTTGAACAAGTCATCAATCCATGGAAGAGGATATTTATTCTTAATCGTGACTTTATTTAGCTTCATGTAGCCAAAACATATCCGTAAGGAGCCATCTTTCTTTCAAACAGATAGCACTGGAGCACCCCACAGGGATGTAGTTGGCCTAATAAAGCCTTTACCGAGCAATTCCTTAAACTGTTCCTTCAATTCTCTTAGCTCTGCAAGAGCCATTCTACAAGGAGGAATGTATATAGGCTACATATCAAGAAACAAGTCTATAACAAAGTCAATTTCCCTTTCCGAGGGAATTCCTTGAAGCTCATCAAGGAATATCATCAGAAATTCATTCACAATAGGAACCGACTGAAGAGTCGCTAGCTCCTTATCCGTATCCCTAACATGAATTATATGGTATATACAACCTTTAGCAATCAACTTTCGAGCCCTAAGGTATGAAATAAACTTACCCCTGGCGTGGCTGCATTACCTTTCCATTCCAAGACTAGCTCACCTGGAAAATGAAATTTGACTAGCTTCGCATGACAATCAATATTATCATAACAAGATGCCAACTAATCCATACTCATAATGACATCAAAGTCTAGCATAGTTAATTCAACTAAATTAGTAGACGTGGGATGGTCATTAATTAATATTGTACAACCTCGATAGTCACAACTAGCTATAATAGAGTCACCAACCAGCGTAGATAGCTTAATTGGTAGCAGCAACAACTCAGATCTCATGCCAACCTTACTAGCAGTAAATGGCATAATATATGAAAATGTAGAGTGGAGATCTATCAATGCATAAAAAGCTTTAGAAAGTATCATCAATAAAACTATGACAACATCTAGTGATACCTCTGAATCTTGTCGGCCTGTGAGTGCATAAAAGTAGTTCTGGTCACTGCTGGAACCTGAGGTCTCTCCTCCACTTCTCCCTCTACACGACCCTGAATAGACTGTGGGCTTGGTCGAAGGGGGTAGAGTGAGGGTGTAACGCCCCGAGGCTACCCCCTAGACATAACACGAGACTCAGGACCACAAGTATCCCAAGCTAACCCTTGATCATAGCATAACTCAGGTAAATCAATAGGTAAGCGGAAGCATAATTGGAAGATTCGAAATAAAATGTATAGATAATCAAAATCGAATAGGAATACACATCCAAAGAGGAGACCCGAATACTGTCTATATCTGAAAAGCCTCTAAATAACATAAAGAGTTGCTGGGACAAGACCCCAGCTAACTCGGAAATCTGAAATGGAAACATAAAGATGGATAATCTATCTCTAGCCCTCAAATAATGAGGAATCACCAAAATTAGCTGAACGTCTGGCGTAATCTAACCACGAGTCTGAGGGAAGGTGCCTGAATCTGTATCGTAAAAGGATGCAACATAAAATGCGTCAGTACTATAGGATGTAATGAATATATGAGATAATAGGAATATGAGATAAACATGCTAAATAAACTTGTAAAGCTGAAATAGTGCTATAAGTATAAAACTGAAATGCAAAAGACTCAATGCAATGCCAAAACAAGTTATACAAATATCATAGTAATCATAATGGTCCTGAAATCTGAAGGCAAAGAGTCAATGCATTTTAAAACCTGATACTATTTCAGTGGAAGGTTCTCTAACCGACATAGACCATGTGAGCTACATGGAATCCGATGTATATGCCCCATCGAAAGGACCCAATATACCTTGCCATGGTATAGAGGCATGACTGTGACGTGATCACAAAATCTGATGCCTAACTGAGGGGACTTAGAACCTATGAGGGCATGTAGTTTTGGGACTAAGGGTACTCTCACCCTGTCCAACTCGGTGCTAATACTACTCCCAAAAACATATACATATAGCTCATAATACTTACGACATATCTGATGTCAAAACTGTTCATAACTTAGGTAGACATATCTTGATGCCAAACCTTTCATAAAACATAGGGACATATCTAATGTCCAAAACTGTTGGAAAAGCATAAGGACATATCTGATGTCATGCTATTCACAAGTCATGAATCTTAAAGCTTTGCAAAACCATAATTCAAAATATACTTTCCTTTCTAATATCATAACTTGAAGAATTAGGCATGCAATTTCATGAAAATAGAGGTCATGTTATCTAAACATACCAATTTTACTTGAAAACATACAATTCAATGAAATCATGCTAAAATTCATCATCAACATATGGGCTTTTGAAATCAACTGAGGAACTTCAATTAAATCATAGAAATGTAATAAGAAATCATGAATTGATGCTTTAGGAGAAGACCCATAACTTTTTCCCCAATTTGAGTAAGAACCCTAATTTAGAAATCCATAAATTCAATTTAGAAGATTGGGGTTTTGGGCATAAGGGTGGAGGGAATCCCTTATTGAATACCCACATACCTTGATTGAAGCTAACCTACTTGAAATTGAAAAGAAAGGAGACTTGATCTTGGAGCTTGAGACTTGGAGCTTGAAGGAGTTCTTTTCCTTTTTGGGAGATGAATGAAGATTTGAGGAGGGAATTAGGCTAATGAGGGTGAAAACTCTTCTATAAGTAGTCAAAAGGACCTCATTTAGGATTTAAAAGGGTGGGTAATTATAAAAATACCCCTAGGACTTAATTAAGAAAAAGTTTTTTAAAACTCAGCTTCAGGTTCCACGGGTCCCTTTCATGAGCTGTAGAAGTAACCATGAGTCATGGATTGGACTCGTGGTTCCTGAACCTAAAATTCAAGCTGTGAAAGACTTCCCACGATTTAACAGAATGACCCGTAGAAACTTCTACGAGTCGTGGATCCCACATGTGGTTCCTGGGTAGATTGGCAACCCTCAGTCTGAGTTCCACGAGTTGGTTCCATGACTCGTGGAACCATCCACAGGTCGTGAAACTGTCTTGTGGTTCTCAGACCTGAGGATTATCTGCAGGACTGGTTTCACGGGTCACTTCCATTGCTCGTGGTTCCTTCCATGGGTCGTGAACTTGACTCGTGATCCCTGGAAGTTTCAAAATTTCTGTTAGTTTCTGAGTTTAAAAGCTGGATCAAATTCTGAGGTGTTACAATATCACCCCCTTGGGATCATTCGTCCTCAAATAAAGACTAAACAAGGGGAAACTAAAGAGAAAACATCCAAACCAATTAACAACACATAAAATCTGAAGAACAAACATGATAACTGAGCTTGTAACTTACAACATGATTGAATCAACTTTGAAAAACATGCATGCATACTAAGATAGTGAGGGAAACTGATGGAATAAAGTGGATTAGACATGCTAATGGGGAAACCACTACCTCAGGTGGAGACGGGGTTGGAAGGAAATAAATGAGGGTACTTGGCTTTCCTGGCTGATTCTGCTTCCCAAGTAGCTCCCTCAACAAGCTGATTTCTCCAAAGGACTTTTACCGAAGTGACTTCTTTGTTCCTCAACCTCTGAATCTGATGATTAAGGATCTCTATGGGAAACTCCTCATAGGTGAGACTATCCTTCACACCCACATCCTCCAAAGGAACAATCAAGGTCGGATCACCAACACACTTCTTCAACAAGGAAACATGGAAAATCGGATGAACCACTTCTAACTCTGTTGGCAAATCCAACTCATATGCAATGCTACCAAATCTCCTCAGAATCCGATAAGGACCTACAAAATGGGGACTATGCTTCCCTTTCTTGCCAAATCTCATCACACCCTTCATGGGTGACACCTTCAGAAAGACCCAATCATCAACCTCAAATTCCAATTCCCTTCTCCTCACATTCGCATATGATTTCTATCGACTCTGAGCTGTCTTCAACCTCTCCCTAATAAGTTGAACCTTCTCCATAGTCTCACGAACCGAATCTAGACCAATCAAGGCTGCCTCCCCTACCTCAAACCAACCAATAGGAGACCTACACCTCCAACTATAAAATGCCTCATAAAGAGCCATCTGGATACTAGAGTGAAAGCTGTTGTTGTGGGAAACTCGATAAGAGGTAAGTGATCATCCCAATTACCTTTAAAGTTGATCACACAAGCTCTCAACATATCCTCCAAAGTTTGAATAGTACGCTCTGCCTGGCCGTCCATCTGTGGGTGAAAAGCTGTGTTAAGCTTCACCTGAGTACCAAGACCTCTCTGAAACGATCTCCAAACTGGGAGGTAAACTAAGTACCCCTATCTGAAATGATAGGCAAAGGAACACCATGCAATCTAACTATCTCCCAAATGTAGAATCTGGCATAATCATCTGCGGAATCAGTAGTCTTAACGGCCAAGAAGTGGCCTGATTTGGTCATCCGATCGATAATTACCCAAATAGAATCGTGTTGCCTTCGAGTACGAGGAAAACCTGTAATAAAGTCCATATTGATCGCTTCCCACTTCCAAGTAGAAAGGTCAATATCCTGAGTCATGCCACCCGATCGCTGATACTCTACCTTCATTAGTTGAAAGTTGGGACACTTGGCCACAAAACTGGCTATGTCCCTCTTCATACCATTCCACAAATAGACTTCCCATAGATCACGGTACATCTTGGTGGCACCGGGGTGAATAGAATATCTGGAACTATGAGCCTCAATCAAAATCTTTTGTCTCAACCTATCTACATATGGCACACACAATCGACCCTGATAATGAAGCACACTATCTCCCCCTTGGGAGAAAACCTCAACTTTTTGCTGATGGACTGCACCCTTTAGCTAAAGCAAAATAGGGTCACTGTCTTGCTTTGCCTTCACTTCAGCTACCAAAGATGATTCAGAATCATTCTGAACAATAACACCACCTTCTGTCGAGTCCATAAGGTGAACTCCCAACCTAGCAAGCCTATTAACCTCCTTAACCAATTCCTTCTTTCCGTCTTCATCTGAAGACACACTACCCATGGACATTCTACTAAGTGCATCCGCCACAATATTTGCCTTACCCAGGTGGTAAAGCACACTCATATCATAATCCTTAAGGAGCTCAAGCCATCTCCTTTGACGCAGATTCAATTCCTTTTGAGTGAACACATACTGAAGACTCTTATGATCAGTGAAAACATCCACATGCACACCATACAAGTAATGCCTCCAAATCTTCAAAGCGAAAACCACGACTGCTAACTCAAGATCATGAGTAGGGTAGTTCTTCTCATGGATCTTAAGCTTTCTAGAGGCATAAGAAATCACTTTACCATGCTGCTTCAAAACACAACCCAAACCAATCCTAGAAGTATCACAATACATAACAAAGTCATCTAGGACCTCGGGTAGAGCTAACACTGGAGCTGTAGTCAACCTAGTCTTAAATTCCTGGAAGTTCTTCTTACATAAATAGGACCACTGAAATTTAACCTTTTTTTGAGTCAACTGAGTCAATGGGGCAGCAATGGAAGAAAATCCTTCCACAAACCTCCTGTAGTAACCAGCCAAACCCAAAAAGCTCCCAATATCGGACAGAGAAGTGGGTCTAGGCCAGTTCTTTACTGCCTCAATCTTTTGAGAATCAACTCGAATACCATCTCTAGTCACAATATGACCCAGAAAAGCAACAGACTTCATCCAAAAATCACACTTGCTAAACTTAGCAATTAACTGCAAGTCCTTGAGAGTCTATAACACCACTCTAAAATGGTCCGTATGCTCCTCCTCACTCCGAGAGTAGATAAGGATATCATCAATGAAAACAATCACAAACATATCCAAATACTATCTGAACACACGGTTCATCAAATCCATAAAGGCTGCAGGAGGATTCGTTAGACCAAAAGACATAAAAATAAATTCATAATGACCATACCGAGTCCTGAAGGCTGTCTTAGGAATATCACACTCTCTAACACAAAGCTGATGATAACCGAATTTAAGGTAGATCTTAGAGAAGAAACTAGCACCCTGAAGCTGATTGAACAAGTCATCAATCCTAGGAATGGGATACTTATTCTTGATTGTGACCTTGTTCAACTGACGGTAGTCAATACACATTCTGAGGGAACCATCTTTCTTTCGCCCGAATCAAACTGGGGCACCCCATGGAGAAATGCTAGGCCTGATGAAACCCTTATCAAGAAGATCCTTCAATTGATCCTATAGCTTTTTAAGTTCTGCGGGAGCCATTCTATAGGGAGGAATAAAGATAGGATTCGTATCAGGAAAAAGATCTATCCCAAAGTCAATTTCCCGCTCGGGAGGGACTCCGATCAAATCTTCGGGAAACACCTCTGGGAACTCATTCACAATAGGAACAGACTGAAGGGATGGGGTTTCGGACTCCGTGTCCATAATCTGAACTATATGATAAACATAACCCTTAGAAATCATCTTTCTAACCTTAAGATACGATATGAAATGACCTTTCGAGGATGGGAGACTACCTTTCCACTCTAAGATGGGTTCATTTGGAAACTTGAAACTGACAACCCAAGTACGACAATCAAGTGAAGCATAACAAGCATGCAACCAATCCATACCAAAAATAACATCAAAATCAGTCATCTCTAACTCTACTAGATCCGCTGAAGTGACTTTGTGAAGGACTGAGATAGGGCAATTTCGATAGATTCTTTTGGCTAGGACTAACTCACCAACAGGAGTAGAAATACAAAAGGGTTCTTAAAGTAATTCGAGACAAATTTTGAATTTGCATGCTATATAAGGGGTCAGAAAAGATAAAGAGGCACCGGGTCCAACAAAGCATATAAATCAAGAGAGAAGACTTTCAACATACCAGTGAAAACATCAGTTGAAATCTCCTGGTCCTGACAAGAGGACATAGCATAAAGGCGGTTCTTACGCTGGCCACCAGAACTAGAAGCTGTGCCCTACTGGGATGGTCGACCTCTTGGGGCTGTTGGGGAAGACTGAGTCTTGCTACCGCCCTATCCCTTCTTAGCTGAAGGGTAATCTCAAATCCTATGACCAACCTAACCATATCCAAAACAACCCTCTCTACCGGCTAGACACTCACCGGGATGATTCTTTCCACACTTGGTACAAATGGGGTAGGAAGACCCCTTTGCACCACTCCTCTGAGCCCTCACCTCTACCAGACCGATCATGACAAGGCCTGGAGGATTGAGAAGGAGCACTATAAGTAGAATGCACAGGTCCTGATGACCTCTTCTGAAAGGAAGATCGATGTTCGCCACCGGACTTCTGATGGCTAAACCCCAAACCCTCAGATCTGACTCTTTTGTTCTCCCTAACCATCTCCCTAAGCTTGTCCCCCTCGATCTGGTGAGCATGAGTCATAAGTTTGGAGATACTCATGTCACTCAATAGCATGGCAGATCTACACTCATTTTTCACCAAGTCTGAGACTTCATAGATGTACTTGCTCATCTGATCCTCTGGGTCAGCCACCATAGTAGGAGCGTATTTGGTGAGTTGAGTGAACCTCAAACTATACTCCTGGACTATCATGGATCCATGTCTCAAGTTCATAAACTCCTCGGCATTCGCTTGCCTGAACTCCCTCAGAAAGAACCGATCGAGGAAAGCCCTTTCAAAATACTCCCAAGCCATAAGTACCTCGTCCCTAGCCCTAGATTCCTTCCATTGCGTGAACCAGATATGAGAAACATCCTTGAGTTGATAGGATGCTAACTCAACACTATCAACCCCATCCACTTGCATAACATCTAAGATTTTCTTCACCTCATCCAAAAAGTTAAGTGTATCTTCTCCAACCTTTGAAACCCAGAATTTCGATGGGTTTATACGGATAAAATCACGAACTCAGGCCGCTACCCCACCTTAAGGATGGATAGGGATAGGGGCCGGCTGGTTGGCCTGAGCGGCCAAGGTCTGGGCTAGTATATAGATGGCATTCCTGAATTCCTCATTCGTGACCTCGGGGGCCAAAACTGGAGGAACAACATTCCGAGCAGCTCAGTGAGGCATAACACATCGAGGCATAATCTAAAACATACAAGGAAAGGATTAGAGGGATATTAGAGTTAAGCTCCATCGCATGATATGATCATGAAAGTAGTAAAATTTTCTAAGACATCTCATAGCTTCCCTCTTATATGTGTGGCACGCTTCACACACATAAAAGAGATTCTACTTGATGTGGCTTCCAGACATCCTAGAACTCTTGAACCTGGCTCTGATACCAAGTTTGTAATGCCCCAAGGCTACCCTCTAGACGTAACACGGGACTTGGGACCACAAGTGTCCCAAGCTAACCCTTGGTCATAGCATAACTCAGGTAAATCAAAGGTAAGCGGAAGCACAATAGGAAGATCCAAAATAAATTGTATAGATAATCAAATCAAATAGGAATAAATATCCAAAGAGGAGACCCGAATATTGTCTATGTCTGAAAAGCCTCTAAATAACATAAAGAGTTGCTAGGACAAGACCCCAGCTAACTCGAAAATCTGAAATGAAAACATAAAGTTGGATACTCTATCTCTAGCCCTCGAATAATGAGGACTCACCAAAATCAGCTGATAGTCTGGTGTAGTCTAGCCATGAGTCTGAGGGCAGGTGCCTGAATGTGCATCGTAAAAGGATGCAGCACAAAATGCGTCAGTACTATAGGATGTACTGGATATATGAGATAACAGGATTCTGAGATAAACATGCTAAATAAACTTGTAAAGATGAAATCATGCTATAAGTGTTAAACTTAAATGCAAGAGACACAATGCAATGCCAAAACAAGTTATACAAATATCATAGTAATCATAATTGTCCTGAAATCTGAAGACAAAGAGTCAATGCATTTTAAAACCTGATACTATTTTTGTGGGAGGTTCTCTAACCGACATAAACTATATGAGCTACATGGAATTCGATGTGTACGCCCCATCAAAAGGACCCAATATACCTTGCCAGGGCATAGAGGCATGACTGTGTCATGATCACTAAATCTGATGCCCTATTGATGGGACTTAGAACCTACGAGGGCACATAGTTCTGGGACTAATGGTACTCTCACCCTATCCAGCTCGGTGCTAATACTACTCCCAAAAACATATACATATAGCTCATAATACTTACGATATATCTGATATCAAAACTGTTCATAACTTAGGTAGACATATCTGGATGCCAAACCTTTCATAAAACATAGGGATATATCTAATGTCCAAAACTATTGGAAAAGCATAAGGACATATCTGATGTCATGCAATTCACAAGTCATGAATCTTAAAACTTTGAAAAACCATAATTCAAAATATACTTTCCTTTCTAATATCATAACTTGAAGAATTACGCATGTAATTTCATGAAAATAGAGGTCATGTTATCTAAACATACCAATTTTACTTGAAGACATGCAATTCAATGAAATCTTGCTAAAATTCATCATCAACATATGGGCTTTTGAAATCAACTGAGGAACTTCAATTAAATCATAGAAATGTAATAAGAAATCATTAATTGAGGCTTTAAGAGAAGACCTATAACTTTTTCCCCAATTGGAGTAAGAACCCTAATTTAGAAATTCATAAATTCAATTTAGAAGATTGGGGTTTTGGGCATAAGGGTAGAGGGAATCACTTATTGAATACCCATATACCTTGATTGAAGCTAACTCACTTTAAATTGAAAAGAAAGGAGACTTAATCTTGGAGCTTGAAGGAGTTCTTTTCCTTTTTGGGAGATGAATGAAGATTTGAGAAGGGACTTAGGCTAATGAGGGTGAAAACCCTTCTAGAAGTAGTCAAAATTACCTCATTTAGGATTTAAAAGGGTGGGTAATTATAAAAATACCCTAGGACTTAATTAAGAAAAAGCTTTTCAAAACTCGGCTTCAGGTTCCACAGGTCCCTTTCACAAGCCATAGAAGTAACCACTAGTCATGGATTGGACTCGTGGTTCCTGAGCCCAAAATTCAAGCTTCGAAAGACTTCCCATGATTTAACAAAATTAACCATAGAAACTTCTATGAGTCATGGATCCCACACGTGGTTCCTGGGGAGATTGACAACCTTTAGACTGAGTTCCACGAGTTGGTTCCATGACTCATGGAACTATTCATGGATCGTGAACCTGTCTCACTGTTCTTAGACCTGAGGATGATCTGCAGGATTGGTTTCATGGGTCACTTCCATGACTCATGGATCATTTCACGGGTCATGAACTTGACTCGTGATCCCTAGAAATTTCAAGATTTCTGTTAGTTTCTTAGTTTAAAAGCTGGATCAAATTCCGGGGTGTTACAGAGGGTGAAGAGGCTGTTACAGATCCTAAAGGGTGAGTTGGATCACCTCTGCCCAACCTTAGGCATCGACTAGTAAAATGTCCTGTCTGCCCGTAGTGATAACATACACCTGAACCTAGTCTACACTACTCAGCGTGCAGCTTACCACATTGCATACATGGTGGAGTAGGTTGTCTCATCTGCGTAGAACGCTCATTCTAACGGCCCTCAAACTAGCCTGAGCTCTGCCTGGTCCAGACTGACTATAACGATCAAACCGCTGGCCCTGCATTTGTGGCAAAGCACTACCTGCTGGGCGAGGTGGATATCAAGGGAGTAGGGGCCTAAAATTACCCCGTGCTCCCTGTAAGACCCCATAGTACGAGCCCTCTTACCCTGCTCCCTGTCCCTATGGGTACCCCAAATCCAGTGAGAAAGGTCCTCTATAGTTTGAGTGAAAGCCTGTATGCGATAAATATCTACATCATCCTGTAGGGATGCTACTGTACATCTCTGATCAGATGATCCCCCAAACTAGCAACATAACAATGAACTCTGGCCCTCACAGTGCGTACGATATCTGCTGCATATATCACCAAGGAATTAAACCTATGGCTATAATCCCTAACACTCATATTCCCCTGCCTCAGACTGATAAACTGGTCAAGATGGGACTCCTAAACCTCCTGTGGCAAATAATAGGCCAGTAAGGCCTAGAAAAAGTCCTCCCACTTAGCTGGTAGAGCTTCAAGTCCTTTGGATTTCTCCCATTCCTCATACTATAGGACAACTACATCACGTAGTCAAAAAGAAGCCAACTTCACAGCCTCGATGACGGAGACATGCATGGCCCTTAATACTTTATACACTTGGTCCACAAAGTCCTAGGGGTACTTGATGGAACTGGATCCTGTAAATAATAGAGGAGTCAGATGAAAAAACTCTTGAACATTTGAGCTTTCTTCCCGATCTCTCCTAGCCTCTGCTCTCAACTCTAGCTGTCGCTCATGAATAGCAACCATTGTAGTCAGCAATTGAATCACTTCCCTCATCTCCTGCTCCCCTGTCTCTAGTGGGGGAATATCAGGTGCTGGAGGTCCTGTGACCCTAGATGTCTCAGGTACCAATGGAACTAGTATAGCTGGGGCCACTACATCTCCCCGGGCTTCAATAGGTTCCAGGAAAGCTGGAAATGGGGTTGCTGAAGACTCATTGTGTGCCTCCAAGGCAACTTTATCCCTCTGATTCGATGGGGAACAACTGGTACCTTTCCAGGGATCCATGTCTATCTCCCGCTGTGCCTTATCTTGATCATAGGTACTTGTCAGATAAGAAACACAAAACATGATTTAGATTTCATATTTCCATATAACTCCGCTCTACAACACAATCTATCAATTGAAAGAAATGTAACAATTCCTAAATGCCCTATAGCCTCTTGATTATAAGTGTGGTGTATAACACACCCATAAGCAAGACCCTACTAGGCACAACTTGTGGATTCCCGGGGACACGACCTACTTTAATACCATGTTTTCATGCCCCAAACTAGGGGAGGAGAGAATGACACTCGATACCTTATTCGACTGAGTTAGCCACTAAAACATACTAGCTGACTAAGATGTGGGCCCAGAAAGTCAGGCAGCACAACATCTGAAATACTAAGCCTGAACCGTTAAGGTCATAACTTGAATAATAACAAGTTATATAAACAAAGGCAGACAAGGCAAAAATAATGAAGTACTGGCTGGCCAACAAGGCTGCAACTGAAGACATA
The DNA here is from genome assembly GCA_003996215.1 of Jaltomata sinuosa. Lineage (NCBI taxonomy): Eukaryota > Viridiplantae > Streptophyta > Magnoliopsida > Solanales > Solanaceae > Jaltomata > Jaltomata sinuosa. Next base: position 49,681 of record QJPP01001220.1, on the reverse strand, counting down.
CATACATACATAGATATATGTATATGGGGCTATAGACTGGAAGCAGAAAAAAGTAACCTAGAATACTGTGTGCACAATAGCCTCTAAGATTGTCATAATCACTAGTGGGGTCAAGGCCGCAACTTTATCCAAACTGTACAACAAAAGTAAACATCCTATGATAGCCCTAGGAATAGGTAGAGCTTACCAACTCACAGATGAACCCTGAATTCTAGCGGAAGGATCGATTAGAATTACTACCTGGACCTTCACGCACGAAACAAAAATTCAGCATCCCCAGGCAATGGGACGTTAGTATGAATAAAAATGTACTGGTATGTAAGGCAGAAAGTATAATAATAACTGCTGCAAAAACGGTAATAGAGATACCACCTGAAACTAAAACTCTGATAGCCTCCATGGCCGACATCTGACCTTATAGAAATCAAATGTGCATAGTATGCTCGTGTAATCTTATGTCGTGAATACATACATATACATATTCAAATACATTTCATACCCAACAAAATGCTAGCAATGGTGGTGTCTTCCGGTAGCTAACAGACATCATATTTATAAACTTGTGGCCATCTGTGTCTCATACATATAAATATAAGCAGTAGGCCTCATATCTCTCGATTATAAATTGGGAGTAGAATGCATAGCATGTCATGTTATGGATTTGTAACACATGTATGTTATCATAATTATGTAGCCAATCTTGGCCCACTGATACTTTTTAGTCTCATAATGTTGTAACTACTTTTGTATAACATATAAATGCCTTATAGAGCCTCATATATTTTTAGAATAAACTTGACCTTTTAACTCGACTTTAGAATGGTAACTTAAACCTGAGGATGTTCATAAAGAGCTTAAGGTGCTTCACTTAGTTTCTGTATATGTTTTCATAATAGTTTGTAAAAGAAAATATTTAAAAAATCCATGTCCTTTAGTAGCTTAAACATACGAGTTAAATTTTAGAGTTTTAGAAATTGACGTATTATTTTAAACTTTTTGAAAATCATTTTAGCGAGGAAGAAGGACTGGTTGGAAATTCTTAATGTTCCTTTGTAATCATTTTTAGTCATAGCACCAATGAAAAATAAGAATTCATACATATGGACATATGGTTAAGGAAGTCGACAAAATGACATATAGATGCTGAATATTCTATATAACCGAACGAGTTTAATATCAACATAATAGAATCACAAAAATACTTTAGCTGTGATCCCAATGCCTTTCACAGAAGGTCTTTCTAGAAATAGAATAGTAAAATATTGCATTTGATGATTTAGGAATTTTCCTAAAATTCGTGCTCAAAGGAAGGATGAAGCTTAGCCTTAACATACCTTTCCAACGAACGTTGGAACGCCCGTAGTTCCTTCACAGAAGTTGTTTATTACGTCCTAATCTTCACAAACACTATATATACGCATCTTATAATCACCTACAAATAGTTTATAATTAAGCTTAAATAGGCAGATTTTCCATAGGATTATGAGTTGATGAAACATCCGTAGAACTTCGTAAAAACGATCATAAAAGAGTCCCGATATGGTTACCTTAGAAAACCAAGTGTAAATCTTGAAGAACCATCAAGAACTACCAAGTTCTATCTTTTTAAACTAGCCCCAAATGCGGCTAATCAATGTTGAAAATGATTGCCACACGTAGAGATCATGTTTCTATGCACGGGGGAAAACTTTAGTGTCACGACTCAATTTCTCAGTCATGATGGCACCTCCAATCCTCCAGTAGGTGAACCAATCCCCATAGCCTGGAATGGTTAATAATGGGCTACTATCAAGCAAGAAGAGGAAGAACATGTAATATAAATGGAAGCAAGGGTTATACGAGAAGAAAAGTGATAACAAGAGTATATATATAACATACTGAATCTAAACCAAACCCAAAACCTGGTATCATGGTATATAAGAGCCGGATCTACACGTAAAGAGTACAAAAGGGGTCTAATATAATATATACATAATGTCTCTGAGTAGTAAAAGAGTACAAAATACAAAGAAAAACTAAAGTCAAGCTCCAACCACCAAGAGCTCACCCTCAGTCTGGACTGTCCAAAAGTCTCCTCGCACGAGTGTCCACGAGCTAACAGCGAGGGCCCACACTAGGATTTGGACAAAAAGATGCAGAGTGTAGTATGAGCACCAAATGCGAAGCATAAGGTACCCAATAGGTATCATAGGCCGACTGGGTGCATATAAGATAAAAGAGCCGTAATAAGCAGAGGAGAAGAAAATAGTCACAGAAAACAACAAATAAGCTCACGGAAGCTAGCACGGAAGAATACAGGCAGAAAACAACATACATGTCTAGCTACTAGAATCCATATCACAGGTGAGGGGAAGAAATAATTCACCTGGGATCCTCGCAATAACAATATATAGAGAAGTTTTTAGAAAATGGGCGGTATACCGGTAACCTCAATTAAAAAGAGAAGGAGGGAATAGAATAACAATAGCATACTCAAACATAGGAATAATAACCAAGCCCATCTACATAATACTAGTCTCAATATAGAGTTACAGTAAGAGATAAACAAAAGGAATCATAAAACTCGATAAAGCAATAATAAGTCTACCCACAGTCCCAACAGGCGCCCATACACCCGAGGAACACAAATAGGTAAAGACAAACCCTCCGGCATCCCATACTACCGGAGCGTACACTTAGCAAACAACAAACAAGGTTGGAAACTCACACAAATGAATGATATGACGTGATATGATGGACTAAGTATGATAATAGTAACGTATGTTACCCTCTTCTGGCGTCCTATAAGGCCTAGAAGAAAGGATCCATGGAAGGTCGCACCCGTATACTTCGACTACACCGTATACCCCCCTCTGGCACTCGCAGCACGTAACCCCTAGCCCAAAATGGCAAGGTCCATGTAGGCCCCCGACCAACATACTAGATGCCCCATAAATCTCAAAAATCCCTAAGAAAAGTTGCCCGGATGGTATCCGGGTCTAAATCAGTAAGTCAAAAATAGGTCTAGCGCATGGCCCCGGAGCCTAGTATTATCCTGGAAGTGGTAGTAAAACAAGTCTAGTGCTCAGCCCCGCTGAGTCTAGTATAAGTGGAAATAATGATAAAACACCCCTTTATTCTCTCTTACCCTATGAAGATCCATTAAAACAGTACCAAACCCTTTTTACAATCATTGTTTACCAAAAATAGGCCCCACAGGCTATGCAAGGTTTAGAAATCCATCAATAGTAGGACCAAAGCCAAAACCATAGTAAAAATATCTAGAAATCCCTCTTATATGCCTGATAAATGGTATACACAATCACAATAGTGGCCCACAACCCGCAATCAACCTATCGGCCCTGCACAGGCTTCAGTCATTCTACAGCATAGATAGCCAGCCAAAAATTGCGATAATTATATTCGGGACTCATGGACACCCCCAAGTATCCCACCATCTATGGTCTAGAGCCAAAACAAGGCCACACAGGACCACAAGGGTGACAATATCAATCTACAAAGAATACTACACACAACGGAGGGAATAAATGAGATGGATATGGAAAAGCGGTCAAGGTCTGTGGTGCCAAGCTAATAAACCCAACCCAGGGATGCCAATTAGTAAAATTTTATCCTATATATGCAAAGTCTAGAGAGGTTAAACCGTAACCTACCTGTCGTCCGATGCCAAGCTGCTGGGACAACGATACCAAAGCCCAAATTGCTTCGAGAAGCTCCGAACGATAATCAACTATCAAAAAAATAGACTACACATTAATACGAGACTAACGATACCCATAACACTATAATAATAGCTGGGCCAAAATTTAGGTCACCGGCGGGCCTATGGACCCTGCAACCCAAAGCCGAGAATGAAGAAGTACAACATGATCACAATGATCATGGGAGACATGCCCAAAAAATTAAGGGAGTTGGGCATGAATTTTTAGCTAAAATAGCCCCTACAAGTCCAGACACCAAAGAGGGAAATTAAGAATGAAAAACCAGAAATTAGGCAAGAGACACTTACCACAACGAGTGAAAATGCCAAGGAGGTGAGTTCCACAAACCCACAATCATGCAAGCCCAAGAAGAACAGAGTCTACAAGAATTTCCAAGCTCCAAGAATTTACAACAATGGTGGTTTTAACAAATGGAGAAGAAGCAACTTAGGGGACAAGAACTTACCAAATTAGTTGAGGGAGCAAGGTTTATTGACGGATAATTGAGTTCCCCAAGCTTGAAATGATTAGAGCAATTTGCAGAGGGTATTTTGTGTTTTAGAGGTGGGAGAAATGAAGAACAATGGCTGGAGAGATGAATGGCAAAGATTATATACTGCCGATGGGTCCTTCATCGCGATCGCGAAGGGACCCCACACGGTCGTGATGACCACGCTAGCTAGACCATCACAATCGCGAGGACTAGCAACGCAGTTGAAAAGAACAACGGGGAGAAGGCTTCATCTCGATCGCGACAAGGGATGTCGCGATCCCGTAGAACAAGGAAATAGGTGCCTTATCGCGGTCGCGAGGGAAGGGGCTAGTGCTTGCGATTAAGGCCTGAGGCCTACACCTGCAACAACAAAAACCTGCAACTTTTCTGAAACTCTACGAGGCATTCTGGGCACAATTGGAAACCGATACTCAAAAACCAATAATGCTAATAGAGTGGAAACAATGTTCTGGACTCAACAGAGTTGATGAAGCTTTCATACGAGGTCATTTTGGAGGAATGTTGACCCAAGTCAACACTAACTAAAACCGACCAACTAGAAAAATGAGCCCGACTCACTCGGGACCCAAGCTAACCACCAACCTAACCCAAACTCATCATTCTAGAGCTAATGGAATCATCGAATTTCAAATTTGACGCTCTGATCATCAAAAGCTGACCAAAGTTACACTTTTAACTCCAAATGGCCTGAAAATAGAGAAGGCAACACAAAACCCATACCAGAAGTTCTCAGGCCTCGACTAAGGGTCCAACTAGACCAAACTCAACGTTTCAAAGCTAACAGAATTGTAGGAATGCAATTCCAAGCATGTTAGCTAAGAATGTTGACTAAAGTCAACGATATCCTAAGTTTAAGCTCTAAAACAGGCAAACGATCGTAACGACCAAACAAATGACCAGGGCACCAAATCACCGGTTCTAGCAAGCCATAAATGACTTAGGGCCACTATGGGAAAGATCTAATAGTATAAAGAAAGCATAAACATGAAGATGACCGGAAGGGTCATCACAACATCTACTACTAAAAAGTCTTTCATCCACGAAAGCCAGCAAGAAGGGAGTACCTGAAGGATCAAACAACTGCAGGTACTGAGCTTGTAACTCACTCTCGGTCTCCCAGGTAGCCTCCTTGACAAGGCGATGCCTCCACTAAACTTTCAGAACTGGAATCTCTTTATATCTCAACCTCCTGACATCTATGGCCAATCTAGCAATCGGCTTCTCAACAAAGGACAAACTCTCATCCAACTGAACCGACTCCCAATGAAACACATGAGACTCATCTAGAACATACCAGCGCAACATCGAGACATAAAATACAGGATGCATAACTGAAAAAATCAGAGGTAACGCTAACTGATAAGCAACACTACCAACCCTCTGAAGAATCTCAAACAGCCCAATGTACCTGAGGCTAAGCTTGCCCCACAAACCAAATATCATCACGCCCCTCATGTGAGACACATGGAGGAATATCAAATCACCAACACTAATCTCTAAGGCACGAAGTCTACGATTCGCTTAGCTCTTCTTCCTACTCTAAGTTGTTCAAAGTCTATCCTGGATCACTCGAGCTCGATCTAAGGAATCCCAAAGAAAATCTGTACTCTGTTGCCTAGACTCTAACCCATAAAACCAACCCACTAGCAATCTACAATGCCTACCATACAATGCCTCGAAAGGTGCCATGGCAATGCTAGAATGGAAGCTACTATTATACGCAAACTCAACCAATGGTACAAATTGATCCCAAGAACCTCCAAAGTCAAGAACACAGGCCCAAAGCATGTCCTCTAGGACCTGAATAGTCCTCTTGGACTAGCCATCTGTTAGAGGGTGGAATGCACTACTAAGCTGAACCTATGTAACCAAATCACTCTGAGTAGCTCTCTAGAACTGAGATGTGAACTGAGTGCCGTAGTTTGATATGATAGAAGCTGGGAGCCTGTGCAACAGAACAACCTCACAAATGTAGATCTGAGTTAACCTCTCTGCATCGTAAGAAGTCTGAACCACCAAGAAGTGTGCTGACTTAGTCAGCCGGTCCATAATCACCTAAATAGAGTCAAAACCCCTAGAAGTACGAGGCAAACTAACTACGAAATCCATAGTAATCCCTTCCTACTTCCACTCAGGAATGGGAAGTCGCTACATCAAACAACCCAGCCTTATATGCTCAAACTTCACCTGTTGACAGTTCAAGCACTGAGATACAAACTCTGCTATGTCCCGCTTCATACTGCTCCACCAGTAAAGCTGTCTCAAGTTTCTATACATCTTGGCTGTGCCAGGATAGATAGAATATCTAGAATAATATGCCTCACAGAGTATCAACTGAATTAAATTTCCAACCCTCAGAACACAAAGTTGACTATCAAACCTCAAAACTCCATATGAATCTAGAGTAGCCCAACTGTCCTCACCCTGAACAACCTGATCCTGAAGGTCACACAACCGCTGATCCTCAAACTGACGACTCTAAATATGATCAACTAGAGTGGAAAGAACCTCAATACTAGCAAGAACTCTGTTGGGATCCGACTGGTCAAGCCTAACCAAACGGTTAGCCAAGGACTGGATGTCCAAGTCCAATGACCGCTCTAAAATAGAAAGTGAAGCCAGGCTACCCATACTCACCCTCTTCCAACTTAAGGCATCTGCAACCATGTTTGTCTTGCCTGGATGGTACAAAATAGTGAAATCATAGTACTTCAGCAACTCAATCCATCTCCTCTGCCTCGAGTTCAGCTCTCGCTGACTCATAATGTACTGAAGACTATGGTGATTGGTGAATATCTCACAGTGAACCCCATACAGGTAGTGCCTCCTAATCTTGAGCGGGAAGACTACCACCGCCAACTCCAAGTAATGAGTGAGGTAGTTACGCTCATGAACCTTCAGCTGCCCCGATGCATATGCTATAACACGACCCTACTACATTAATACACAACCAAGACCAACCCCAAAAGCATCACAATACACGGAGAAATTCTAACCCTCAACTGGCAAAGTCAATACATGAGTTGAAGTCAATAAGGCCTTAAGCCTCTGAAAACTGTCCTCGCACTGGTCCAACTACTAAAATAGGACATCCTTCCTAGTCAGCATAAGCAAGGGTGCTACTATTGAAGAAAATCCCTTAATGAATCGCCTGTAGTACCCCACTAACCTATTAAAGTTGCAAACCTCAGTAGGAGTAGTAGGTCTAGCCCAATAACACACCGCTAAAATATTACCTATATCAACTCTTATCCCATCCTTAGACACCATGTGTCCTAGGAATGCAACTGACTCAAGCCAAAACTCACACTTTGAGAACTTGGCATAAAGCCGATGATCTCTCAAAGTCTGAAGTACAGTCCTCAAGTACTGCTCATGCTCATCTCTACTACGGGAGTATACCAGAATGTCCTCTATGAAGGCTATCACGAACGAATCCAAATACGGGCTAAGCACCCTGTGCATCAAGTCCATGAAGGCTGAGGGGGCATTATTCAACCCAAAAGACATCACCACGAACTCATAGTGGCCATAACGTGTCCTGAATACTGTCTTAGGGATATCCTCCGCCCTAATCCTCAACTGATAGTAGTCGGACCTCAAATCAATCTTTGAAAACACTACTGAACCCTGAAGTTGATCAAACAAGTCATCAATCCATTGCATCGGATACCTATTCTTGATTGTCACCTTATTCAACTGTCGATACTCAATACACCTCTGCAGCGACCCATCTTTCTTCTTCACAAATAGAATAGGACCACCTTAAGGCGATACATGCAGCTTAATGAACCCCTTAGCTAACAAATCCCGGAGCTTCTCCTTAAGGTCTCTCAACTCAGCAGGAGCCATACGATAAGGAGAAAGAGAAATTGGCCTGGTGCCCGGCTCTAACTCAATAGCAAAATCAATACCTCTCTCAGGTGGAAGTCCTGGCAGGTCAGTAGGGAACACATCTAGGAAGTCTCTAACCACAGGAACAGACTCAGGAGATGAAGGGTCAACACTAACATCTCGGACATATGCTAGATAAGCTAAACACTCACAAGAAATCAACTTCCTAGCTCGAAGACAAGAGATGATCCCAGACGGTGCGTGGCTGACAGAACCCTGCCATACAATTGGGGATATATTGGGCATGGCTATGGTAACAGTCATGGCATAACAATCTAAAACTGCACGGTGAGGGGATAACCAGTCCATGACAGTATCATATCAAAATCTAACATATCAAGGATCATCAAATCACCCCAAGTCTCCAAATCACCAACAAATATCATATAGGATCTCACAATCTAATCCACTCCTTAAGAATCTCCTACTGGGGTCAAAACAAATACAGGCACAAATAATGAATCACTAGCTAACCCTAAACAAGGTAGAAAGTAGGTAGATACATACAAACAAGTAGATCCAGGATCAAATAAAGCCATAGCTGACTGACGGCACACAAAAATCATACCTATAATCACAGCATCTGAGGCCTCTGCCTCCAGCCTCCCAGGGACCGCATAGAACTGAAGATGACCTCCACCTTCCCGACTGCCATACCTATAACCTACCCTACTACGCAGGGCACCACTTCTAGCCTGACTACCACCTCTTCTAACTGGTGGTTGAAATGCTCTCATAGGCTGAGCTACATATTGAACTATACCCAGCTGGGGGAAATCTCTAGCATAGTGACGTCTAACCCTACACTCATAACAATTTAAACCCCATTAGGGGAAATCTCTGGCATAGTGACCGCTAACACTGAACCCATAGCAAGACCCTGATGGCTCACCCTGTCAAGATGAACCAGCTGAAACCGTGTGGCCACCACGACCTGATGCCCTAGAAGTAGTACCTCTTGAAGACTGACTGTTGTGACAATGCTGACTGCTCTGACCCTGCTCAAACTGAGAACCAAAAGCTTGGAGTGATGCCTGAACTAGTCGACTAGTCTGACCCTGATGCCACTGTTACTGATAACCCCGACCCTACTGGCCTAAACCTCTACCACTATACCGGGACCCACTATAGTTACCCTAATATCGTGTCCTCTAATCTCTTGCCCCCTGATCCTGATGGTGTAAGTCCTCCACAATACGAGCATAGTCTGTGATAGCCTAAAACAATCAACCAATAGCAACTAATATCTCAACTGGCTGTCTAATCTCTATCCTTAAACCCCAAACAAATCTGCGAATCCTGTCTGGCTCAGTGGGAATGATCATAGCTCCAAAGAGAGCAAGCTGGTGGAAGTGAGTTGCATACTTAGATATAGACATGGATCTCTGCATAAGCCTAGTAAACTGCTCCCGGCTGTGCTCATGATCACTCTGAGGAAAGAACTTGTCCATAAAGGCCTCGTAAAACTAGGAGCAAGGCAACGGTAGGGATGTAGATGGTCTGCAAGTAACCTGTGCCCTCCACCATAACTTTGCTGGACCCTCCAACTGATAAGTGGTATATCCAACTCCGTGAGTCTCCAACAAACCCAGGTGGTTTGACATCTCCTCACAAATAGAAATGACTTCATATGGATCCTGACCTGGTGCACCAGAAAATCTAGGCAGTGCAAGTCTAAGAAATTTGCCCAATGCCTTATGCTCCGCATCAGTCATAACGGGGCGAGGAGAAAGAGAATGTGCAACCACTGGAATTGGAATAACCTTAGCACGAGGAGCGGTAGTAGCAAGCTGCTCTCCTAAACTCTGAACACCCAGCACTTCCCCCTGAGCGAATGTCTGTGCTAACCCTGAAGGCTGCCCCTAATCATACCTAAGAGCTATAGAAGCAACCTCTGAACACCTTCAGACTGAGCTGGGGCGGATACAGAAGCTGGTGCTGAAGATGGCACTGGAACTGGTGGATCCTGGGATGTCCCTTGGTCCACATGCTGCTGCTCAGGAAAAAACTCTGACCCATAATAATACTCGGGCTCTATCTCAACTCTAGATGCTCCATCAGGTACCGCTGCTCGGGCACGACCTCTGCCTCCACCCTTGCGACCACCCCGGCCCCTAGCTGGAGTTAGAGGTACAGGGGCTGAAGGCTCTCCTCCGCCAGAAGCTGACGATCTCATATGAACCATCTACAAAAGAGTGAATTAGAATATGTGAGATTTCAAGAAACCTTCAAGGATACTATGCATGAGATAGAAGTAAGAAAAATCCATTTTTCCTAAGATGTGACTATAGCCTCCCAAATATTGAGTACGGACATCTCCGCTCCAATCCGCAGGACTCTACTAGACATTGGCTCCTATACTGATGACACCGGTGAACCTAGGCTCTGATATCAAGCTATCACGACCCAATTTATCAATCATGATGGCACCTACAACCCTTCAGTAGGAGAACCAGTCCCCATAGCTCGAAACGGTTAGTAATGGGCTACTATCAAGCAAGAAGCGGAAGAACAAGTAATATAAACAGAAACAAGGGTTATACGAGAAGAAAATTGATAACAGGAGTATATATATAACATACGGAAGCTAAACCAAACCCAAAACCTGGTATCATCGCATATAAGAGCCAGATCTACACATAAGGAGTACAAAAGGGACCCAAAATAATATATACATAATGTCTCCGAGTAGTGATAAATGCTCAAATCGTAGCTCTCCAATTAGAAGGTCAACGCCGATCGCGTAGTCAAAACAAAATTTATCAACCCAATGGATGTCAGGGTCATACCCAAGGGACCTGATTTTGCTTATTAGAGATTTCACGAAGTGATTTCAAAGTGAGAGTAGTTGTTCAACAAAACCAAACAATAAAATTGGGGAATTGGGAAAGTTGTCACTACTAACTTAATTCAATAAAAGTATAAAATCGAGATGGGTGTACCAATAAGGACTAGATGACTAGGGGTGCATTTCTGATGGGGTATTCGCTATAGAATAGGGTAGTCACTAATTCACTTAAATTCTCACCTATTGACACGAGTAGCGTTGGTCATAAGTGTGGAATGTTATCTCTCGATCAACATCCACATATCCAATGATTTCGGTTAGAACATCATTCAGTATGCTAAATAACCAACCAATATTTGCTTGGGGAGGTCGTCCTATCTCTAGCTCGGACCATTAAATGGGAGATTCTGCGATTGGATATGTCTATCCTCCAATGTAAGTGGATTCCCAAGTACCCACTAGCAATTTCACATTCACAACTACAAAATTCTCTCTCGAGAAATTATATATCCAAGTAAGGTAAATTCATGTTTGCAACCACAAATTATTAGATTAAAACATGGTGAAATTACTAGACCCATATCAGATAAGCAATTATAAAAGCGAATTAGCAACACCCACACCTATTAGGTAAACACCCATCATCAATACACCCATAGACAAGAGAAATTAGCCACTCATAGATGGGGGAGAAGATATACTTTCTGGGTAAATCAAATTCCCATCCATTGTAGTTGATTCTCAAATTCTAGAGTAAAATTTGGTACACAATTTGTTAACCAAAAGATTGGATTGAAAACCCTCTCTCAATGGAGATGGAGAAAAGTGTTTACAAGCCAAAAGTATCTCTAATTTCTCCACTGAAATTCTTTGGTAAAAATTGTATATACAAAACAAGCCTAAAATTGCCTTTTAAATATTCTCATATCATCACATAAATTTAGGACAAAATTGGCCTCCGGGTGGTGTGCGATGTAGCGTGCGGTTCGCACGTCGCAGTGTGCGCATCGCACACCTGCTTCAGGTTGACCAGTGACTTCAGCCACTTAAGTAGGCTTTGTGCGAAGGTGGTGCATTTTGCACCACGGGATGTGCGCGTCACATGGAGACTGCACTCTTTAGCAGAATCTTCAGTCATCTTTGCAGCTTTATGTGGAGGAGATATGAACCGCACCTCGGCTTGTGTGTGTCGCACAGCCACCGCACCTCTCGGGAGATTCTCCAGCTTTTCTCAACCCTTCACACTTAGCTCCTTTTTGGGTCCATATCCTTATTTCTCCTCTTCTATCCAAAGTACCTGCATAGACATCAATAAAGGCCATAAGAACCTCTAAATCAATTCAAAATGTAGCAATAATTCATGGATATAGGCTCAATAAGTTGGTAGATTACTGACTTATCAAACCCCCAAACTTTAACTATTGCTTGTCCTCAAGCAAGATACTCACATGGCAAGGAATGAATTATGCTAAAGCTCAATTTAAGGCACAAAAACTATTCTAAAAATTTGGACCCCCACATGCTCAAGGCAATTGCTCATTTCAAAACATTTTTCAGAAAGGACATCATATCTCTTTTAAAACTCAAAGGAATTTTCCATTTAAAACAAGACATTTTAGCTTTTCAAGTCATTGGCATGGACCGTCAAGGTTTGCCTCGAGATTCACCACACAACTTGTCTCATTCATTCCCCTTAATTGAAATAGAGACTCTATGCTTCAATTCGAGTGCATGATTCTACTCACCACAAGAGAGAATCCCACTCACAATTATTCAATTCTTAACCATAGGATTATAAGAGAACCAAGAAGACTCACTCTCTCAAGGAAGTTCAAGTGCATGCGCATCGAACCATAGGCTTGCCCTTCATATAAATCGCCTCTAATGTAGGGTAGCCAAGCTTGGAATCACCAAGGGCTTGTGGGTTATAATGTTGGCTAGGGCTAAGGTAAGGATATCATTTGGTTCAAGTGACTACTCCTCCCTAATGCTCTTTGTTTTCATGTCAAACGCCGCTCACATTTTTTAATTTTTAATTTCACCTTATTTCTCCCTCACACAACCCAAGATTTCTCCTTTTAACCTTATGATTATTCACACCTTATATCACCTTCACTTGGTAGCACCTATATTTGCTTTTCAATTTTCTCATTGGATTGATCTTTTGGAGCACTTTTCAATTTTCGAATCAAGGTGTTACCTTGCACTTGAAGTGTATTCCTTTTCTTCTCCTCATTTGATCACATGCACCCCCCAACTTAGGCATTTGCCGATGTTATCTATTGTTCCCCTCCCAAACTTAGACTTTTAGCCTACATTTCATTTTCAAGCAATTAGGGAGGATAGGTGCCAAGAGAGAGGTTCCAAAAAGGTCAAGGTGTTACAAATGTGTTAAAGAATGGTCACAAGCTCAAATGGGTTCACTAGGATTTGATGTCATTAGGAGGTCATTTGAGTGAAGTGGCTATCGAAAACTGCCTAAGGTCATTTCCCAAGCTTGTCTACACCTAGAATTTTGCCTTGAATCACATTCGGAGCAAGTTCTAGATGACACTTATGCACAAGAATCAAGGTAAAGCCTCACCACACAAGGCATCATGCCACAAGACTTCATCCATTAGTCCCACAATCAATTGAGGAAAATGACTTTTGACAAGCTATTTCGAGTTCATTACACACTCATTTGTGAGTCAATCAAGCCAAAGCGAGAGTGTGTAAGTCATGTCAAGAGAACACTTTTTCTCAAAAAAAAGTAAAAATCATTTCCCTTCCTTTTTTCCTTTTCAAAAACAATTTACCAAGAAATTTTTCGGTCGGCCCATTTAGAGACGAGCATTTACGGACTCAATCTTAAAACTAAACTTGGCATTTTCCCTTAAGAAAGTTGCCTCTCAATATATCATAGGGAAACACCAACCCGGTTCGACACACAAAAACAAAAGAAAAGAAAAAGAAAAAAATCAAACTTTTGCTCCTTGGGAAAGAACCGTAGTATTAGGAAAACCCTCGGAGTTTATTTCTACACTACTATCAACAAAGCGATCCACAACTTTTCACGCTCATGAATCAATCAAGAACAAGCCTTGGCGTAGGCATTTAGCGTATTTACAAGGCATGGGTAGTGGAACAATGGGGCATGTACGACCAACCCGGCACACCATCAATAAAATTCATGCCCGGCGAGGGCACAATTAAGCTCAAAGTAAAACGAAAACATAATCTAAAGAAAGAAAAAAAATAGTAGCATAACAATCAATTATCCAGAATGTGCCCAACAAGGGCCAAATAAAACTAAGTAGAATAGTCAACTAGGCCCGACAAGGGCAATAAATTATCTCAAGCCCACTCATGGGCACCAAAAAGCAAGTAAAGAAAGACACCCCCTCCCATAAAAGAAGCATTGTCCTCAATGCTCATAGTGCAATGGGAAAAGGTGGAACTCCCTGTAGGATCTAGTCCTCATCATCACCACTATCAGAAGCAGCTTCTTCTTAAACATTCTTCCCACTCGGGCCAGCACCACCTCTACGAGAGTCTGCCGACAACGTTGAGTCATGGAGAACTCTCTGAAACACAGGGTTCTCATCGTCTTCTGCTTCCTCCTCCTCATGACCTGACAAATCCTCGAATGCATATGAAGCAAACAAGTTATCCAATAGGCCGAGAATCCTTCTAGGTGAAGACAGCATGGACAGGTCCTCTTGGATTACCGGTGCTTTCCCTTTTTCCTTGGCCATGTTCAATCGAATGGATTTGAGAGACCTCTCGCACGGATCCACTTATTTCCGTAGGTTGAGAGTACTTTCCACCACTTCTTTCATGGCTAGTTTGACTGTCCTCCAAATAAATCCCGGGAGATCATCTGACAGATCCTTCAACTGCCTCTCTTGATTAAATGATTTTTCAACCATGTCTTCGAGACAGAGTGGTTCCCTGGGTGCAGTAGCTGGAGGAGTGTGTCCTTGTGAGGCAATAGGATAAGGAGGAGAAGTATGCATGTTTACATCCGAGTCATCATCCTCGGCTTCCATCGATGCTTCAACCCAAGGCCTTTTAAATCGGGGAGCATCATGATCAGTCTTTTTGTCAAGATCTAACACACCCAATGGTGGGGGTAGGAGTATCACAATCAAAGAAGGGGACACCTACTTGTGCACATAATTTGCTGATCAATACCAGGAAAGGAAAAGCATCACCACTCCTTTGGGACTTCCTTTTTATCACCAAATCAATGACCTCTCCATTCCAAACCAAACTCTCTCCTCCTCTAAGGCTTGATCATGGGCTGATGAGACTTTCTTCTTCCCTTTTGGAGTTGGCTTGGAGGAGGAGTGAGCGGTTAGCCTACGTGAGCTTCTCTCAGTGTTACCCATGTTAGAAGACATAGTCTGCATCCAATGATTGTGAGCCAAGAACAAAACAAAATCTACTAAGGGTGGAATGCAACAAATTAGAAATCAAAGTAGGTGTCTATTGTCTTGTGCGGACCACATGCAAAACGCACTAGGAAAAGTGCGTGTCGCAAGTGCTATCGCACAAGCCAACAGAACCTTTTGGAAATTTTTCTATTGATGTGTGAAGCTAGTGCAATACGCACCATCAGAAGTACGTGTCGCATCAAGCTTTGCCCCTCAAGTTAGTGTTCTGCACTTTCTTTTCAACTTGGTGCGACGCCTTGGGCGATCCACACGTCAAGATCTATGCATCGTATGCGAAATACACAAAGGAAAAATTGGAATTTTTGGTTCCTTGTGTTCTTGTGAGTTACGCATATGATCCATAGAGCAAGATGTGCTTCTGCACTTAGCACCACAAGCAACCAATTCATAATAACAAATGGGGCAAAGGGGATTCATGACCATAACTTCTAAGTACTCAGACTTCCCCGGATTTCCACTAACACATAACCAATAAGAAAGGACTCAACGACTTCCCTTAAGATGGAAGTTACCCCGTCTATCATCGGAAACATCAAGCCCTCCTTGCAACAATGGGCAACAATAAGCATATCAACAATTAACCTCCTCCCGCACAAGATCATACATCCCAACTAGATTTTCAATCAGGATCATGGGCATATGATCAACAACATTTAGACTCAATTATCAATTATCAAATAAAACCTCATGACTAACGATGACTTGCCCTTAAGAACGAGGTCACCCACTCAGACTTCACCCCATCACAAATATTAAGGCTAAACAATACTACCAATCAACATGCATAGTCAAGATTTACAATCTACCAAGTTGACATTAAAAGATTTCATCATTACAACTCAAAATTGGGGACCCAAATTTTTTGGATCTCACCCATTATCAACATGGCTAATCTACTAAGCATGCTTCATACTATGAGTTCCCAACAATCATAAAAACAACTATTTAACATCGGGGAACTTACCATAAGTGAATATTATGAAGGCAAGAATGGAAATTGAAGCCTTTTGAATTCCAATAATGGTGACCCACAAGACCTTCCAAAGAATGATGGCGGCAACATGGAGAAGTGGTGGAGAAGATTGGGTGAGAAGAGGAGACAATTTCTGTGGAGGATTTTGAGAGTTGTGGAGAAAGATGGTAGAAAAAGGAGGGAGAGAGAGGTAGTTATAAAAGAAAAAGAAGAAGAAAAGTCGACCGGGTCACCTACGGGTCGGGTCAGTCAATGAGTTAGGTCAATTAAAAATTCAAATTTACCTCCTGTGCACCGCGGTATGCGATTCACACCAGGCAAGGTGCGGACCGCATGTCGTATCACACATGCCCTTTTTTTCTCCCCTGAGTTTGCCCAGACATCTGTTTCCTTGTGCGATGGAGGTACGACACGCATTGGGTTTGTGCGATCCGCACAGCACAACTCACGTCACCTTTATTTTTTCAATTTTTCTCCATGTCTTTTGGTTTAGTGTGCAGTGGGCTGTGACACACAAAATTGCTTGTGCGGTCTGCACCATCCACCGCATGGCATATTTTTGCTTTGTTTTCCCTTTTCCATGTTTCTATTCCATGCATTCCCTATAGAACATAAAAAACAACAAGCAATAACCAAAAACAAAGAAAAAAACTTGGGTTGCCTCCCAAGTAGCGCTTGATTTAACGTAGCGGCACGATGATGTTACCTCAATCCTCATTCATTTTTGGGGTTATTGATGGTGTTGCTAGGCAGCGTTTCCTTCATCTGTGGGTTCATTTGGCTTGATAAGTGGGTCATTTGGGCCTCAAGATGTTTGATCGAGGCACTATGGGAGCTCACAGTTTGGTGAAGTGTAGAGACCTCCCTCTTTAACTCACTTACTCCCGAGTTTGTGTTATCCACCTTCTTAAGAACCATGGACAACATGTCCTCTATCTTGGATTGGCCGGGATTGCTTGTGCTCAGTTGGTAGAGAGAATCAGATTTGTTTGTGGGGATGTAAGGATTCGAGCTCCAATGATTGAAGTGATCACCATATTTATCTCTTTCATGCCAATTTCCATCCCTCTCTTTGTCTCTAATCCAACCTTGATTCTCCTCCCTCGGGTGATAATACCCAGGGCGAGAACCCGCCAACACGTAGCGTAGCTTACCATCAATCTCAGTCATAAGCTCCACATCATTCACCTCAACCTCCGGTGTACTCACTGCATTCACCTTCTTAACACCAGCTCCCATCACATGCTTGGCCATCAAGTCAATTTGTGTCATCATTTTAGCCAAAGCTTCATCTCGCTCCTCATATTTTCTCCTTGTTTCATTCGTCAAGATTGTTGAGGGCGTTCCTGAAGGTGACACCTCTGACTCTCTCGTATGCCAATCTTGATTGGTCTTGGTTATTTGTTCTAATAGCTCTGAGGCAATGTGAAACTCAAGGTCCATAAAGGTGCCTCCTCCAAGATTATCAGCCACCGATTTGTTCATAGAGTTCAATGACCGGTAGAAGCTTTGGAGCAACACATTTTCTGACAACTCATGGTTTGGGCATAATAGAAGCTTCCTTTTGAATAGTAGCAAAACTTCATGAAGAGGCTCGTCCGAAAACTGCCTAAAGTTGGTAATCTCATCTCTTAAATTTATCATTCGATATGGAAGGAAGAATCTCAAGGTAAATGCCTCTACCAACTCGGTCCAAGATGTGATGGATCCATCCGGCAATTCTTCCAACCACGCCGTGGCTTCCCCCATCAAAGAGAAAGGGAATAGGTGCAATCAGATGGACTCTTGGGAGATATTATGGATCATGTATGGTTGGAAAATATCCACGAAGTTTCGAATATGCCGGTTGGCGTCCTCATGGGCAGCTTCACTAACTAGCCCCTTCATTTGAATCAAATGGAGCATGGTGCTTGTCACATGGAAGACAATATTTCCCACCGTGGGGGGTAGGAGGATTACACCTACACCTCCTTGAATCATTGGCTCAGCAACATTGGCATTGTCGAAGTTGCCAATGCTCTCATCGTCCTCGGCTTCTTCCATAGTCAGCCTGCTCAATCAACAAAAAAATAACAAAAAGTAAAAGAAAACAAGCACTCTCAAGTTGACTTCACAACAACAATAAAAAACTAGCTAATACTCAAGTCCCCATCAACGGTGCCATTTTTGATAAACGCTCAAATCGTGGCTCTCCAATTAGGAGGTCACGACGATCGCGTAGTCAAAACAAAATTTATAAACCCAACGGATATCAGGGTCATACCCAAGGGACCTGATTTAGCTCATTAGAGATTGTGCGAAGAGATTTCAAAGTGAGAGTAGTTGTTCAACAAAACCAAATAATAAAATGGAGGAATTGGGAAAGTTGTCACTACTAACTCAATTCAATAAAAGTATAAAATCGAGATGGATGTACCAATAGGGACTAGATGACTAGGGGTGCATTTCCGCTAGGACATTCTCTATAGGATAGGGTAGTTACTAATTCACTTAAATTCTCACCTATTGACACAAGTAGCGTTGGTCATAAGTGTGGAATTCTATCTCTCGATCAACTTCCACATATCCGATGATTTTGGTTAGAAAATCATTCGGTGTGCTAAATAACCAACCAACATTTGCTTGGGGAGGTCATCCTATCTCTAGCTCGGACCCTTAAATGAGAGATTCTGCGATTGGTGCTATGTCTAGCCTCCAATCTAAGTGGACTCCCAAGTACCCACTAGCAATTTCACCTCCACAACTACAAAATTTTCTCTCGAGCAATTATATAGCCAAGTAAGGTAAATTCATGTTTGCAACCACAAATTATTAGATTAAAACATGTTGAATTTACTAAACCTATATCAGATAAGCAATTATAAAAGCGAATTAGAAACACCCACACCCATTAGCTAAACACCCATCATCAATACACCCTTAGACAAGAGAAATTAGCCACTCATAGAAGGCGGAGAAGATATACCAGCTGGGTAAATCAAATTCCCATCTACTGTAGTTGATTCTCAAATTCCAGAGTAAATTTGGTACACAATTTGTTAACCAAAAGATTGGATTGAAAACTCTCTCTCAATGGAGATGGAGAAAAGTGTTTACAAGCCAAAAATATCTCCAAGTTCTCTACTGAAATTCTCTGCTAAAAATTGTATATACAAAACAAGCCTAAAATTGCCTTTTATATGTTCCCAAGTCATCACTTAAATTTAGGACAAAATTGCCCTCCAGGTGGTGTGCGCCGCGGTGTGCGGTTCGCACGTCGCAGTGTGCGCGTCGCACACTTGCTTCAGGTTGACGAGTGACTTCAGCCGCTTAAGTAGGCTTTGTGCAAAGCTGGTGCATTTCGCACCACGGGATGTGCGCGTTGCATGTAGACCGCACTCCTTAGAAGAATCTTCAGTCATCTTTGCAGCTTCATGCGGAGGAGATGCAAACCGCATCTCGGCTTGTGCGTGTCGCACGGCCACCACACCTCTCGGTAGATTCTCTAGCTTTTCTTAACTCTTCACACTTAGCTCCTTTTTGGGTCCATATCCTTGTTTCTCCTCTTCTATCCAAAGTACCTGCATAAATATCAATAAAGGCCATAAGAACCTCTAAATCGATTCAAAACGCAGCAATAATTCATGGATAAAGGTTTAATAAGTTGGTAGATTACCGACTTATCAAGTAGTAAGAGAGTACAAAATACAAAAGATAAACTAAAGTCAAGCTCCAGTCGCCAAGATCTCACCCTCAATCTGGACGGTCCAAAAGTCTCCTCGCACGAGTGTCCACGAGCTAACGACAAGGGCCCACACTAGGATCTACACTAGAAGATGCAGAGTGTAGTATGGGCACCAAATGCAAAACATAAGGTACCCAGTAGGTATCATAGGCTGACTGGGCACATATAACATAAAAGAGCAGTAATCAGCAGAGTAGAAGAAAATAGTCACAGAAAATAATAAATAAGCACACGGAAGCTAGCATGGAAGGAATAAATGCAGAAAATAACATACATGGCTAGCTACTAGAATCCATATCATAGGTGAAGGGAAGAAATAATGCACCTGGGATCCTCGCAATAACAATATATAGAGAAGTGTTTAGAAAATGGGCGGTATACTGGTAACCTCAATTAAAAAAAGGAGGGAATATAATAACAATATCATGCTCAAACATAGGAATAATAACCAAGCACAACTACATAATACTATATCAAGTTACAGTAAGAGATCAACATAAGGAATCATAAAACTCGATAAAGAAATAATAAGTCTACCTACAGTCCCAATGGACGCCCATACACCCAAGGAACCCAAACAAGTGAAGACAAACCCTCCGGCATCCCATACTACCGGAGCGTACACTCAGCAAACAACAAACAAGGGTGGAACCTCACACAAATGAATGATATGGCGATGGAGTCCCTCGACCAACATACTAGATGCCCTGCGAATCTCAATGATCCCCAAGTAAAGATGCCCGTAGGGTATCCAGGTCTAAATCAGTAAGTCAAAAATAGGTCTAGTGCATGGCCTTGTCGAGCCTAGTATTATCCTTGAAGTGGTAGTAAAACAAGTCTAGTGCTCGGCCTCGGAGAGTCTAGTATAAGTGAAAATTGTGATAAAACACCCCTTTATTCTCTCTTACCCCAAGAAGATCCATATCAACAGTACTAAATCCTTTTTACAATCATTGTTTACCGAAAATAGGCCCCACGGGCAATGCAAGGTCTTGAAAACCATCAATAGTAGGCCCAAAACAAAAAACGTAGTAAAATCATCTAGAAATCCCTCATATATGCCTGACAAATGGTATACACAATCATAATAGTGGCCCATGACACACAATCAACCTATTGGCCCTGTAAAGGCTTCAATCGTTCTACAACATAGATAGCCAGCCTAAAATGGCGATAAAAATGTCCGGGACTCACGGACACCCTCGAGTAGCCCACCATCTATGGTCTAGTGTCAAAACAAGGACACACAAGACCATTAGGGTGATAATATCGATTTACAAAGAATAGTACACACAACAGAGGGAATAAATGAGACAAACATGGAAAAGTGATCAAGGTATGTGGTGCCAAGCTAATAAACCCAACCCAAGGATGCCAATTAGTACAGTTTTATGCTATATATGCAAAGTCTATAGAGGTTAAACCGTAACCTACCTGTCGCCCAATGATAAGCTGTTAGGACGACGATACCCAAGCCCGAATCGCTCCGAGAAGCTCCGAACGATAATCAAACTATCAAAATAAAAGACTACATATTAATACGAGACTAACGATACCCATAATGCTATAATAATAGTCGGGCCCAAATTTGGGTCACCGAAAGGCCTGTGGGCCCCGCAACCTGAAGTTAAGAATGAAGAAGTACAAAATGGTCACAACGATCATGGGAGTACATGCCCAGATAATTAAGGGAGTTGGGCATGAATTTCGAGCTAAAACAGCCCCTACAAGTCCAGACACCAAAGAGGGAAATTAATAACAAAAAACTGGAAATTGGGAAAGAGACACTTACCATAACGAGAGAAAACCCCAAGGAGGTGAGTTCCACGAGCCCACGATTATGCAAACCCAAGAAGAACAGAGTCTACAAGAATTTCCAAGCTCTAAAAATTTATAACAATGGTGGTTTTAACAAATGGAGAAGAAGAAACTTGGGGGAGAAGAACTTACCAAATTAGTCGAGGGAGCAAGGTTTATTGACGGATAATTGAGTTTCCCAAGCTTGAAATGATTAGAGCAATTTGCAGGGGGTATTTTGTGTTTTAGAGTTGGGAGAAGTAAAGAACAATGGCTGGAGAGAGGAATGGCAAAGCTTATATACTCCCCAGGGGTCCTTCATCGCTATTGTGAAGAGACCCCACACGGTTGCGATGACCACGTTGTCTAGACCATCGCAATCGCGAGAACTAGCCACATGGTCACGAAGAAAAATAGGGAGAAGGCTTCATCATGGTCGCGATAAGGGACGTTGTCATAGCGTAGAACAAGGAAATAGGTGCCTCATCGCGATTGCGAGGGAAGGGCATCGCGATCACGATTAAGGCTTGAGGCCTGCACCTGCAACAACAAAAACTTACAACTTTTTTGAAACTCTACGGGGCATTCCGGGCACAATCGAAAATCAATACTCAAAAACCAGTAATGCTAATAGAGTGGAAACAACGTTCCAGACTCAAAGGAATCAACAAAACTTCCATATGAGGTCGTTTTGGAGGAATATTGACCCAAGTCAACACTAACTAAAATCGACCAACTAGCCAAAATAAGCCCGGATCTCCCGGGACCCAAGACAACCACCAACCTAACCCAACCACATCATTCTGGAGCAGATGGAATCATCGAATTTCAAATCTGACACTCCGATCATCGAAAGCTGACCAAAGTTACACTTTTAACTCCAAATGGCCTGAAAACAGAACAAGCAACACAAAAGCCACACCAGAAGTTCTCAAGCCTCGACTAAGGGTCCAACTAGACCAAACTCAATATTCCAGAGCTAACAAAACTATCAAAATGCAATTTTGCTTATGTTAGCTAAGAATGTTGACTAAAGTCAACGATATCCTAAGTTTAAGCTCTAAAATAGGCAAACAACCAGGGCACCGAACCACCAGTACCAACAAGCCATAAATGACTTAGGGCCTCTATAGAAAAGCTTTAATAGTATAAAGAAAGCGTAAACACAAAGATGACTAGAAGGGTCATCACATTTAGCAATATAATTCACAAAAAATGCATCTTGATCATTCAAGAACTCTTTTGTAACCCTCTGCTATGTTTCTCCTTGTTTTAGATTTGTTTTGGAATGTTTTTACGACTTAAAATGTAAATAGGCAGATTTATTCTAATTTTGACCCGACCCAGTTTGCGACCCAATTTCAGCACAGGCAGTCTGCGTAAAATAGTCATAACTATTTACTCCCATGTTGGTTTGACGTGAGGTTTTTTGTGTTAGAAACTAAACTCGTAGGACTTCGATTTGATAGGTCGGGGGATCGGTAAATCTTTATATATTGAGAGAAAAGCTCCGAGATATTTTACCCAAATATCAAAAAGTTTATTAAAAAAACTTACGATAGCTTTTGCCGACTTTTGTTCGCAACTTGCTAGACTTAAAAATTTAACATATGAACATTGTGCGATTATAATACCTCATAATACATACTTCTTAGCATATTAGACATTGTTAGTCTTACCCTAAAGGTACATGTTAATTTAAACCTTATGAACGTGCGAGGTGTTACATGAGGCATTTCTTTAACTCGAACTTGTTTAGGGGATTCCTTGACCTAAAACTTTAGTTTAATTCTTTGATATTACCACCCATTTGAAACCTTATTCTTCTAACGTGCTATATCAAGTCATATACACCTTATATACTCATGCCACTCTATGTATATTTCGCGAAAAACACACGGGGTCTCACATTTATATGTTTATGGCCTCTGCATAAGTAAACATTTGACCCTTAAATTCTTGTTTCTCACCTTTTATACACATGATTTGTGAGGCTTATACCATTTAAACGAATAAGTTATGAGGAATATAACATGTAGGCAGGTAATCCACAAAACTTATAATTTTATAACGTGAGAGCAAATATTTTTTTACATGCGCTTAATGAATCTCTAATGAATAAGCACACAGATCTGAACAAATGCTCTTATGAGATAAATATCATGTAGACAACTATTCCAAGAAGCACTGAGCATATACACTAATATTCTTTGGAACATCTTATAAACACATTTTTGGTAAGAAGACATAATATATAAGCAATAGTCCATGCAATAGAAATCTTATGGACGTACGATTTGTAGTACAAGTAGCATCCAAGTAAATAGTCCTTAAGGGATGTATGGTATGCAATTATTGAGCTATAAAGACCAGTGTATTAAAAACATATAAACTGTACTCTCGAAATAAATACACTTCTATCTTGTGAATAGTTAATAATACATTATACAAGCGATTAAATTTAGAGTCCCGAATCACCAGAACTTTTGAAAATGGATAACACTTAAGTAATAACCTATGAGGAAATAGGTTACTTATAAGGTCTATAATATGCGAATAAATAACCTACAATATGTGAGTGTATAGTCTCTAAAACATAAGCACGTAATCATGTGATCAAGTGTTCAAGAAGGCATGTAATATATAAGCAAGTAGTCTATGTGTCATGTAGCATCAGACCACTAAAATGGTACATCTTTTTGAGTCAAACTAGTCAGCTGGGAAGCAATAGAAGCAAACCCTTTCAAAAATCAGCGGTAGTACCTAATCAACCCCACAAAGCTGCAAATCATAGTCACTGAAGTGGCCCTAGCCCAACCCTTAATTGCCTCTACTTTCTACAGATCAACCATGATTCCCTCCTTCAAAACCACATGTTCCAGGAAGGACACAAATGTCAGCCAAAACTCACTCTTAAATGATTTCGGTTATGACTGCTTCTCTTTCAATAACCGTAAGGCAACTCTCAAATGATTCTCATGCTCTTCTTTACTCTTTGAGTATACCAAAATGTCGTCAATAAACACAATTACAAAAGAATTCAAATAGGGCTTAAAAATTCCATTCATCAAACTCATAAGGGCAGCTGGGGCATTAGTAAGCCCAAAAGACATCACCAAAATTTTATAATGCCTATACTTGGTTCAAAAAGCAATCTTTGGTATATCCTCAGCCTGAATCTTCAACTGATGATACCCAGACCTCAAGTCAATCTTAAAGAAGACTGGCACACCATGAAGCTGATCAAATAAGTCATCTATGTGAGGAAGAGGGTACTTATTTCGAATAGTGACCCTATTCAGCTGACGCTAGTCAATGCACATATGCACACTTCTATCTTAATTTTTCATAAACAACAGAGGAGAACCCTACAAAATGGCAGTCAGATGAATAAACCCCTTATTAAGAAGGTCTTACAAATGAACTTTTAACTCTCTCAACTCGGTCGATGCCATTCGATATGAAGGAATAAAAATAGGATGAGTCTCAGGCACTAAATTAATGAAAAAATCAATATCATGGTATGGAGGCATGCCAGGTAAATCAGTGGGAAACACTTCCAAGAACTCACAGACTACAGAAACTGACCCTATAGATGGGACCTCTGCACTAGTGTCCCAAAGATGTGCTAAAAACACCAAACACCCCCTTCTATCAATTTCTTGGAACGAATAAAAAATATAATCTTTTTAGGAAGCAGGCTAAAGTCACCCTCCTACTCAAGTATAGACATACTGGCATTGCTATGGTAACTGTCTTAGCATTAAAATCTAAAATTACATGATAAGGCAACACCCAACTCATCCCTAGAATAATATCAAAGTCCACCATGTCAAGAATCACTAAGTCTACCCATGTTTAATACCCATGAATGTAATAAGACAAGAACGATAAACTCTATCTACAATTAGAGAATCACCAACAAGGGTAGACACATGAACATGAAATTTAAGTAATTCACATATCATGTCCAATCCCACAATAAAATAAGTAGACACATAAGAAAAGGTAGAACCGAGATAGAATAAGGCTGTAGCCATCTGGTTACAGACTAGAATAGTACTTGTGATCACTGTGTTAGATGCCTCCACCTCGGGTATGCCCAGGAAAGCATAAAAATTTGTCTGACAACCTGCTTGTGTGCTGCCCCTATTAGGCTGAGTACCACCTCTACCACCCTATCCATCACCTCGGTTAGGATGGGTTCCACTTCTACCTACTGCATGGATACCACACCCACCCCGAGGAAAATATCTACCATGAGCACCACCTCCCCTACCTGCTAGGGCTGAGGCTCTGGGAACTTGCTGCTGAGCTGATTGATCACCCTGCCTAAACTTGTTGACACCATCTCCGTATGTGCCCAACCTCTCCACCATAACATGCCCTCTCCAAAGTAGGCCGCTAAATTGAAGTCAAAGAAGTAACATAACCACTATGATCTGTAAAATGCTGGCTGGCCACTGGTAGACCCCCAGCAGATACCTGCATGGCTGACTGAAAGGGGCATCCAGAATACCCCTAAGTAATCGAGCCCTTAGAGAAAGAGCCACTATAGCTACCACCCTTTTGGGATTTTTTTCAGTAGACTTAGTATAACCATCATGTTTCACCCCCTCCACATTCCTGACATACTCAACCACTTCCTAAAAAGTCTTCCCAGAAGAAACCATCTGAAGAGATAAAGCCCCACATTCAACCCTTTGATAAACAAACAAATCCTTTCCTCCTCAGAGGGAAACAATTGCAATGAATATTTGGACAGTGAGTGAAATCAGGCCTCATAAGCTACAATAAAAGAACTGCCTTGCTCAATACTAGTAAATTCATCCCACCTCTTATCCCATAAGGTACGAGGGACATACTTCTCTAAAAAGATGGAATAGAACTGAGTCCAGGTCAACAAAGGCGACCCAGCTGCCTATACACCACATAATCTCTCCACCATATCTTTGACTCCCCATGTAGCTAAAAAGTAACAAACTCCACCCTATATCTCTCAACTTCCCCATCTTATGGAGCCTTTCATGACAATCAATAATAAGCTCATAGAATCCTCCATCTTGGTACCATAGAAAATGGGAGGCTTTATCTTGGTGAATCTCCAAAATATATCGTGCTCCTCCCCAGCCATCACCGACCTAGCCACCGGTCTCGAAAATATCCCTATCTCAGAAGCCTCATCCATCCATGGAGTCACAACAGTAGCATGATGAACCACTAGATTCTGACCTATCAAAACTGCGGGTGCTGCCCCAGTCCCTACCAAACTGCTCAGTAGAGTTAATACCGCGCTAGCACATATAAAGAAGCATGCGCAGGTGCAATACCTTCCTGAACTGGTGGCGCTACCTCCTCAACTAACCCGACATAATTCTCTAGTGGTGCAGAGGACTCTGACCTATCATGAACCTATCCAATAGCTAGTGACATACCCATAGAAGAACTACTCCACGTCCCTTACTTCTACCACCTCCTCTCGCTTATCCCGTACCACAAGCTGTGGCCCCAGCGGCCAGCTCGGGTGCCTCTGCTATGCGTGTCCTTACCATCTTGGTATTGACTTATTGAAAATCTCTTTGAGATTGCTTAGACAAATCTTTTTGTGTGAGGCCGCTCCACCTTTCTTACCTTGTTTTTTGGGCTTCAAATTCTGTGACTCATAAGCCCTCCGTATCTAAAGATAGATGGCTAAAGGGCGGGTTCCGCAGTTAACTAAGAAGGCGATCGATTGGCTTGGAGAGGAAAGGAAACCCGGGACTGAAAACAAAAAGGATAGGAATGAATTGAATAAAGAAAGAATATATAGAAGCTTGAGCATTTTCTCTTCTCGGCAATGGTTGAGAGTAAAAAAGGGGTATCCGCATAGAAGGATTGCTGGTATATGTGAGAGAAGGGAATGAAAAGTTCAGATACCAATTGAAATTACGTAATAACATGAATGAAAGAAAAAAATGAGTTTTCCTAATGTCCCGTAGCCTCTCAAAGAGTAGTACAGATGTTTCTATACCATTTGGAAAGACTCTACTATACATGTCCTTGCACGATGAGATCGATATATCTAAAGCTCTGATACCAAATTTGTCACAATCCAAAAGGCCATGAGTACAACCACACTACCCTCCTGGTGAGGGAACAATGTCTTATGAACTAAACCAAGACATAACCAATTTATTTTAGCAATAATAAAGAAATTCAAGATATATTAATCAAGTCTCAGCTAATCAATAAAAATAATGCATAAATCTAGCTATTATATCTCCAAGATTCAAAAGTCATCGTACAAAGGACTCTATCTAAGCAATGTATAAGAATATCCAAAATCAACTAATAAATAAAGTAAATGTCTGAAAGATAGACATTAATCACTAGGAAGATCTGTGCCAGCCTAGATAGGAATAACTCACCCTCAAATTGATCAACTGGCGACACTAGATACGAGGTCGCATCAAAGTCTCTGGAACATAGTCTGCACCAAAAAGAAAGTGTAGGAGTAGCATCAGTACAAACACTCTGTACTAGCAGGTATCATAGGCCGACGCAAAGTAGTAGCAAGTATATCTCATGAAATCAATAAGACAAGTAGACAAGTACATCAACACATAATCAAACTCAGATAAAAAGTAGTTACATCAACCAGATAAATTACTGAAAATCTAAACATCAATGTCAACAAGTAAAGGACATATAAGTCACTCAACAGATATAACAAATCATTTCAAACTCAGCAAATATAATGCATTCACATAACATTACCTGGAATCTTATCCATACTGATCTTATAGCTGTACAACCACTGTATCTCATCAGTCTCACCATGTACCATATCTAAACTCACAATAGTCTCTCATCTATACAAAAATGCTAAAGGGTCTTATTCCTACCCAACTTGTCATGACATGCAGGGAACAACCTAGGGACTATGTCTCGTACCAACATGGAACCCGCTCCACATCATATCTTCTCGTCCATAAGCTCACATCAAACTCGAGCCATTCATCAACATAATAGTATATATATTCTCAGCTCTCTCAACATATCTCAGTATATTCTAAAAACAATTATCTCTTAAAGTAGTAATAACAAGTACAAAAGAATAACACAAGTGCACATCACAGTTATGAGTCATTTAGAGATGAGCTTTAAGCAATTATCAGCATATTCATACAAGCATTGCCAAGCCAAAAAAATATTCAACCACTGATTACGTCAAAAGACCATTAAACATGCTTATTACTATATAACACATAAAAAAGACTAAATTAAGTCTAAATCCACATAAACCATAACCTACCTTAACCAAATAACCCAAATAAAGCAATCTAATTCTCAAGATCTTTTTCTTTCCTCAATGCCGTAGAACGTTCAAAGTCTAAAAAGCAATTATAAGAGTAATCAACCATGTACTCTTCAAATATAAGCTTTGGGAATTCAAAAAGCCTAATTCTACCCTTATTCAAGGTTTATAACACTACCCAAGGGTCAATTTACCATCAACTAGTTCCACCAAGTCCACATTATCTTAATTCATGGAGTTTCTACTCTATTTCCCCCCTTTAGAGCAATTTTTATGCTAAAGGTCCCATTTTTATGGAAATTAAGGTTCCAAATTACCATAATTCATGTTATAAGAATATCAAATTCATGCGAGAAAGGGTAAATTTATAACCTAGAAGCATTCTAGATGATTAATACATCTATCCATAGGCTTTTCCATACTTTTAATGAACCTAGGGTTCTAACCCACAATTACCCTATTACCTTTATCCTAATGATTCTAGGATATTAACGGATTATATAGGTATAATAGATGACGGGGAGAACTTGCCTCAAGAAAAAACTATCCATAGCCTTGGAAAATTGCATCTTTTGAGCTCTAGAACAAAGTTTTAGAGTTTATAGTATGAAAGTCGGAATAAGTGACTTAAAACAGGTATTCTACCTCCCATCATTTGCTGCAGTGAATGATTTCCTGTTGTAGCAGATCCGCTATGGCAATGAAGGGCTTGCTATGGTGAGTCTTGATGATGCACCTAGTTCTACTATGGCAGGACTCTGACTTCTACAATGGTCTTGCTGTAGCGGGAATCCCACTGCTGCAGTGGTCTTTAACCAGTAGCTTGGGAAAATTGAACTCTAGCCCTATTTTACAACACAAATTTTAAAGTTAAGACATCACAAAACCATCCCAAAGTGGAAACCACTAAAAACACATGCTACAAACTCACTCGTAGTCTTAGAATTTCCTACGGAGGTCTAGATCACTAGGTTAGCACCTAACGGATCACAACACCACATAACACAACACTATTCACCATACTTAATCAAAAGTTTCCAATTTTAAACCACCCCACCTTTGAGATTTTATTATCTCAAATCACTAGGGAAACTCTAACATGGTACTTTTGCCCTTACCATCCCATAACAACTGGAAGGGTCGTTATATCAGATACCAATTAATCAACCATTTATCTTCGAAAAGACAAGAAAAAAAGAGAGGATAGAATACCTGACTCAATAAATAGCTGGGGAAACTTGTCACGCATATCTGATTTGATCTCCCAAGTGGCCTCCTTAACAAGATGGTTTTTCCACTGGACCTTCACAGATGCAATCTTTTTTGATCTCAACTTGTGGAACTCTTTAATAAAGATAGCCATAGGTTCCTCATCATGTGACATATTCTCATCGAACATGTCTGAATCCCAGCAAATAATATAATTCCCATCACCATAATATTTATTTAGCATGGACACATGAAACACTGGGTAAACTCTCAACAAACCTTGAGGCAAAGCAAATTCATAGGCTACCTTCCCCATACATTTAATAACCTCAAATAGACGATCTGAACCTCAGACTAAGTTCACCTCGCTTACCAAACCTCATCAAACCCTTCATGGGTAAAACCTTGAGTAATACTTCCTCTCCTACCATAAATTCTATATCCCTGACCTTCCAGCCTTCATACTCTTTTTGCTTACTCTAGGCTGCTAAGAGCTTCTCCTGAATGAACTTCACCTTATCTAATGATTCCCTCAAAAGATCAGTACCCTAAGGTCTCACCTCAATAACATCAAAACAACCAATGTGAGATCTACATCTTCTCCCATACAATGCCTCGAACAGAGCTACGTTAATACTCGAGTGATAACTGTTTTATAAGCAAACTCTACCAATGGCAAAAAATAGTCCCAATAACTACCAAAGTCTATCACACATGCGTGA
Source organism: Jaltomata sinuosa (assembly GCA_003996215.1). NCBI lineage: Eukaryota > Viridiplantae > Streptophyta > Magnoliopsida > Solanales > Solanaceae > Jaltomata > Jaltomata sinuosa. Next base: position 18,623 of record QJPP01001220.1, on the reverse strand, counting down.
TGCATGTCTTCTAAAACTTGAATCATCTGCTCTGACTACCCATCAGTTTGAGGGTGAAATGATGTACTAAGGTCCAACATAGTACCCAATTCAACATGCAATGTCCTCTAAAAGTTAAAAGTAAACTGCATACCTCTATATGATATGATAGAAACTGGAACTCTATATAATCGAATAATCTCACGAATGTATAGCTTGGCAAACTTCTCTGCATTATAAGTTACCTGAACTAGGATGAAATGTGCAGACTTAGTCAATCTATCAATAATCACCAATATTAAATCAAACTTTCCCAAGGCTTTGGAAAACCAACCACAAAATCCATTGTCCTTTCCCACTTCCATTTAGGAATGGGCATTCTCTGAAGTGTCCCTATAAGTCTATGGTGCTTATATTTAACCTGCTAATAATTCAAACACCGGGAAACAAAATCAACAATGCCCCACTTCATCCTACCCTACTAATAATGCTATCTCATATCATGATACATCTTTGTGGCGCCATGATGTATAGAGTATCTTGAACTATGAGCCTGTCACGACCCAATTTCTCGGTCATGATGGCACCTACAACCCCCGGTAGGTGAACCAATCCCCGTAGCCCAGAACAGTTAGTAATGGGCTACTATCTAGCAAATAAGGGAAAAAGACGAATAAAATAGATAACAGGGATATAAATATATACATATACGGAAACTAAACCAAACCCCAAGACCTGGTATCATAGTATAGAGCCCAAACTACTTACATGGAGTGCAAATAATCCAAAATAATATATACAGATGTCTCTGAATGGTAATAGAGTACATGAAGCAAAAGATAAACTAAAGCTAAGCTCTGATCGCCAAGAGCTCACCCTCAGTCTGAAGTAGTCCCCAACAGATCTCCAAGCACGAATCACAGCGATCTAACGGCGATGGCCCACACTAGGATAAGCACCCAAAGATGCAGGGGGTAGGGGTGAGCACCAAATGTGAAGCATAAGGTATCCAGTAGGTATCATAGGCCGACTGGGCACATATAAGAAAAAAGCGTAGTAATAGACAGAATAGAAGCAAGCAGTCACGGAAATCAACGAAAGGTACACAGGAACTAGCCTAGAGGGAAATCAACAGAACCACATATGAGGCTAGTAAGTAGAATATACACACCATAGGCACAGGTGAAAGTAAGAAATAACGCACATAGGGTCCTTGCAATAACAGTTTATACAAAATAAGTTTACGAAATGGACGGTATACCGGTAACCTCAAGTGTAAGAAGAAGAGAGAGAGAGTAATGATAGGCATGCTCAGAGACATGAATCAAACTCAACTAATCATATCAATCTCAAATCCAGAAACTAACAGTCTAGCAGTAACCAATTTCATACTTAACCGCAACAGGGAACAATTCTGTAAGTAAATAGCAAAAGTCTACCTACAGTCCCCCGGCCGCCCATACAACCGAGGAACACAAACAAGTGAATACAGACCATCCGGCATCCCATACTACCGGAGCGTACAATCAGCAAACAACAAACAAGGGTGGAGCCTCGAACAATGAATGATATGATGCATGAAGATCTCACGTGCCATGGTATCTCTGTATGTACCTCCTCCGGCGCCGATCCGGCCCAGCAGGTAGGTTCCATGGAAGGACACTGCCCGTATACCTCTACTCCACCGTATACCCATCCTCCGGCACACACAGCCCGTAGCCCCTGGCCCGGATGGCAAGGTCCATGGAGGTCCCAGACCCCATACTAAAACTCAGTATCAGAACATGTCATCCGGAAGCAAGTCCGGTATCAGGATAGAGACCCAGTCTCAAATATGCAATGCCCAGACCCTGTCCAGGACTAAAGTAGTAGGAAAATGTCTCAAAAACCCCTCCAAGGGTGCCCGGGCGTAGCCGGGTCTAAACAGTAAAAAGTCATCTCAGGTGCTCGGTCCGACTGAGGCTAAAAATCATCTCAAGTAACAAGAAAACTCAACTAGCACCCCGGCCCTGCCGAGTCTAGCGATAATCGTAAAACTGATGATTTTAAACATAATTTTACTTTCTTTTATCCAGAAATATCCACAAGTTAAATCAAACCATTTCCAAATTATTTCCATCAAACGGGCCCCCCGGGCCATGCAAGGTTTAGAAAATAGTGCCAGTAGGCCCGAAGCCAAAACCATAGTAAAACATGGATAAAACCTCTCTATATGCATGGAAATGGTATGATCACACACAATAGCTGCCCAGCAGCTCACAATCAACCTATCGACCCTGCACAGGCCCACAGCTACTCAGCAAGCATAACCAGCCTAGAAGGATAATTCTATGCCCGGGACTCGCGGACATCCCCAAAATCCCACCTTCTATGTTCCAGAGTCAACAAGGCCTCACAGGACCACAAGGGTAAATAAAATATATCGGCAAATACTACAAGCAACGGAGGAACAAAAGTAGGCGGACTTGAATAAAGCGGTCAAGGTCTGTGGTACCAACCTAATAAACCCACCCAAGGATGCCCATTAATACAATTTTATTCTATATATGCGAAGTCTAGGGAAAATAAACCGTAACCTACCTGTCGTCCTATGACAAGCTTGAACCTCTCCGAAAAACTCTGAAATGAAATTAACTCGAATTCGGGCTTGAATAACTTAAAGTGGATAATGAATTTCTTCACAGATCAAATATACGTCAGTTGTCTTTCTTACAAAACTCCCTCATTAGGGTGACTTAGGAAAATATGGACAACATATCAGTGAAAGAAATACTTTTAGCCAACCATTTGCTAACAAATAACTGAAGAAAGATTGTCAGGAGCTTATGATATAAGTGCCCTCTCCTTTAGTGATGAAAATCCCTTTTATTATAAAAGGCAAAGTATATTTAACAATTAGAGTTGGTACTTACCAACAGCTAAGCCCACTACGTGGCTTCTTAACCCCTTTTGCTGTCCACTCCCACCGCTTCCACGTGAAAGTGGTGGTGCCACCAGAATAATTTTTATCTCGTTAAATAAATATTCGGGTATTGCATAAATTCGTGGTAAAATAAATATAATTTTTGAATATACCATAATCATTAGAAAATCATTTCAAATAAAACCTACTATATTATAATAATAAATTTCAACATCACTAAATCTACTATCTCCGTTAAAATATTACGGTGTATAAAAACCTTATAAAGTAAATACATATACAACTATCTCGTAACAAATATTTTTCATAAACCTTAAAAATATTTGAAAAGGTAATAATAATATAATTTTTACCAAATTCAACTTTTACATAAAATATTTTCAAATACACGCACGATGCTAATAAAATTCTTAAGCTTAGGCTCGTAATTCACCAACGCACGATTTTGATACTCAAGAATTTTCTCGGGATCCTCCCTTATATTTTATCACTATTTTGGAACTGAAATGGCATTTTAAAACGTGAAGTTGAGGCTTAAATCGAGTTTAACCCGACCCGATTCGCGACCCGGTTCGCAACCCGTTTTCTGCCAGACAGTCCGCAGTAAAACAGTCGTAACTTTTTACTCCGAGATCAGTTGGACGTGAGGTTTTGTGTATTGGAAACTAGACTCGTAGACCTTCGATTTGGTATTTCGGGGGACTTCTAACTCTTTATATATTAAGAGAAAAGCCCTGAGACATTTGACCCAAAGTTCAGGAAATTTATTAAAGAACTTACGATTACTTTTGCCGACTTGCTTGGCTTCGAAACTTATAATGCGACCAAACAAATGGACCCAAGACCGAAATACTGGTCCTGACGAGCCTTAAGTGACTTGGGGCCGCTACAAACAAGCTCTAACGGTTCAAGGAAAATGTATACGTGGAAATAACCGGAAGGGTCATTACATCATCCACTACTAAAAAGGACTTTCGTCCTCGAAAGTCAAGGTCAAGGGGGTACCTGAAGGCTAAAATAGCTGCGGATACTGATCCCGCATATCTCTCTCAGTCTCCCAGGTAGCCTCCTCGACTGGATGGTGCCTCCACTGAACCTTAACAACCGGGATCTCTCGAGACCTCAATCTCCTAACATCTCTGGCCAGAATAGTTGCCGGCTCCTCAACAAAGGCTAAACCCTCATCCAACTGAACTGAATCCCACTGTAACACATGAGACTCATCTGGGACATACCGACGTAACATCGAAACATGAAATACAGGATGTATAGCTGAAAATATCGGAGGCAAGGCTAGCTGATAGGCAACGCCACCAACCCTCTGAAGAATCTCAAATGGCCCAATGTACCTGGGGCTAAGCTTGCCCCGCCTACCAAATCTCATCACGCCCTTCATGGGCGATACACGGAGAAACACCAAGTCACCGACGCTAAACTCCAAGGCACGAAGCCTACGATCAGTATAACTCTTCTGCCTGCTTTGAGCCGCCCGAAGTCTGTCCTGAATCACTCGGACTCGGTCTAAGGAATCTCAAAGCAAATCTGTGCTCTGTGGCCCAGCACTAAAACCATCAAACCAACCTACCGGTGATCTGCAACGCCTGCCATACAAAGCCTCAAAAGGTGCCATGCCGATACTCGAATGGATGCTGTTATTATAAGCAAACTCTGCCAATGGAACAAACTGATCCCATGAAGCTCCAAAGTCAAGAACACAGGCCCGAAGCATGTCCTCCAGAATCTGAATGGTCCTCTCAGACTGGCCATCTGTCTGAGGGTGGAAAGCGGTACTAAGATGAACCTCTGTACCCAAATCTCGCTGAATAGCCCTCCAAAACTGAGATGTGAACTGAGTGCCGCGGTCTGAAATAATAGAAGCTGGGACCCCATGCAATCGAACAATCTCACGAAGGTAGATCTGAGCTAACCTCTCTCCACCATAAGAAGTCTGAACCGGCAAGAAATGTGCTGACTTAGTCAGCCTATCAACAATCACCCATATGGAATCAAACCCATGAGAAGTACGAGGCAAACCAACAACAAAGTCCATAGTAATCCCTTCCCACTTCCACTCAGGAATGGGAAATCGTTGTATCAAACCACCAGGTCTCATGTGCTCAAACTTAACCTGCTGGCAGTTCAAGCACCGAGATATAAACTCCGCTATATCCTGCTTCATACCACTCCACCAGTAAAGCTGCCTCAAGTCTCTATACATCTTTGCTGTGCCAGGGTGAATGGAGTATCTAGTACAATGTGCCTCATGAAGTATCAACTAAATCAAATCACTAATCCTCGGAACACATAGGCGACTATCAAACCTCAGAACCCCATCTAAATCTAGAGTAGCCCGACTGGTCTCACCCTGAACAACCCTATCACGAAGGTCACACAACTGCTGATCCTCAAACTGACGGCTCTGAATCTGATCAATCAAAGTGGAACGAACCTCAACACTGGCGAGAACTCTGCTAGGATCCGACAAGTCAAGCCTAACCAAACGGTTAGCCAAGGACTAGATGTCCAAGGCCAATGGTCGCTCTGAAAATGAAAGAGAAGCTAGGCTACCCACACTCACTGCCTTCCGGCTCAAGGCATCCGCTACCACGTTTGCCTTGACCGGATGATACAGAATAGTGAAGTCATAGTCCTTCCGTAACTCGACCCATCTCCTTTGTCTCGAGTTCAACTCTCGCTGACTCATGATATACTGAAGACTACGGTGATCGGTGAAGATCTCACAGTGAACTCCATATAGGTAATGCCTCCAGATCTTGAGCTTGAAAACTACCGCTGCCAACTCTAAGTCATGAGTGGGGTAGTTGCGCTCGTGAACCTTTAGCTGCCTCGATGCATATGCTATTACACGACCCTGCTGCATCAACACACAACCAAGACCAACCCCAAAAGCATCACAATACACGAAGAAGCTCTGACCCTCAACCGGCAAAGTCAAAATTGGAGCTGAAGTCAATAAGGACTTAAGCCTCTGGAAGCTATCCTCACACTGATCCGACCACTGAAATGGGATATCCTTCCTAGTCAGCATAGTCAAGGGTGCTGCTATGGAAGAAAATCCCTCAACGAACCGTCTGTAGTAACCTGCTAACCCAATAAAGTTGCGAACCTCAGTAACAGTAGTAGGTCTAGGCCACTCACAAAGCGCTGAAATCTTTCCCGGATCAACCCTAATCCCATCCTTAGACACCACGTGCCCTAGGAATGCAACTGACTCAAGCCAAAACTCACACTTTGAGAACTTGGCATAAAGCCGATGATCTCTCAAAGTCTGGAGTATAACCCTCAAGTGCTGCTCATGCTCATCTCTACTACGCGAGTATACCCAGATGTCGTCTATAAAAACTATCACAAATGAGTCCAAATACGGGCCAAGAACCCTGTGCATCAAGTTCATAAAGGTTGTGGGGGCATTAGTCAACCCAAAAGACATCACCAGGAACTCATAATGGCCATAACGTGTCCTGAATGCTGTCTTATGGATGTCCTCCACCCTAATCCTCAACTGATGGTAGCCAGACCTTCAAATCAAATTCTTCGAAAACACGACTGAAACCCTGAAGCTGCGTCAAACAAATCTCAATCCTCGGCATCGATCCTATTCCTTTCACTAAATGTTACCCTATTCAGCTGCCGATAATCAATACACATGCGCATCGACCCATCCTTCTTCTTCACGAAGAGAACAGGAGCACCCCAAGGTGACACACTAGGTCTAATAAACCCCTTAGCTAACAGATCCTGGAGCTGCTCTTTAAGCTCCCTCAACTCAGCAGGAGCCATACGGTAAGGAGAAATAGAAATGGGCCTAGTGCCCGGCTCTAGCTCGATAGCAAAATCAATATCTCTCTCAGGTGGAAGGCCTGGCAGGTCGGTAGGAACACATCGAGGAAGTCTCTAACCACAGGAACAGACTCAGGGGAAGTGGGGTCAGCACTAACATCTCGGACATATGCTAGATAAGCTAAACACCCACGGGCAATCAACTTTCTAGCTCGAAGACAAGAGATGATCCCAGATGGGGCATGCTAACAGGAACCCTGCCACACAACCGGGGACCTACACCGGCACGGCTATGGTAATGGTCTTTGGCTAACAATCCAAAACCACACGGTGAGGGGATAACCAGTCCATGCCTAAGTATTATATCAAAATCAGCATATCAAGATCATCAAGTCACCCCAAGTCTCTGAATCACCAATAGATAAGCATACAAGATCTTCAAATCTGATCCACTACTAAAGAATCTCCTACTGGGGTCGAAACAGAAACAGGAACAGATAATGGCTCACTAGCCAACCCCAAACAAGGCACAAAGTAGGCAGATACATATGAACAAGTGGATCCAGGATCAAATAAGGCCATAGCAAACTGATGGCACACAGAAATTGTACCTGTAATCACAGCATCTGAGGCCTCTGCCTATGGTCTCCTAGGGACCGCGTAAAACTGACGAGGACCTCCACCTGCCCGACCGCCATCCCTATCACCTGCTCTGCCGCGTGGCGCACCACCTCTACTTTGACGACCACCCCCTCTAGCCGGGGGCTGAACTACCCGTAAAGGCTCGGCCAACTGAACTGTACCTTGCTGAGGGAAATCCCTAGCAAAATGACCTATCGCACCACAAGTAAAACAAGCCCCTGACGGCCTACTCAGTCGAGATGAACCAGCAAATCCTGTATGACTACCACGATCTGATGCCCCAGAAACTGTACCCCTCAAAGACGGGCCGCTATAGCCCTGATGGCTGCCCTGACCCTGCTCGAACTGGGCACTATCGAAAGTCTGAAGGGAAGCCTGAATCGGTCGGCTGGACTGAGCCTGGTACTGCTGTGGCTGATAACTCCGGCTCCACTGGCCAGGACCTCTACCACCATATCTGGAACCACTATAGACACCCTGATATCGAGGCCTCTTATCCCTGGACCCCTGATCATGTCGCTGTAAGTCCTCCACAGTGCGGGCATAGTCTACGATAGCCTGAAATGACCGACCACTGGCAATCAATATCTCAGCTGGCTGCCTGATCTCTGGCCTCAAACCCCATACAAATCTGCGAATCCTATCAGCCTCAGTAGGAATGATCATAGCTCCGAACGGTGCTAGCTGATGGAAACGGGTCTCATACTCTGAGATAGTCGTAGACCCCTGCGTAAGGTGAGTAAACTGCTCCTTGCGACGCTCACGATCACTCTGAGGTAGGAACTTGGCCATAAAGGCCTCATAAAACTCAGACCATGTCAAAGGAGGTGACGATGGTGGTCTACAAGCAACCTGGGCCCTCCACTATAACTTCACTGGGCCCTCCAACTGATAGGTAGTATAACCAATCCCGTGAGTCTCCAACAAATCCAAATGATGCAACATCTCCTCACAGGTAGTAATAAAGTCATGTGGATCCTGTCCAGAAGTACCAGCGAACCTCGGAGGTGCTAACCTCAAAAACCTACCCAACGCCTTCTGCTCTGCCTCTGTCATAACTGGGCGAGGAGCAAGAGGCTGTGCAACAGATGGGACCGGAATGACCTCCGCACGGGGTGCCATAGTAGCCGGCTGCGCTCCTGAGCTCTGTGCACCCAGGGCTTCCCCCTGAGCAGATGTCTGCGCTACCTCAGAAGGCCACTCTCCAATCACACCCAAAAGTTGTAGTAGTAATCCCCGAATATCTGGAGACTGAGATGCGGCTGGAGCTGATACTGGAGCTGGTGCTGGAGCTGGTGCTGCCCGGGCTGCCCCCTGATCCACATGCTGCTCGGGCTCTATCTCTACCCTAGCAGCTCTAGCAGGTGCCAGTGATCGAGGGTGTCCTCGACCCTTAGCTGGAGTGGGAGGCTCATCTCCACGCGATGCCGATGATCTCTTACGAACCATCTGCGGAAGAATGAACTAGAATAAATGAGATCTCCAGAAACTTCAAGGGTTCTACGCACGACACAGAAGCAAGGAAAGAGTCAAATTTTCTAAAATGTCACTGTAGCCTCCCAAAGATTGAGCACGGACGTCTCCGCCCCGATCCGCAGGACTCTACTAGACATTGGCTCCTATACCGATGACACCGGTGAACCTAAAGCTCTGATACCAAGTTGCCACGACCCAATTTCTCGGTCATGATGGCACCTACAACCCCCGGTAGGTGAACCAATCCCCGTAGCCCAGAACAGTTAATAATGGGCTACTATCTAACAAATAAGCGAACAAGATGAAGAGAACAAATAAAAGGACTATAAATACATACATATGCGGAAACTAAACCAAACCCCAAGACCTGGTATCATAGTATAGAGCCAAAACTACATACATAGAGTGTAAATGATCCAAAACAACATATACAAATGTCTCTGAATGGTAATAGAGTACATGAAGCAAAAGATAAACTAAAGCTAAGCTCCGATCGCCAAGAGCTCACCCTTAGTCTGAAGTAGTCCCAACCAGATCTCCAAGCATGAATCACAGCGATCTAACGGCGATGGCCCACGCTAGGATCTGCACCCAAAGATGCAGGGGGGTAGGGGTGAGCACCAAATGCGAAGCATAAGGTACCCAGTAGGTATCATAGGCCGACTGGGGCACATTAAGATAAAAGCGTAGTAATAGACAGAATAGAAGCAAGCAGTCACAGAAATCAACGAAAGGTACACAGGAACTAGCCCAGAGGGAAATCAACAGAACCACATGTGAGGCTAGTAAGCAGAATATACACACCATAGGCACAGGTGAAAGTAAGAAACAACGCACCTGGGGTCCTTGCAACAACAGTGTATACAAAATAAGTTTACGAAATGGACGGTATACCGGTAACCTCAAGTGTAAGAAGAAGAGAGAAAGAGTAATGGTAGGCATGCTCAGAGACATGAATCAAACTCAACTAATCATATCAATCTCAAATCCAGAAACTAACAGTCTAGCAGTAACCAATCTCATACTTATCCATAATAGAGAACAAATCTGTAAGTAAATAGCAAAAGTCTACCTACAGTCCCCCGGCCGCCCATACAACCGAGGAACACAAATAAGTGAAAACAAATCCTCCGGCATCCCATACTACTGGAGCGTACGATCAACAAACAACAAACAAGGGTGGAGCCTCAAACAATGAATGATATGATGCATGAAGATCTCAAGTGAAATGGTATCTCTGTATGTACCTCCTCCGGCGCCGATCCGGCCCAGCAGGTAGGTTCCATGGAAGGACACTGTCTGTATACCTCTACTCCACCGTATACCCCTCTTCTGGCACACGCAGCCCGTAGCCCCTGGCCCGGATGGCAAGGTCCATGGAGGTCCCAGACCCCATACTAAAACTCAGTATCAACACATGTCGTCCGGAAGCAAGTCCGGTATCAAGATAGAGACCCAGTCTCGAATATGCAATGCCCAGACCCTGTCAAGGACTAAAGTAGTAGGAAAATATCTCAAAAACCCCTCCAAGGGTGCCCGGGAATAACCGGGTCTAAACAGTAGAAAGTCATCTCAGGTGCTCGGTCCGACCGAGGCTAAAAATCATCTCAAGTAATAAGAAAACTCAACTAGCACCCCGGCCCTACCGAGTCTAGCGATAATCGTAAACTGATGATTTTAAACATAATTTTACTTTCTTGCCCAAAAATATTCACAAGTTAAATCAAACCATTTCCAAATTATTTCCATCGAAAACGGGCCCCCCGGGCCATGCAAGGTTTAGAAAATGGTGCCAGTAGGCCCGAAGCCCAAACCATAGTAAATCATGTATAAACCTCTTTATATGCATGAAAATGGCATGATCAAACACAATAGCTGCCCAGAAGCTCACAATCAACTTATCGACCCTGCACAGGCCCACAGCTACTCAGCAAGCATAACCAGCCTAGAGGGATAATTCTATGCCCGGAACTCGCGGACATTCCCAAAATCCCACCTTCTATGTTCCAGAGTCAACAAGGTCTCACAGGACCACAAGGGTAAATAAAATATATCGGCAAATGCTACAAACAACGGAGGAACAAAAGTAGGCGAACATGAATAAAACGGTCGAGGTCTGTGGTACCAACCTAATAAACCAACCCAAGGATGCCCATTAATACAATTTTATCCTATATATGCGGAGTCTAGGAAAAATAAACCGTAACCTACCCGTCGTCCGATGACAAGCTTGAACCTCTCCGAAAAGCTCCGAAATGAAATCACACTCGAACTCGGACTTGAATAACTTGACGTAGATAATTGATTTCCTTTTCGGTGATCCAATAAATTATCAAGATCTTGCCTATTGGAATCAACTTTTAACGTGACAAATGAATGATATACTGTGGCAATTTTGCACCAAAATTACGTCCCAAAGCAATATTATGCATGTTGGCACCAATTGATTAACATATATGTCTTATGAACAAAGTGAATGTTTTTTTTCACATTAATTAATCAACTAACCACTAACCAAAAAGTCAAGGCATTCATTAGATGCCACCTATTTGTACGCTAATTGCTGCCTAACTTTGTTGTACAATGCCTCCACTTCCACGTGGAAGTGGAGGTGGCAACCAATTCTCCCCGTTAGGTATATACTCGGGTATTGCATAAATTCGTGGTATAATAAATATAATTTTTGAATATACTATAATCATTAGAAAATTATTTCGAATAAAACCTACTATATTATAATAATAAATTTTAACATCACTAAATTTACCATCTCCGTTAAAATATTACAATGTATAAAAACCTTATAAAATAAATACATATACAATTATATCGTAACAAAATATTTTTCATAAACCTTTAAAATATTTTGAAAAGGCAATAATAATATAATTTTTTACCAAATTCAACTTTTAAATAAAATATTTTCAAATACACGCGCGATGCTAATAAAATTCTTAAGCTTAGGCTCGTAATTCACCAACGCACGATTTTGATACTCAAGAATTCTCTCGGGATCCTCCCTTATGTTTTATCACTGTTTCGGAACTGAAATGGCATTTTAAAAGGTGAAGTTGAGGCTTAAATCGAGTTTAACCCGACCCGGTTCGCGACTCGGTTCGCAACCCATTTTCTGCCAGACAGTCCGCGTTAAAACAGTCATAACTTTTTACTCCGAGATTAGTTGGACGTGAGATTTTGTGCATTGGAAACTAGACTCGTAGACCTTCGATTTGGTATTTTGGGGGACTTCTAACTCTTTATATATTGAGAGAAAAGCCCCAAGACATTCTACCCAAAGTTCAGAAAATTTATTAAAGAACTTACGATAGCTTTTGCCGACTTGCTTGACTTCAAAACTTACAATGCGACCAAACAAATGGACCCAACACCGAAATACCAGTCCTGACGAGCCTTAAGTGACTTGGGGCCGCTACAAACAAGCTCTAACGGTTCAAGGAAAGCGTATACGTGGAAATAACTGGAAGGGTCATTACACTAGCTGAACTATTATAACACCCCAGACATTCTAAGCTAAAACCCGAATCATTTTCCATATGGGTCATGATCAATTCCCTAGTGTGGGAAGAGTTTTGAATGCGAATCATGTTCATAAGAAACTCCTATCAAAAAGTTAAGTTAAAAGCACCTCAACTAAAGAAGTTTTTATGTAAGACTAAACTAGGTTCAACATCAAACAATTATAACTCCTAGAATATAAAGAGTTAGGTGGCCTATGACCCACCAAATTAAAGGTCTTCGAGTGTTCTTTCCAATGCCGTCAATTGCACATTCATATGAGTCCAAAATTAAACATTATGATTAGTTTACCAATAAGAAGTTTATCTGACCAGAAGTCCATCGAATTTAGAAGTTAAAATGGAAGAGAAAATGGTTTGTTTTCAGGGAAAACGGTCCATTTTCCCAACCGTTTCTAGGGCCAAAAAATCTTAAAATTCAGGGAGATAAAACTCTTAAGAAAATGGTCCATTTGTGGCCAAAACCAACTGTTTTGGCATCTATTTTTCTGATGCGTTTTCCTTTCCTAGACCAATCCGGATTTAATTTGGTATTGCCTATAAAGAGGACCCCTGGGATATTTTCACTTTGTTTTTTAAGCAATTTTCTTTAAACAAGTTAGTCTCCTCTCAAGTCAATTTCAAGAAGAAAAAAAAGGGGTTCTTCTCTAAGTTCAACCTAGGGCTTCCTTCAACAAAGCTTCAGAACTCCTTCACTAATTCAAGAATCATCTTATACTAGGTATGTGGGTATTCAGTAAGGGTTTAGTTTGCTCTTATGCTCTAAATCTCAGTCTTTTATTTCAAATTTCAGGATGTTAAAAACTAGGGTTCTTACCCAATCATGATAAATTTTAAATAATTCAGTCTTAATGATTTCTATATAATTTATATCATATTTTAGAAGATTTGCACCATGTTTCCAATGACCTACATGAGCCTTTACAAGAACTTTAAGAAATCGAGATTCTAGCTTAAAATTGTAGTACTTTCATGAGAATGGGTTTTCTTCAGAATTTGACCTAAATTACTTTTCAAGCATGAAATTAGTCAGTTTTAAGTCTACAGGTTTTCTTCAAAACTTCTCATGAGTTAAGTTCTCCTTCAGAGCTCAGCTCAGATTGTCAGCATTCAGTCTACATAAGACTCCATGTTTAGCTCACATTGTTTATGTCGGTTAACAGGCTCTCTCATAAATTCAATTTTAGTAGATACTATATGACGCTTATTCTAGTTCAGCTACATATTCATAATGCTTCTTACTTTAGATCATCTTTCTTATTTATCATATTTAGTCTTTATGATTGGGTCATAATGCTATAGTCTAGCTCTTTGCACTTAGGTTGCTTTTAGCATAGTATATAAGTATTTTCAGCATGCTCAGCTTATCTTACAGTTTATATAGCTGGCAGTTACAATAAAGAAACATGTTTTATACCATCTTTAGTAAAAGAGCTTATATTTTATAGTGTTGAATTATGCATTCTCAAATGTTTATACTTAGTCCAGTTTTTAGCCACACTTTCAGTATATATATGTTTTCTCATGATTTAAAGTTAGTGTATATCTCATATGCTTAGTACATTTAAAATAATGATTGCATACCTTCTTATGCTACATCCTTTTGATGATGCAGGTTTTAGTGCTAGCTTCCAGGATCATGGTCAGATTTATCGCAGCTTCTAGTCAGCAGGGAACGAGTTCTCCTTTATAGGGAACTCCAGTCAGTTAGTAGTTATAGTGGTTTTTTCAGTTCTTATACATTGATTAAAGATAAATAGGGGTCATGTTCCGGCTACCAATAGTTCAGTGATAGTAGAGGCTTCATAGACAGTAAGTGAGTCAATTGTATCATTTTTTAAATGAGTTGTATTTCATTTTATAAAACTTCAGTTTATTATAGTACTTTTCAAGAGCTTAGCATATGTTTCAGCTTCCGCATAATATTTTTCAGTTATTTGTTTCTATTTAGTTGCTCTAGAATTATGTCAGTAAGAAGGGTTAGCTTGGGATCACTTATGGTCTCAGGTCCTATATTACGTCAAGGGTGTAGACTCAGGGCATGACAAACTTAGTATCAGAGAACAATGTTTAAGTGTCCTAGGGTGTCTATAAAGTTGTGTCTACTAGAGTCTTACGAAATGGTATGGAGACGTCTATACTTTTCTTCGAGGGGATATAGGGAATTTAGGAAATGCTTCCCTTCTTTCATACTTCAGATCGTGCAGTTAAAATGTTCCTTAAGAAATTTTTGCAGATTCTTGCGTTAATCTAATTCCTCCAATCATGAATCATCTTTGAGGTGGTGGAAACAGTTAAGTTCAGATTTCTATCAGTGAAATACTCTCAGATAGAGTAATCAGAAAGTTAAGAGACTGCACAAGGGCTTGAGTGGATTCAACTACTGCATTAAGTCTATTGATTCAAAAGCATGTTCCCTCATTCAGTTATGCAATTGAGCCTATAGCAGAATGTGCTCTCAAACCCCCTTTCAGAAACTTTACTACAAAAGGTGCCTCAGCCTAAAAGTATGATTCTCTAAGCATTTTGGTGGTACAGTCGCTCAAGGGTTAGTGTGAATTGAGATATTATGGGCGATAAGTAGAAGAATGACCCCGGATCTATGTGTATGAATTCAGAAGTATAATAACTATAAGATTGGGATACTGATGGATGAAAGTCTGTAGCCATAGTCATCTTAGAGCATATATGAACTAGGTGAAGAAGATCCCTTAATGGTAGGAGGGTAGATGTGTATCCAAAATAGTATTTTGTGGCATGGTGTTCAAACATTGTATGGTGCTATGTATGACTAGTTTGGAATTCTATGGTGTTCTTAGAGATGAATTCAGGAGATTAAAGATAGACGATGTTGAGTTTCTTAATATGGGTTTAATTCAGTTGATTTGGGTGGATTTGAACTTAGAGATTTGATGTTAGTAGATGAATAAGCCAAGGGTAGATTGCTAAGTGTTAGAAGAAGTGGTTAGGTGTGCTAGTAAGAGTATGAGTACTCTAGTGATAGCCTTAAGGGTGAAGATAAAGCTAAGAGATGCCTCAGAAGAAGACCTACCAAGGGTATAGAATCTTTAGTTACAGCCTATCAGGGAGAGTTTAGCATCCAGGAGTACAGTGATACCCTAACCTTACCATGGTTAGTTTATTATAGTCTTATTTGGGAGAGAGATCCACAGATTTACAAGGGTAACTCTCGACCTAAGGGGGGATATAATAGAATAAGGAACCAAGACGAGTCTTGCAACTCAACTAATACAGAATTCTAGTGAGAGCTATGATGGTATGTCAATCCATTCTTATTCAAGTAGATTTCCTAGTACCTCAGTCAAGAAGACACTATAATCAGACGTATTTATGTCGTACTCATGGCTAAGTTCATGCACTCCATGCAGATTCACATTCATTCTCAACTCCTAGAATAAACAAAAATTGCTCCAGACAGTGACTCTAGTCTTACTCTATGATTTTACGAATCCCAACTTTGTGCCATGAGATCTGTTATATATGAAAGCTCATGTCTCCCACTATGCCCATCTCTATGTACTCAGTTTAGTCTTCAAGATATGCCTTGAGGGCTAATGACACCATGTTACGCCATGTATATGCTCAGGCCCAATTTCTTGAACAGTTCATGCTTATGGTTTTCTTACTCTAACCATGCTTTATATGTCCAGTCCATGAGGCGAAACACTTAGGCCTTTGCACTTAACTTCTCAAAACACATCTTGAGTGGCTAGATCACGCTAAGTGTAAGTAAAGACCAATCTGTATTCTTTCATATGTGATGCTCATGCTTCTACTTTACTCCTTCCGTGATATTGGCCAATGTTGTCATAGGTGTTAGTTGAGAGAGACAAGTAGTAGCGTAGATGGGAAGTAGTAGATTTTTCTTTTTTGGTGTACTAGTTCCACCTTAGCTTGTAGGTGTGGATGAGTTTCAAGGTAAAGATCATTCATGCCTCAACACAAGCTAGAACTCTACCAGGCTCAGAAATATCAAGTCTTATAAAGCTATTGGCCAAACACTGAACATCCATCACCAAAGATCACTTATCATCCACCAACAAAGCAAGACTACCTATACTCACAACCTAGACTCACCGCCTTCTTACTTAAGGCATCCTCTACTACGTTGACATTTCCCAGATGATAGAGAATAGTCATATCATAGTCCTTTAACAACTCCAACCAACTACGCTATCTCAAAAATGAAGATCCTTCTGGATGAAGATATATTTTAGGCTACATTGATCGATGTACACCTTGCAATAAACCTCACACATGTAATGCTACCACAACTTCAACACAAATACTATCACCACTACCTCCAAGTTGTGAGTGGGATAGTTCTTCTCATGGGTCTTTAACTGCCTCAAAGCATAATCTATCACCTTTAATTTATGCATAAAAATGCCACCAAGGAAAATTCCTAAAGCATCACAATAAACAGTAAAACCTCCACCTTTCCCAGGTAAGGTCAAGATAGGTGTGGAAGTTAACAAAGCCTTGAGTTTTTGAAATCTCTCCTCACACTCGTTGGACTATTGAAAAAAATAGCATTCTTCTGAGTCAATTGGTTAAAGAAGCTAAAATAGAAGAGAAGCCTTGCATGAAACATCTATAATAACTAGCCAAATGAGTAAAATGCCTAATCTTCATAGGTGAAATAGGCATGGACCAATCTAAAAGTGCCTCAACCTTTGCCAAATTGACCATAATACCATTTTTGGACACAATATGTCCCAAAAATGCCATAGAACTAAGCCTAAACTCAGACTTCAAGAACTAAGCATACAACTTCTCATCTATAAGCCTCTGGAGAACAATCCTCAAATGCTTCACATGATCTGCCTCACTCTTAGAATATATCAAGATATCATCAATGAACACAATCATAAAGTAATGAAGATATGGCCAAAACACCCCATTCATTAATACTGATGGACATTACTCAACCCAAATGATATCACCAAGTTCCCATAATGACTATACTAGGTCCTAAAAGTTATCTTAGGGATATCTAAAGCCCTAAAGCTTAGCCGATGTGTCACGACCCGATTTCTCGGTCATGATGGCACCTACACACCCCGGTAGGTGAACCAATCCCCGTAGCCCAGAACAGTTAGTAATGGGCTACTATCTAACAGATAAGCGAACAAGACAAATAAAATAGATAACAGATATATAAATATATACATATGCGGAAACTAAACCAAACCCCAAGACCTGGTATCATAGTACAGAGCCATACTACATACATGGAGTACAAGTAAACAAAAACTATATATACAGATGTCTCTGAATGGTAATAGAGTACATGAAGCAAAAGATAAACTAAAGCTAAGCTCCGATCGCCAAGAGCTCACCCTCAGTCTGAAGTAGTCCTCACCAGATCTCCAAGCACGAATCACAACGATCTAACGGCGATGGCCCACGCTAGGATCTGCACCCAAAGATGCAGGGGGTAGGGGTGAGCACCAAATGCGAAGCATAAGGTACCCAGTAGGTATCATAGGCCGACTGGGCACATATAAGATAAAAGCGCAGTAATAGACAATATAGAAGCAAGTAGTCACAGAAATCAACGAAAGGTTACACGGAAACTAGCCGCAGAGGGAAATCATACAGACCACAGATGAGGCTAGTAAGCAGCAAGTATTACACACCAAAGGCACAGGTGAAAGTAAGGAAAGTAACGCACCTGGGGAATCCTTGCAACATACAGTGTATAACGATTAATAGTTTACGGAATGGACGGTATATTGGGAATGGGCCCGGTAACTCTCTAAGTGTGTAAGAAGAAGGGAGAAAGAAAAATAATAGGCATGCTCAAGACATGAATCAATACTCAACTAATCATATCAACCTCAAATCCAGAACCTAACACCCTAGCAGTACCAATCTCATACTTATCCATAATAGAGAACCATTCTGTAAATAAATAGCAAAAGTCTACCTACAGTCCCTCGGCCGCCCATACAACCGAGGAACACAAACAAGTGAAACAAACCCTCCGGCATCCCATACTACCGGAGCGTACAATCAGCAAACAGCAAACAAGGGTGGAACCTCGAACCATGAATGATATGATGCATGAAGATCTCAAGTGCCATAGTATCTCTGTATGTACCTCCTCCGGCGCCGATCCGGCCCAGCAGGTAGTTCCATGGAAGGACTCTGCCCGTATACCTCTACTCCCCCGTATACCCCTCTTCCGGCACACGCAGCCCGTAGCCCCTGGCCCGGATAGCAAGGTCCATGGAGGTCCC